>CM053744.1:94915876-94944208 GCA_028658305.1 Pachyuromys duprasi
GTGGGAGGGTAGGAGGGACTGAGGGAGGGGGCTACGCCTGGGATTCAAAGTACCTAACCTGTGATTGAGATAAAAATAAATAAATTAAAATAAAATAAAATATATATGTATCCATAAAAAATGTATCTGACTGGTGGCTAAAAATATTCTCCAAGAGCATTCCATTCTTCAGACTTGGGAGCAGAGAGCAGGCAAAATCACATAGTGCTTAATGTTATAATGTTACAATGCTTCTCAATAAAAGTAATTTTTTCCTCATATTCTACACATTTCTCCTGCCAATTAATTTGCAGTGAATTTAGTTTGAAACTGTATCATCATAAGCCTTTTGATAAAGGCAAAATAACTCAAAGATGCCCATGGCCCTCACACCAATGGGTTTTGATGGTGCATCCACAGCTGCTAGTGGAACACAGCAGCTAGCGGATACTTTAGACTCTATAAAATAAGGACAAATAGTGCACTCTTTAAAAAAAAGTCATTGCCAGGTACCCAAGATCCCCAACAGCCCCTCTTTAGGCTTTTTCCCCATATATCCTTGGAACATTTGCCATGCCTCTGGCACTACCAATAGCACAGCCACTGATGAAGTTTCACAGCTCATAATAGTATCATAAATATGTAAACTTCCTTTGATGTGACTTTGCCCTCTCCAGGACTGATTCCAGGAACTAAAAGGTATTATTAACCCAATTGCCTTCAAAGGCCAAGGGTTACTTTAAGCCTGATGGTCTTAAGGCATGCAAAATGGAGCCCAGGGTTCATCGTGACTTGCAGAACTATCTCAAGTGAGACACATCACAGAGAAGAACCAGGACTAAGAGAGCCAGGTGGCTGCTCATCCTTTATGTATTGGATTGCTTGAAACTCTAGCATTTCATGAGGGAACAACTGTCACCTGCTTCCCTGCTGGCTGATGACCACTGAGGATGGCATCTCATTCTCATCACCCAAACTAAACAGACACATTGTTCAACAGGCAACAATGGCCACCGGAAAAGAATGAGTGCCACTTCCCAGCTGCATTTCTGCTGAACTTATTTCCTACTGGTGTTGCTCTGTAGAACCCACTTGGGTTCAGCTATGTCCTGTCTTGCCATGAACCAGATCTCAGGAATTCAAGAGATGCTGTCAGACCTTCACCTCAAGAGGTTCTATCTGTGACCTTATATCTATCCATGGACATTAATTCCCTTAGGGAAGGACATTGGACGCTGGCATAAAATGTTCCACCTTGGAAGAAGGATCTTTCTTAGCTTGGTTCAAGGACCCAATTATAAAAGGATCCAGGATGGTAAATAGTTCAAAATGGAAGTCTTCTATGAAAACCTTTTCTTCTCTATCTGCTATTAGCACTTACATACATTACCTCATTTGCTTCTTGTGCCGGTTAGACTTTTGCTAACTTGACACAAGCTGGAGTGATCTGGGAAGAGAGAACTTCAATTGAGAAGATGTTTCCATCAACTTGGTCTCTAGGCTGTGTGGGCATTTTCTTCATTGATGACTGAGGTAGGAGGACCTGACCCACTGGTGGCCGTGTCACTACAGAGAGTTGGCCTGTGCTATCTACCTATCTACCTACCTATCTATCTGTCTGTCTGTCTGTCTGCCTGCCTGCCTGTCCATCTATCTATGAAACTGTCTGTCTAAATATCTATCTATCTATCTATCTATCTATCTATCTATCTATCTATCTATCTATCTATCTATCTATCTATCTAGTTTGAGCAAACCATGAGAAGCAAGCTAGTAAGCAGCACTACTCCAAGGCTTCTGCTTCAGTTCCCGCCTCCAGGCTCCTTCCTTAGCTTCCCTTAATAATGGATTATAACTTGGTAAGCTAGAATAACCACTTTTCTACCCACAACAAATGTAAAACAAACTAGGACACTTCTTATCACAGTGTAAGAGATGTTGTGAAGAAATGAGGCACAAAAATGTAAATAACATGTAAACGTTAATAAATATGTCACTAGCGAAATATCCATCAATCCCAGCACTCAGGAGGCAGAGGCGAGTGGACCTCTATCAGTCTGAGGCCAGCCTGGTCTACAGAGGTAGTTCCAGAACAGCCAGGGCTACACAGAGAAACCATTCTCAAAATAAAACAAACAAACGAACAAATAACATAAATTGAAACTTAAGCATCATTGTCCCTTGAGCTGCTTTTTGGAACAGAGAAGTGTGGTCCAAGATAGAATGGAAAATGTCAGTCAAAATACTGTATGCTGTTCATGTGATGTCAGAGTTGACCAGAGCTGCTTACAAAGGGTAGAAACCTCCTACGGAAAAAGAAATTTCCAGATTAACAGGTTGCTTTGAAAGCATTTTTGAGATAGTATTGCCATCTAGTGTTCAGAAAACTACCACACACACACACCACCACCAGCAGCAGCAATCCCAAGCAGCTGGAGTAGGGAAAGTTCAGGTAGCAACCAGGAAAACTTATCTTTTTAACACACTTCTGATTCAAGGAAAGGATAAGGTGTCGTGACCATTGGAAGACCCTGAAGTTCCGCTATGGCACTGTGTAGGTCATGTTTAGGTTTAGGTCTTAATTCTGCTTACTAGTGTTTGTGTTTGCCATTTGTTTTTCCCATTGCTATGACAAAATACCTCATGAAGGCAACTTAAGGGAGGTTTTTTGGGGGGTTACCGTTTAAAGGGGGATCTGGGTGGAGAGTCCATTATGGTGGCAGCAGAAGGAGGGATGATCCTATCTTATCCACAGTCAGGAAACAAAATAGTGAATGTCCCTGCTCCTTATTCTCTTTTTTGTTTTGTCTTGCTTAGTTTGGCTTTGGGCTCTCTCTTGTAGTTCATGCAGTCCTTGAACCCACTATGTATTCCAAGCTGTCCTTGACCTTCTCACATTCTACGTGCTTTGGCTATTGAAATACCAAGATTGCAAACATAAGTCACTACATTCAACGTGTTTTCTTTTCTATTAAGTCTGGGGTCACAGCCTGTGGGATGATACCCTGCAACTTTCTGGCCAGAATGGCCCACCTCACTTAACTCCAGAAGTACCCATACACACATACGTACCCCAAAGAGCATTGCCTAGGTGATCCATCCCATCAATCTTGACAGTCAAGATTAACTCTCATACTGATAAATGGCTTGAGCAAGTTAATGAACCTCATTCACTGTGAAAAAATGGGGAAAACAACATCTAACCTTCTGTCTGGTGAGGCAGTCAAATGAAATATTTTGTGGAATGTGTCTGGTGTATTGTAACCACTGAAAATGTTATTTGGTGTTGTAATACAAAAACAGCTGATAACAGAGGGATAGAGAAAGAGAGGGTGGATGTGGGCAATTACTAAATTATCCTCCTTGAACGAAGCCCACAGGCCTGTTCTCAGAGATCAGTTCTCTCTCTCTCTCTTTTTCTGAATACAGTTTTATTTTCTCTTCCAATCCACATCCTATTTTGCTGAATCATGTTTTCTCAAAGGTAGTAATACTCCCCCTGACTCCTGGATTAAGCCTCCTGCATTAATTTGATTGTCTGGTTCAGTATATAGAGCTCCACATTGTTCTTATGCTACCCTGTCCTGCATCTTCACTACTTTCCTGCCCATCACTTTCAAGCTATTGACTGCTCCATCCAGTTATGCACCACCACCAGGCTAAGGGCTTTTTCCACTGCAGTTTTTTTTTAATTATCTACCTGAAATCACTCTTGTCCTTTCACTAACCAACTTTATGAACAGGTGTCTAGAAAGCAAATAAGCGACTTTTTTTTAAAACTTTAATCTTATAACAAATTTCACTGTCCTAATAAACCTAATCAAAAATTAATTTTGGGGGGATCCAATATGGTGGTGACCAGTGTGCACCATATCTGAGGGGCAGAGGATCTGAAGCCCCAAAATTGGTGAGTGGAGGGGCAGCTGAACCCAGAACAATGACATGGAGACTTCCAGGGAGAAAGGGGACTAACAGTGAAATGAGACCATTTAGATTCCAGTCACCCATAGACTTCTCTGGGGACTCAATTCCCAGGCACTTCCCTTTTTCCACCTCCCTACTCCCTCCCTGGCAGAAGCAACGGAGGTGCCCACAGTGCACAGAGCAAGCACACTGGTCACCACCATATTGGATCCCCCCAAAATTAATTTTGATACTTCTCTCAAAGAAAAAGTAAAATTGGAAAAGTTCCAAACAAAAAAACATCCAAGAAATCAAGGATGCCATGAAAAGACAAAATCTAAGAATAATAAGAGTAGATGAAAAAGAAGATACCAGGCTCCAAGGTCCAGAAAATATTTTCAAGAAAATCATAGAAAAAAAATTCCAACTCAAAGAAAGAGATGTCCATAAACATGCAAGAAGCCTACAGAACACCAAAATAGACTAGACCAGAAAAGAAACTCTTCACGTCACATCATAGTCAAAACACTAAACCTACAGAACAAAGAAAAAATATTAAAAGCAACAAGGGAAAAAGGCCAAGGAACATATAAAGGTAGACCGATCAGAGTCACACCAGACTTCTAAACAGAAACTATGAAAGCCAGAGGGCCTGGGCAGATGTCATGCCAACTTTAAGGGAACACAGATGCCAACCCACACTATTCCACCCAGCAAAGCTTTCAATCAACATAGATGGAGAAAGCAAAATATTCCATGACAAAACCAAACTTAAACAATATCTACACAGCAACCCAGCCCTACAGAATATACTAGAAGGAAAACAATCCAATGAAAACAACTACACCCAAAAAACATAAGATATACATAACAAAAAATCAAAAGAATATAAGCAATGAAACACAGTAACACCGCCGACCTCACAACAAAAGAAATTAACATTCATTTGTCACTATTATCTATCAACATCAGTGACTCAAGTCTCCAATAAAAAGTCACAGACTAACAGAATGGTTGCAGACACAAGATCCAACATTCTGCTGCATCCAAGAAACACACCTCTGCAACAAAGATAAACACTACTCAGAGTAAAGGGCTGGAAAATTGTTTTTCAAGCAAGTGGGCCCAGAAAAAAAGCTGGGGTACCTATCCTAGTATCTAATAAAATAGACTTTTAATCAAAATTAACAACAACAACAACAACAACAAAAAGAAGAGGAAAGGCACTACATTCTCATCAAAGAAAAAATACACTAAGAGGACATCACAATTCTGAACATCTATGCCCCAAATACAAGAGTGCTTCCATTTGTAAATGAAACATTATTAAAGCTTAAATGACACATTGATCCCCACACATTAATAGTGGGAGACTTCAACACTCCACTCTCACCAAGGGACAGATCATCTAGACAGAAGCCAAATAGGGAAATAAAGGCACTTACAGAGGTAATAAATCAAATGGACCTAATAGATGTCTACAGAACTTTTGACCAAATTCAAAAGAGTATACTTTCTTTTCAGCACCTCATGGAACCTTCTACAAAATAGACCATATAGTTGGTCACAAAGCAAGCCTCAACAAATACAAGAAGATTAAAATAATCCCCTGTATTCTATCTGACCACCATGGACTAAAGCGGGACCTCAACAACAATAGAAATAATATAAAGCCTACACACACACGAAAACTGAACAACTTGCTACTCAATGACAGCTGGGTCAAGGAAGAAATAAAAGTCTTCCTCGAATTCAATGAAAATGAAGGCACAACAAACCCAAACTTATGGGATACAATTAAAGCAGTGCTCAGAGGAAAATTCATAGCACTAAGTGCCTTCAAGAAGAAATTTGAATGGTGGATAAATGGATTCGAATAGAAGACCCAGAAATATACCCATGCAGTTATGGATACTTGATTTTTGCAAAGAAGCCAAAACCATTCAATGAAAAAAAGGCAGCATCTTCAACAAATGGTGCTGGTCTAACTGGATGTCTACATGTAGAAAACTGCAAATAGATGCCTATTTATAATCATGCACAAAACTAAAGTCCAAGTGATCAAAGACCTCAACATAAAACCAGACACACTAAATTAGTCAGAAGAAAAAGTGGGGACGAACCTAGAACTCATTGGCACAGGAGATAACTTTCTGAACAGAACACCAACAGCACAGGCTCTAAGATCAACAATCAATAAATGGGACCTCATGAAACTGAAAAGCTTCTGTAAAGCAAAGCACACTGTCATCAGAACAAAATGACAGTCTGCAGACTGGGAAAGGATTTACCAGACAGAGGGCTAATATCCAGTATATAAAAAGAACTCAAGAAGTTAAACAGCAACAAATCAAGTAATCCAATTAAAAAAGGGGGTACAGAGCTTAACAGAGAATTCTCTGTAGAGGGATATTAGAGAAACACTTAAAGTAATATTCAATGTCTTAGTCATCAAGGAAATGCAAATCAAAACGACCCTGAGATTTCACCTTACACCCATCAGAAGGGCTAAGATCAAAAACTCAAGTGACATTACATGCTGGAGAGGATGTGGAGAAAAGGGAACCCTCCTCCATTGCTGGTGGGAATGTAAACTTGTACAACCACTTTGGAAATCAATTTGGTGCTTTCTCAGACAATTAGTAATAGTGCTTCCTCAAGATGCAGCTATAGCACTCCTAGGCATATATCCAAACTATGCTCAAGTACACAATAAGGACATTTCTTCAACCATGTTTGTAGCAGCTTTATTCATAATAGCCAGAACCCCGAAACAACCCAGATGTCCCTCAACAGAGGAATGGATACAGAAATTGTGGTACATCTACACAATGTAATGCCACTCAGCAATTAAAAACAAAAAAATCATTAAACTTGCAGGCAAATGGTGGGATCTAGAAAAGATCATCCTGAGTGAGGTATCCCAGAAGCAGAAAAACACACACAGTATATATTCACTTATAAGTGGATACTAGACATACAATATAGGATAAACCTAAAAAAAAATCTGTATACCTAAAGAAACCAAGCAAGAAGGAAGACCCTGGGTAGGATGATCAATCCTCACTCAAAAAGACAAACAGGATGGACATTGGAAGAAAGAAAAAACAGGAAACAGAACAGGAGCCTACCACAAAGGGCCTCTGAAAGACTCTACCTAGCAGTGTATCAAAGCAGATGCTGAGACTCAAAACCAAACTTTGGGCAGAGTGCAGAGAATCTTATGAAAGAAGGTGGAGGTAGTAAGATCTGGAGAGGACAGGAGCTCCACAAAGACAGCAACAGTACCAAAATATCTGGGTACAGGGTTCTTTTCTGAGACGGATACTTCAAACAAGGACCATTCATGGAGATAACCTAGAACCCTCTCACAGATGTAGCCCATGGCATCTCAGTATCCTAGTGGGTGCCCTAGAATGGGAACAAGGATCATCTCTGACATGAACTCTGTGGTTGGCTCATTGACCACCTCCCCCTGAGGGGGTAGCAGCCTTGCCAGGCCACAGAGGAGCACACTGCTGCCAGTCCTGATGAGACCTGACAAGCTAGGGTCAGATGGAAGGGAAGGAGGACCTCCCTTTTCAGTGGACTTGGAGAGGAGCTTAGGAGGAGAAAATTGAGAGAGGGTAGAATAGGGAGAGATAAGGGATGGGGCTACAGCTGGGATACAAAGCAAGTAAACTGTAATTAATATAAAAAATAAAAAACTTAGTTTTGGAAACAGACATTAAAACACTATTCAAATTCATGTGAAAGGTAACTTTGGCATGGACTAGTTATCTATTACTTCTCTGATAACTGATTCATCAAAAGGTTAATATTTAACCTTGAATAGACTTTACCCCTGGGCTTGGCAGTGAGGCACTGCAGCAGGCTTTGCTTGTCTGCCTCTCCATGCCACTAGTCCTGGTTACTAGAAGACCTCAGAGTCGGGTTTGTCTGGAGGTATCTTCTACTAGCTGGAAACTTGAGGAAACGATTAAATAGCTGGTGAGTTTGGGGAAAGCATAGTGAGGGCTTGGCAAAGAGGGGGTTGGGGACATCATTCAAGTACTACCCTAGGAAGGTGTATTATCAAAGAAATTACAGAGAGAAAATGTTCAGTTCAGTGAATTTAAATCTGAAAATAGTAGAATGTGTATGTGTCCCTAGGGGAAAAAATAGTCAAAATATGTTCTTTATAGGAGGTTCTTGAACCTGAAAAGATCCCAGCCCTTGAATGTGCTCATTACATGGAACATTAGCACAAAAAGGATATTTTGACAGGCCTCCTACTTCTTACAGTCAATCCAGGTAATTTTTAAAGCACTTGTATCACTTATTTGGAGACACTTGCTACTTTGGAAGCAGGTATGAATTTCCCTCAGTAAAGGGCTTCTTAGTATTGTGATCAGTTCCCAAGTGAATCTGAGAAGGACTGAGAAGAAGAGGAACCAAATGGGGGTGGTATACTGAGAGCCAATACGTAAATGAAATAGGTGAACCAGGAAACAGGAAAGAAGGAAAAGGGCTTTTCTTGTTCTTCGACAGCCTCCCAGAATGCAAGTCTCCCAAAGCCTTTACTGAGACCCACTCTGTCATTCTGTACTTTACAGAATCCACTAGTTCTTGCAGAACCTTGAGCTAGATGGTGATGTCCATATTTTATAATTTGGTAACAGCTGGAACTTGGACAAATGTTGCTGGGTAGTATCTGAGTCATCCTTTGAAATACAATGAAATTATTTTTCCTAATTCCAGTAGTCCCCCCATCCCAGAAAAACACTCAAGTTGATCTCTGAATTATACCAGTAAACTGAGAATGAAATACTGAATCTCACCTTCAACTTTGATTGTGTGTCGACAGCTAAGACTGAAAAACTAATTTTTCACTGAATCTCTTATATTTAGGACAGTGCCTAGATATCTAATTAAAGTTAGTTGCTGTTGTAAAAATAGACCCTGAAATATCAGTGTGTTAACATGAATATGTATATGTTCAAATACATATCCATTCACTTAAAATCATCTGGCATACAAAGCTGCCCCTTTCTAAATGGAGATTTGAAAACCCAAGCTGCCTTTATCCCATAGCTGTGGCTTTTGGAAGATGGGACATGTGGGTGGATCTAGCAGCAGAAAAGAAGTGTACTAAATTTTATCATGGAAGCAGCATGCCATGGCCTATACCCAACCATGATTAGCCATGTAATCCCATCTATCTTTAACCCCTGGGAAATATGAATAGTCTAAGGGGTTGTAAGTCATACAGCTATGCTAGTGGAATATTGCTGTTTGCATAATGGGACACCATAATGGGAGATGAACATCAGATCTAAAATTAAAATTCACTTGTAATTCACTCCCAGTGAAGGTAATTTCATAATAAGAATAATGAACTCAGTACCCTACTAACCGTTACTTATGTCATAAAAATAAATTTGGTCAATTGTATCTTTAAGATTCCAAACTTTTCTTAAATGTAATATAACATGTAATTCAAATTATTGATGAGAATTATATACATATTTGATGTGTTATACATAAATTTTGCGTAAAATTTATGTTTGAAAATGCTACTGTGACAACTTTGCTCTTTACAAGCTGCTGTATAAAGTCAGGAATTGAACAATATCATGTTGGCAACCAATCTTATGTGTTGGAACATTTGCTATTTCTTACTCCCTAGCCTATGGAAAAAGAAAGGAGAAACCTCTGTAACTTTTGTCATTTGTACACCCATTCTTGAGCAAATAGAGGCAAGACAGTGATCTCATAAGGTCACTCAGGACACCTTTCCCAGTGGCTTGATTTTGTGTGAAATGATGGACTTCACCATGTGCGGCAGGGCAAATGCCATGTTTGTGCGACCCACTGCTCCTTGTGGCTTCTAGGGCATCAGGAGCAAATCAGTTTTTAAAATCCATAATTAAATTCTTACATGTGCTCTATATTGTGAACATCAAATGCTCTGAATTGTGGGAGAATGTTTTGTAAGATGCTGAGATAGATTTAAATGCCCAGGTCCAGGAATCACTGAAGAAGCACTCAAACTCTGTGCAAAAGCAGAGTATTTATTCTGCAGAAATTTCTAGCCTGCAGGGGCCACCATTCCATAGAATGGTAACCCTGAAATCAGTACTCAGTCTCAATTTAAAGATAGTTAAGGGATTTCCAACTGTCATTAGCTAATCTTTACACTGATAGGTTGGTGCTGATCTAGGGGACATGGAGAGACTCATTATTAGTTCTGAAGTGGGGGGACTTAATGGAATGTCCAGGTAACAGGGTGTGCCCATGTAACAAAGAGTGCCCAGGAAGTATCATTTTGACTGGCTAGACAAAGCATTTCTAACTGACTGTTAATTTGATTGGTGAAGTACTTGGAGACTTTATTAAGGTATTTTTTTTCTCATTTTCAGGGAGGTTATTGAGTAATTGTATCTGGTTTCAATGGACTCTAGTTTCATGTTCCAAGATATAGACACTCAGACCTGTTCAGTCTGTAGCCACTTTTGAAACCTATCATGGAATCAGACTGTCTCATTATAAATTGTCTCCCTCTAAGGTTATTTTTAATGAGCTGCTAGATGAGGGTTGTTTGTTTGGCTGGTTGCTTGACAACTTGCTAGCTTGCTTGCTTACAGTTTCTGGTAGAGTTGTCATGTTGCCAAAGGAAGCAAAATGCTGCATATGACCATGACATTTAAAATATCTATGGTATTGCCATGTCCTTCATTCTACAAACCATTTTTGTCAGCAGATATTTTCTTCTTTTCGTAGTGATTAACAGCCAGGCAAGTGAAGTCAGAGCAGGCTGCTACTTCTGTGACTTTGTATGAGGAATTTAACCATTCTCTCATTTGTGAAATGGAGGACACTAATATTTTCATTTGGGGATGACAATGAGAGTTAAAACAATAGTAGACATAAGCTATCCACATGGTATGTTCACTATCACAGTGAATTAGACAGATGGTTACAGAATATTTTTGCTGTTATTGTTGTTATGAAACCATTATGTTGTTCTCAGCAAGCATAATAAAATTATCCCATTGCTTCACTGAATCTCCCCAATCTTTCTAAGCACTGTTTGTGTAAGGGATGTAAGGGACCCTTGAAAGCATGCACAGCCTCTTCCTGCCTTACTCATCCTAGATAAAACAGCCATGAATTTGTCCTGCTTCTTGAAGATAACTTTCTGTAGACAAAGGCTGTGGAGATTATCCTCCCTTTTACAACATCTGTCCTTGAGGCTGGAACAGTCTAGCTATTCATGATGACCAAATCACTTTTTGCCAGCCTTGGATATGATAATCTCCCAGACTGGACCTCACAATGAGGTCCTTGATGTTATCTTTGATATTCCACATCTTGGCCTAAATTCCAGGAGAGCAGGCCAAAGATCATGAAGGACACATCCTGAACTACCAAAGAAGCCTTCAGTGAGGCTGTTCCCCAGCCCCATGTCCTCTAGGAAGCCCTATAATCCTCACCTTATTCCCTACAGGGGACCTCAGAGTCTTACAAGCAAAAGCAAACTCTGAAACCCCAGAGTTTCTTAAGCAACAGCAACATGCAGCCCATAAAATTTTCACAGGAAAACAATGTGTTATCTAGGATAAGTGGCTCAGCCCAAATCATCACCCAGAACAAAGCAAGGTCTTCCTCAATCCGGCAGCCAGCTCCAGTTTTCATCTTGGGTTAAAGATCAGAGTTTGAACATTAGACCACAGCAGCAGATACTGGTAACATCCTTGCTTTTGGTTTTTCATATTTTCATTAGTTTCTGAATTGTTCCTCTCTGCTTTTTAATGATAAAAGAATGACCTTGAAGAAGCTCAAGGACACAAAGTTCCTACAACAGCATCTCACATGTGACCTCTGTGCAAAAGGCTTTCCTTATACACAACCTAATTATCAGGACAATCAGAGTCAGAAAGAACAAAAGCAAAGAACATGAATGAGACAGGAAATAGGCACACAAGAAATTGTTAGTTGACTAGAATTCTCTCTTCCGTTTCTGTCTTCATTCAACTTTGGTGTGAAGCAGATTGCAATATAGAAAAACATCGCAACCAGTTCTTTCTCAAATTTGGGGAAAGCTTTGAGTGGCAAAGTATGGTTCTTTTCAACTGTCAGTCTAACACTGTTCCTTTAATAAGAAAGAATAATGACCTCAGTACTCTATTGACCTGTACTTATGTCATAAAAAGAAAGTTGGTCAATTGTATGTTTAAGATTCCAAACTATTCTTCAATATAATTTAACATGTAATTCAAATTACTGATCAGAATTATATACATATTTGATGTATTATGCATAAATTTTACATAAAAATTTATATTTCAAAATGCTACTATGACATCTTTGCTCTTTAATGTTAAATTGGAGGTAGTATCTACCTTTGGAGGCCAATAGGAGATATAGCTCCCATGTAATTGCCTCCACGAATTTACTATCTAATCATCCACAGGTTTCCTATTTTCTGAGCTTCATTTTCTCTGAATCCAAAAGAAGGAGATTAATCAGAGAACTATGGACAGGTAATTCTGAGATGCTTTTCTTGGATCAGATTCCCGCTCTGCAGGCTCTATGCTAGATGTATTCACAAGAACATTGACAGGAACATTTAATGTGTAGGATGGCAATAATTAAAATCTGCTGGACTTTGACCTCTCAAAAAAGCAGAGACATTGCACACAGACGAATGCTAAAGTGAAGAAATCTATACATCTACACAGTATTTCAGTGTCACACCATCCAAAAGCCAGAAGTACAGCATGTAGTGGGTAGTGGAATCAGTGGATTCACTATGAGAATTCACAGACCTCAGCACATAGTTGACGCTGTAGTTCAAACATGCAAAGAAAAGCTTGAACAAGGAAAAGACTGGGAAAAAATAGTGTAAGCTTCCAAGAGATGCATTGAATCCTCCAGAGCCAAGATGAAACATGTTAGAGACTATGTGCCTATAGGCTCATGTTGGGAGCTTTTCATATGATCAATCTCTGTCCTAAGTGTCTAGAAAGAAAGCAGAGGTTTAACATAAATCACATTGTTTGTAAAAAAAAAAAAAAAAGGAAAAAAAAGATCAGATATTGTATGTGACTCTTATCAGACCCTACTGCTATGTAAGCTTTTATCCATAAGCCACGACCTAACCTTGAAAGCATATATTTCAGGCAACACACCCTCAGAACAGCTTTTCTATGCTCACAGAATTATTAATGATCAATTGCAAGAGAGTTTCAAGTAAAATGAGTAGGTCATTGGCCTAAGGTTTGTTAACTCATTGGTAAGTAAGGCAGATAGAGGTAGGTTAAATCAAATATCGTTGTTGAACTTTGTCAAATTAGCTCAGCACCTTGGGAGCTTCCTGCCCATTCACTGACAAGGGCACCTGTTCAAAGCTCAATCGATGAAGTCAAATGAGTCTTTGTAACCATGGACTGATATTCCCACATCCCAGGGACTCTGGGTTTGTTTCTTTGTTTTGTTTTGTTTTTGTTTTTTGTTTTCACAGAAGTTCTGTTTAGTCCCTTAGGTAAGAATTGTGTGCAACTTCTCTGTTGGACTTCCCCAGACTTTCCCCTGGCTCCAGCTGCCCTCAGACCAGTTCTGCCTCATCTCTAACTCAGCCAAGGTATTCAGCACCCCACATTTTCATCTGAAGTTTTGGTCCATTGCCATTCCCGATTGAAGAGTGCATTTCTGAGACCTGTACCTTTCCCTAAGCCAAAAACTAAAAATCCTTTGGTGTCTACTTTTATGTTCAGGGTAGATTTTACTCTGTTGTCTTCTGCCTCAGAATTGGTAATAGATTTAATGGTTGCATTTACTATTCTTTTCAGCCAGAATCTTCTCATGTAAGAGCCCTGAGTGTTGTGACCAATCCATATTTCTACAGCATCTTTGCAGCTGTTGATCTCACTGTCTTTGCTCTTATTAGAGAAATATGCCCTCTTTGGATACTTCTGGATATTTGTATCAGAAGTACCATGCACTGGATGCAGTGCTCAGATCACTGAAGGAAATAAATGGTTGAAAGACCTGTGCTCCACAAAAATGACAGAGGTAGAAGGTAGAGACATTTTGGCAAAATGTCCAGTCAGCCAGCCAGGAAGAAATAAAAACTAACCAATTGCTTCTACCATGTTATCCACAGCCTTGAGTAGTTCAGGCATCTTGGAGATCCTGGGCATCCCTGCTAAATCAGCTCAGACCTGATTTTGCACACAGTGTTATGAGTGCTGAATGAAAGGAACACCACTGAGACCAGAGGATAGGTGGTCAGTTAGCAGGTTCCGGGATGGGTGAGCGAGGTATACAGCCCCAGGGACACCAGAAGTGCAAGGAAACTGCCATGTTGTGAATATTCAAGCTGCCTGAAAGGAGACAGGAAGCCAGAGACACTTGGGGAAGGGCTGTAATCACTTAAGATGTGGGAGAGCCTTTAAGATCTAAAGCAATGTGTGTAGAACATAGGAACTAACCTGGTTACACATGTAGAAGACCAAATAACCAGGTGTTGGAAGTGGCTCTGAGTGATGGAAGTCTTCTGCTTTGGGAGTCAGCAGTTAGCACATTGAGTTTAAAAACAAAACAACCAAAGTATCGATGTTGTGTCTGAACAGCTTTACCCTCTGCCCACCCCACCCACCACCCTTTATTTTCCCCTTCATGTCCAATGTGTTCTCACTGGGTTTGTTTTGTTTTTGTTTTTTGAGGATTTAGAAATGTCTTTGGTGTGTTTGGCAGACTTTAAGGCATATGCACGACAGCAGCTGTCTAAGTCATTCTGGGACTATATTGAAGGAGAAGCCGATGAGGGCATCACCCACAATGACAACATCGCAGCATTTAAAAGGTCTGCTCTTTATCCTTTCTGCAGTTACTCTAATATGCATTGCTCTTGAGATGGTAATAATTGTGGTGTCTGCCTGTAGTCAGCGCAGTATATATAGAAAAATGGCAGGCTTCTGTGTTGTTTTATTGTAGGGTGGAATGGGGGAAAGGGAGCTGGGGAGGTTTTGTAGAAAGAATCTGTCTCAGACCTAGGACAAGGCAATTATCAGGTATCTGCATCCCAGCAACTTCGTAGCAGGTAAAGATGGATTTTGGGGGTCACTTTTGTATACTATGATATCATCTGCGAATAGTGAAACTTTGACCTCTTCCTATCCGATTTGTATCCCCTTGATCTCCTTTTGTTGTCTTATTTCTCTAGCTAGGATTTCCAGTACTATGTTGAATAGATATGGAGAGAGTGGGCAGCCTTGCCTTTTCCCTGATTTCAGTGGGATTGATTTAAATTTCTCTCCATTGAATTTGATGTTGGCTATAGGCTTGCTGTATATTGCCTTGTATCTCCCTTAACTTCCTGACCTCTCCAAGACTTTAAACATGAATGGATGTTGGACTTTGTCAAATGCTTTTTTGGCATCTAAGAAGATGATCATGTGGTTTTTCTCCTTCAGTTTTTTTATATGGTGGATTATATTGATGGATTTCTGAATACTGAACCATCCTTGCATACCTGGGATAAAGCCTACTTGGTCATGGTGAATGATATCTTTTATGTGTTCTTGGATTCAATTTGCAAGTATTTTATTGAGTATTTTTGTATCAATGCCCATAAGAGAGATAGGTCTGAAGTTCTCTTTTTTTTTGTAGGGTCTTTGTGTGGTTTAGGTATCGAGGTGACTATAGCTTCATAGATTGAGTCTGGTAAAGTTTCTTCTGTTTCTATTTTGTGGAGTAGTTTGAAGAGAATTGGAATTAGCACTTCTTTGAAGGTCTGGTAGAATTTTGCACTGAAACCACCTGGCCCAGAGCTTTTTTTTTTTAAAGAATGGAGACTGTTGATGACTATTTCCTTGGGAGATATAGAGATATTCAATCTTTTTACCTGATCTTGACTTAATTTTCGTAGATGGAATCTATCAAGAAAATTGTCCATTTATTTTAGATTTTCAAATTTTGTAGCATATAGGGCATTTGCTCAACCATGTTTGTAGCAGCTTTATTCTTAAATAGCCAGAACCTGGAAACAACCCAGATGTCCCTCAGCAGAGGAATGGATACAGAAATTATGGTACTTTTACACAATGGAATACTACTCAGCAACGAAAAACAAGGAAATCATGAAAATTGCAGGCAAATGGTAGTATCTAGAAAAGATCATTCTGAGTGAGGTATCCCAGGAGCAGAAAGATACACATGGTATATACTCACTTATATAGTCCTATGAGATAGAATAAATATACTAAAATATGTGCACCCAAAGAAGATAAACAAGAAAGAGGACACAGATTAAGATGATCAAACCTCACTTATAAAGATAAATGGGATGGACATGGGAAGTAGGAGAAAACAAGAAACAGGACAGGAGCCTACCGCAGAGGGCCTCTGAAAGATTCTACCTAGCAGTGTTATCAAAGCAGATGCAGAGACTCATAAACAAACCTTTGGTAGAGTGCAGGGAATCATATGATAAAAAGGGGAGTTAGTATGATTGGGAGAGGACAGGAGCTCCACAAGGACAAAATATATCAGGGCACGGGAGTCCTCTATGAGTCTGTTTCTCCAAACAAGGAGCATGTATGGATATAATCTAGAACCCCTGCTCTTATGTAGCCCATGATAGCTCAGTATTCAAGTGGGTTTCCCTAGTTGGGGGAACAGGAACTATTTCTAACATGAACTCAATGACTGGCTCCTTTACCTCCCCCTTCCGCCTCACCCCCCACCCCGAGGGAGGAACAGCCTTGCTAGGCACAGAGGAGGACATTGCAGCCAGTCCTGAAGATACCTGATAAGCTAGGGTGAGATGGAAAGAGAGGAGGACCTCCCCTAGCAGTGGACTTGGAAAGGGACAAGGAAGAGGGAGGGATGGGGGGGTGGTATTGGAAGGGAATGAGGAAGGAGGCTACAGCTGAAATACAAAGTAAATAATCTGTGATTAATATTAAAAAAATAAAAATTAAAAAAATAAAAGATGGACCAAGATTAACTGGGGTGCAGAGTGGAGAACCTGCATATAGATCTAGATCTCCTGAGCTCCTAAAACCTCTGCCTTGGAGGGGAAAATTGTGAAGTAGGAGAAAGGTCTCATGTTTGGAGAAAATGCAATCAAAGGATGTTTAGGGATAATGGAAGTTTGATTCAGGTGAGAACTGGACTTGAAAATTGAGGGTTGGACCATATGCCAGCCAATATGCATGTCTAAATTTCCATCTGTGTAAAAGAATGTTTTCGATATCTTTGTGAATTATACTACCTTCCCAAAAGCAACTTATAAGTCAAATGAATTATTTCTCTTGGGGAGTGAGGCAAGATTGTTTTCTAGGGTCTGGACCCTTTTGATTGCCTGGTCTTTCTTTCTGGGATGCCTGAAATTTTCTTCCCCTGTCTAGTCATTGCTGATCAAAATTCAATTAAGCATCTAAGCATGGAATGTCAAGACACAGAAGTAGGACTATAACAGAACCTAAGGTGGACTTTGGCTCATGAACAGTTCAGAAGGGGCTGGGTCAATGTTGGGAATGGTTTCCTGGAGATCAGCCTCCTCCTGAGCATATGTTGCTAACTCAGGATTATCCAACTTATCCTCCCAAAGACATAAGTCTGCTTAGGCCTGCTTTGTGAGTTAGGGCCCTAGCTCCAGAAAGCATCACCATGCTGGAAAATAACCCATCTTATTGTGTAATGCAGAATCCGCCTCCGCCCTAGATACCTGAGAGATGTGTCAAAGGTGGATACCAGGACCACAATCCAGGGGCAGGAGATCAGTGCACCCATTTGCATCTCACCCTCAGCTTTCCACGCTATTGCCTGGCCAGACGGAGAAAGGAGCACAGCCAGAGGTATGAATCATCCCACTTGAAGGCTCCCTATCCAGAAGACCAGAAGTGAGCAAGAAGCCTCACCCAGATATGTGGTAGAGGTCATCAAGACTTCTGACAGAAAGGAAAATGGGACAGACATCAGAAGGGTCAGAAAACAGGGAATAGGACAGGAGCCTACCACAGAGGGCCTCTGAAAGACTCTTCCCAGCTGGGTATCAAAGCAGATGCTGAGATTCATGTCAAACTTTGGGCAGAGTGCAGGGAATCTTATGAAAGAAGGGGGGATAGAAAGATCTGGAGGGGACTAGAGCACTACAACAGAACCAAAAAATTTGGGCACAGGGGTCTTTTCTGAGACTGATACTCCAACCAAGGACCAGGCATGGAGATAACCTAGAAGCCCCTCACAGATGTAGCCCATGGCAGCTCAGTCTCCAAGTGGGTACCCTAGTAAGGGGAACAGGGTCTGTCTCTGACATGAACTCAGTGGCTGGCTCTTTGATAACCTCCCCCTGAGGGTTGGGTAGCCTTACTAGGCTACAGCAGGAGACAATGCAGCCAATCCTGATGAGACCTGATAGGCTAGGGTCAGATGGAAAGGAAGGAGGACCTCCCCTATCAGTGAACTGGGGAAGGTACAAGGGAGGAGATGAGGGTGGAAGGGAGAATGGGATTGGGAGGGGATGAGGGAGAGAGCTACAGCTGGTATAGAAAGTGAATAGATTGTAAGAAAATAAATAAATAAATGAAAATGCTGTGGGGAAAAATGACTTCTTACAAAAAGGTTTTAGGGACATTAGTACTGTGGGAGTAAAGAATGGTAGCAAAGGGATGGCTTAAGCCATTGTTTGTATAGCATGTCACATGTAGACTGTAAAAATGCTGTCTACAAAATAATGATCCCGTTGCTCTCCTTGTGGAGCTCCTGTCCTCTCCAGGTCTTACTACCTCCCCCTTCTTTCCTATGATTCCCTGTACTCTGCCCAAAGTCTGTTTAGGAATCTCAGTATCTCCTGGGCACAAGGGACTTTTCTGAGACTGATATTCCAACCAAGGACCATTCATGGATGTAAACTAGAACCCTTGCACAGATGTAGCCCATGGCATCTCAGTCTCGAATTGGGTGTCCTAGTAAGGGGAACAGGGACTGTCTCTGACATGAACCCAGTGGCTAGATCTTTGACCACCTCCCTATCATGGGGGAGCACCCTTGCCAGGCTACAGAAGAGGACACTCCAGCCAGTCATGTTGGGATCTGATAAGCTAGGGTCAGATGAAAGGGGAGGAGGACTTCCCTGTCAGTGGACTTGGAGAGAGGCTTGGGAGGAGAAGAGGGAAGAAGGGTGGGATTGGGAGGGAATGAGGGATGGGGCTACAGCTAGGATACAATGTGAATAAACTGTAATTAATACAAAAATTAAAAATAATTTAAAATAATGATCACAATAAAAGAGGAACTAGTGACAAATAAGAATGTGCTAATATCTGATATCATCTGTCGAAAGAGGGGTGCTGGCCCCATTGAATAAGATTATATTGTGGGGTGCTCAGGCAGGGAAGTGCTAAGCATGACACTGAGAAGGGGGCTCTCTGAAGCTTTATGGGCTAGAGATGGAGATAAATTCTAAGTCTACATTTAGGAGGAGAAGAATTTTTTTTTCAAATCCTCATACAGGGCTTGGTAGCTGCCCTTTTCTAAGGACTCCACTTCTCTTCTTGGTTGCCCTTCTCATCTTGTGTAACAAAAAGGGTTTTGGTGGTTATGGGTTTTTCCTAGTAAACTCTGTGGAGGTCTGTTCTTCTGACCTTCACTATTACCACCATGCATAACAACCGTAAAGAATGGAAGAGATGAAACTGAAAATATAATTGGAATTCCAGCATCTTGATTATTCCAGATGCAGTGTGTGCCTGTGTGTCTGTGTGTCTGTGTGTCTGTGTGAATTTCCTAGGTATCTTCTGACATTTAATCCCATTGACACTATCATATATGAGACAATGAGTCTGAATATTCTAGAGTTAGAGAGACACAAACAGGTATAGCTGGTGGAAACTTCAAATGGTAACTGACTTACCAAATTTCCATGAGTATGGATGTATTGGCTTCTAGTGCAGCGAGGGAAGTGGTCTCCTGCTGACATGAGGCACCAGCATTAAATTTTGATTAGGCCAAATCCTGTGCTCTTAGAAAAAGGAGCTTCATAGTGAGATTCACCTCCTGGGAGACTCACTGAAGTGATGAAAGTGGAAAATGAGAAATAATAATTCAGTAGCCATGGCATATATCAGTACCTTTAGAATTGACAATAAACTAACAAACCCTCAAGCCACACAGAAATGAGGGGTGGGACTCAGCCTTCTCATTTTCACATGTGCTTCTCCCACTGCAAAGCTCATCATATATCTTAATCCCCTGTGTTCCACAAAGGAATTCATAGGTTTCCTTTCCTGCCTAAAGGGTATAAGGCACCCAATGGTAGCCCTGGGTATTAAATCACATCCC
This sequence comes from Pachyuromys duprasi, assembly GCA_028658305.1. Classification (NCBI taxonomy): domain Eukaryota; kingdom Metazoa; phylum Chordata; class Mammalia; order Rodentia; family Muridae; genus Pachyuromys; species Pachyuromys duprasi. The sequence goes on from CM053744.1 coordinate 94,936,091, forward strand.
TTGCTAGAAAATCTTCATTATGGAAAAACATTTCCATAGCAGCTTGCACAGAGGAGAACACAAACCATCTTTCATGGGGAAGTTGAATGAACTCAGGCTTTCTCTATACTCATTGGGCATCATAGCCAGAGGCACATTCTGAACAACTCTTCTCTAAAGTCCTTTGCTTTGCAGCTGCTCAGGAGGTCAACATCTGCTACATCACCAGCACTTATGCCAGCTGTACCCTGGAAGACATTGTTGCTGCTGCCCCAGGAGGCTTCCGGTGGTTCCAACTCAGTGTGCAGTCAGATTGGGAGCTCAACAAACAGTTGGTTCAGAGGGCAGAAACCTTGAGTTTCAAAGCTTTGGTGATCACAGTAGATGCACCTGTACTTGGCAATAGGCGACAGAACATGAGAAACCAACTGAATATGGAACCAAGAATAATGCTGAAGGACCTTCGATCACCTGAAGAGGTGAGAAAGATGCCGGACTCAATGGGTATTAATTATAAGAAGTATTTAGGATAAGGAGAGACCATTATCCTCAAATCCTTCCTCCCTCCCTCCTTCCTTCTTTTGCTATCCCCCTCCCTTCTTTTATCTATCCTCCTGTCCTTTCCTCTCTCCCTTCCTCTTTCACTTCCTCCTCCTTCCCTCCTTCCTTCCATAATCTATCCATCCTTCCTCCCTATTGCCTTCTTTCTCCCATTTATCCTTCTCTCTCTCTCCCAAACTTTGGTTCTCCTTCCTTCCTACCTACTTACATCTATATATCCTCCATTCACTTCCTTCCTCCACCCTGTCTTCTTTCTCTCATCTATTCCTCCCTCCCTCACTTTAGTACTCCCTCCTACCCTTCTTTCTACAAATATTTCCCCTACTTGCTTTGCTATGTCAGGCATTGGAGGTGTAGCAGTTAAGGAGACTGAACTGGTTTTTGCTTCCCAGTGCCTCCTGGCAGGCAGAACTTAAAGCCAAATGTTCTTCCCTCTGGAGCTTCAGAGCCTAACATCAGAGATGTTCCAGGCAGGGCTGATGCTGGGATACAGGAGAGCCTTAGGGAGGAGTTTTGCAGAAACTAGAGAGTAAACTAAAGTATTCTATTTGATGCTGGATTCAGAAAGTGATAGTTTTGCAAAGAATGCACAGACAGACTGACTCTTGGGAGAGGATGCTCACAGCACAATTGTAGAGCTAGCTAGTTCAGCCAGCTGAGGCCCTCATCTGCCACCTTGAAAACTTAAAACTCATCCAGAAACAATGAGGCACTGCAGCACATCTTTTGTAAATCATTCAATTAAGGAACTACAATGGACACATTTTCATTAAACTCTAATGATAGAAAAAGATGGTGTGCCTTTGAGAGTGAATATCATGGCTAAGATTACAATGGCCTTTACAGCCCATGGGTCACTATGATTGCTCTGTGTGTCCCTGAAACAAGAGACACATTGAAATTTAAGGGAATATGCTGCATACAGTGAGCCAAGCTAGATGGTGAGCAATGCCTGTTTAGGCTTCTTATTGCTTTCATTTTATTAGCCCAGGAATAGCTCAAGCATAAAATGACAAACTGACCTATGACCATTTTCCTTATTCATCTCTCATACTGAACACTGGACCTGTTAAAGTATAGATACTGTCATATCTGTCATTGTGTCTCTAGATATTAGAATAATTAGGAAGGAAAGGCCTTGATTAATGGTCAATGAACAAGACATGAAATAGAAGCCTTCATACAACTCTTGGGAAAAGAAGTTGATAGAATCAGCATTGGGTGGTGTTGCTTGGTTTTTATAGCTTATAAATGACAGAGCTCCAAATGTGTTTCATCTTTTGTGTGAATCAAGTGATGTGAGAATTTTGGAGTAAGAGTCACCTTCTAATTCCCTACAGAGGAACTCCACAATTACTACCCTCACTACTGTGCCGAGTACATCTTTCTGCTGGGATGATCTCTCCTTGTTTCAGAATATGACTCAGCTGCCCATTATACTCAAAGGGATTTTGACGAAAGAAGATGCAGAGTTAGCAGTGAAGCACAATGTCCAAGGCATTCTTGTTTCCAACCATGGTGGGAGGCAGCTCGATGGGGTTCCTGCTTCAGTAAGTAGGAGGACTTTGGTAGTGGGGCAGGGGCTGAATGCATGTCTACACAAAAGCCTCCTGTTAACTCTGGTCCACACTGCCCTCTCCCACGTCACGGGTATTGCCGATGGACCTTAAGGATCGTTACTCAGAGGGAATAGCCTAATGTACATCTGATTATTTCCGTAAACGGTACATGTAACATGTGTCATGATTGTGACAATGCTGCACAATACAGAAATCTGTATTATAGAGTTAGAGACACTGGCATTTACGGACATCAACTCTGTATACAAGCTCACAGTAGATAAAGAGATACACCAAGAGAGATGTTTGAAAGGCGGTGAAGACTCTATCTGTGGACACCAAGGACCAGACTGAAGCAAATGTGTCTTCAAGGTTTTTAGAAACCTAGAGTTTCCTGTTTCCTCCCTCTTCCAGCTTCTCTCCCATTTGCCTTACTGAGTGAGGATTGATCATCTATTTCAGGGTCTTCTTCTTGCTTATCTTTTTTTTTTCAGTATTGATGTTATTTATTTATTTTTTAACATTTTACTTTATATTAATCACAGGTTATGTACTTTGTATCCTAGCCGTAACCCTCTCCAGCATTCCCTCCCTAATCCCCCCCCCCATCCCTCCCTCATCTCCTCCCTGCCACTTTCCCACTCCACTGATAGGGGAGGACCTCCTCCCCTTCCATCTAACTCTAGCTTAGCAGGTCTCTTCAGGACTGGCTGCAATGTCCTCTTCTATGGCCTAGCAAAGCTGCTCCTCTGTCGGGAGGGGGAAAGGGGGTGTTGAACAGCCAGCCATTTAGTTTATGTCTGAAATAGCCCCTGTTCCCCTTACTAGGGTACACACTTGGATATTGAGCTACCATTGGCTACATTCCATATTCTAGATTATATCCATACATGGTTCTTGGTTGGAGAAACAGTTTCATAAATGACCCTTGTGCCCTGATATATTTGGTCCTTGCAGAGCTCCTGTCCTTTCCAGGTCATACTAACTCCCCCCTCTTTCATATGATTCCCTGCAAACTGCTAAAGGGTTGGTTATGTGTCTTAATATTTCCTTTGATCCACTGCTAGGTAGAGTCTTTCCGAGGACCTCTGTGGTAGGCTCTTGTCCTGCTACTTGTTTTCTCCTACATCCAATGTCCATCCTATTAGTCTTTCTAAGTGAGGATTAATCCTCTTACCCCAGGTCCTCTTTCTTGTTTATCTTCTTTAGGTGTATAGATTTCAGTATGTTTATGCTATCTTATAGGTCTATATAAGTGAGTATATACCATGTGTGTCTTTCTGCTTTGGGGATATCATCCATTATGAACAAGTAGGCTTCATCCCAGGCATGCAAGGGTGGTTCAATATACAGAAATCCATCAATGTGATCCACCATATAAACAAACTGAAGGAGAAAAACCACATGATCATCTCCTTAGATGCCGAAAAAGCTTTTGACAAAGTCCAACATCCATTCATGTTTAAAATCTTGGAGAGATCAGGGATACAAGGCACATACCTAAACATAGTAAAGGCAATATACAGCAAGCCTATAGCCAACATCAAACTCAATGGAGAGAAATTGAAATCAAGGGACAAGGCAAGGCTGCCCAATGTCTCCATATCTCTTCAACATAGTACTTGAAGTCCTAGCTAGAGCAATAAGACAGTTACAGGAAATCAAAGGGATACAAATCGGAAAGGAAGAGGTCAAAGTATCCCTATTTGTAGATGATATCATAGTATACATGAGCGACCCCAAAAATTCAACCAGAGAACTCCCTCAACTGATAAACACCTTCAGCAAAGTTGCTGGATACAAAATCAACTCAAAAAAATCAGAAGCCCTCCTTGCTTATCTTCTTTAAGTATACAGATTTTCGTATGTTTTTTGATTTATTTTTATATTAATCACAGGTTAGGTACTTTGTATCCCAGTCATAGCCCCTTCCTCCATTCCCTCCCACTCTCCCCATCCTTCCACCATCTACTCCCTGCCCTCCTCCAAGTCTACTGATGGGGGAGGACCTCCTCCCCTTATATCGTATGTTTATTACATGTCTAATACCCCCTTTTTAGTGAGTATATACCGTGTGTGTCTTTTTGCTTCTGAGATACTTCACTCACTATGACCTTTTCCAGCTCCCATTTGCCTGAAATTTTCATGATATCCTTATTTTTAATGTTTTTAATAGCTGAATAGTATTCCATTGTGTAAATGTACCACAATTTCTGTATCCATTCCTCCACTGAGGGACATCTGGTTTGTTTCCAGGTTCTGACTATTACAAATAAAGCTGCTTTGAACATGGTTGAGCAGATGTTCTTGTGTGATTGAGCATATTTTGGATATATGCTTAGGAGTAGTATAGCTGGATCTGAGGAAGCACTATTCCTAATTGTCTGAGAATGCACCAGATTGATTTCTAAAGTGGTTGTACAAGTTTACATTCTCACTGGCAATGGAGGAGGGCTCTCCTTTCTCCATGTCCTCTCCAGCATGTATTGTCACTTGTGTTTTTGATTTTAGCCACTATTATGAGTGTAAGGGTTGTTTTGATTTGCATTTTCCTGATGACTAAGGATGTTGAGCATTTCTTTAAGTGTTTCTCTGCAATTCTATATTCCTCTGTTTAGCTGTGTAACCCAATTTTTAATTGGATTACTTGATTTGTGGAGCCTACCACAGAGGGCCTCTGAAAGACTCTACCTAGCTGTGTATCAAAGAAGATGCTGAGGCTCATAACCAAACTTTGGGAAGAGTGCAGGAAAACTTATGAAAGAAAGAAGAGATAGAAAGATCTCGAAGGGACAGCAACTTCACAAAGAGAGCAATGGAACCAAAAAATCTGGGCACAGTGTCTTTTCTAAGACTGATACTCCAACCAAGGACCATTCATGGAGATAATCTAGGACCTCTGCACAGATGTAACCAATGACATCTCAGTGTCCAAGTGGGTTCCCTAGTAGAGGGAACAGGGATTGTCTATGACATGAATTCAGTGGCTGGCTTTTTGATCACCTCCCCCTGATGGGGGGTGAGGGAAGCAGCCTTACCAGGCCACAGAGTAGGACAATGCAGCCAGTCCTGATGAGACCTGATAGACTAGGTTCAGAGGGAAGGAGAGGAAGACCTCCTTTATAGGTGGACTAGGCGAGGGGCATGGAAGGAGATGAGGAAAGGTGGGTGAGATTGTGAGGGAATGAGGAAGGGGACTACAGCTGGGATATCAAGTGAATAAGCTATAATTAATATAAAAATTAAAATATAATTTAAAAAACCTCAAGTTTTCCTCTCTGACACCATGCAGCAAGCAGCAGCACCTCACAGAGGCACATAAGCATTTGTCAAAAGGAACTCTAGTGCAGGGTTGCACTCATGCACACTACTGAAGACTGTTTTGCTAAAATCTGTAACAGTCTGCTCTAGCTCATAAATATATGTCTGTTCTGTGAGGCACTGGAGAGAAAGAAAATGAAGAAAGGAAAGTGGAGAAGGAGTCTTGAAGTGGAAATCAGTTATTAGTTTGTTGTCATAGAATTATTTGTGCTATCTTTTCCCCAAAGGTTATTCTAGCAATAGTTGGCTCATTTTAACAAACCAAAGTGAAGGTTTTTCCCTCCTAAGCTCCTTTGACCTCTTATAAATATACCTATGAACAAAAAAAATATTTTAAAAACATCCTTAATTCACCACAATCATTAGTGTTCATTTCTTGGTACTTATTAATACAAATAAATCTTTTTTGTTTTAAAATGTATACATATTTATATGTTTCATCATTTCCTTCTTTGCAGTTATCCAGAGTATTAATCACAAACTTTATTTCGATATAAGTTTCTCTCCTTTTTAATGATCTGTCATGAATGGGCAGCTTATATAATCATCCACTTATTGTTGAACATTTGCATTCATTCCGGTATTTCCCTCTTTGTTTCTTTTTGGTTGTTGTTTGAGTGTGACAAGGTCACACCATGTAGCCCATACTAGCTTTGGATCCTCAGTCTTCTCTCTTCCCTATGTGTGAGTATTATATGTCTGCACCACTTTATCTTACTCAATTTTTCTTTTCTTGTCTTTTTTTAAACTATTTTAAACAATGCATCAGTGAACATCTTTCAAACCAAAATCTTAAGTGTGGATGCAGCTAGCGCCTTCATGTGCTGAAACATCTCAGAGCCACAATCATTGGTTCTTCTGAGAGTCTTCCCAGCTGGCCCTGAACTCCTGGTTCTCTTTGCCTGTGTCCTGAATGCTGGGATTATAGGCACCCCCGTCCATTCACTTTCTAAATTATTGTCACCTGCACTGCTGAGTATGACTAGAGGAGTTTTCAAAAATATATTTATCTTCCTTTTCACAATATCATAATGATATTTCAAATAAAACTTGGACATGAGATTTCTCCAGGTATTACATTTCAGTCCAAAATACTTCCAGTGCTTTCTCCATACACATAATAACTAAGTTATTTCCTCCCTGTTATTCTCTTATTATTATACTTTAGTCTAGGGCAGCATTTGGTGGATTCCTTCCACTGTGCCAGGGTCTGGGGACTCTGTTTCAATTCCTCTCCTCCTGTTTCCTTCAGAGAAGCACAGATAATACCCAAAGGCAGCTCAGAACCATCAAACCATTCGGTTTGATGAATTACCATGCCCATTCAGTTTTTAAATAATATTTTATTTCAGCTTATTTAATTTATATCCCAAAAGTTTCTCTTCCTTCTCTTCCCCTAGTTCCCCTTTTCCTCACCTTACCCTTTCTTCTATTTATTTTTTGCCAAAAAGGAGATTCCCCCTCTCCCCATATCAACATTCCCTAGCAAATCAAGTCACATTGGGACTGAGCATAATCTCATCTCCTGAGGCCAGGGAAGGCAGAGCCTCCTGGGGGAAGTGATCCAAAAGCAGACAATAGAGTCTAAGTTCAGAACAGCAGGCCTGGTGGTCTCTGATCTTGATAGCTCTTTGGGTTGTAGGTAGAGCTGTTAGAGTCCTCTGGTTTTCCTTCTGCTCCCCAATCAGTGCTGGACTCCTGGCAGCAGATTTGAATGTGTCCTGGAATTGGGGAAGGCCTAGGAACTGGAATTCAGGGAAGTGAATTACAGGATGCCCTGAACAGACCTGGCCACTGTTGCTGGCTGGCTGTAGCAGGCCAATAGATGGGGATTTGGGGGTTTCTTACTTGCTGATTCCTGATCCCTGCTTGTCTGAAGGGTTGCTGCAGGCAGGGGTGGGATCCAGGAAAGGGTGCAGGCCAGGAATTTTCCCATTCAATTTTCAAAAACAGGCTGATGTTTAGACACTTAGGCCATGAATGGTAACAGTCATTCTGCTAAAGAAAGATCCAGTGCCCAAGCCATGAGGACACCTCTAACTAGGACATCTTGGGAACAGAGATAATGGAAGGAAATGAAAGATAACAGGTTCCCTTGTGCTAAAGTGAATACTAAGTTTATTAATATCTTCCAACCTGTAGAAAAAATTTAAAAGCCAGAAGCCAGACTGGAGGTGAATTGGAAAGTGGCCAAAAAGACAGTGAGCAGAGGTCTCTGGGAGGTCAGTGAGCATGAATTTCTAGTCCTCAGAACTCTTCAGGCCTCTGGAGGAATGTGCTGGTTCCCTGAAGCTGCACACACAGTTGGAGAAAGGATTGTGAAGGGCTTGGCCTTTGCTTGGATTTCCTGATCACATTCTGCTTTCAGAGGAAATTCATCCCCATGAGAAACAAGCTGAAGCCATGTGTGCATTTCTTTTTCAGATTGATGCTCTGAGAGAAGTGGTGGCTGCCGTCAAAGGGAAAATTGAAGTGTACATGGATGGCGGGGTGCGAACCGGCAATGATGTGTTGAAGGCACTGGCCCTTGGGGCTAGGTGCATTTTCCTTGGGAGACCAATCCTTTGGGGCCTTACCTGCAAGGTAAGATTGCTAGCATGAGATAAAGAGCTCGGCATTATTGCCATGGTTTTCTGTATCCCATCTTCCAGTGAAGATGTTTTCTTGAGGTCTTGCAAAATTGTTGGAAGTCACCTCA
>CM053744.1:94944708-94980502 GCA_028658305.1 Pachyuromys duprasi
GTTTTGCTCATGTTTTGTGCATGTAGGTGAAGGAGGCTACATCCAGTTAGACTGTACACAGCCTTGGACTAAATTCCTTCACCTTTTCATTACCAGGGTCTTCTCACTGTCTGTCCTTGCTCACAGCTCCCCAGGCCACAGAGCTCACTCTGCTTTTGTTCTTTTCTTTTTCAATCCCCATGTGGAGGCTCAGCTCTAGTTTTCACATTACATCCTAATTCGTTGTTATGAAAATGAAGGATCTTGCTTGTGACAGAACCTTTCTCTTGAAGGCATTTGGTATGTGGACTACTTATGTCATTGCTGCAGTAGTCCTGAGTGTCCTTTTCCTCATAGACTAGCACATACTGCCTAAGCACACTTACTTCACCAGAACTGAGCTAAAGGCCAAAGACAGGCAATAGATGCACTTGGCTTTTTAATGATATAATTGAGACTGTGTGTATGTTTGTGTGGTGTTACATTTACATGTGGCTATGTATAAACTAGGACCCTAAGAAGGGGAACAGGGACTATTTCTGTCATGAACTCAATGGCAGGCCCTTCGACCCTCTCCCACACACACCCAGGAGGAACAGCCTAGCTAGATCCCAGAAGAGGACATTGCAGCCATCCCTGAAGCAAAAAGATAAACTAGGGTCTGATGGAAGAAGAGAAAGTCCTCCCCCATCAGTGGACTTGGAGGGGGCAGGTAGGAGATGAGGGAGGGATGGAGATACTGGGAGGGAATGAAGGAGGGGGCTACAACTGGGATACAAAGTACCTAACCTGTGATTAATATAAAAATAAATAAATTACATTAAAAAAAACTAGGAGCAACTATGAGATCACTCATTCCCCTTACAAGAAGAATTACAATACACATTCAATATAAATACAATTTTCCACAGTAAACACAAAGATTAATGGCTTGCTCCTGTTGTATCATCCCATGCTCATAGAGGAGGATAACTGAGCTCTGTATTAAAGAGAGACAACAAATACATAAATACACACAAACATACACAAAGAGATAGAGAGAGGGAGAGAAAGGCAGAGAGAAACACACATACACACACACACAGACACACACACACACACACACACACACACACAGACACACACAGAGCAGGAGCAGGTGGGGAGGTGAAAGGGCAATTTCTAGGATTTGCTTTTCCCCAGCTATTTTGGGGGACTCAGGATCAAACCCAGATCATCATATCTGTTTTCAACACCTCTCTCTGATAAGCCTTCTCACGTGCCTAGAAACAAGCTCATAATTGTGTGGTTCTTTCAGGCTGCAGGTCAGTCGCTGAGATCAGTCCAGACCTTGTTCAGTTCTCCAGATTATAAGGAGACTACTGAGACTGCCTACAGAAGAAAGAACAAGCCCTCAACTTGTTGTGCAATGCTGTTCTTCGTGGGTCCCATCTTATTTAATGGTTTCAGCCCTGTAGCCTTAAAAATAGAGAGGGATGGAGAAAGTATGTCTAACAGATCCATTGGAGTGCATTTGGATGAATGAATATCATCTAATGTTCTACAGGATAACTATAGCAGACAACAATTAATTGGCTATGGTAAATAGCCACATTTCACAAAGAAAAAATATAGTTGTGACTGATGTGTCCTACCAGTTACCTTCATCTGATGGTTATGTACATTATACATTATGAAATCTTATGCTGTACCATAAATATTTGCAATTACTATGTACCAATTAAAATAACAACGTATGCGTACAAAGAAATAGGAACAGGTTACCCTGATTTACTCAATCCCTCCTGGAAGAAACATCAGAAGTATTTTAAAACTTTAATCATTATAGTCAAAATATGAACCATAAAACAGCAGAGAACTAATGAATTTTTGAATTATCCAATGTCTGACAGGATGTTACAGGAAATTTTGTCTATTGCCTAATGTCCATTGTTGACAGTAGCTGACCTTCAAAAAATAGCCAAAAAAAAAAAAAAGATTTTGGAGCTCATTTTAAAGAATATATGACTAAAATAAAATTAATTATTCTAGTCCTTAATAATACACGAAAAAGAAGATATCTTTATTCTGCTTATATTCGTTTTATCAAATAAATGTAAGCCTTTTCAAGAAATTTTACAGAGTTAAAGTAAATGTAAACCTTAGGTTTTACTCCCCAGAATTCTCCAAGAATGGTTTCATGCAAACTTACACATGAAAAACCAGCTGCACCCTTTTCCAGGAGTATGTGACCACACCTGGGCGAACTTTGCTGATTTTAGCATGTCCTCCAGGCTGAGGACTGCTTTCATCGCTCTATGCATCCATGTTTCTACGTCACAGAACTCTGCGTCAGGCACGTTGCGTGTCCATATCCCTGCACCTCTACACCGATCCTCAGTCCCACCCTTCTCATCACATTAGAAGCGAAATGCGAATACATCTGTACTCATTGGCCTCTGTGATTGTCACAGTTAGCTTCAGCTGTCCACTTGGCAGAAACCTAAAGTCACTTGGGAAGAGGGAAACCTAACTGAAGAAACTCCTTTCAGGTGAGAGGAAACCCGATGGTATGGGATTCAGTCAGCTTCAGGTTACCCAGCTAAACTGTGGAAGAGTTTCCGGTTCCATCAGCAACATGCCTGAGGGCCTCTGATCACTGTCCCAGTCTGAACTGTGGGCCCCACAACACCAGAGACTGAGATTTCCACTTGAGTGAAAACCCCACGGTGCAGGAAATGATTTGGAAAACCTTAGGTCACCCAGACAATCCATGGAAAAGACCTGGGGTCTAGTGGGTGCCCAGCAGCCCAGCAGCCAGCCCAGAGTAGGGCACTCAGGTGCCAGCACAGAGTCCTACCTGTACACCTGACTCACTGCCCCAGATAGAACTGTGGGACCCAGGGCACCAGAGAAAGAGTTTCTCTGTCAGCTGGAAACCAACAGTGAGGGGAGCAGCAGGTCTGACCTGAGATCACTCAGCCGACACCCCATTCCCCTCAAAAAGTTCTTGGAAAACATTCCCTGGTTTCTGCAGAAGCCCTGGCCCACAATCACCAGCAAGGCAGAGCAATGTGCCTTTGCCTGCCTGTTCTAATCGCTGTCACAGACAAAACTGCAGTCCCCAAAACACCACAATCTGGGTGTTCCTATCAGGAGGAAACCCCACAGTGGGGAAAAGAACAGGTCCAATGCTCAGGACACCCAGCTCCAGAAGAGTTTCTGGGTTCATGCAGGCTCTAGGCCCTGGCCTTCTACTGCAAGCATGAGTGCCATGCTCACCTGCCATTGATTATAGCTAGGGCACTGGGGAACACAGCTGCAGCCTCAGACCTACAGAAGCCTGAGTGCCATTGGAGCAGCCCTCATATACTGCTCCAAGGTTCAACCAGTTATCCCTAGCTAAACTGACAAAACGGCAGGATTCTCTGGTTCTTCCTGAGGTTTGCACCCAGCAAATAGAGCTTAAGAGCAGCAGCAGCTCCTCACTAAATCAGAGCAAGAAACCCAGCAGCAGGGCAGCCGTCTCCAGGACTTCTCCTGATGAGAGGAGAGCCTTCCTGAACACCACAGTTACCACACAGGTCCATATGCCTGAGGAGAACTGTGACAGTTCCTGAGAAGCACCACCATTAAGTTGACCATACCCAAATAGCTGAGCTCTCCTTCAGAATCCTGCTAAGGGGATTCTCCCCACCCCAGGCCTCCAGCAGGCACCAGAAATTAACAGACAATACTTGAGACAATCAGATGGGTAGAGGCCAGTGTAAAAGCACAGCCAACAAAACGCAAAGCAAGATGGCATCCCCAGAACCCAGTTATCCAGGGCCAAGTAGCCCTGGACATCCTAACATAAGTGAAATTCAAGATGACCTTACATCTATGCTTATGAACAGGTTAATGGATGAAACAAATAAAATGCGTAAAGAATTAGAGGAAGATAATGTCAAATAGATTATGGTCATCCTTAAAGAAATACAGGAAGATGTGGCAAAACAGTTTGTGGCTTTCAGATAGGAAATGTTTAAATCACTGAAAGAAATAAAAGAAACAGAGGAATGTTCAAATAGGTGAAGGAATTGAAGGAAAAACAGGAAATACAGTCCAACAGGTGAAGGAAATCAACAAAATGATTCAAGAACTGAAGACAGAATTGGAAAAATTAAAGAAAACACAAATGGAGGAAATCATGGAGAGGGAGAACTTAGGAAGGACAACAGGAACTACAGAGGTAAGCATAACCAACAGACTACAGGAGATGGAAGAAAGAATCTCAGGTGTGGAAGATGCAATGGAAGAAACCGATGTATCCATCAAAGAAAATAATAAATCTAAAAAATTCCTGACACAAACCATCCAAAAAATCCAAGACAACATGAAAAGACACAACCTAAGAATAAGAAGAATAGAGGAAAAAGAAGATTCCCAGCTTCCAAGGCCCAGAAAATATTTTCAACAAAATCATTGAAGAAAATTTCCCCAACTTAAAGGACAGGCCTATAAACATACAAGAGACCTACAGAACACCTAAATTAGACCAGAAAAGAATATCCTCCCACCACATAATAATCAAAGCAGTAAGTATACAGAACAAAGAAAAAAGTACTAAAAGCCGCTAGAGAAAAAGGCCAAGTAACATATAATAGCAAACACATCAGAATCACACCTGACTTCTCAACAGAGACTATGAAAGCCAGAAGGGCCCGGACAGATATCATGCAGACCCTAAGAGAACACAGATGTCAGCCTAGGCTACTATACCCAGCAAAACTCTCAGTCCTCATAGACAGAGTAAACAAGATATTCAACGACAAAAACAAATTTCAACAATACCTACATACAAATCCAGAGTTACAGAATATACTAGAAGGAAAACTACAACCCAAGAAAACTAACTACTTTCAAGAAAACACAGGAAATAATTAACCTCATTAAAGCAAAACAAAAAGTAGCCAACCACACAAACACACTACCACAGCCAACATCAAAATCAAAGGATCTAACAGCCACTGGTTATTAATCTCTTTCAAAATCAATGGACTCAATTCTCCAATAAAAGACACAGAATAACAGAATGGATGCGTAAACAAGGCCCAACAACCTGTTGCATACAAAAACACACCTAAGTCACAAAGATAGACATTACCTGAGAGTAAAGGGCTGGAAGATGGTTTTCCAAGCAAATGGACCCAAGAAGCAAGCAGGAGTAGCCATTATAATATGTGATAAAATAGACTTTCAACCCAAATTAATAAAAGGTGATGGGAAAGGATACTTCATACTCATTAAGGGAAAATTCCACCAGGAAGACATCACAATCCTGAACATCTATGCCCCAAATACAAGTTACCCACATTTGTAAAAGAAACATTAATAAAGCTTAAACCACACATAGATCCCCACACATTAATAGTGGGAGACTTCAACACCCCACTCTCAACAAAGGTCGTGTCAACAAAACAGAAATTAAACAAAGATGCAGTATCTCTAACAGAGGTCATGAATCACATGGACCTAACAGACATCTACAGAACCTTAAACCCAAACAGAAAAGAATTTACCTTCTTCTCAGCACCTCATGGAACCTTCTCCAAAATAGACCATATAGTTGGTCACAAAGCAAGCCTTAACAGACACAAGAAGATTGAAATAATCCCTTGTATCCTATCTGATCACCATGGACTAAAGCTGGACCTCAACAACAACAGAAATAGCAAAAAGCCTATACACACATTGAAACTGAACAACTAGCTATTCAATGACAGCTGGGTCAGGAAAGAAATAAAGAGATTAAGGTCTTCCTAGAATTCAATGAAACTGAAGGCACAACATACCCATACTTGGGGAGGGGCATGGGTGGAGAAGTGGGAGAGAGGGTAAGATTGGGAGGGGAAGGAGGAGGAAGCTACAGGAGGGATACAAAGTGAATAAACTGTAATTAATTAAAATTAAAAAATAGGTGAGAGAGGCACACGCAGGTGTGAAAATTATTATCTTGTCACAAGAATTTGCTTGTATTTTTTGTGTGTTTTTCTTGTTTCTAAAATGTTCTCAATAAAAAGAACAAAGTGCTGAATAAACCTTCAAGTTGAGTAAACCTTTAAAATGACAGTACATGAAAGACATCAGCAAAATAATCAAATTTGTCTAAATCCCTTTATATGAAATGTCCAAACAGAAAACTATAGAGACAACATATCTCCAGAGTTGGGAATGGAAACGGAGAGCAAGTAGCAACTACTAATGGCTGTGTGGCTCACACATTTTTCATGAGTGAGAAATACTCTAATACAGTGATGAACTAGATACAGAAGATGAACTAAAAAAATTAATTTTGTACTCTTAGTTATGGTCCTTTCAGTACATAAACTATGTCAATAAAGTTACCTAAGGAAAATACAATATAAGCTGTATAAACAATATTCTGAGAATACTATTTTAGAAAGATTTTATTTCATTTAAAATTTTGAACTGTGTGTGTACATGTGTCCACACACATGAGTACAAGTGCCCACAGAGGCTGGAGGAGAGTGTGGGAGTCTCTGACCTGGGTTTACAGGTGGTTGTGAGTCACGAGGCATAGGTGTTTGAAACAAGCTCTGGTGTTCTGCAAGAGTAGTACAGAACTGCCTTAACCAGAAATCCATAGACCTAGTGTCTGAAAATATTTTTAAAAGATGGAGGAGTAAAGTAAAATTTTAAAAGATGGAAGCTAGAGCCAGGGGGAGAATTTGATTCTGCATATTACCCTAGCCTTGACCAGGTCCAGAGTAGATGGGCCTTTGGAGAGCAAACTGTAGAGGTTCTCTTGAAGATTTTCCTGCCCTGGTATGAGGGTATTTGCTGATAAGGAAGAGCTATAACCTGGAGCAAAAGTAATCATTCCCTGAATATACCTTGTCTGATCAAGCAATGCATATTTCTTCAGCTATTTTGTGGAACTTGTATCTAAGATAACCATGGGCAGGACTCTGCCTTGACCATAATTAATACTAATTAACTATGCATTCCTATTGTCCCCTGAAGTGGAAGTTTCTGGTTTCTTTGAAGACTGTTGGGTCATGTGATGTTTTGCTAAAAGCTGTCTTGTGAGTGGGCATGTGACATTTTGCTGGTGGCTTGCTTGGGAGAGGGCATATGATGTTTTGCTGTGAACCTTCTCATGTGAAGGCCATGACTTGGCCAGCTGAGAACATCTATAGTTGAACTCTGAGGAGAGGAGACATATAGAAGCCCATGCACAGCTTTTTGGATCAACATCGCTGTACTGATCTTTGTGCTTCAACCCTTGACTTCACAAAGAAAAACATTACACAGAACTACTCAAGGAAATCCAACTGAGTCTTACTGTTTTTGCTGACTTGTCCCAATCTTAAGAATAGTGCTGATTCATGTTGCTACTTGGTGTTGTCCTTTGGACTGGACTGCTGGTATCCTGATGACTGAGTTTGGTAAGCCCCTAAAGACCAATTGACCCTAATCAGCAGGAATTAGCTCCATCTGATGCCATCTGCCTTAACCATCCTTTTCTGGGCTGCATTCCATCCATAATCTTATAAATACTTGCTTGTGTTCTTTCTCAGCTTTTCCCCACCATTGCTGGACTCTTTCCTTCAGTCTTACATGGCTCCTTCTCCACCCTAACACATCATGTCATCTTCCTCCCTACTTTCTTCTTGCCCTCTATTTCCTATGATTTTCTTTCTTTTTATTTTGAAAGCTATCATTTAACTCTTTTTTTATTCCCCAATTTTTATTTTATTTTTATTAATTTATTTTTTATTAATTACACTTTATTTACTTTATATCCTCCATAAACTGCTCCCTCCTCCCCTCCCAATCCCATCTTCCCTCCCCCTTCTCCATACATGCCCTTCCCAAAATCTACTGATAGAGGAGGTCTTCCTCTCCTTCTTTCTGATCCTAGTTTATCAGCTCTCATCAGGAGTGGCTGCATTGTCTTCCTATGTGGCCTGGTAAGGCTGCTCCCCCATCCGGATGAGGTGATCAAAGAGCAGGCCAATCGGTTCATGTCAGAGGCTGTCCCTCCTCCCATTACTGTGGAACCCACTTGGAAGCTGAACTGCCATGGGCTACATCTATGCACAGGTTCTAGGTTTTCTCCTTGCATGATACTTGGTTGGAGTATCAGTCTCAGGAAAGACCCCTGTGCTCACATTTTTTGGTTCTGTTGCTCTCCTTGTGGAGCTCCTGTCCTCTCCCTATCTTACTATTTCACACAACTTTCATGAGATTCCATGCACTCTGCCCAACAGTTGGCCATAAGTCTCAGCATCTGCTTTGATATTCTGTAGGGCAGAGCCTTTCAGAGGCCCTCTGTGACAAGCTCCTAACTTGTTGCCTGTTTTCCTCTCCTTTGAATGTCCATCTGCTTTGCCCTTCTGGTTGGGGATTGAGCATTTTAGCCAGAGTCCTCCCTCTTGATTAGTTTCTTTAGGTGTACAGATTTTAGTAGGTTCATCCTATATTATATGTCTATATGAGTGAATATATACCGTGTGTGACTTTCTGCTTCTGGGATAGCTGACTCAGGATGATCCTTTCCAGTTCCCACTATTTACCTGCAAATTTCATGATATCCTTGTTTGTTTGCTTTCTTTAAAACCCAACAGCACAGGAACATTATCCATTTCTACCCCATTCTGCCTTGCCCAGACATAGGCCTTTAATCAACCACTCCAGTATAATGTCTTAGGCAGGTTTACAAAAACAAGGATAGGTGTATCTGGGCAGTAACCAGATCTTGAAGGCCAGTAATTAACATCAAAATAAGGCATCAGAACAACCCTCAACAATTCCCCTTTCCTATCTAAATAAAAAGGCCATTTTTTACAGTAAGAGAAATTATTAAATAATTATATAAATAAATATGTAATACTATTATGCATAGTATAAATGAAATGTGTTTGACAACCTTGAAGAAAATATCCTCTGTGGAGGTTCTTAGGTTTTGTGGCTGTTATTTTTATACTTTGTATCTATCTAGATCTAAAACATCTCTTTAATTCCTAAGCAAATAATTGTAAAACTGACTATTTGGACTTCAACCTCATCAGAGACTTGAGAAGGAATAAACTTTATTACTTGAGTAAATAGAAAGCACATGATAGCAACCTCCAAGAAATAAAATTGACAGAGACAGTTTGCTGTCTGAACAGGCACCCAAAACTCTCTATACCATTGGAGCATCATCTTCAACCTTGTGGTTCAGTATATTTGACAGACATATATATGAAGCAGGAACTATTTAGGACTTGCTTACCCTGTCTTGGTAGAGTTTGGGGTCAACTTGGCCTGCATTTGAGCTTGCCCATTATAGGCAGAATTCTGACTGTTAAAGAAGCAAGGACCTTTTCTTTGCTCAGATGTGAAGCCATCTGCACATGGAAGTTTTGTGCTATTCATTATCTTCTTTAAGGTAGGCTGGAAGTGCTGCCAGGAGATGACATGGCTCATTGTCAAAGAATCCTTAAAATCATAAATGTATTTTTAAGTGCCGTATTTTGTAGGTCTCTGAGGTTTCTGCAGACGTATCTAGATGTCTTCATATATAATCCAACTATCTATAAAGTCATACCTATCGTTAAACTGAGAGTGTATATTTCTGTGATAAGTTAAGTTAACTTCTGACATGACCATGAGTTGATTAACTAACAATTAACTTTCATTATCTAATCTCCTAAATGGTCTATAACCGCAGTTTAAAAGTATTTGAAGTAATCTTAAATTTGTATCAATATACCAAAATTTATACTAATAATCAAAAATATTTATTTTTGTATTAGTATATGAAATCCTACACCAATGAGGGAAAAAAGCTTGAGAATAACAAATAAAGCCTAAAGTTGAGGAGTAGATTCAGTAATCTACCCTTTTGTCTTATTATTCCTATAAGATATTCTAATATTCCTCTTTCTTTCCTTTCAATCTTTTTCCTTATCTAAGAAAAAAAGAGAAAAATCCCTGAGAATAACCAATTTTCTCTCTGAAGAAGACCATTAATAACTTATAACCAACTTCCAATGACAATAAACATTCATAGCCCAAGAAAAAAACCAAAAACCTACCTAACCCTCCTTAAGGGAAGTGGGGCGTCATTCTCATGGATTTCTTCTAGCTGATTTTGGGGTCAAAGGAATTCTATTTGGCCCAAAAGAAATGAGAAAAATATGTTAATTAAGGTAGCATTAACATTTGTGGTCCAGTCTCTGAATGTTGAGCAGTTTTAGGCTTAATAGAAGTCCTGTTTAGAACAGTCTGAAATGCTAGACCAATTAAGATCAGTAGCTTGCGACCAGGCTTTGATGAGAAACAGCAACTGAATCAGTTAAGGTGGGAACAAGCAGAATTCTGGAACATGTGGAATCCTGGAACAGATGTGTCAGCCTCTCAGCATGCTGTAAGGATGAATCTTCTCAGGTTGAATGGAGCATCACTAGTGTCCAGTTTTTGTTCTCAAAACATGATTTCTCACAAGCATCATACAGTCTTAAAATGTAAATGCATGAGATGTACAGGGTACACACTGGCTCGCTGCTCTTTGTAGGAGCAGAAGAAACACATCTGTAATTCTTTATTCATGCCATATGAAAGAATGGGATGTATATGTCTTGGAGATTCTGTAGCCAACAAGAATTACTGGCTATGCATAGACAATCAAGTCTCAGTCAGTTTTAGAGCTATTTCCATGTATCAGTATCAGCAATATAAGTTACCATTATTATTGAACATACAATCATTATCATGTTGGAATTAAAAGAGATTTGTATCGATCTAAATATCCTCCTCTGGGCTCCTGGGCACTTGTTGGTTTAGGCCAAGCTGCTACCTGTCTCCCGAGAGAAGGCCTCCTGTTTAAAGAGACAAGTTGGTTGTCTGGAGCAACAAAAAAAGGCATTATCTTTTAAAATCAACATTATTTAGATTCTTTTTTACCTTTAATGTTTAAGCATACCCTAGGCACCTTTTACTTGTTTAGAGGTTTAGGCCTGGGTTTTTATGTTTGTTGTGGCTATTTTTGTCCTATCCCCCTTTTCTGTATGGAATGGGCAGTTATGCCTTAATAGCCAAACTTTGTATAAAGTCCCTTTTATCATTGTAATAAGAAAAGCAACTACTTCACACTCCATTATCCAGGTGGTATAGCAGGCTTGATGAGCCCACTTTGAGAGAAGCTTTCTCAGCACTCAGAACTGTGGGATCACTCCAGAAGTACATGGTATATAAATTTACATAGCCCTTTTCTAAAGTGCTAATGTATATTGTATAGGCCTGGTGCTGGATGCCTCATTTGACTCTTAGGTCATTACAAAAAAAAAAAAAAAGACCCTTAAGTTTTGGATTGAATTAGAAGGATCCCAGAGGCTGAATTGAATGTTTGGTCCAAAGTGTTAGCACTATTTTGTAGTCTGTGAAATAGAGCTCACTAGGGAAGGATCTCTCTGTTTCCTGGTCCTCCATGATATCAATCATAGGCTTTTACCATGATGGACTGGAACCCTCTAAACCATGAGCCAGAACTAATCTTTCCTCTTTTAAGTTTCTTGTTAGGAATTTTGGTCACATCGACATAAACATGTATTTTCAAAATTCAATTTTATTTTTTTTTATTGAACCTAAAAATGCTCAAGGAATCTTCTTAGAGCTGATTTTTACCAACATATCCAAGTGTGATTGTTTGTAATTTGCCCCTTGGATCTGCTGAGGTCCATACAGGTTTAGAAATGCAAGCATCATAATCCAATAACCAAACTCATCTTGGATTTGCATTCAATTGGCCATACTATCCAGTGGGACCATGATAAAAAAAAAATGTAAGAGGAGGGAGGGATAATAAATAGAGATGGGCGTTAAGACTCAGGGCATTTTATCTGTTTCCTTGAGAACTCAGTTTTAGTATCTGTTCCCTCATCCTTCTTCCTCCTAGGTGCTTGACTGGGAAGTGGGACTCAAGAATGAACACAACATGGGTCAAAGAGCTACAAATACAGAGAGTAGTGGTGGACCATCGGGAATATGAGACACAAAGTTCCTGGGGGAGGGGGCAGCTCTACCCACAGCTTCTTAGGTAGAGAGACACATCAACAGACACTCAACCTTGGGTAGGCGAAACAGAAAGAGCAAATATGACATGCAGAGGCACGAATCTAATGTGCTTCAGTGCAGATAGAGGTGAATGTTATCTAGAGAGCCGCTACCTCTTTCCTATAAGACATACACTGTCTCTCAAAGTTTATTATCAACTCATCACAGTCTCTGATTCCCCAAAGACTCTCAGGGCCACCAGTTTGGGGTGTGCTGACATTGAGGCAGTGACAGAAGTACTCTTTGTCTCCTGTGATCTCTTGCAGGCAACTCTGGGAAATTTAAGTTATTTTGTATTGTATGTTGATAGAAATTTAAGGTTTCTTTGTGTAACTATTGTTTATTGATAGAAAGTTAAGGTTGTTTTGGGCAACTTTGGAAATTTTAAAGCTATTTTGTTTAATTATTGTAGGTTGATGGAAATTTTATGTTACTTTGTTTGACTATTGTTTGTTGTAAAGGTCTGGCTTATGGCTCCCATAATTATTATTGTTTATAGATTGTTAATGGTAAAGAAAAAACTTAAAAATACAGAAAGGGGGATATGAAATGGAAATTTCTGATTTCATTGAAGACTCAGTTTTGTCATGTTACATTTTGCTGCAAGCTGGGCAGGTGATGTCTTACACAGGTTGGCTTGTGAAAGGGCACATGCTGTTTTGCTGTAAAGCTCTCACGTGGGAGGGGTATGGTTTTGGTCAGCTGAGAACTTCCAAAGGTGGACTCTGAGGAGAGGGCATATACAGAGGCCCACATGCAGTGAGACATCGCTTTTCAGATCAACATCACTGCACTGATCTTCATGCTTCAACACTTGACTTCACAGACACAGAGAAGAAGCAGGGCTAAGAGGGCCAGGTGGCTGCTCATCCTTTATGTATTGGATTGCTTGAAACCCTAGCATTTAATGGGGGAACAACTGTCACCTGCTTCCTGGCTGACTGATGACCACTGAGGATGGAATCTCATTCTCATCACCCAAACTAAACAGACACATTGTTCAACAGGCAACAATGGCCACTGGAAAAGGATGAGTGCCACTTCCCAGCTGCATTTCTAGTGCACTCATATCCCACTGGTGTTGCTCTGTAGGACCTGCAAGGGTTCGACTCTGCCCCGTCTTGCCATGAACCAGATCTCAGGAACTCAAGAGATGCTGTCAGACCTTCACCTCAAGAGGTTCTATCTGTGACCTTACATCTATCCACGGACATTAATTCCCTTAGGGAGGGATATTGGACGCTGGCATAAAATGTTCCACCTTGGAAGAAGGATCTTTCTTAGCTTGGTTCAAGGACCCAATTCTAAAAGGATCCAAGATGGTAAATAGTTCAAAATGGGAGTCTTCTATGATAACCTTCTCTTCTTTATCTGCTATTAGCACTTACATACATTAACTCATAGGCTTCTTGTGCTGGTTACATTTTTGCCAACTTGACACAAGCTGGAGTTATCTGGGAAGAGAGAACTTCAATTGAGAAGATGTTTCCATCAACTTGGTCTCTAGGCTGTGTGGACATTTTCTTCATTGATGACTGAGATAGGAGGACCTGACCCACTGGTGGCCGTGTCACTACAGAGAGTTGGCCTGTGCTATCTACCTATCTACCTATCTATCTATCTATCTATCTACCTATCTACTATCTATCTACCTATCTATCTGTCTGTCTGTCTGTCTGACTGTCTAAATATCTATTTATCTGTCTGTCTCTCTCTATATATATATCTATCAAAATATGTATTTATCTATCTAAATTTCTATGTATCTATTTATGTATGTAAATATCTATCTTCTATCTATCTATCTATCTATCTATCTATCTATCTATCTATCTATCTATCTATCTATCTATCTATCAAGTTCAAGCAAACCATGAGGGGCAAGCTAGTAAGCAGCATTCATCCAAGGCTTCTGCTTCAATTCCCACCTCCATGTTCCTTCCTTAGCTTCCCTCAATAATGGATTATAACGTGGTAAGCTAGAATAAACACTTTTCCCCCCACAACAAACAGAAAAAAAACTAGGACACTTCTTATCATGGTGTAAGAGATGTTGTGAAATGAGGCATAAAGCATTCCAGTAACAGGTGGAAGTTAATAAGTATGTAGGTGATAGCTTATATCTTTAACTCGAGCTCTCAGGAGACAGTGGCGACTGGATCTCTATGAGTCTGAGGTCAGCCTGGTCTACAGAGGTAGTTCTAGAACAGCCAGGGCTATGCAGAGAAACCATTCTCAAAATAAACAAACAAACAAGTCACATAAATTGAAACTTAAGAATCATTGTCCGTTGAGCTGTTTTTTGGAAGAGAGAATTGTGTCCAAGATAGAATGGAAAATGTCAGTCAAAATACTGTATGCTGTTCATGTGATGTCAGAGTTGACCAGAGCTGCTTACAAAGGGTAGAAACCTGCTATGGGAAAGAAATTTCCAGAGTAACAGAGGCTGCTTTAAAAACATTTTAGAGATAGTAATGCCATCTAGTGGTCAGAAAACTATCACACACATTCCACCACCACCACCTTCCAAGCAGCTAGAGCAGGGAAAGTTTGGGTAGCAACCAGGAAATCTTTTCTTTTTCACATACTACCAATTCTAGGAAAGGATAAGATGTCCTTACCATGACCATTGGAAGACCCTGAAGTTCCGCTTTGACATTGTGTGGGTGAAGTTTGGTTTAGGTCTTAATTCTGCTTACTAGTGTTTGTGTTTGCCATTTTTTCATTGCTATGACAAAATACTTCATGAAGGCAACTTAAGGAAGAGAGGGTTTGTTTGGGCTCACATTTAAAGCAGGTCGGGGTGGAGAGACCATTATGGTGACAGCAGGAGGAGGGATGATCCCATCTTATCCACAGTCAGGAAACAAAATAGTGAATGTCCCTGCTCCTTATTCTCTTTTTTGTTTTGTCTTGCTTAGTTTGGCTTTATCCTGTTTTGTTATTTTGTTTGAACAGGGCTCTCTCTTATAGTTCATGCAGTCCTTGAACCCACTATGTATTCCAAGCTGTCCTTGAACTTCTCACAATCCATGTGCTTTGGCTATCGGAATACGAAGATTGCAAGCATGAGTCACTACATCCAATGTGTTTTCTTTTCTATTAAGTCTGGGGTCACAGCCTGTGGGATGATACCCTGCAACTTTCTGACTAGATCTTCTTGCCTCACTTAAACCCTAGAAGTACCCATACACATATGCACCCCAAAGGGCATTGCCCAGGTGATCCTAAATCCCATCAATCTGGACAGTCAAAATTAACTCTCACACTGATAAATGGCTTTGAACAGGTAAATGAACCTCATTAATAAAATGGGGAAAACAAAATCTAACCTTCTGTCTGGTGAGGCAGTCAAATGAAATATTTCATGGAATGTGTCTGGTGTATTGTAACCTCTGAAAATGTTATGTGGTGTTGTAATGCAAAAACAGCTGATAACAGAGGGATAGAGAAAGAGAGGGTGGATGTGGGCAATTACTAAATTATCCTCCTTGAACGAAGCCCACTGGGCTGTTCTGAGGGAATCAGTTCTCTTTTTTTTCTGAATACAGTTTCATTTCCTCTTCCAATCCACATCCTATTTTCCTGAATCATGTTTTCCCAAGGGTAGTAATCCTCTCCCTGACTCCTGGATTAATAGTCTCCTTGACAGCTGCATTAATTTGATTATCTGGATAAGTATATAGAGCTCCATATGATTCTTACGCTGCTCTGTCCTGCGTCCATGCTACCTTCCTGCCCATAGAGTTCAAGCTGTTGTCCCCTCTGTCCATAACCCACCACCAGCGGCAGCCTAGGGCCTCCTTTTTCCATTTCAGATTTTTGGGGTTTTTTTTTTGTTTGTTTGTTTTTGTAACTCTCTACTTGAAATCACTTATGTCCTTCTATTAACCATCTAAATGAAAAAGTGCCTGAAAAGGAAATAAGCAACTACTTAATCTCGAAATTTAATCTTACAACAAATATCAGTACCCTAAGGTACCTATCAAAAACTAGTTCTGGAAACAGCCACTAAAACACTTTTCAAGTTCATGTCAATGGTAACTTTGGTCAGGACTAGTTATTTATTACTTCTCTGATAACTGTTTCATCAAAAGGTTAATATTTATCCTTGAATATACTTTACCCCTGAACCTGGTTACTGGAAGACCTCAAGAGTCGGGTTTGTCTGGAGGTATCTTCTACTGGCTGGGACTTGAGGAAACAATTAAATAGCTGGTGAGTTTTGGGGAAAGCATAGTGAGGGCTTGGCAAAGAGGGGTTGGGGGGCATCATTCAGGTACTACCCTAGGAAGGTGTATTATCAAAGATATTACAGAGAGAAAATGTTCAGTTCCGTGAATTTAAATCTAGAAATGGTAGAACGTGTATGTGTCCCTAGGGGAAAATTAGTCAAAATATGTTTTTTATAGGAGGTTCTTATACCCGAAAATATCCCAGACCTTGAATGTGCTCATTACATGGAACATTAGCACAAAAAGGATATTTTGACAGGCCTCCTACTTTCTACAGGCAATCCAGTTAATTAAAAAAAAAAAACGAACTTTTATTTATTTGGAGACACTTACTACTTTGGAAGCAGGTATGAATTTCCCTCAGTAAAGGGCTTCTTAGTATTGTGATCAGTTCCCAAGTGAATCTGAGAAGGACTGAGAAGAAGAGGAACCAAATCGGGGTGGTATACAAAGAGCCAATACATAAATGAAATAGGTGAACCAGGAAACAGGAAAGAAGGAAAAGGGCTTTTCTTGTTCTTCTACAGCCTCCCAGAATGCAAGTCTCCCCAAGCCTTTACTGGGACTCACTCTGTCATTCTGTATTTTACAGAATCCATTAGTTCTTACAGGAACCTTGAGCTAGATGGTAATGTCCATATTTTATAGTTTAGTAACAGCTGGAACTTGTACAAATGATGCTGTGCAGTATCTGAGTCATCCTTTCAAATACAATGGAATTATTTCTCCTAAGTCGAGTAGCTCCCCCCTAGAAAAACACTCATGTTAATCTCTAAATTATACCAGTAAACTGAGAATGAAATACTGAATCTCACCTTCAACTTTGATTGTGTGTCGACAGCTAAGACTGAAAAACTAATTTTTCACTGAATCTCTTGTATTTAGGACAGTGCCTAGATATCTAATTAAAGATAGTTGCTGTTGTAAAAATAGACCTTGAAATATTGGTGTGTTAACATGAATTTGTTAATGTTCAAATACATATCCATTCATTTAAAATCATCTGGCATACAAAGCTGCCCCTTTCCAAATGGAGATTTGAAAACCCAAGCTGCCTTTAGCTGTGGCTTTTGGAAGATGGGGCATGTGGGTGAATCTAGCAGAAGAAAAGAAGTGTACTAAATCTTATCATGGAAGCAGCATGCCATGGCCCATACCGAGCCATGATTAGCCGTATAATCCCATCTATCTTTCAACCCTGGGAAATATGAATAGTGTGGGGATAGTAAGTGATACAGCTATGCTAGTGGAATATTGCTGTTTGCATAATGGGACACATTGGAGATGAACATCAGATCTAAAATCACAATTCATTTGTAATTCACTCCTAGTCTGAAGGTCATTTCGTGCATTGTGGTTTGACTACAAACCACTTTGTAAAGTCAGGAATGAAACAATATCATGTTGGCAGTCAATTTTAGGTTTTGGAATATTTGATATTTCTTACTCCCCAGCCAATGAAGAAAAGAAAATGAACCATTTATGTAACTTTTGTCTGTCTCTACACCCATTCATGAGCAAATAGAGGCAAGACAGTGATCTCATGGGGTCACTCAGGACACCTCTCCCAGGGGTTTGATTTTCTGTGACTTGATGGAGTTCACCATGTGCTGCAGGGCAGATGCCATGTTTGCTCGACCCACTGCTCCTTGTGGCTTCTAGGGCATCAGGAGCAAATCAGTTTTTAAAATCCATAATTAAACACTTCCATATGCTTTATATTGTGACCATCAAATGCTGTGACTTGTGAGAAAATGCTTTGTAAGGTGTTGAGATAGATTTAAATGCCAAGGTTATTTTAATGAGCAAATAGCTGAGGGGTTTTTGTTTGGTTGGTATGTTGACAACTTCCTTCCTTGCTTGCTTATACTTTCTGGTAGAGTTGTCATGTTGCCAAAGAAAGCAAAATGCTGCATATGACCATGACATTTCAAATATCTATGGTATTGCCATGTCCTTCATTCTAAAAAACATTTTTGTCAGCAGATATTTTCTTCTTTTCATAGTGATTAACAGCCAGGCAATTGAAGTCAGAGCAGGCTGCTACTTGTGTGACTTTGTATGAAGAATTTAATCATTCTCTCATTTGTGAAATGGAGGATAGTAATATTTTCCTTTGGGAATGACAATGAGAGTTAAAACAGTAGTGGACATAAGCTATCCACATGGTATGTTCACTATCACAGTGAATTAGACAGATGGTTACAGCATATTTTTACTGTTATTATTATTATGAAACCATTATGTTCTCAGAAAGCATAATAAAATCATCCCGTTGTTTAACTGAAGTTCCCCAATCTTTCTAAGCACTGTTCGTGTTAGGGATGTAAGGGGCCCTTGAAAGCATGCACAGCCTCTTCCTGCCTTACTCATCCTAGATAAAACAGCCATGAATTTGTCCTGCTTCTTGAAGATAACTTTCTGTAGACAAAGGCTGTGGAGATTATCCTCCCTTTTACAACATCTGTCCTTGAGGCTGGAACAGTCTTGCTATTCATGATGACCAAATCACTTTTTGTCATCCTTGGATATGATAATCTCCCAGACTGGACCTCACAATGAGGTCCTTGATGTTATCTTTGAAATTCCACACCTCGACCTAAATTCTAAGAGAGCAGGCCAAAGATCAAGAAGGATACATCCTGAACTGCCAAAGAAGCCTTCAGTGAGGCTGTTCCCCAGCCCCTAGGAAGCCCTGTAATCCTCACCTTATTCCCCACAGGGCACCCCAGAGCCTTCCAAGCAAAAGCAAACTCTGAAACCCCAGAGTTTCTTAAGCAACAGCAACATGCAGCCCATAAAATCTTCACAGGAAAACAATGTGTTATCTAGGATAAGTGCCTCAGCCCAAATCATCACCCAGAACAAAACAAGAACTTCTTCAATAGGCAGCCAGCTCCAGTTTTCATCTTGGCTTAAGGATCAGAGTTTGAACATCAGACCACAGCAGCATATACTGGAAACATCCTTGCTTTTGGTTTTTCTTTTTTTTTTCATTTTTATTTTATATTAATCACAGGTTATGTACTTTGTATCCCAGCCATAGCCCCCTCCCAAATTCCCTACCTATTCCCCCACCCCCTTCCCTCCTTCATCTCCTCCCTGCACCTTTCAAGTCCACTGATAGGGGAGGACCTCCTCCCCTTCTGTCTAACTCTAGCTTATCAGGTCTCTTTGGGAATGGCTACAATGTCCTCTTCTGTGACCTAGCAAGGCTGTTCCTCCCTCGGGGAACAGGGAGGTCGAAGAGCCAGCCATTGAGTTCATATCCAAAATAGTTTCTGTTCCCCTTACTAGTATACCCACTTGGGAATTGAGCTACCAATTGTTACATACAAGCAGGGGTTCTAGGTTATAACCATACATGGTCCTTGGTTGGAGAGACAGTCTCATAAAAGACCCCTGTGCCCTGATATATTTGGTTTTTCATATTGTCACTAGTTTCTGAATGGTTCTTCTCTGTTTTTTAACCCTAAAAGAATGAGCTTGAAGAGGCTAAAGAACACAAAGTTCCTGCAGCAACATATGACATGTGATCTGTGTGCAAAAGGCTTTCCTTATGCACACCCTAATTATCAGGACAATCAGAGTCAGAAAGAACAGAAGCAAAGCACATGAATGAGACAGGAAATAGGCACACAAGAAATTGTTAGTTGACTAGAATTCTCTCTTCCATTTCTGTCTTCATTCAACTTTGGTGTGAAGCAGATTGCAATATACAAAAACATTGCAACCAGTTCTTTCTCAAATTTGGGGAAAGCTTTGAGTGGCAAAGTACGGTTCTTTTCAACTGTCAGTCTAACACTGTTCCTTTAATAAGAATAATGACCTCAGTACTCTATTGAACTGTACTTATGTCATAAAAAGAAAGTTGGTCAATTGTGTCTTTAAAATTCCAAACTTTTCTTAAATGTAATTTAACATGTAATTCAAATTACTGATCAGAATTATATACATATTTGATGTATTATGCATAAATTTTACATAAAAATATATATTTCAAAATGCTACTATGACATCTTTGCTCTTTAATGTTAAATTGGAGGTAGTATCTACCTTTGGAGGCCAATAGGAGATATAGCTCCCATGTAATTGCCTCCACGAGTTTACTATCTAATCATCCACAAGTTTCCTATTTTCTGAGCTTCATTTTCTCTGAATCCAAAGGAAGGAGATTAGTCAGAGTACTATGGACAGGTAATTCTGAGCTGCTTTTCTTGGATTAGATTCCCGCTCTGCAGGCTCTATGCTAGATGTATTCACAAGAACATTGCCAGGAACATTTAATGTGTAGGATGGCAATAATTAATTAAAATCTGCTAGAATTTAACCTCTCAAAAAAGCAGAGACATTGCACACAGACGAATGCTAAAGTGAAGAAATCTATACATCTACACAGTATTTCAGTGTCACACCATCCAAAAGCCGGAAGTATAAAATGTAGTATGTACTGGAATCAGTGGATTCACTATGAGAATTCACAGACCTCAGCACATAATTGAGGCTATAGTTCAAACATGCAAAGAAAAGCTAGAACAAGGAAAAGTCTGGGAAAAAAACAGTGTAAGCTTCCAAGAGATGTATTAAATCCTCCAGAGCCATGATGAAACATGTTAGAGACTATGTGCCTACAGGCTCATGTTGGGAGCCGGTCATATGATCACCCTCTGTCCTAAGTGTCTAGAAAGAAAGCAGATGTTTAGCATAAATCACATTGTTTGTTTAAAAAGGGGGGGGGGAAGATCAGATATAGTATGTGACTCTTATCAGACCCTACTGCTATGTAAGGTTTTATCCATAAGCCACAACCTAACCTTGAAAGCACCTATTTCAAGGAACACACCCTCAGAACAGCTTTTCTATGCTCACAGAATTATTAATGATCAATTGCAAGAGAGATGCATGTAAAATGAGTAGTTCACTGGCCTAAGATTTATTAATTCATTAGTAAATAAGGTAGATAGAGGTGGGTTAAATCAAATATGGTTGTTGAACTTTGTCAAATTAGCTTGGGAGCTTCTTGCTCATCCACTGACAAGGGCACCTGTTCAAAGCTTAAAAGCTGAAGTTAAATGAGTCTTTGTAACCATGGACTGATATTCCCACATCCCAGGGACTCTGGGTTTGTTTCTTTGTTTTGTTGTTGTTTTTTGTTTTCACAGAAGTTCTGTTTAGTCTCTGAGGTAAGAATTGTGTGCAACTTCTCTGTTGGACTTCCCCAGACTTTCCCCTGGCTCCAGCTGCCCTCAGACCAGTTCTGCCTCATCTCTAACTCAGCCAAGGTATTCAGCACCCCACATTTTCATCTGAACTTTTGGTCCATTGCCATTCCCGGTTGAAGAGTGCATTTCTGAGACCTGTACCTTTCCCTAAGCCAAAAACTAAAAATCCTTTGGTGTCTACTTTTATGTTCAGGGTAGATTTTACTCTGTTGTCTTCTGCCTCAGAATTGGTAATAGATTTAATGGTTGCATTTACTATTCTTTTCAGCCAGAATCTTCTCATGTAAGAGCCCTGAGTGTTGTGACCAACCCAAGTGTTGACAGCATCTTTGCAGCTATTGATCTCACTGTCTTTGCTATTATTAGAGAAATTGTTTGCAGAACCCTAATATGCCCTCTTTGAGTACTTCGGGATGTTTGTATCCGAAGTACTATGCACTGGATGCAGGGCTCAGATCACTGAAGGAAATAAATGGTTGAAAGATGTGTGCTCCACAAAAATGACAGAGGTAGAAGGTAGAGACATTTTAGCAAAATGTCCAGTCAGCCAGCCAGGAAGAAATAAAAACTAACCAATTGCTTCCACCATGTTATCCACAGCCTTGAGTAGTTCAGGCATCTTGGAGATCCTGGGCATTCCTGCTAAATCAGCTCAGACCTGATTTTGCACACAGTGTTATGAGTGCTGAATGAAAGGAACACCACTGAGACCAGAGGATAGGTTGTCAGTGAGCAGGTTCCGGGAAGGGTGAGCGAGGTATACAGCCCCAGGGAGACACCGGAAGTGCAAGGAAACTGCCATGTTGTGAATATTCAAGCTGCCTGAAAGGAGACAGGAAGCCAGAGACACTTGGGGAAGGGCTGTAATCACTTAAGATGTGGGACAGCCTTTAAGATCTAAAGCAATGTGTGTAGAACATAGGAACTAGCCTGGTCTTCTACATGTGTAGAAGACCAAATCACCAGGTGTTGGAAGTGGAAGTGGCTCTGAGGGATGGAAGTCTTCTGGTTTGGAAGTCAGCAGTTGGCACATTGAGTTAAAAAAACAAAAACAAAAAACAAAAAACACCAAAGTATCGATGTTGTGTCTGAACAGCTTTACCCTCTGCCTACCCCACCCCACCACCCTTTATTGTCCCCTTCATGTCCAATGTGTTCTCACTGGGTTTGTTTTGTTTTTGTTTTTTGAGGATTTAGAAATGTCTTTGGTGTGTTTGGCAGACTTTAAGGCATATGCACGACAGCAGCTGTCTAAGTTATCCTGGGACTTTATTGAAGGAGAAGCTGATGAGGGCATCACCCACAATGACAACATTGCAGCATTTAAAAGGTCTGCTCTTTATCCTTTCTACAGTTACTCTAATATGCATTGCTCTTGAGATGGTAATAATTGTGGTGTCTGCCTGAAGTCAGCACAGTATATATAGAAAAATGACAGGCTTCTGTGTTGTTTTATTGTAGGGTGGAATGGGGGAAAGGAAGCTGGGGAAGTATTGTACAGAGAATCTATCTCAAACCTAGGACAAGGCAGGTTTCAGGTATCTGCATCCCAGCAGCTTTGTACCCTGTAAAGATGGAACAAGATTAACTGAGGTGCAGAGTAGAGAAACCTGCATATAGCTCTAGATCTCCTGAGCTCCTAAAACCTCTGCCTTGGAGGACAAAATTATGAAGTAGGAGAAAGGTCTTTGGAGAAAATGCAATAAAAGGATGTTTAGGGATAATGGAAGTTTGATTCAGGTGAGAACTGGACTTGAAAATTGAGGGTTGGACCATATGCTGGCCAACAACACGTACATCTAAGTTTCCATCTGTGTAAAGGAATGTTTTCGACATCATTTGTGAATTATACTACCTTCCTAAAAGCAGTGTATAAGTCAAATGAATTAATGTTCTTGGGGAGTGAGGCAAGATTGTTTTCTAGGGTCTGGACCCTTTTGATTGCCTGGTCTTTCTTTCTGGGATGCCTTAAATTTTCTTCCCCTGTCTAGTCATTGCTGATCAAAACTCAATTAAGCATCTAAGCACGGAATGTCAACACACACAAGCAAGACTATAACAGAACAAGACAAAGCCTAAGGTGTAGTTTTGTTCATGAACAGTTCAGAAGGGGCTGGGTCAATGTTGGGAATGGTTTCCTGGAGAACAGCATCCTCCCAGGCATATGTTGCTAATTCAGGATTATCCAGCTTATACTCCCAAGGATCTAAGTCTGCTTAGGCCTGCTTTGTGAATTAGGGCCCTAGCTCCAGAAAGCATCACCATGCTGGAAAATAATCTATCTTATTGTGTAATGCAGAATCCGCCTCCGCCCTAGATACCTGAGAGATGTGTCAAAGGTGAATACCAGGACCACAATCCAGGGGCAGGAGATCAGTGCACCCATTTGCATCTCACCCTCAGCTTTTCACGCTATTGCCTGGCCAGACGGAGAAAGGAGCACAGCCAGAGGTATGAATCATCCCACTTGAAGGCTCCCTATCCAGAAGACCAGAAGTGAGCAAGAAGCCTCACCCAGATATGTGGTAGAGGTCATCAAGACTTCTGACAGAAAGGAAAATGGGACAGACATTGGAAGGGACGGAAAACAGGGAATAGGACAGGAGCCTACCACAGAGGGCCTCTGAAAGACTCTACCTAGAAGGGTATCAAAGCAGATGCTTAGGCTCATAGATAAACTTTGGGAAGAATGCAGGGAATCTTATGAAAGAAGGGGATGATAGAAAGATATGGAGGAGACTGGAGCTCCACAAGGAGAGCAACAGAACCAAAAAATTTGGGCACAGGGGTCTTTTCTGAGACTGATACTCCAACCAAGGATCATGCATGGAGATAACCTAGAACCCCTGCACAGATGTAGCCCATGGCAGCTCAGTGTGCAAGTCTGTTCCCTAGTAAGAGGAACAGGGACTGTGACATGAACTCACTGGCTGTCTCTTTGATCACCTCCCCTTAGGGAGGGGTAGCATTACCAGGCCACAGAGGAAGACAATGCAGCAAGTCCTGATGAGATATGATAGGCTAGGGTCAGATGGATCCTCCTATCAGTGGACTGAGGAAGAGGCAAAGGAGGAGATGAGGGAGGAAGGGAGAATGGGATTGGGAGGGGATAAGGGAGAGGGCTACAGCTGGTATACAAAATGAATAAATTGTAAGAAAATAAATAAATAAATAAATAAATAAATAAATAAATAAATAAATAAATAAATAAATAAATAAATAAATGAAAATGCTGTGGGGAAAAATGACTTCTTACAGAAAGGTGTTAGGGACATTAGTCCTGTGGGAGTAAAGAATGGTAGCAAAGGGATGGCTTGAGCCATTGTTTGTGTAACATGTCACACGTAGACTGTAAAAATGCTGTCTATAAAATAATGATTACAATACAAGAGGAACTAGTGACAAATGAGAACATCTAAAATCTGAAGTCTTACCTTGAAAGTGGGGTGCTGTCCCTGTTGACTCATACTATGTGGGCAGGGCAAACTTAGAGATGAAGTGTTAAACATGACTCTGAGAAGGGGGCTCTCTGAAGCTCTCTTGGCTAGAGATGGGGTTAAATTCTGAATCCACACTTAGTATGAGAAAAAATGATTTTTTTTAATTTAATTTATTTATTTTTATTTATTACAATGTTTTCACTTGTATCCCATCAGTAGTCCCCTCCCTAAACCCTACCAATCCTACCCTCTCTTCCTCCCTCATTTCCTCTCATGCCCCTTCCCCAGTCCACTGATAGGGGTCATCCTCCTCCCCTTCCATCTGACCCTTGCCTATGAGGTCTCATCAGGACTGTGCATTGTCTTCCTCTGTGGCGTGGCAAGGCTGCCACCCCTCCCACCCCAGGGTGAGATGTTCTTCTCACTAGAAAGCCCATTTGGACCCTCAGATGCCATGGGCTACATCTGTGCAGTGGTTCTGGGTTATCTTCATGCATGGTCCTTGGTTGGAATATCAGTCTCTGAAGAAAAAAAACAAACAAACTTGTGCCCAGATTTTTTCGGTTCTGTTGTAATCCTTGTGGAGCTCCTGTCCCCTCCAGGTCTCTCATCTCCCCCTTCTTTCATAAGAGTCCCTGCACTCTGCCCAAAGTTTGGTTATGAGTGTCACCATCTGCTTTGATACCGTGCTGGGTAGAGTCTTTCAGAGGTCCTCTGTGGTAGGCTCCTGTCCTATTCCCCGTTTTCTCCCTCTTCTGATGTCTATCCCATTTGCCTTTCTGAACGAGGTTTGATCATCGTACCCAGGGTTCTCCTTCTTCGTTAGCTTCTTTAGGTGTACAGATTTTAGTATGTTTATCCTATATTATATGTCTAATATCCATTCATAAGTGCGTATATACCATGTGTATATTTCTGTTTCTAGGATATCTGACTCCGCACGATCTTTTCTAGCCCCCACCATTTCCCTGCAAATTTCATGATTTCCTTGTTTTTATTACTGCATAGTATTCCATTGTGTAAATGTAACACAATTTCTGCATCCATTCCTCAACTGAGGGACCTATGGGTTGTTTCCAGATTCTGGTTATTACGAATAAAGCTGCTATGAACATGGTTGAGCAAATGTCCTTGTTGTATACTTGAGCATATTTTGGTTATATGCCTAGGAGTGGTATAGCTTAATCTTGAGGTAGCACTATTCCTAATTGTCTGAGAAAATGCCAGATTGATTTCCACAGTGGTTGTACAAGTTTATATTCTCACCAGCAATGGAGGAGGGTTCACCTTTCTCACACCCTTTCCAGCATGAATTGTCACTTAAATTGTTGACCTTAGCCATTCTGGTGGGGGTAAGGTCAAATCTCAGGGTTGTTTTGATTTTCATTTCCCTCGTGACTAAAGATGATGAGTATTTCTTTAAATGTTTCTCTGCCATTCGATATTCCTCTATTGAGAATTCTCTGTTAAGCTCTGTACTTAACTGTATAACTTGACTTGTTTAACTTCTTGGGTTCTTTATATATTCTGGTGCTAGAGCAATAAGACAATTAAAGGAGATCAAGGGAAATCAAATCATAAAGGAAGAAGTCAGAGTATCACTATTTGCAGATGATATGATAGTATACATGAGTGACCCCAAAATTTCTACTAAGAAACTCCTATAGCTAATAAACACCTTCAGCACAGTAGATGGATATAATATTAACTCAAAAAACTCAGTAGCACTCCTGTATACAAAAGACAAATGGGCTGAGAAAGAAATTAGGGGAACAACACCCTTCACAATAGCCACAAATGAAAAAAAAATAAATAGAAGAAGATATCAGATGAAACAATCTTCCATGTGAATAGTTTGGCCATCTTACCAAAAGCCATCTACAGATTCAATGCAGTTCCTATCAACTTACCAATACAATTCCTTACAGACCTTGAAAGAAAAATTCTCAACTTCATATGGTATAACAAGACACCCAGAATAGTGAAAACTATCCTCGACATTAAAAGATCTTCTGGAGGTAT
The DNA here is from genome assembly GCA_028658305.1 of Pachyuromys duprasi. Classification (NCBI taxonomy): domain Eukaryota; kingdom Metazoa; phylum Chordata; class Mammalia; order Rodentia; family Muridae; genus Pachyuromys; species Pachyuromys duprasi. Next base: position 94,971,691 of record CM053744.1, read on the forward strand.
CTCCATTCTTGATCTCAGGCTGTACTATAGAGCAACAATAATGAAAACTGCATGGTGCTGGCATAGAAACAGACTAGTGGATCAATGGAATTGAAAAGAAGACCCAGAAATAAAACCACAGTCTCTTTTTATTAATTTATTTTTTAATTTTTATTAATTACAGTTTATTCACTTTGTACCCACCCTGTAGCTCCCTCCTTCCTCCCCTCCCAATTCCACCCTCCCTCTCTTTTCTCCACCCAGGTCCCTCCCCAAGTTCATTGATAGAGGAGGTCTTCCTCTCCTTCCTTCTGATCCTACTCTATCAGGTCTCATCAGGAGTAGCCACACTGTCTTCTTCTGTGGCCTGGTAAGGCTGCTTCCCCCCTACGGGGAGGTTATCAAAGAGCCAGCCACTGAGTTCATGTCACAGACAGTCCCTGTTCCTATTACTATGGAACCCACTTGGACACTGAACTGCCATGGGCTACATCTGTGCAGGGGTTCTAAGTTATCTCCATGCATGGTCCTTGTTTGGAGTATCAATCTCAGAAAAGACATCTGTGCCCATATTTTTTGGTTCCACTGATCTCCTTGTGGAATTCCTGTCCTCTCCAGGTCTTATTATCTCCCCCTTCTTTCATAACATTCCCTGCAATCTGCCCAAAGTTTGGCTATAAGTCTCAGCATCTGCCTTGATACCCTGCAGGGTAGAGCCTTTCAGAGGCCCTCTGTAAAACTACACTCTGAATGGACACCTGATTTATGACAAAGAAGCCAAAACTATACAATGGAAAAAAATAGCATCTTCAGCAAATGGTGCTGGTCTGACTGGATATCTACATGTAAATAAATGCATATAGATCTACTCTTATCACCCTGCACAAAACTATATCCAAGTGGATCAAAGACCTTGACATAAAACTAGACACTCTAAACCTGTTAGAAGAAAAAGTGGAGAAGAGCCTTGAACTCATTAGCACAGGAGACAGCTTCCTGAACAGAACACCAACAGCACAGGCTCTAGAATTAACAATTAATAAATGGGACCTCATGAAACTGAAAAGCTTCGGTAAAGCCAAGGACACTCTCATCAGAACAAAATGACAGCCTACAGACTAGGAAAGGATCTTTACCAACCCTATATCTGACAGAGTACTAATATCAAGAAATGATTTTTTTTCAAATCTTCACACAGGGCTTGGTAGCTGCCCTTTTTTCTAAGTACTCCACTTCTCCTTGATTACCCTTCTCATCTTGTGTAACAAAAAGTTCTTCAGTGGTTATGACTTCTTGCTAGTAAACCCTGTGATAGTCTGTCCTTCTGACTTCTACAAATATGACCATGAAATAAGAATAGTAAAGACTGAAAAGAGATAAGACTGAAAATATTATTGGTAGTCCGTTATCTTAATTCCAGTCCAAAAAAGTGTGTGTGTGTGTGTCTGAATTTCCTAGATATCTTCTGACATTTTTCCTTTTGACACCATGATATATGAGGCAATAGAACTGAATACTCTTGACTTAGAGAGACACATACAGGTATGGGAGACGAATACATCAATGTCCTATGTGAAAATAACTGACTCACCAAATTTCCATGACTATGGATATGTTGGCTTCTAGTGCAATGAGGGAAGTGGTCTCCTGCTGACATGAGGCATGAGCATTAAATTTTGATTAGGCCAATTCCTGTTCTCATGGAGAAAGGAGCTTCATGTGAGATTCACCTCCTGGGAGACTCACTGAAGTGATGAAAGTGGAAAATGAGAAATAATAATTCAGTAGCCATGGCATATATCAGTACCTTTCCAATTGACAGATAAAGGAACTAAGCCTCAAGCCACACAGAAATGAGGGGTGGGACTCAGCCTTCTCATTTTCACATGTGCTTCTCCCACTGCAAAGCTCATCATATCTCTTAATCCCCTGTGTTCCACAAAGGAATTTGTAGGTTTCCTTTCCTGCCTTAAAGGTATAAGGCACCCAATGGTAGCCCTGGGTATTAAATCACATCCCTTGCTAGAAAATCTTCATTATGGAAAAACATTTCCATAGCAGCTTGCACAGAGGAGAACACAAACCATCTTTCATGGGGAAGTTGAATGAACTCAGGCTTTCTCTATACTCATTGGGCATCATAGCCAGAGGCACATTCTGAACAACTCTTCTCTAAAGTCCTTTGCTTTGCAGCTGCTCAGGAGGTCAACATCTGCTACATCACCAGCACTTATGCCAGCTGTACCCTGGAAGACATTGTTGCTGCTGCCCCAGGAGGCTTCCGGTGGTTCCAACTCTATGTGCAACCAGATTGGGAGTTCAACAAAAGGCTGGTGCAGAGGGCAGAAGCCTTGGGTTACAAAGCTTTGGTGATCACTATAGATGTACCTGTACCTGGAAATAGGCGACAGGACATGAGAAACCAACTGAATTTGGAAGCAAAAATAATGCTGAAGGACCTTCGATCACCTGAAGAGGTGAGAAAGATGCCGGACTCAATGGGTATTAATTATAAGAAGTATTTAGGATAAGGGGAGACCATTATCCTCATATCCTTCCTCCCTCCCTCTTTCTTACTTTTGCTATCCCCCTCCCTTCTTTTATCTATCCTTCTGTCCTTTCCTCTCTCCCTTCCTCTTTCACTTCCTCCTCCTTCCCTCCTTCCTTCCATCATCTATCCATCCTTCCTCCCTATTGCCTTCTTTCTCCCATTTATCCTTCCCTCTCTCTCCCAAACTTTGGTTCTCCTTCCTTCCTACCTACTTACATCTATATATTCTCCATTCACTTCCTTCCTCCACCCTGTCTTCTTTCTCTCATCTATTCCTCCCTCCCTCACTTTAGTACTCCCTCCTACCCTTCTTTCTACAAATATTTCCCCTACTTGCTTTGCTATGTCAGGCATTGGAGGTGAAGCAGTTAAGGAGACTGAACTGGTTTTTGCTTCCCAGTGCCTCCTGGCAGGCAGAACTTAAAGCCAAATGTTCTTCCCTCTGGAGCTTCAGAGCCTAACATCAGAGATGTTCCAGGCAGGGCTGATGCTGGGATACAGGAGAGCCTTAGGGAGGAGTTTTGCAGAAACTAGAGAGTAAACTAAAGTATTCTATTTGATGCTGGATTCAGAAAGTGATAGTTTTGCAAAGAATGCACAGACAGACTGACTCTTGGGAGAGGATGCTCACAGCACAATTGTAGAGCTAGCTAGTTCAGCCAGCTGAGACCCTCATCTGCCACCTTGAAAACTTAAAACTCATCCAGAAACATCGAGGCAAAACAGCACATCTTTTGGAAATCATTCAATTAAGGAACTACAATGGACACATTTTCATTAAATTCTAATGATAGAAAAAGATGGTGTACCTTTGAGAGTGAATATCATGGCTAAGATTACAATGGCCTTTTCAGCCCGTGGGTCACTATGATTGTTCTGTGTGACCCTGAAACAAGAGACACATTAAAATTTAAGGGAATATGCTGCATAGTGTGAGCCAGGCTAGATGGTGAGCAATGCCTGTTTAGGCTTCTTATTGCTTTCATTTTATTAGCCCAGGAATAGCTCAAGCATAAAATGACAAGCTGACCTATGACCATTTTCCTTATTCATCTCTCATACTGAACACTGTGCCTTGTTAAAATATAGATACCCTCATATCTGTCATTGTGTCTCTAGATCTTAGAATATATAGGAAGAAAAGGCCTTGATTAATGGTCAATGAACAAGACATGAAATAGAAGCCTTCATACAACTCTTGGGAAAGGAAGTTGATAGAATCAGCATTGGCTGGTAGTGTTTGGTTTTTATAGCTTATAAATGACAGAGCTCCAAATGTGTTTCATCTTTTGTGCGAATCAAGTGATGTGAGAATTTTGGAGTAAGAGTCACCTTCTAATTCCCTACAGAGGAACTCCACAATTACTACCCCCACTTCTTTGCCGAGTACATCTTTCTGCTGGGATGATCTCTCCTTGTTTCAGAGTATTACTCGATTGCCCATTATCCTCAAAGGGATTTTGACAAAAGAAGATGCAGAGTTAGCAGTGAAGCACAATGTCCAAGGCATTCTTGTTTCCAACCATGGTGGGAGGCAGCTCGACGGGGTTCCTGCTTCAGTAAGTAGGAGGACTTCAAATGGGGGGAGGCTGAATGCCCTATGCATGTCTACACAAAATCCTCCTAGTAACTCTGGTCCACACTTCCCTTTCCCACGTCACGGGTATTGTCTATGGACCTTAAGGATGGTTACTGAGAGGGAATAGTCTAATGTACATCTGATTATTTCCGTAAACGGTACATGTAACATGTCATGATTTTGACAATGCTGCACAATACAGATATCTGTATTATAGAGTTTGAGATACTGGCATTTAAGGACATCAACTCTGTGTACAAGTTCACAGTAGATAAAGAGATAGACCAAGGGAGATGTTTGAAAGGCTGTGAAGACTCTATCTGCGGACACCAAGGACAAACTGAAGCAGATGTGTCTTCAAGGGTTTTGGAAACCTTGCGTTTCATGTTTCCTCCCTCTTCCAAGGTCTCTCCCATTTGCTTACTGAGTGAGGATTGATCATCTTTCCCAAGGTCTCCTTATTGCTTATCTTTTTTTTTTCAGTATTGATGTTATTTACTTATTTTTTAACATTTTTATTTTATATTAATCACAGGTTATGTACTTTGAATCCCAGCTGTAACCCTCTCCTGCATTCCCTCCTTATCCCCCACCCATCCCTTCTTCATCTCCTCCCTCATTTCTTCCCTGCCCCTTTGTAAGTCCACTGATAGGGGAGGACCTCCTCCCCTTCCATCTAACTCTAGCTTATCAGGTCTCTTCAGGACTGGCTGCAATGTCCTCTTCTATGGCCTAGCAAGGCTGCTCCTCCCTCATGGGGGGGAGGGGGAAGGGAGTGGCGGAGTTGAAGAGCCAGCGATTTAGTTTATGTCCAAAATAGTCCCTGTTCCCCTTACTAGGGTACACACTTGGATATTGAGCTACCATTTGCTACATTCCATATTCTAGATTGTATCCATACATGGTCCTTGGTTGGAGAAACAGTCTCATAAATGACCCTTGTGCCCTGATATATTTGGTCCTTGTAGAGCTCCTGTCCTTTCCAGGTCATACTAACTCCCCCCTCTTTCATATGATTCCCTGCACTCTGCCAAAGGGTTGGTTATGCGTCTTAATATTTGCTTTGATCCACTGCTAGGTAGAGTCTTTCCGAGGACCTCTGTGGTAGGCTCTTGTCCTACTTGTGTTCTCCTACATCCAATGTCCATCCCATTAGTCTTTTAAAGTGAGGATTAATCCTCTTACCCCAGGTCCTCTTTCTTGTTTATCTTCTTTAGGTGTATAGATTTCAGTATGTTTATCCTATCTTATAGGTCTATATAAGTGAGCATATACCATGTGTGTCTTTCTGCTTTTGGGATATCATCCACCATGACCAAGCAGGCTTCATCCCAGGCATGCAAGGGTGGTTCAATATACAAAAATCCATCAGTGTGATCCACCATATAAAAAAACTGAAGGAGAAAAACCACATGATCATCTCCTTAGATGCTGAAAAACCTTTTGGGAAAGTCCAACATCCATTCATGTTTAAAGTCTTGGAGAGATCAGGGATACAAGGCACATACCTAAACACAGTAAAGGCAATATACAGCAAGCCTATAGCCAACATCAAACTCAATGGGGAGAAACTAAAATCAATCCCACTGAAATCAGGGACAAAGCAAGGCTGCCCACCATCTCCATATCTCTTCAACATAGTACTTGAAGTTCTAGCTAGAGCAATAAGACAATTACAGGAGATCGAGGGGATACAAATTGGAAAGGAAGAGGTCAAAGTATTCCTATTTGCAGATGATATGACAGTATACATGGGCGACCCCAAAAATTCAACCAGAGAACACCTTCAACTGACAAACAACTTCAGCAAAGTGGCTGGATACAAAATCAACTCAAAAAAAAAATCAGAAGCCCTCCTTGCTTATCTTCTTCATGTATACAAATTTTCATATGTTTATCCTGTATCACATGTCTAATATCCCCTTATTAGTGAGTATATACCATGTGTGTCTTTTTGCTTCTGAGATACTTCACTCACTATGACCTTTTCCAGCTCCCATTTGCCTGAAATTTTCATGATATCCTTGTTTTTAATGTTTTTAATAGCTGAATAGTATTCCATTGTGTAAATATACCACAATTTCTGTATCCATTCCTCCACTGAGGGACATCTGGTTTGTTCCCAGGTTCTGACTATTACAAATAAAGCTGCTTTGAATATGGTTGAACAAATGTTCTTGTTGTGTGATTGAGCATATTTTGGATATATGCTTAGGAGTAGTATAGCTAGATCTGAGGAAGCACTATTCCTAATTGTCTGAGAATGCACCAGATTGATTTCTAAAGTCATTGTACAAGTTTATATTCTCACCGGCAATGGAGGAGGGTTCCTCTTTCTCCACGTCCTCTCCAGCATGTATTGTCACTTGAGGTTTTGATCTTAGGCACTCTGATGAGTGTAAGGGTTGTTTTGATTTGCATTTTCCTGATGACTAAGGATATTGAGCATTTCTTTAAGTGTTTCTCTGCCATTCTATATTCCTCTGTTTAGCTGTGTAACCCTTTTTTAAAATTGGATTACTTGATTTGTGGAGCCTACCACAGAGGGCCTCTGAAAGACTCTACCTAGCACTGTATCAAAGCAGATGCTGAGGCTCATAACCAAACTTTGGGAAGAGTGCAGGGAATCTTATGAAAGAAATAAGAGATAGAAAGATCTGGAAGGGACAGCAACTTCACAAGGAGAGCAATGGAACCAAAAAATCTGGGCACAGTGTCTTTTCTAAGACTGATACTCCAACCAAGGACCATTCATGGAGATAATCTAGAGTGCCTGCACAGATGTAGCCCGTGGCAGCTCAATGTCCAAGTGGGTTCCCTAGACAAGGGAACAGGGATTGTCTATAACATGAACTCAGTGGCTGGCTTTTTGATCACCTCCCCATGATGGGGGTTGGGGGGAGCAGCCTTACCAGGCCACAGAGTAGGACAATGCAGCCAGTCCTGATGAGACCTGATAGACTAGGTTCAGAGGGAAGGAGAGGAAGACCTCCTTTATAGGTGAACTAGGAGAGGGGCATTGAAGGAGATGAGGGAGGGTGGGTGAGATTTTGAGGGAATGAGGAAGGGGGCTACAGCTGGGATATCAAGTGAATAAGCTATAATTAATATAAAAATTAAAATATAATTTAAAAAACCTCAAGTTTTCCTCTCTGACACCATGCAGCAAGCAGCAGCACCTCACAGAGGCACATAAGCATTTGTCAAAAGGAACTCTAGTGCAGGGTTGCACTCACGCACACTACTGAAGACTGTTTTGCTAAAATCTGTAACAGCCTGCTCTAGCTCATAAATATATGTCTGTTCTGTGAGGCACTGGAGAGAAAGAAAATGAAGAAAGGAAAGTGGAGAAGGAGTCTTGAAGTGGAAATCAGTTATTAGTTTGTTGTCATAGAATTATTTGTGCTATCTTTTCCGCAAAGGTTATTCTAGCAATAGTTGGCTCATTTTAACAAACCAAAGTGAAGGTTTTTCCCTCCTAAGCTCCTTTGACCTCTTATAAATATACCTATGAACAAAAAAAATATTTTAAAAACATCCTTAATTCACCATAATCATTAGTGTTCATTTCTTGGTATTTATTAATACAAATAAATCTTTTTGTTTTAAAATGTATACATATTTACATGTTTCATCATTTCCTTCTTTGCAGTTATCCAGAGTATTAATCACAAACTTGTATTTTGATATAAGTCTCTCTCCTTTTTAATGATCTGTCATGAATGGGCAGTTTGTATAATCAGCCCCTTATTGTTGAATATCTGCATTCATTCTAGTATTAACCTACTTTGTTTTTTTGGGCTGTTGTTTGAATGGAAGAAGGTCACACCATTTAGCCCATACTAGCTTTGGATCCTCAGTCCTCTCTCTTCCTTATGTGTGAGTATTATATGCCTGTACCACTTTATCAGACTTAATTTTTCTATTTTCTTTTCTTTTTCTTTTTTTTTTACTATTTTAAACAATGCATTAGTGAACATCTTTCAAACCAGAATCTTTTTTATATAATAAACCTTTTAAAGTTTTTTGTTTTTTAATGTAATTTTTTTATTTTTATATCAATAACAGATTAGGTACTTTGCATTCCAGGCGTAGCCCCGTCCCACTCTCCCCATCCCTCCCTCATCTCCTCCTCGCCTCCTCCAAGTCCACCAACGGGGGAGGACCTCCTCCCCTTCCTTCAGACCCCAGATCATCTTGTCTCCTCAGGGCTGGCTGCAATGTCCTCCCCTGGGATCTAGCCAGGCTGTTACTCCCTGGCGTGTATAGGGGAGGGTCACAGAGCCAGCCATCGAGTTCATGACTGAAATAGTCCCTGTTCGCCTTACTAAGGTCTTCAGTTGGACACCAACCTACCATGGGCCACATCTGAGCCGGTGTTCTAGGGTATATCCATACATGGTCTTTGGTTGGAGAAACTGTCTCTTATAAGACCCCTGTGCAATGCTCAATTTGGTCTTTGTGGAGCCCTTGTTCTCCCCAAGTCTTACTAACTTCCCCTATTTTTACTATTACTTCCTGCCTTCTGCCAAAGGCTTGGTTGTAAGTCTTAATATCTGGTTTGATACATTGCTATATTGATTCTTTCAGAGGCCCTCTTTGGTATGCTCCTGTCCTGTTGCTTGTTTTCTCCTCCATTCAATGTCCATCCCACTTGTTCATCTAAATGAGCACTGATCATACCAACCTGGGTGCTCCTTCTT
>CM053744.1:94988899-95010814 GCA_028658305.1 Pachyuromys duprasi
TGTCAGAAGTAGGATTGGTAATGATCCTTTCCCAGTCTGTAGGCTGTCGTTTTGTTTTGATGACAGTATCTTTTGCTTTACAGAAGCTTTTCAGTTCATGAGGTACCATTTATTTATTGTTGTTCTTAAAACCAACTAGCACACATCCAATACAGTCTAGTCTTGCAGTGCAAATTTTCCTGAAAAGTGTTATCAAGTTACCAACGAACCTGCTGTTCCCAAAGCCAACACTCATCTCCTTGTGTTCACTGCATACTCTCTATGATTCAGTCTGGCCACCTACCACTACTAGGAGCTAGAGATTAGCAAATCGAATAGTTCGGATATAAAAGCTACATAATACTTCTGTTATTTGTTTGTTTTTCCAAGACAAGGTTTCTCTGTGTAGCCTTTGCTGTTCTGGACTCACTTTGTAGACTAGGCTGGCCTTGAACTCACAGAGATATAGCTGTGTCTGCCTCCCCAAGTGCCTAGATTAAAGGGATGTGCCACCATGCCTGGCATGATAGGGTTTTTTTTCTTTTTAACAGATCTTCAATGTACAAATTCTTAAGTAGCACTTTGTGTATATGTTTATTCCCTTCACTTCTTTTTCATCTGCTTCTCCAGGTCCAGATGAACTTGCTGAAGATTTCCAAAATGATTTCAACCCAACTCCTCAAGGACATTGCTCTCACTAATGAGCTTGATATCACCCAAAGCAATGGCTACCCTGTCTCCTTACATTAGATGCCTTTATGATGCCCAACAGTCTCCTCTTAAAGACACTGTTTTTAAATTCTTTAAATTTATTTTATTATGTGTGTTTGTGTGTGCATCAGGTATGCAGGAGGCCAGAAGAAGACATTGGATACCCTGGAGCTGGAGTTACAGTGATTGTGACCCACCTGGCATGGGTGCTACAAACTCAGCTCCTCTGGGAGATCATCATACACACTTAAACTCTGAGCCATCTCTCCTGCCTAAAGCTTTCTTTGTTGCCTTGACTTCCATGAATCACACCATCTTCATTGTCCTCTACCTCCCACCTCCTGTTCAGTCTTCTTAGGAGGCCCTGGTACCTCGCTTCTGACTCTAAATGTCTGTCCAGGATTCTATCTTGAGCCTTTATTCCTTTAATCAATGAATATTTTAATTTTAGACTATTCCATCTAGGCCCATGGCTTCAAAATCTTTCCTAGATTGGTTATTCTTAAGATTGTCTCTTTAGGACAATAGGGCAGGGCTATAATCATTCAAAAATTATCCAGGAGTTTTAGAAGAGGAAAAACAATTCCACAAGTCTCAAGAACTTCACTGGACACTGTTTTCTCATATTACCATTGCGAGCAGCTTCTATGTGCAACCCAGACTACCTAAAAGTTTCTTGGTTAATAAAGCTTCACTTATTTTTGTGCCTTCTTGACATGAAAATATAATAAAGAAGGATAGTGTTCCAATGCTGGAATGTGATAGACTCTCAGAAGGCAGTAGTACCAATATTAGCAACATCAGTCACATGATAATTTGGATGCTGCTTACTCGCTTCCTTTAATGATGTGTTTCCATTGGGAGGGCAAAGGTCTCAGAAAAAATAAAATATGACACTGAGGAATAGAGACACATTACTTAATGAGTGAAAATGCCACCATTGCAAGTTCCTAAAGTTTGCAAACCAGAATGGACATTTTGGGTCACACTTAGAGCCAGAGGCAAGAGAAAACATGCCAAGGTGGTGTTTCCTTTGGATGTGCTTACTGCATCCAAAGGAAAGGAAAGGATTCTGGCATTGCAGCTGGGGATTTATCTATTCACGCTCAGAAAGGCCTGAACTCCAGGCCTTTGTATGAGCTGTTGGCTCTTCTGCGGACAGAAAAACTAATAATTCTTTACTGAGAATTACTCTTCGAGTTAAAAAGCAGTCCCCTTGGTTCTCAAAATTCTTGAAACAGAGGCATAGCACATCCCCACAGCTATGAGCTCATTTCTCTGATTTTTCTTTCTTGTTTTTTTTTTCCAAATGTTTAAACAGATCAAGATCAAACTCCAAGGTTATGTAATCCTTGAAGCTAGCCCTCATCTCTTCAGTCAATATTATGACTTACCACCTTCATACTTACACATTCTTTTGGGTCTATCAGTAGTTACCATTTCCTAGATTCTGAATTGAGTAGTCACCATACTTGTACTTTCTTGTATATTTATAGGCATCTCTTATATTAGTTCAGGGAAAATTTCTTTCTGGGCCTTGGAGGTGGGAATCTTCTTCTTCTATTCCTATTATTCTTATGTCTGGTTTTTCATAGTGTCCAGATTTCCTCTGTGTTTTGTTTCAGGAACTTTTAAAATTTAACATTTTCTTTGACCAATGTATCACTTTCTTCTATAATATTTTCTATGCTTATGATTCTTTCTTCCATCTCTTGTATTCTGTTGGCAATGCTTGTATCTGTACTTCCTGTTCACTTACCTAGATTTCCCATCTCCAGGATCCTCTTAGTTTGTTTTTGCTTTATTGCTTCTATTTCCATTTTCAGGTCTTGAACAGTTTTATTCATTTCCTTCACCTGTTTGATGTACTTTCCTGCATTTCTTTAAGAGGTGTATTCATTTCCTCTTTAAAGGCTTCTATCATCTTCACAAGATTGGATTTGAGGCCATTTTCTTGTGTTCCATCTGTGTTGGCATGTCCAGGATTTTTTTGTACTTGGACAGCTAGGTTCAGGTGGTGTCATATTGCCCTGGCTGTTGTGTTCTTATGCTGACCTACCTTTAGTTATCTGGGTTTGGGGTTTATAGGTTTACTGTTTCTGAGCTTATCTTTGTTTTGGGTATTTATTTCTTTTGGTATCTGTTTCCTCTCTGGTCTTCTGACCTGAGTGCCCTGGATTTCTGGTGATCAGTGAGTTTTCAGGCCCAGTAGGCTGTCTCCACTGGGGGTTTTGTGGCCTGCATAACCTCTGGGGTTTGGGGTGCCAACATTGCCTCTAGGGTTCTCAGAACCAGTGGGGCATCTGACAAAGCAGAGGTCTTTTACCAAATTTGTATGACTTCATTTCTTAGTAATGTATATTAAAGAATCTTCAATAAAATTCAATAAATTCTTACTGGGCTGCATTATAGGTATTCCTGAAATAAATTCAAATTCTGGTAAAAAAACATTCATATAATTATCCTTAGATGCAATCTAGTAAAGTTCTTCTAATCCTTTTGTTTGTTTGCATTTTGAGGTTTTTGTTTGTTTCTTTATTTGTTTGTTTTTGAGACAAGGTCCTCATAATGACCTATCCAGGAGCCTATGTAGGCCAAGCTGGCCATGAACTCACAGAGATCCACCTGGCTCTTCTTCCAGAGTGCTGGTATTAAAGGCATGAACCACCATTTCCCTCATTTAAAAAAATTCTTTAACATTTTATGTCTACTGCTCCTTTACACATCAACAATAATACTGTAAGAAGTGTGCATGTCCAAACAAAATACAGTCTTTATCACAATGTAGCCTTGAAGCTGGCTTTTCTTCCTGTGTCAAGAATAAAGGGCATCATATTTATGAATCAGTGGGGAGGAGAGATTACGAAAAAAATAAATAAGGACTACAAAGCAGACATGAGTCAAGAGACAAGAGCATAAAACTCAAGTCCTGATCTGAGGGCTGAGCAGACCAGCATCCAGACTCTTTCATCTGATCTTGAACAATCTAACAGGTTGGTTTTTATTTTGTATTAGCTCCTCTTGGTGTTGGTGGGGACATAGCATGTTTGCAAAATTTCTCATGGAGTGAATACAAGGTATTAGCAGCAAACTGTTTTTATTGGTCCTCTTTTTCTAGCCCTTTCTAGGGTCACCGGACACCAAACCTGCTCCCACTGTGAATCTGCTTACTGTGTTGAACATGCCTGGGTGGAGCTGCCTGGTAACAGGAGCAGGAGGGTTTCTGGGCCAGAGGATCATCCAAATGTTGGTGCAGGAGAAAGAGCTGCAAGAGGTTAGGGCTCTGGACAAGGTCTTCAGACCAGAAACCAAGGAGGAATTCTCTAGTAAGTAACCTAGAAGCTCGGCTTGTGTGACTGTTGTGAATGCTGTCTGGGCATTAGCAGGGCTCCTTGTCTAGCAAATGGGGAACACTGGAACATAAGGCTTCTCCTGTGCTCACACTCATCAGGAAGAGTCATAACCATGCATACCTGTTGCAGGGGCTAGAGTCTGGTTGGTTTGTTTGTTTGTGAATGGTGGCCATGAGGACAAGTGCTGGACCTCCAGGCTTCTGGCCTTCTTCCCGTTTGCAAATCTCACATCTGTGCTTTTTTTAAAAATGTTTTTTAATGTGCTACTACCATAGACTCATTTATGCAGCATCAGGTGTCACTAGGCTAGACACCTCAGCAGTGGGTCTCTGTCTTGCCTATTTTTGCTGGGTCTGGTTGTTTGTTCCTTTTCTTACTTGGTTTGACAGAGGAAAGCCATTTAGCATTCTCCCCGCCCCCCTTGGATTTGGAATAAAAAAAAAATTGAATCTGTGAGTGAAAGACAGAGGGGACAGAGAATGAGAGATTGAATCAGACATAACATACAGTATGAAGAGCAGAATCAATTGAGGGCTACCAGGACCACAGATGCCTCACTGGGATTCCTCCAATGCCTTTTCTATCCCCTCTGCTCTTCATCTTCACAAAGAAAATGGCTGTTGACTTTCCTGGAACAGTGCATTCTTCTTTGCTGATATTGAAGTCCTTGGGGCGAGAGCAAGCTCTGCGGTTTCCCAGTTGCCTTGTCATCACCCCCTCAAGATAACCCTGCAGAGAATACAGAAAAAAAAAGAGGCCCAGCCATGAGGACAGGGTCAGGAGCTACTGTAGATCGTATGTGTCACAATGCTCATTTTGTGAGATAATTTAGCTGACAGCATGATTGCCAGTGACATCCTGTAGATTTTAGAGAAGCCTGAAGATACTGATTTATAACCTGCCCTGATTTCATGTCTGCAGCACAGGTCTTTTACAGGCTGACTTATTTGAAGCGTCAGTGTAGCTTCTGTTATCTACTATGTGCTGATCAATATTCAACAAAATCCATTCTGAGTTCTCTAATGGAGGCCCCAGTTTCCTCTCTGACATTTATCCGAGTCTTCATTTGTACTCTGCTCACACCCAGAAATCAAGACTTAACAGGGGCAGGGCTGAAATTTCCATTCTTGTGTCTCTCTGCTGGGTCCTCCTGACAGGGCCTCTGGGACACACAATCTGATTGACCTGTTGCTGGCCCAGATTTCTCTCATGTCTTCACACTTGTGCAGTTTACAACCTTAGACGTTGTTTCAGCTTCCCAAGCTACAACACTGCCTCTGCTTCTCCTCAAATCCACATGTGAGGCCCCATTCCCTATCAGTGAACTCCTAAGTCTTCCCCTTACAATTGACTGCCAACACTGCTCCAATCAATTTAATGAATGTATGAATTCCCCATAACTGTTTTTTAGCGTGCAAAGCACAAATGGCATTGTACTGCTCAGATTCATTTTCTACAAAGATACGGGGTGGAAACACATGGTTCCCCCTTCCCTACAAATGCTGCCTTCTGATTTTTGTGCATTTATTGCTCCTTCAGTAGAAAGGACTCCTCCCTAGTGTCTTCTCACTATGACTGCTCTTGAAGGTCTAGGTGACAGTCACCTGAAGCATCCCATGCAGAAAGCTTCCCAAGGACCTGCTTTGTCTTCCACAGAGCTTCAGACAAAAACCAAGGTGACAGTGCTAAAAGGAGACATTCTGGATGCCCAGTGCCTGAGGAGAGCCTGCCAGGGCATCTCTGTTGTCATCCACACCGCTGCTGTCATTGATGTCTCAGGGGTCATTCCCAGACAGACCATCCTAGATGTCAATCTGAAAGGTACAGTACCTGAGGAAGATATGGAGCAGGTGGGGAAATGATAGCAAACAAACAGGTAGGAAGGACACCTGCTTTGGAATATCTGCTGTGCCTTACTCACCTCTCTGATGGCAGAGCCCACAGCTGTTAGTCTCAATATTTCTTTAAATTTTTACTTTGCTTTTATTTTATGCCTGCATTCATGTCTGTGCACCACTGGCACGCTGGGTGCCCATAGGACAAGAAAGAGGCATCAGATCCCTGGAACTGGAGTTAGTTATGAGCAGCCACGTGGGTACTAGAGATCAAAATCACATCCTCTGGAAGAGCATCCAGCGCTCCTAACTGCTTTGTTACCTCTGCTGCCCTTAGTCTCTGTGGTTCCAGTGAGGAAAACAGGCTGAGAAGGGGAAGGAATATGATTGAGACTCCAGAGACAATAAGAGAATGAATATTTAAAACCATGCACACACACACACACACACACACACACAAAGCTCTTCTTCAACTGGATTCCAACTCCAGAACCTTCATTTTCATCCACCCACTGCCCCCTTCCAGGTCAGATCTGGGCCTGACAGGTGTTAGGTTGAACAGTGTGTGTGTTAGTTCAGTTCTGTGAGAGCCCACCTGCACACCTGAAGGAAGGCATCCCCTGCAAAGACCACAGCAACGCACTGGGAAGAATGGTCCAGCACATCCTTTCTCACTCTATTTTCTTAGGAGTTGTGTCTTTTCTTACTTCCCATGACTACACTAGCTTCTCAGTCAGCCCACTGTGGATCTGGAAGAGGTAGGTATCCCTCTTTTTTTTTTTTGGTGGACCTTTCTGAATTATGGCTTTTTAATACAAGTTAGAATGAAACAGGTAGGTTCGCATGGGATTTTTATGTAACATTCCCACTCTGACTATGAAGGACCAATCTCTCTATCACTACTACATCCTGTACAAGCTGCTCATATAGGTTCCATTTCTTTATTATTTTATTCTTTCATATATAATCATCCCAACTGCAGTTTCCCTTCCATCCCTCTGCCCCCACCTCCTTTATTCTTCTTCCCCATCTATTCTTTCCCCACCCACTCCTCCTCTGTTTCCTTTCAGAAAAGGGCAGGCTTCCCAAGGATATCAACCAAACATGGCATATCAAATCACAACACTACTAAGCACCAATCCTCATATTAAGGCTGGACAATGGCAGCCCAGTAGAATGACAGGGGTCCCAAAAGCAGGTGAAAGAATCAGAAACAGCCTCGGCTCTCTCTGCCAGGAGTTTCACAGAAACACAAAGCTACACAATTGTAACATACATACAGAGGGCCTAGGTCAGACCCATGCTTCCTGATTGTAGGTTCAGTCTGTGTGAGCCCCGGAATTCATGTCAGTTGATTCTGTGAGTTTGCAGCTTGCGACTCATGCCACCAGAATGAGCTCATTCCTGTCATTGGGGCCAGAAATCAGAGGCCAGTTGGCCAAGAGACTTAGGACAGAACCAAACACAACTGGAAAGAAAAAGTCAATGAAATGATATCTGATGCTGTTCTGCCATACTCATAGATTGTTGTCTAACCCAATTGTCATCAGAGAAGCTTCATCTATCAACTGATGGAAACAGATGCATGCAACAGAGATCCAAAGCCAAATATTAGGTGAAATTCAGAGAACTCTGCTCAACAGGGGGAGGAAAAATTGGAGGAGCCAGAGGGATCAAGGATATCACACACAAAAAGAAAACTGTATGTGTTCCTTATGTTGACTTTCAATTTGGTTATTCCAGGACTTCTTTACATAAGGGGGAAAAAAAGAAATTGATTTAGAATTTCCAGGAACATCTCAAAATAACTTTTCTAGTGCCTAATCCGCAGCCTTGACACATAGATGCCTGCAGGAAGGTGTCGAAAGACTCTGGTGTTCCTTGCCTGTCTTTGACCTATAATGCTTACCTGCTCTGTTTCCTAGCAACAAGTGACATGAGATGACAGGCATAGTGATTCATGCTTTATTTTACTAAATAGTTGTCACACGAGAAAATATTTCAGTAATGATTATCTGCCTTCCATTAGTAAGAAAAGTCCAAATTTAATTGGCAAATATATTTAACTTAAGATGATGAAGTCACTTCTTCAGGAAATCAAGTTACAGAATGACTTCTAATGTCAATAAATGAGTGAATGAAATTAATAGTAACGACTCCTTGCCTAGGACATCCCTTCCTTCCTCAAGGGAAGATGTCCTTGCCTCTCTTCCAGGAATCTGGACTGCCATTACAGAACTACATGGTTCTGCCATTAGAGGAATGACCACCAGTAAGAACATATTCTTTTTCAGTTCTCCAGCAGGACCAATAGAAAATAATGATAGAATGGCAATCCTCATTCTTAATACTATATTATCAAAGTACACAGTAGAAAGCCCTGTTCTTCTCCAGAATCAAAGGTTACAGACAGAGAAAGAAAAAAGATATGTATAAACTAGAATTCTAAAAACCTTGGCCACCAGATAGCAGATGTGATGACTTCATTATAATTATAATTATAATTATTATTATTTTAATGCTCATGTGCCCATGGAATAATTGTGCTGATTCAAGAACAGAGGGAAATGCACCAAAGTGCTAGAAATAGGGTAGAAATGAACAGGAATCATGTGGACTTCTTGGTTTGTTTCCTGACACTGACAATGTGTTGTCTGCAATTAGGTACCCAGAACCTGTTGGAGGCTTGTGTCCAAGCTAATGTGCCAGCTTTCATCTTCACCAGCTCAATTGATGTTGCGGGACCTAACTCCTACAAGGAGATCGTCTTGAACGGCCATGAAGAAGAACAACATGAAAATGAATGGTCTGATCCATACCCATACAGCAAAAAGATGGCCGAGAAGGCAGTGCTAGCAGCCAATGGGTGCACACTGAGAAATGGTGGCACTTTACACACTTGTGCCTTAAGACCCATGTACATTTATGGGGAAAGAAGCTCATTCCTTTATAACATAGTAATTGGGGCCCTGAAAAATAAAGGTATTCTGGATATTACTGGCAAATTCTCCATAGTCAACCCAGTGTATGTGGGCAACGTTGCCTGGGCACACATTCTGGCTGCCAGGGGCCTACGAGACCCCAAGAAGTCACCAAGCATCCAAGGACAGTTCTACTACATCTCAGATGACACCCCTCACCAAAGCTATGATGATTTAAATTGCACCCTGAGCAAGGAATGGGGCCTCCGCCTTGATTCCAGTTGGAGCCTTCCTCTGCCCATGCTCTACTGGCTTGCCTTCCTGCTGGAAACTGTGAGCTTCCTGCTGCGTCCAGTCTATAACTACAGGCCCCCCTTTAACCGCCACTTCGTCACACTGTCAAACAGCATGTTTGCCTTCTCTTACAAGAAAGCCCAGCGAGATCTGGGCTATGAGCCATGTGTCACCTGGGAGGAGGCCAAGCAGAAAACCTCAGAGTGGATCGGGACACTAGTGGAGCAGCACAAGGAGACAATGAACTCAGAGACTCAGTGAAGGGAAGATGGCAGGTGGATGGTCCTGGGTGTTATCAGAAATCATTGTCAGGTCCTCAGAAGGAACAGAGGCACAACCCATGTCCTCCTGCCTCCCTTTGACACAGGGGACAACTTAGTGTCTTCCTCAGGTACCCAGAAGCCTTGCCACGCACTGACACAGCCACAAGCTTTCTTCCCCAAGCACCTGCCCAGAGACACACAGGCCACTGTGCCTCAGTTACTATGACTGAAAGCTTTAGCAATTACAGTTATGTCACTTAGAAATTAGTATTGGGTTTCTCTTCCCTCTCAAGTCCTATATGTCATCCTCCTTTTGGGAAAATCACATTGCTTTATGAAGCTCAACAGAAACAGCAATAAATATCGTGATGCCTTACCTGGAGACAGCATCTTTCTATTGTTAGGCATTGTTATGATTTCCTGTCCACAGCCAGCATGACCCAACCAGTTCACAAATGAAACACAGAACTGGAGTTTACTCAGAGAAAGATGGAACCTACATTATTCAGATGTAGGTGTTGTGGGGTACTCACTAGAGAACAGTGCTCAAAAATGAGTAATAGGAAGTCTGTTAGCCAGCTGGCAATTTCTCTGGGAGTTCAGGATCCCCGTATAGCACTGAGCCTTTATCAGGGTAATCTTTGAAATACAAAAGTTATTTTCTGGGCTGATGTACTTCAGTTAACAAAAACAGCCAGAAGCAGAACTACAGATGCTAAAAGCAAGGTTAGTTCATGTTGAGGCTTTCCCAGAATTAAGTGGACTTAGATGGATTAGGCCTTTGTTTTAGTTTTGACAGGAGGTGCTGTCTATATACTGAGTTTTACAGCCTGAGTGGTACTTCCATCATGGAGTCAGTTGTGCTCAGGTCTGGGACCCTGTTACAGTGGTCAAGAACTAGGTGATTGACATAGATTACTTTATTTCATACTTACAGACAGGAAGCAGGAACTCCCATTCCTGTGTCATATGTGAGGTGTCTTTTTCTCCACCTCCCTGACTGGATGATGCAAAGTTGTTCACTTCACCAAAGAGGCTAAAGTGAAACCTCTCCTCATCCTCTCACACATGAGCGGCCTGCACGTGCTTCTTATATGGGCAGCAGTCCTGAAGAGTGGGCTGCTCCTCATCGGCAGAGCTCCAGCACTCTTGGCCTCCTTCCTGCCTACGTAGACCTACATATAAGGCTCCCCAGGAACTTGAGGGGTACCCAGGAAACTGTGTATTCCTTAACAAAGGAAAGGGGAGAGGCAAGACAGAGGGGGAACTCTCAGCCACCGCCTCTGATGTCTGTGTCCTGGAAGATTCTAGAACACACCTGGATATATTTGTGACGGGAAGTTCAGTCATTAAAAGCCACCTATTTCTACCTTAGAAATTACACAGTAAAGACAAAGCTAAGTTCCTGAAGGTTAAAAAGAACAGAGCTGATTCAATCAAACACATGTTCCCACTATGCCTAGAATCTGGAAGATGTTATCTTCACCTCCAGACTTAACCACCCCTCCTTTCATCTTCTACCTTTCTGTCTCACTTCTGTGTGGCCTCCTCCGACACTGCGCCTTTTCATTTCCTTCCATTTCTCCTCTTATGTGTTTCAGTACCTCTGAGGAGAGGATGCCGGTCAGGAAATGTGTAGCAACCTACATAAGAACACAGCTATGTCCAACAATGAACAGACAGCTGTTCCTTCCGTGTGTGTAGTGGTAAAGCTTGCTGCTTACCTCAGGTAGAGATAAATACTCAACACAAGCCATTGCAATGCAAGTGAAACACCACAAGGGGCAGCAAAGGTACAGAAAGCATGGCAGCAGCCCCAACCTGCAGGGCCCCTTCCCTTTTCTTCTGGATTCTGCAGTGTGGTCATGGGATAAGAGGAGCACAGGGAAGTGCTCACCCACAGCTGTAAGTGTGACATACATATGTCTGGAGACAATGGAGACGAGCAGAAGGTACTAGGAAAGCTTCAGACAATAGGATGGACTTAGCTAGGAGAGCCAGATCAGTGCATGCAGGGTGGACAGGGGATGAGTGTCCAGGTGAGGGAAGGAGGAGAGCCCAGGCCAGTAAAGAGGCTGGACATTGTTGACGTATAGGCAGTCTGCTTCTAGGTTGCCTAGTAACCTGTGATTATTGTGTGTCACCCCCCCAGGTGTGGGCACATGCACAAGCTATAAAAGGTTCAACCGGCCACTTTACCTTTCTCTTACTCTGCTCTCGTGCTCTCTCCATCTTGCTGTCTTCCTGAAGGCACCCACCATGTCTCTGTCTTTTCCTTTTCCTCTCTATCTCTCCACCTCCCTCCAATAAATCTCTTTCATATATCTGTTGTGTGTGTAGCATCATTTTTAAATAAATACTAATGGACACGACTTAAACAGGGTTTGCTGAGAGGCATAGAGGTGTCCTGGGTGACAGTCAGAACTGGGCACTAGACAAGGGTGGCCTCTGGAGACCCAGCACAATGTCCTGCCTAAGAGGCCATCTGCAGGATAATGGCAGGATGCCAGAGGCAATCAATGCTTCATATTTGATTTCCAAAGCTGGAGTGTGAGCTTTGGCCAGCACAGTGAAAGGAGCACAGGGAAAAGAATGAATGTGGAATCTTTCTTGACAAAATGGTGATATATCTGTTCTTTCTTTGTACTTTATCCCAAAAATTCATTTTACCATATTTTAACCTTCTGCATGTTTGTAATTGGATGAAGAGTCTTTTTGTTTGTTTTGGTTTTGTTGGTTGGTGGGTTGGCTATTGTTTGGTTTTTCAAGACAGGGTTTCTCGGTGTAACCCGGGATGTCCTGGACTAACTTTACAAAACAGACTGACCTTGAACTTACAGAGATCCACCTGCCTCGGCCTCCTGAGTGCTGAGATAAAAGGTGTGTATAACCACACCCAGTTTTCTTTCTTTTCTTCCCTTATTTTTTTTCTTTCTTCTTTTTTTGTTTATTTTGTTTTTTACTTTTGTTTCCTGCATGGTTTGTCTCCTCAGTCATCCTCCAGAGATTCCTGCGAAGTCATAGGAACATGCCAGCACAGACTTGAAATCCAGCTTCTTTTCCAACACTGTAGAAATGGACTGTGCATGGGGTGGGGCCCTGTGCTCTCCCACACCACTGGGGCAGAGCCCAAGCCTAGGAGAGTGGCTTCTCAGGGTATCCACATTGGAATTTTTTCTTTCAATAAGTCAGTTGGTTGACAACGTTAAGTCTATAAACTAAGAAAATCCATCTGTAAGCTGATCATTTATTTGTCTCTGGCCTCCAGTTCTATCACTGCTTCTAAACTATGGCTTAGCTAAGAGATAAAACATGAGGCTTAGTAATGCTGTAGACAAGAAGGTACATAATGCTTGAGAATGGTTATAACTAGGAGCAACATCCTGTTGGGACAAAGGCTTAAAGGCCCGTGCCATTGGGCTGGTGATAGATGGGTAGAATTCCACAGTTTTAAGGGGGAGAAAAAAAATGATCCAAGTAGATAATTGGCACCTATAAAAACTCATGTGGGAACATGGGTGGTCCTGAGGCAGCAAAGAAAACAAGTCTGGATAGAGCAGAGACTTGAGATACAGAAGTAGAAGAGATACCTGCAAACGCATGGCATAAGAGACACAGCCATTAATATAAAAATTCTAAGAAGAAAAGGTAACTATGTAACCATCAAGGTATCTACTCAACAAAATATAAAGTTGTAAATTGATAATCACAGTGTCAAAACACGCGTTTATATAAACAAAAGCAGAAATGTTTTCATGATTTTCTCATTTCTTTGAGGTCTTGAAATCTGTTACAAGGTAATCCGAATTGCACACAGTAATTCTTTGGTATCAATTATAGTATCTTCTTTGGCATTTTTAAGCACAGCACCACTTGGTGAAACCCTCCTGGTCATAAGTAATTCAATCCATGTTTGCAATAAAGCTTAAGGTGTGACTATATCAAAACTCTTTATAAAGTACATATGACTTTACCTACCATAAAGATGGGCTCTATAGATTGATTCCGTGTGACATCTTCCATAAAGATGGATTTTATAGAGACAATGAGCAGCCTTGCCTAGTCCCTGATTTCAGTGGGATTGATTTAAGTTTCTCTCCATTGAGTTTGATGTTAGCTATAGGCTTGCTGTATATTGCCTTTACTATGTTTAAGTATGTGCCTTGTATCCCTAATCTCTCCAAGACTTTAAACATGAATGAGTGTTGGATTTTGTCAAATGCTTTTTCGGCATCTAGGGAGATGATCATGTGGTTTTTCTCCTTCAGTTTGTTTATATGGTGGATCACATTGATGGATTTGCATATATTGAACCACCCTTGCATGCCTGAGATGAAGCCTACTTGGTCATGGTGGATGATATCTTTTATGTGTTCTTGGATTCACTTTGCAAGTATTTTATTGAGTATTTTTGCATCAATGTTCATAAGAGAGATAGGTCTGAAGTTCTCTTTTTTTGTTGGGTCTTTGTGTGGTTTAGGTATCAAGGTCCTTAGCCATCAGGGAGATGCAAATCAAAATGACCCTGAGATTTCACCTTACACCCACCAGAATGGCTAAGATCAAAAACTCTAGTAGTGACAATGCATGCTGGAGAGGTTGTGGAGAAAGAGGAACCCTCCTCCATTGCTGGTGGGAATGCAAACTTGTACAACCACTCTGGAAATCAATTTGGCACTTTCTTAGACAATTAGGAATAGTGATTCCTCAAGACCCAGCTATACCACTCTTAGGCATATATCCAAAAGATGCTCAAGTACACAATAAGGACATTTGCTCAACTATGTTTGTAGCTGCTTTATTTGTAATAGCCAGAACTTGGAAACAACCCAGATGTCCCTTAGTTGAGGAATGGATACAGAAATTGTGGTACTTTTACACAATGGAATACTACTCAGCAATTAAAAAGGAGGAAATCATGAAATTCACAGGCAAATGGTGGGTCCTAGAAACCATCATCCTGAGTGAGGTATCCCAAAAGCAGAAAGAAACATATGGTATATACTCACTTATATAGACCTATAGGATAGGAAGGTCATGCTGAAATCTACACACCTAAGGAAGATATACAAGAAGGAGCACCCAGGTTGGTATGATCAATGCTCATTTAGACGAACGAAGAGGGCCTCTGAAAGAATCAATATAGCAATGTATCAAAGCAGATATTAAGACTCACAACCAAGCCTTTGGCAGAGGGCCAATAATATAAAAATAGGGGAAGTTAGTAAGACTTGGAGAGAACAAGAGCTCCACAAAGACCAAACTGAGCAGGGAACAGGGGTCTTATACGAGACAGTTTCTCCAACCAAGGACCATGTATGGATATGGCCTAGAACCCCCACTTAGATGTGGCCCATGGTAGCTTGGTGTCCAACTGAAAACCCTAGTAAGGGGACAGGGACTATTTCTGTCATGAACTCCATGGCTGGCTCTTTGACCCTCCCCCATACGCCAGGGAGTAACAGCCTGGCTAGATCTCAGGGGAGGACATTGCAGCCAGCCCTGAGGAGACAAGATGATCTGGGGTGGGATGGAAGGGGAAGAGGTCCTTCCCTGTCGGTGGACTTGGAGGGGCCGGGAGGAGATGAGGGAGGGATGGGGAGAGTGGGAGGGAAGAGGGAGGGGACTATGCCTGGGATGCAAAGTACCTAACCTGTGATTGATATTAAAATAAATAAATTACATATTTTTTAAAAAGATGGATGTTATAGATTAAAAAGCTCATGATAAGAGTCTTGGGGAGGGTCTGAGGTGGTCTCACCCACATATATAGTGAAAAGGTCACCACATCCCCTCCCAGCCTTCTAGACAGAAAACAGAGGATACATCTCTCCCTTTGAAGAGACAAGACTGTGTGTCTGACATTCCTAGTTGCCCTAGTGCTTATCTGTAAGCACAAGAACCTCCATGCCCCCCACAGCTGTGAGCTGACATATGGGTATTGGGAATCTAACCTGGGACCTCAGCCAGAGTAATGGAGTAATGAGTGCTCTTAACTGCTGAGTCATCCCTCCAGCCCCTAATTTCTCTTTTATAATGTACTGGGACAATAACTTAGGTAACTCCAAAATCTAAGATAGATAGATAGATAGATAGATAGATAGATAGATAGATAGATAGATAGATAGATAGATATATCTATATATATATGAGTTTGTTGCCTTCACAAAACCTACACAAGATTAAGTCAGTTAACATTCCAGCTTTAGGGGGGAAGGGCTCAAAGCCCATACCTCTATCTAGGGATCTAGTGACAGTTGATGCCTGCTAGAGAAGAGAGAATCCATTTTCTTTAGGGATGTGGTCCCCAGTAGGTCCATACTTCAGTGGATGGAGTAACACCCATGGCTACATGGATAGTACAAACTGACTCTGTGTTGTTGTTTTTTTTTTTTTCCCTAAGAATGTAAAATTGGGAGGGGATGGTGAATAAGGGGTTAGATCTGGGAAAAGTTGAGTGTAAGAGTGGGGTTGAATATGATCAAAATACATTGTACACATGCATACAATTCTCAAATTATTTAAAATAGTACTGTTTTCAAAAAGATAATTGAGAAAGCCCAGGACTACTAACATGTTTATAAGTGTTGAATATTGAAGATACAGTGTACATGTTTTCAGCCTTTCCAACACATATTCCTGGGTTTTCATTTGAAATATAATTTATTAGGAAAAAAAGTTGGAAGCACTTAGAATCCTGCAGTTGGCACAGCTGGGGAAGCCTAGGAGCAACAAAATCTAGGAGTGAAAAGATAGAACTGGCAGCGTGCAAGATTCTTGGCAGGTACTTAGCAGGAGAGAGTCTCTGCTCACTGACGAAACTCAATTGTCCATGCAGGTAGCTTTGCATCCTACCAAACTTCCAGAACAGAATTCAGGGCAAGATGTTTTTTTTCCTAATTGTAGATGATATTTAGGGCACAAGACCACAGTTTGGTTGTTTTCTGTATCTCCTACTGTTCAACCAGTCATAACAAGGACATCTAAATCAACCCAGTGTTGTCTATATTGGTTGTTTTGATTAGAAAACCATTGATAGTTTTTCTTCTCATGAACAAATAAAAAAAAATTAAACCTAAATCTTCATTCAAGATAGTATGATTCATTTGCTTAAGATAATTTTTAAACATCCTGAGAAAAACTCTCCTGAGTTAAACAAAACAAAACAGTATATATTTGAGGTAATGATGAAGCAAAAAAGATTTCTCTCTCTTTTGGAAGTCTTCCCCATCTATAATGCTCCATTCTTTTAAATACATAAAACACTTTTTGAAATATTCATTTAAACAGCACAGAAGACAAAGTAAGAATTAAGAGTTCAATAGACTCTGTCTGACACTATCTTTGTTCTACAAAGCTAGTATACTTGCATTTTCCAGTGGAATTGGAATTCAACATTTTAGAAACAATTAAACTATTCATGTTGCTCTCTGGGGTTAGATGATATGTTGTCTTAAACATTTGAAGAGCATCAAACCATAACCGAAATAATCGAAAGATTACACTAATAATACAACATTTTACCTGATGTGTGATGAACATCTGTAAGAGATTACAAGACAGCTAAATCCCTATGGGTTGCAGGTCAACCAGCCCAACCTAAGATCCTATCTCAAAAACAAGATGGACAACATTTGGGTAACACTTGAGGCTGACCTTTATGTTCCACAAGAAACACACACACACACACACACGTACCCACATGAACACAAACACATTAAACAAAACAGTTTTGTTTTTTTGTTGTTGTTGTTGTTTGTGTGTGTGTTTAATTTTGAAAGAACAGAAACTAACAAGAAAAAGAAATACTGGGTTTCTTGTTTAAGTTTGGTGTGCTTTTCCAGGCACGTTCCCAGTTTTGCTTCACCATTTGCGGTTGGAGAGCCTGCTCATGTTTTAGACCCTCTCCCAAGTTTTCCTGCCAGCCCAGGAAATCAGATGGCAGCCCCACACATTCTCCACCTGGCATTGCTTCCACAGCCCTTCCTTATTTGCATGGCCAATGCAGTAGGCCTTGGAGATTGCTCATGGTTCCTATCTTGTTTTTTGTTTTGTTTTCTTTGTTTTCTCTTTCTCTATATGTTATCATCTGTACTTTCTTCTCTCCCAAAGAATACAAGCTATTTTATGTTGTAGAGTCTTGGGGCCTTGACCTCATTAGAGATGAGTGTGTTCAACATCATTTTAGAGCAAATCATTACCTACTTCTTTTCCATCTATTTCTGCCCAGAACCTCCATATCTCACCCTATCAGTTTTCCTTCATGTCTGCCGTTCCTTCCTACGCATTTCCCTTCTTTACCTCCTGTATATCAGTCTAATATTAATCACTAGCTCCACTGTTTCCTTCCTCTTTTTCTGTTTTCTCCCACAATAGCCCATTCACATCATACTATCTGGGCCTCTTCTATTTCCCATTACATTTCGAACTTACGAAACAACTGTTCTGTAGTCAACTCTCATAGTCTTTGCACGGTGTGCTCATTGCTCAACAGAGACTACAGTTGCAGACAGTACTTTAGTAGAGGTCTGGGGATACAACCTGGTGCCCTGAACAATAGACTAAAAGTAGAAAGCGCCATCTCAATCCCACCACAACCTATTCTTTCCTGAGCATTGTTCCACTAAAAGAAAAAGGGCAACCTACACTGGAAAATAACAACAAAAGTCTCACTCAATGATCTGATTCCCCATAGACAGGGCCCAGTGTAAAAACATCAAGAACACATGAAAAACCAAGACAACTTGTTGAGTTATGTACCAAGTTATATTGTACCAAGTAGGTTTGAAAAATTGTAAGTATGCTGTTTTTTTGGTCCCTAGGGGAAAAAAAAACTGATGCTAACTAGTCCTGTTACAACTATGAGTGTAGTCTGAACACAAATGTTATGTACTCTTATGTATTATTAGTCTGTGTCTTTCATAATTGACTTGATGAAAGCTTAAAACTTGATGCCTATAGCAATGGTCTCATTACACATTTATCTACATGAAGGTTCTCTGTAATCCAAAGATAAGAGACAAATATTTATTCTAGGCAACTAGAGTCTTAAGTGGAAATTTGAACATGCTTGGCCCCATGATAAGCAGAGGTCTCAGCAACACAAAAGAAAGTACCATTCTTCTGGTATGAAAGGAACCCTAGAAGCTAATCTGGGAGTGCATGCAAGGTTTGATCACCATGAACCCTGAACTACCCCACATTCTTGACATTTGGGGCTTCCCAATGCATATGAGGAAATATCTAGCCCATAACTGACAGTCTTAAGAGAAATCTCCATTAAACAATACACATGACTGACCAAAAACACTCCCCTAGCCTCCTAGCTCTAATTATTTATCCATCTACATCAACCTATAACGTGAAATGCAATCTTCCCCTAGAATTCCTAGAATTAACTGGCTTATGTAGCTTCATTTTTTTTTAAACTTTCTGACTCATTATGCTGTAAGCATTAATGTTGGTGTATATTATTTCAAATATATGGTGGTTGTATTTGAAGGAGTTATTGCCCATTTATTTATTTATTTTTCCCTCTTGATGTTCATGTAAGATAAGATGGTTCATTAAGGGTAAGGCTCTATAAATGGTCAAGGATTGATTGTTAAAATGTAGTCATTTTGCTTTATTGGGGGAGATGCTTGTTTCTACACTTCTTCCTGTAGATCACCATGTTAAGTTATTGTCTGTGAATGAAGATTTGTCTTCTGAAACTGCTTCAGAGCTGAACATGGGCCTTGGGATCCTAGCTGGTGCTATTGATCCACCCTAAAGTTGTAGAGTTCTAAGACCTAGAAGGCTGGGAGAGCATTTTGGAGAGGAGAGAAAATAACCACCACAAGAGATTAAAAGCTAACCTGTAACATCCTTTGGAGTTCAAGATGATTTCAGTTGTGGGAAACTGGCTTCAGTCTCAATGGTAATGGTTGATATCTCAACGATAATGGCATGATTTTCCATAATATAGAATATTCCAATTATA
This sequence comes from Pachyuromys duprasi, assembly GCA_028658305.1. Taxonomy (NCBI): domain Eukaryota; kingdom Metazoa; phylum Chordata; class Mammalia; order Rodentia; family Muridae; genus Pachyuromys; species Pachyuromys duprasi. The sequence goes on from CM053744.1 coordinate 95,008,238, forward strand.
TCAGAAGTTTAAGTAAGCAAGAAATCAAGAGACAAAAGCACAAAGCCAAGTTTTCATGCCAGTTCTTACATCAACTTGGACACAAGCTAGGATCATATGGGCAAAAGGAATCTGAATTGAGAAATGGCTCCATAGTAGTTGGCTTATAAGCAAGTCTCACGGGCATTTTATTGATTGAAAATTGATGTGAGATGGTCCAGATCACTGTAGGTAGTGCCACTTCTGGGCAGATGGCCTTAGGTGATGTAAGAAAGCAGGCCAAACAAGCCACAAGGAGCAGGCCAATAAAGCAACTCTGTTCTGTGGCCTCTGCTTCAGCTCCTGCCTCCAGGTTCTTGCCTTGTTTGAGTTCCTGCCTTGACTTCTCTCAGTAAGAGAGTATGATGTGGAATTTTAAGGTGAATCATATCCTTTCCTCACAAAGTTGATTTTGGTCACGGTGTTTTAACAAGGCAATAGAAACCCTAACGAAAACACCAAGAGTGTCCAAACCCGTCTGGAGAGGTTACTTCATAGTTGTTCTAGCCAGAAAACCTTGTAAGTTCTTAAAGAAACAAACTTAGCCAGTGTAGGAGTCAGGGACTAAAAATGTACAGTAGAATAAGAACAGTTATAAGTGCTAATAGCTGAGAGGGACAACCACAGCCGTGTGCAGCCAAACATGAATTGTGGAAATTGGCAGTGAAAAGAGGCACTGATGGCAGTATGCCTGGTATTAAAAAACAAAAACAAAACCCCCCACCTCTTCAGAAGACAAAAGGCTGGAAAGAACCCATTGTATCACAACAGGAATGGCCTGGCTTGCTTTCCAGAAGTTCCTCTGAGGCCACAGACAGTGATTAGAACAGGGAGATCTAGATATGACCAATCAGTGTCTGAGCTTTGAGAGGTGTAATAGTTAAGGGAAATGTTTTGAAGTCTGTGTAAAGGGTAGGCAGCGTATGTTGAGTCTGTAGATAAATGACAGAACTGTGATAGGGGGTTTGGTGGCAGAGATGAGGGGAATCTGACAGAGAGTTATATCCTCACTTACTCAGAGCCATACAAAATTAGTTTTGATCTGAGAACAGAGCATCCTGGAAAGAATTTGTGGCAGTCCTGGAGTAAGGGAGAAGCACAAATGTCACTGAGTCACTTCCCACCAGGACACTTTTAAAAGCAGAAGTTCTGTGTCATAGGTCTTTATATGTAATTATCTGCAGTTGGCCTCTCGTGTCCCCTTTAAAGGGAAAGTATATGTACTTATTGGGTTAGACGCTCTGGTAGGGCTCTCTTGCAGCTCACTCTGACCATTTTCTAGAAAGTAGTGCTCACCTTGCACAGGTGAAACTCATTAGTAACTCCATAGCATTTAACATCCACTGGATTAGTTAGTAAAGTCCCTTTTAAACTGGCTGAGAGCAGTCACCTGATGATTCTGCTATAGGTCTTTAGGTCCCCTGACTGAATGAGGTCAGCCTGGGAACCTTAGCAAAGAGGTGGTAGCACTTGTTTCACAATCTCATAACTCTTTGGTTTTGGTGTTATTCTTTCACACTGGGTGTTCAAGGACAAATGATTAACCCTTTAGAATGCTAATTCAGCCAAAGCTGGTGGTGGGGAGGTTATCCTTCCAATTGTCATCTTCAGGGATGAGTCAAGGTCTTATTGACCATGTGACTTTTTGTTAAAGCATCGGAAACATTTTGCCTCCTGATGATTCTCCTCTCTGCAAGAAACTGGAGTTCGTCTTCTCCCTCTAGCATCTTCACAGCATCTGTCATCAAAGGAATATTCACTTTGGAATGTGGTAATTTTAGAGGTCTTCCCCTGGGTTCTGACTGACCTTCAAGGACAACGCCAAAGTATCCGCATTCCTTTTGTCCTTATCATTTTGACATCCACACTCAGGCTGTACAAGAGTAAGAAAGACTTACACAAATCTCTAGCTAGAGCTGAGAGAGGTTTTATTATGACTTTTGTGTCACATGATATAAATTTACATAAAAACTGAATGAAAAGCTAGATTTTAAAATGATCGGGTTTGGTGTTAGGTCTTGTAGGGTTTGATGCTAATTTTTCTTTATTCTTGAGAATTTCTTATTTGTACACGGTGAAGTATAATCATGATCATAACCATCCTCCATTTCCCCCAGTGTTTCCTCCCACACACAATGCTCTCCACCCAACTGCATGTCTTTTTGGGATAGTGCCCATGTGAATGAGTGTGGAACTGTCCACTTGAGCAAGAGATATCTACCAGTGGTCATGGTCATACATTCAAAATTAAATCTGAGTCTGGTAACTTCTCCCCACTCTAAAATATGCCCAAAATCTAAAAGGGGCTTTATGCAAGCTCAGTGTCATTCTAAGCTTGAAAAAGAAGGCAATACAACTTCTGGCAGAAAAACACTTAAAGAAATGCTCAACGTCCTTAGCCATCAGGGAGATGCAAATCAAAACGACTCTGAGATTTCACCTTACACCCACCAGAATGGCTAAGATCAAAAACTCTAGTGACAATGCATGCTGGAGAGGTTGTGGAGAAAGAGGAACCCTCCTCCATTGCTGGTGGGAATGCAAACTTGTACAACCACT
>CM053744.1:95011314-95029329 GCA_028658305.1 Pachyuromys duprasi
AAGCAGTTGACAACCACCCACCCATTTTCTGCTTAGACTTTACAGGAACCTGATCTGCAGGCTGTTCTGTCAGAGCTTCAGGACCTCAAAATGTCCTGCCATTGCAGAAATGCCCAGCAGGGGGCGCACAAAGTCTTTTAGTTTTCTACTAAGAGCAACAGATGTCTGTGCTGGGTTCCAAAACTAGAAGGAATATTTATCACCCCTACTCTATATAACTGGGTAAATGAAGTCATAGACAGAACCAAAAGTGCCATAAACATTGTGTATACAATCAGGAATACAACTGTATCTCTATATCTCCCTGAACTCAATAACCATTTGTTCCCTGAGTCAGACTTGTTGTCCTGGGCCCATTTTGATTCTTATCAAATAACAACAACAAAAAGCTATACCTATGAAATGTCTATGTAACATGCGTATCACCTGTACACAACTATACTTGAGCCTGAATGATATTAATTCTTCAATAATTCTTGGTGAAAAAGAACTATTCTTGTTCACAATCTAAGAATATGATATGGGTTTATAATTTTAAAAATATGGATGAATTGATATGCATAAAATTATACTTATTTCATGGACACATTAGGAATGGATGATGAGAATCTTTAAAAGGGTTTTAAAGTAACAATTTAAAAAACCCACTCAGTCACACACACTCACACTCGCACATAGCCCCAAGACAGTGAGCACAAAAGCCTAGAGATACTTGCTCTCGGGAGCACACCTGTTGCCCTCTGGGTACAGCATGGTAGCTGAGTCCAGTTAGGGAAGATGAACTGTCATATGTAAAGGTTGTATTGTTGTGCAAAAAGATAAGAATAATCCTGAAGCTGTGCACATGGTTGACCCGTGGTTTATCTCCTGACACTGACAGAGTCTTGTCTGTGATTAGGTACCAAGAACCTGTTGGAGGCATGTGTCCAAGCTAGTGTGCCAGTCTTCATCTTCACCAGCTCAGTCGATGTGGCAGGGCCCAACTCCTACAAGCAGATCATCTTGGATGGTCATGAAGAAGACCAACATGAAAGTACATGGTCTGATCCATATCCATACAGCAAAATGATGGCCGAGAAGGCAGTGCTGGCAGCCAATGGGTGCTCCCTGAGAAATGGTGGCACTTTACACACTTGTGCCTTAAGGCCCATGTACATTTATGGGGAAAGAAGTTCATTCCTTTATAACGCAGTAATTGGGGCCCTAAAAAATAAGGGTATTTTGCATACTACTGGCAAATTCTCCACAGTCAACCCAGTGTATGTGGGCAATGTGGCCTGGGCACACATTCTGGCTGCAAGGGGTCTACAAGACCCCAAGAAGTCACCAAGCATCCAAGGACAGTTCTACTACATCTCAGATGACACCCCTCACCAAAGCTACGATGATTTAAACTACACCCTGAGCAAGGAATGGGGCCTCTGCCTTGATTCCAGTTGGAGCCTTCCTCTGCCCCTGCTCTACTGGCTTGCCTTCCTGCTGGAAACTGTGAGCTTCCTGCTGCGTCCAGTCTACAACTTCAGGCCCCCCTTTAACCGCCACTTGGTCACAATATCAAACTGCGTGTTGACCTTTTCCTACAAGAAAGCCCAGCGAGATCTGGGCTATGAGCCATGTGTCACCTGGGAGGAGGCCAAGCAAAAAACCTCAGAGTGGATCGGGACACTAGTGGAGCAGCACAAGGAGACAATGAACTCAAAGACTCAGTGATTTCAAGATGGCAGGTGGATTGTCCTGGTTTTTATCAGAAATCATTGTCAGGTCCCCAGAAGGAACAGAGGCACAACCCAGGTCCTCCTGCCTCCCTTTGACACAGAGACCAGCTTAGTGTCTTCCTCAGGTCCCCAGAAGCCTTGTCATGCACTGACCCAGCCACCAGCTTTCTTCCCCAAGCACCTGCCCAGAGACACACAGGCCACACTGCCTCAGCTCCTGGCTCCTAATCTCTCAGCACCTCTTGTTGCTCACAGCTCTCTCCATGGGCTTCATCTCCGCATTAACAGCATTTCTCATCTTTGGAAATTTCTGCTTGGTTTATGAACTTGAATGAAAGAAATAATAAACATGTGTTAATAGCTCATCTGCCGGCATTTTCTGTCAATAAACAATTCTATGTCCTTCTGTATCCAGAAATGGCCATGCTGGGATCAGAAAGGGATCATGGATTTGAGGGACTGAGAGAAATCCAGGAACAGGTGGGGATGTGTTCTTTTGGGGTGTGCTACATGACTAGAATAGATTACTCTATTTTGTGTAGGAAGGACCATGACAGAAGGAATGCTAAAGACTCGCAGATTCTCTAGGAGATCCCATCCATGCTGGGTCCCTGTGACGCTCCCTCAAATAGAACATCTTCAGAGTCACACATTTGCTCACAACAAAATGTTTGGAGACCTTTTTTTTTCTGCAGCTCTTCTATAAAATTGTAACACTGGTATGAGAAAGGTAGGGAGAGGTAAGAAAGCTTCCCTCCATAGTCAGGATAGAAGTATAAATAAAGGCACTTCCCTTCACAAGCTACTGATTTTTTTTTGTTGTTTTTTTCTTTGTAAAGCATAGAGAGATGGTCCTCAGATCCTAGACTCTAGGACTAGGTTTTGACAAGCCTGGCCAGTAGAGAGAGGTCTTGTCTTGTTGCTGCGTGGTTCCAGCATTTGTTTAGGTAGGGAGCTCCCCACCACCACCAATCTGCTTTTCAGAGCTTGGATGTATCAGCCACCTCTAAAGTGATATTGGTAAAAATGATATCCATTGGGTTGTGTCCTGACCTTATTTAGAAAGACGTTGTGTTGTTATGTTTTCAGATTGGACAGTTCGTAGTTATACTTAATAATTCTTCATTTTTGCATTGAACGGTTTTGGCATCTTTGTCAAAGATTAGGTGTCCTTACGTGTGTGGGTTTATTTCAGGGTCTTCTATTCGATTCCATTGATCCACCAGTCTGTTTCTTTGCCAGTACCATGCAGTTTTTAGTATTGTTGCTCTATAGTACAGCTTGAGATCCGCGATGGAAATAGCTCCAGAAGATCCTTTATTGTAGAGGATTGTGTTGGCAATTCTGGGTTTCTTGTTTTTCCATATGAAGTTGAGAATTTTTTATTATATTCTTTATTAATTACACTTTATTCCCCTTATATACCCCTGTAGTTCCCTCCCTTCTCCTGTACCAATCCCTCCCTTCCTCCCCTTTCTGCACCCTTGTCCCTCCCCAAGTCCACCTGATAGGGAAGATCTTCTTTTCCTTTCTTCTGATCCTAGTCTATTAGGTCTCATCAGAAGTGACTGCATTGTCTTCCTCTGTGGCCTGTAAGGCTGCTCCCCTCTCAGGGAGAGGTGATTAAAGAGCAGGCCAATCAGTTCATGTCAGAGACAGTCCCTGTTCCCATTACTATGGAACTCACTGGGAGACTGAACTACCATGGACTACATCTGTGCAGGGGTCCTAGGTTATCTCCATGCACGGTATTTGGTTGGAGTATCAGCCTCAAGAAAGACCCCTGTGCTTAGATTTTTTTGGTTCTGTCGCTCTCCTTGTGGAGCTCCTGTCCTCTCCAGATCTTACTATTTCCCACTTCTTTCATAAGACTCCCTGCACTCTGCCCAAGGGTTGGCCACAAGTCTCAGCATCTGCTTTGATAGTCTGCAGGGCAGAGCCTTTCTGATGCCCTCTGTGGCAGGCTCCTGTCTTGTTCCTTGTTTTCTCTTTCTTCTGAGGTCCATCCTCTTTGCCTTTTTGGATAGGGATTGAGCATTTTAGCAAGAGTCCTCCCTCTTGATTAGTTTTTTTAGGTGTACAGGTTTTAGTTGGTTTATCCTATAGTATATGTCTATATGAGTGAGTATATATCGTGTGTGTCTTTCTGCTTTTGGGGTAGCTCACTGAGGATGATCCTTTCCAGTTCCCACCATTTACCTGCAAATTTCATGATATCCTTGTTTTTTATTGCTGAGTAATATTCCATTGTATAGATGTACCACAATTTCTGTATCCATTCTTCAGTTGAGGGGCATCTGGGTTGTCTCCAGCTTCTGGCTATTACAAATAAAGCTGCTACAAACATGTTTCGAGGTCTGTAAAGAATTATGTTGGTATCACAGAAGCAGAAAGACACACAGGGTATATACTCACTCATAAGTGTATATTAGACATATAATATAGGATAAACCTATTAAAATCTGTACGTCTAAAGACACTAATCAAGAAGGAGGACTCTGGCTAAAATGCTCAATCGACATTCAGAAAGGCAAAGAGGATGGACATCAGAAGAAGGAGAAAACATGGAACAAGTCAGGGGCCTGCCACAAAGGGCCTCTGAAAGGCTCTACCCTGCAGGATATCAAAGCAGATGCTGAGACATTTGGTCAACCTTTGGGCAGAGTGCAGGGAATCTTATGAAAGAAGTGGAAAATAGTAAAACCTGGAGAGGACAGGAGCTCCACAAGGAGAGCAACAGAACCAAAAAATCTGGACATAGGGATCTTTTCTGAGACTGATACTCCAACCAAGGTCCATGCATGGAGATAACCTAGAACTCTTGCACAGATGTAGTCCATGGAAGTTCAGTCTCCAAGTGGGTTTCCTGTTGAGGGGAACAGGAGCTGTCTCTGACATGAACTCAGTGGCTGGCTCTTTGATCACCTCCCCCTGAGGGGAAAGCAGCCTTACCAGGCCACAAAGGAGGACAATGCAGCCACTCCTTATCAGACCTAATAAACTAGGATCAGAAGGAAGGAAAGGAAGACCTCCCCTGTCAGTGGACTTGGGGAGGGGCATGCTTGGAGAAGGGGGAAAGAGGAAGGGGTTGGAAGGGGAGGAAGGAGGGAGCTACAGGGGGGATACAAAGTGAATAAAGTATAATTAAATTTTTTTAATTAATTCTTTATTTTTCTCATTTGCTCCTTCCAGATTCTTAAAATGTGAACAATGCTTGCTTCTCAGAGGCCTTTGCCTAAGAAAGTGGCTCCTGTTTCTTTGAATCCAATTTATAAAGGGTTTTGGGTAAGAAACATGTGCTTTTAGGATTCCTGTCATGTTGGAATTTCTCTCCACACCCGATACTGCATTGCAGTCTGATTCCTTGTGGACACTCGCTTCTGTGGTAACATTCCACACCTGGGGCTGAACACCTCTCTCTCCCCTCTGTCTTTCTCTCTCTGTCTCTCTCTCCCTCTTTCTTACTCCCCCCTCTTTTTCTCCCTCCTCTTTATTTTCTCCCTCCCTCCTTCTCCCCCTTGACTGTGCAGGGAAACTGACTTGGCTTTGAGGCTTTCTCTTTTAGAAATTGAAACAGGGGCCCAGGAGGAGGAAGGTCCCAATGGCCAGTAAAGAGCCAAAGAGGGGAAGAGCCAAGCTACCAGAGAGGTTGAGTCCTCAGGCCCAGCAGGCTCAGAGATCTCACTGGAGATCCTTAGTGCTGTATCCTTTGGTCCACCAACCCAGATGCATGAACAGAGAAACTGCATTCCTCCCCCAGTACAACACAAGTCCCTCCCTGCCCAGCTGTCAGCAGGTCAAGGGCTCTCCTGTTTTGTAAGGCAACCCCAACAAGGGAGGTTATCTGCTGCTGGAGAGACTGGGGGCTGTCCAAGGGGAAGGCCATTATGAGCTGGTCAAGTGAGTCCTGGAAGTCTTTGGCCAGGTGTTGTGTCTGTACTAGGGCTTTCTCAGAGGCCCCTGTTGCTCCTCCTGATCAGGGGACAGGCCTCATCCTACAAAGAGGAGCATGAAGATCTCTCTCTTTATCTAGTTCCCCCTTAAGTGCTAGGCAATTTCTTAAATTCCTACAGTTAGACCTATAGGGTAATCATAACAGTGGTGCAACATCCCTGATTTCAAGCTATATTGCACAGCAGTTGTAAAAAAATAAAAATAAAAAACATGGTATTGGCATAGAAACAGACAGATTGATCAATGGAACCAAATTGAAGACCCAGAAATAAACCCATACTCCCACAGACACTTAGTTTACGGCAAAGATGCCAAAACCATACAGTGAAAAAAGAGAGCATCTTCAACAAATGGTGCTGGTCTAACTGGGTGTCTGCATGTAGAAGTATGCAAATACATCCATATTTATCACACTGCAGTAAAGTCAAGTCCAAGTGGATCAAAGACCTCAACATAAAACCAGACACATTAAATCTATTAGAAAAAAAAGTAGGAGAAAAATTGGCATAGGAAACAACTTTCTGAATCGAATACCAACAGCACTGACTCTGAGATCAATAATTAATAAATCAGAAACTGAGAAGCTTCTATAAATCAAAGGTCACTGTCAGTAGAACAAAATGGCAGCCTACAGATTGGGAAAAGATCTTCACCAACCCTACATCACACACAGGTCTAATATCCAAAATATACAAGGAACTTAAGAAATTATACATCAACAAATCAAATAATACAATTAAAAATAGAGTACAAGAGCTAAACCAAGAAATCACAACAGAGGAATCTCAAATGCCTGAAAGGCACTCAAAGAAATGTTCAAAGTGTAAATGTACCACAATTTCTGTATCCATTCCTCCACTGAGGGACATCTAGGTTATTTCCAGATTCTGGCTATTACAAATAAAGCTGCTACAAACATGAGTGAGCCAATGTTCTTACTGAATGGTGGGGCATCTTTTAGATATATGCCCAGGAGTGGTATAGCTGGATCTTGAGGTAGTGCAATTCCCAATTTTCTGAGAAAGAGCCAGATTGATTTCCAAAGTGATGGTACAAGTTTGCACTCCCACCAGCAATGGAAGGGGATTCTCCTTTCTCCACATCCTCTCTAGCATGTGTTTTCACTTGAGTTTTTGATCTTAGCCTTTCTGATGGGTGTAAGGTGAAACCTCAGGGTTGTTTTGATTTGCATTTCTCTGATGACTAAGGACATTAAGCATTTCTTTAAGTGTTTCTCTGCCATTCAATATTCCTCTGCTGAGAATTCATTTTTGTACCTCATTTTTAAATGAGATTTTTAAATGAGGTTTTTTGTAGTTTAATTTCTTGATTTCTTTTTATATTTTGTATATTAGCCCTCTACCGGATGTAGGTTGGTGCCGATCTTTTCCCAGTCTGTAAGCGGTCATTTTGTTCTGTTGATAGTGTCCTTTGTGTAACAGAAGCTTTTCAGTTTCACCATGTCCCATTTATTAATTGTAGATCTTAGAGCCTGAGCTATTGTTCTGTTCAGGAAATTGACTCCTGTGCCAATGAGTTTAAGGCTCTTCCCCATTTTTTTCTTCCAACAGATTTAGTGTGTCTGGTTTTATGTTAAGATCTTTGATCCACTTGGACTTTAATTTTGTTCAAACTGATAGATATGGGTCTCAGGTATTAAAAATAAGAAAATCATGAAGTTTTCAGACAAACAGATGGAAGTAGAAAAGATCATCCCAAGTGAGGTAACCCAGAAACAGAAAGAGAGGCATGGTATACACACATTTATACATGGATATTAGCTGTATAATATAGGATAGCCATCTACAGACCAAAAGAAGCTAAACATTAAGGAAGACCCTAGGGAGAATGCTTAAATCTCATTCAGAATGGCAAATAGGATAGACACCAGGAGCAGAGTAAGAGAGGAAACAGGATGGGAGCCTACTATAGAGGGTCCTCTGAAAGTATTTACCAAACAGGGGATTAAAGCAGATGTGAGACCCATGGCCAATCTTTGGGCAGAGCACAAGGAGTCTTATGGAAGAAGAGAGGGGTGGGGATAGAGGGACATGGAGGGAACAAGAGTCCCACAAGGAAACCAACAAAGCTAAAGGATCTGAGCCCAGGGGGTCCTGCAGAGACTGATGCAACAACTGAGGACCATGCATGGAGAGGACCTAGACCTCTGCTCAGGTGTAGCTGATAGACATCTCAGTTTCCATGTGGATCTCTAAGTGAGGGAAGAAGGTGTGCCTCTACCATGAACTCAGTTGACTGATCTCTGACTACTTGTCCCTGGTGATGCAGCCTTGTCAGGCCACAGAGAAAAAAGATTTAGGCAGTCCTGATCGGACTTAACAAGCTATGGGTAGATGCCAATGGTGGGGAACTCGCCCTTTCAGTGGACTAGAGGAAGGTGATGTGGGGAAGAGAGGAGGTAGGTGGGCTGAAGGGAGTTGAGGAAGGAGGATTCAACAGGGATATATAATGAATAAATTATGAAAAAATTAAAATTAAAAAAATAAAGCTACTAAGACAAAAAATGAAGAAATGCTCAATGTCCTTAGCCATCAGAGAAATGCAAATCAAAATGACTCTAAGATTCCATCTTATAACAGTCAGAATGGCTAAGATCAAAAACTCAAATGACAACACATGCTGGAAAGGATGTGGAGAAAGGGGAACCCTCCTCCATTGCTGGTGTGTGTGCAAACTTATACAATCTCTCTGGAAATCAATCTGGCACTTTCTCAGAAAACAGGGAATAATTCTACCTCAAGACTACTCAGCTACCCCTGGGCATATATCCCCTGCCCACCCCCAAAAAAACTGCTTCAACATACAACAAGGACATTTGCTCAATTATGTTCTTAGTGGCTTTATTCATAAGAGCCGGAAACTGGAAACAACCTAGATGTCCCTCAACTAAAGAATAGGTGCAGAAAGTATGGTATATTTACAAAATGGAATACTACTCAGCTATTAAAAACAAAGAAATCATGAAATTTGCAGGTAAATGGATAGAATTAGAAAAAAACATCCTTAGTGAGGTAACTCAGACCCAGAAAGATGCACATGGTATGTACTGTCTTATAAGTGGATATTAGACCCATAGTACAGGATAACCATACTACAATCCACAGACCCAAAGAAGCTAAGTAACAAGAAGAGTCCAAGGGAGGATGGTGGAATGTCACTCAGAAGGGAAACAGAATAGACAGCAGAAGCCAGTGAAGAGAAGGAACTGGGCAGGTGATGGAATGGGGAGGGGAACGGGTGGATTCGGACGGGGAGAATGGGCTGGGAGGTGAGAGGGCTGGGAGCAAGACAGAAAACTGAGGGGGGAGGAACATCTCTTTGTCAAGCTGGAGGCCTGCGGCAGGCTAAGCTCCTGGGAGGATGTGAGTGTGACTCTAGCTGAGACTCCTAATGAGGTTGGGGAGGGGAGTGGGCATGAAGACTGAAGGGACCATCTCCTAGCCAGGCAGGAATGGTGGAGGAATGGAAAGAATAACCTACACATAAATCCTTTGATCCAAAAATTAGCCTGCCTACAGGAAGTTCAGGGATAAAGAGGGAACAAAGAGTGAGGGAATGTCCAAGCAATAATTGGCCCAACCTGAGACTCAGGTAGAGAGCCAGCTCCTGACACTGTTAATGATGCTCTGCTATGCTTGCAGACAGGAGCCTAGCTTGACTGTCATCTGGGAGGCTCCAGCCAGCAGTAGATTGAGACAGATGTTGGGACTTGCAGGCAAGCATGGGACAGAGTTCCTGGGGTCTATGGAAGTGTTGGGGGAAAGATGGAAGGGAATAGGAACTCACAATACGACCAAAAGAGATAACTAACCCAGATCCATAAAACTTACAGAGACTGAGCCATCAAGGAGCATGCATGGTCTGGACGGAGGGCCCCTGCATGTATGTGGCATATGGGTGGCTTGTTCTTCATGTGGATTGCCTGGTGATTGGGGGTGGTTAACATGGACTCTATTGCCTGGTTTTGGATCTCTTCCCTCTGGTAGTGCTGCCTTGCCTGGCCTCAGGGGATGAGGATATGTTCAGTCCTGAGGTGACTTGATGTTCTGGGGAGGGTTGATATGGGGTGAGGGAAGCTCCCCTTTCCTGGGAAGAAGGGAAGAGGGGAAGAGAGAAGGAGGTGAAGGGGGAACTGGAAAGAGAGGAGGGAGGGACACCCTTGGGATATAAAGTAAATACACTGAAATAAAATAGAAAAGAAAGTATATGGTCTGATCCATACTCACACAACAAAAGAATGGGCAAGAACTCAGTGTTAGTAGCCAATGGGTGACCAATGATGGCACTTTTCATACTTGTGCTTTAAGGTCCATGTACATTTATGAGGACAGAAGAACGCTCATTTCTGACACAAAGATTAGGGCTCTCAAATTACTGTACTTTGAATGTTGATATGTTCAAAAGCACTTACACTTTTATACAGTGGAGCCTAAATGCAAACAACAACAAAACCCACAGTGTCCTATTGAGATTTCCTTTTCCAGATTAATTAACCCACTACTTTTGAGTTGAGCTTCAGTCAAACATTTTAGAGGATGAGTGAAACAAAGTCAATCTCTTTGTCAAAACTTAAGACAAGTGGTTTCTGGCCCAATAAAGTCTTCATTTGCATTTGAAATAATACAGTTCACATTGAAATAGTAGTGTTTACAAGTGCACACATATTGGCATGCTAGTCTTCTACTCTCTGACCAATCATGCCTTACGATATGTTTGAGTATCTAGGAATTCTCTAACCTGTTTACATCATGGTGTACTCTGAAGCAGAGAGCAAAGGTAGAACCAGAGTCACCCTACTGCAGCTTCCCAATGCCATTGCTAGCCTTCAAGAAAAAGGTAGACAGCAAGAAATAATTAAACTCAATGCGAAAATATGTAAAACAGAAGCAAAAATATATGAAAATATCAACAAAAAGAGCTGATTCTCTGAGAAAATCAATAATATTGGCAAACCCTTATAACCAATGAACGAAAAGGCAGAGAAAAACGAAATTAACAAGTATAAGCTCAAAAGGGAACATAACAACAGATACTGAGGAAATTGTAAGAATTATAAAGACATAGTATAAAAACATGTACTCCACCAAATTGAAAAATCAAAAACAAATGGATAATTTTCTCAAAACCCATCACCTATCAAAGTTAAGTCAAGATCAGATAAGCCAATTTAAAGAGACTTACACCACCTAGTATAATAGAAGCAGTCATTAAAATTCTCCCAGCAACATCAACAACAAAAAAAGTTCAGGGCCAGAGGAGTATAACAGAAAATTGTGCCAGATTTTCCAAGTAGTGTTATTGCCAATACTCCTCAAATTATTCCAAAAAAAAGAAAGAAAGAAAAGAAATAGTGACCAAATTGTTTTATGATGTCACAAATACCCTGATAGACAAACCAAATTAGAAACCAACAAAGAGAAAGTTACAGAACATTTTTTATGAACATAGATGCAAAAATACTCTACAAAATACTTGTAAATGAATCTAAGAACACATCAAAAAGATCATCCACTATGGTCAAGTTGGCTTAATCCCAGAAATGCAGGGATAGTTCTAGAAGTGTATGTTGATAAATATAGACCATATAAACCAACTGACAGCCAAAAACCTTAGGATCATCTCATTAGATGCAGAAAGGCCTTTGACAAAATCCAAAGTCCTTTCATCAGAAAAGTCCTGTAAACCTCTGAAAGACTCTACCTAGCAATGTATCAAAGCAGATATTAAGACTCACAACCAAGCCTTCGGCAGAGTGCAGGGAATCATTTGAAAGAAGGGGAAGTTAGTAAGACTTGGCCAGGACAAGAGTTCCACAAAGACCAAATAGATCAGGGCACAGGTGTCTTTCATGAGACTGTTTCTCCAACCAAGGACCATGTATGGATATAACCTAGAACCCCTGTTTGGATGTAGCCCATGGTAGCTCAGTTTCCAACTGGGTACCCTGGTAAGGGGAACAGGGACTATTTCTGTCATGAACTCAATGGCTGGCTCTTCGACCCTCCCCCGCCACCCCTCCACCCAAGGGAGGAGCAGCCTTGCTAGACCCCAGAAGAAGACATTACAGCCAGCCCTGAAGAGACCTTATAAGGTAGGGTCAGAAGGAAGGGGAGGAGGTCCTCCCCTATCAGTGGACTTGGAGGGGGGCAGGGAGGAGACGAGGGAGGGATGGGGAGACTGGGAGAGAATGAGGGAGGGGGTTATGGCTGGGATACAAAGTACATAACCTATGATTAATATAAAAATAAATAAATTATTAAAAAAAGGAAAAGTACTGTAGAGATAAGGGATACAAGGGACATACCTCCACATAGTGAAGACAGTTTACATCAAAACCAGACCCAACATCAGCCTAATTGGGGAGAAACTCAAAACATTTTCATTATCATCAGGACCAAGACAATCTTGTTCATTCTCTCCATGCCTATTCAATATAGTACTTGAAGTCTTAGCTAGAGCAATAAGACAACTGATGGAGATCAAAGGGATACATATTGAAAAGGAAGAAGTCAAAGCATCTTTATTTGCAGACACTTTGATAGTTTACTTAAATGATATGAAAAATTCCAGAAGAAAACTCCTACAGCTGCTAAACACTTAGAGCAAAGTATCAGGATAGAAAATTAACTCACAAAACACAGTAGCCTCCTACATACAAATGACAAATAGACATAGAAATCAGAGAAACAATAGTCATTACAATAGCCTAAAATAATATAAAATATCTTAGGAAAACTTTAACCAAGCAAGTTAAATATTGAGTGGTGAAAATTTTTAGACCTTGAAAAAGGTATTAGAAGATGGAAAGAATTTCTGTGCTCATTGGTCAGTTAGGAAGGGTTAACATAGTGCCATCCTACCAAAGGCAAACTGCAGATTCAGTGTAGTCCAAAATTCCTGGACAGTTCTTCAAAGATCTTCATATGGAACCACACACACAAACCCTGGCCCAGATAAATCATTCCTGAATTATAAAAGAACTTCTGGAGGTATCAGTATGTCCAATTCTCACTTGTACAACAGTACTATACTGTTAAAGACAGCATGGCATTAGAAGTCTAATACAGTGCTGATACCATGCTAATAGCAGATACAATCAATGGAATCAAATGGAAGGCTGAGACATAAATCCACATATATATGGTCACCTGAATTTTAAATAAAAATTTTAATGTACACTGGAAAAAAAGACAGCATTTTCGACAAATGGTAATGGTCAAACAAGATGGCTGAATGTAGAAGAACACACATAGATCCATACTTACCACTCTGTAAAAACTCAACACCCAATAAATCAAAGACCTCAAACACTAAACCAGATACATTTAAGTTGAAAGAAGAGGAAGTGGGACATAGCCTTGAATCCACTGGCATAGGAAAAGACATTCTGAACAGAACACTGTTAGCATAGTCCCTAAGATCAATAATTAACAAATAGGATCTAATGAAACTGAAAGGCTTCAGCAGGACAAGGGACACCAGAATTCAGACAAAGCAGTAGACTACAGAATGGTGAAAGTATTTTACCAACTACACATCCAATATAGGGGACTAATGTCCAAATTATATAAAGAGCTCAACAAACTAGATAACAAGAAAACAACCCAGTTAAATGTGGTGTACAAGTCTAAAAGAAAAAAAAAGGAATTCTCAAAAAAGAAACTCAAATGGCTGAGAAAGACTTAAAGATGTTCAACATCCTTAGTCAATGGGGAAATGCAAATGAAAACAACATTGAGATTTTATCTTACAACAGTCAAAGTGGATAAAGTCAATGAAATGAGTAACAGCTCATGCTGGTGAGGATGTAAAACAAGGGTACCACTCATCCATTCTTGTTGGGAGTACAAGCTTGTACAAACAATATAGAAATTATTGTGGGTTCCTCAGGAAGGTGAGAATCGATCTACCTCAAGACTCTTGAGCATATACCCAAAGGACATTTCATCCTGTCATAGAAATACTTCTTCAGCCAAGTGTATTGATGCTCTATTGATAAGAGCCAGAAGTTAGAAACAACTTGGATGTCCATCAACAAATGAATGGATAGTGAAAATGTGGGAAAACTGTTGAAGGGAAAAATAACAGCATGAACTTTGCAGGTGAACAGATGGAATTAGATAAACTCATCCTGAATGAGATACCTCAGACCCATTAAGATAAATGTGGTATGTGTTTGCTTATGTGTGGATATTTAGCTATTGAGTCAATGATAAGAAGCTACAATTAGTAAAACAGCTGAGTTTAGGTATACAATAAATGATTTGAGGGCAAACAGATAGATCTCCCTAGGGAAAGGAAATAGAATAAATAATTATGAGTGGATGAAGAGAAGTGACTGGAATGAGAGAATTAAAGTGATGGAGGGAAGAGGGAGAAGATGGAGGTAATATTGGGAGACAGCTAAAGTTAAAGGCCACTTGATGGGTAATATGGATACATGATATAGTAGAAGCTTCCTAAAATATATACAGAAATGAAGGTGATCTATAATAAAATAAAGAAATACTGGGTGAGACAGAGCCCAAACTGAGTATCTCCTGTCACCATATGAAGCTTTGAGCAATAGGACTGTGTCACATCTGTAATGGAAGTTTGGTTTCTTTGTGTTTTGTAAATATGTTTTTATTTTTATGCCAAGTGTGGGACTTTAGTATGGGTTTTAGTTTGTCCACAGCTGGTAATTGCCTCCTTCAGTGCATGGTCCTTGCCAGCTGATAACAGCCTGCCTCATGCAGCATAGAGATGGGCCATGGTCTAGGACTCTAAGAAATATGAATATGGGAGCCCAGAAAGGGCTCAGTGAACCCCATGGTTGAGGAAGCAAAAATAGTAAGAGCCAGAGGGTCTGGAGAACACCAAGAACACAATGCCTTTTTATTCACTATGATCAACACACATGTGAACTCACAGAGACAGCACACTCACAGCTGCACAGGTCTGCATCAACTGGAGTCCTAGAGGAAAGAAAAAAAAAAGACGTGAACAAATGCTCCCATTTCTAACTAAGAAGCAATCTCAGTCCATACCACTTGCAAATGAAAATTGAGTTTCTTCTAAGGAATTCTCACCGGGGAAACAAACTACTTACTCGTAAGAGTAGAATGCATGTTAGGCACTAGTTGCCAACAGAAGACTAACTCAGTGGCATCATTCGAGGTTCTTTGCCTCATAAGATCATGTCAGAGCTCTTTTTTTATTTTTATCTAATTGTTATTATGTTACTTTATTTAATTCGTACATTTTCTCTTTTTATCATACAGATTCCTTGTATATATATTACACCTTTCAGTTTATTGTTTTTATATGATTCCTGGGTGTGCAAACCCATGAGTCTGTTTCTTGTGGCTTCTCTTCGGAGCTTCTCATTCTTTTTGTTTTGGTGGATGGAATAAAAATTAATAGTTCATAGTTATTCTTCAGTGGGCTTCTCATATAATCATTAACTCTCCTATACTTAACTGCATTACAGAAGTGGACATATATGTAATTGGAGAGCGTAACCTACATAGCTCAGTAACCTAAGCATGTCCCTTTCCTTGTTTATACCACTTTCTGATATTATGCTAAGTGTGAACCAACACAACATATGAACTCTCCTGAGCAGAGTAAAGGCTGCTCTGCTTGTAGAGAAAGGCTCTGCAGAGTAGTCCCATGTGGGACCTAAACTGGGATCCATGTGAACCTCAGCCACCAAAATGTGGTGAACCCCTTCCATACACCTAGACTTGGTCACCTACAAAGCTCACAGATAAGAACCTCATAATAAAGTCACTAAATGGCATGAACTGTTCATCATGTTCTAAGCAAAATCTCAACTTCATGTTGTGCTGCATTCACAGTGATACTTGGCCACATGAGCCTGTGGCACAAGCCTTAGTGTGTTTCTCCCATACGGCCATTTACTCAGCTACTGTTGAGTAAATCTGAACAAACAAACACCAAAAGCAGCTTCTTCCTGTGAACAGTGATATGTCTTTCAGATGAGCACATGCATGCACTGCAGTTAACTGTGAGATGCTCAAGGAGGTTGAGGCCAAGAGAAGATTTTATAAACAGTAACAAAAAGCATTACATCTAATCCATGGAAAGACTACCCTTTGGCCAGGTATTGACTAGCCTTGGTCGTAAACTTGACATAACCTAGAGTCATCAGGAAGAGGAAACCTCTATTGATAAATTGCCTAGATCACATTGACCTATGGGGCGTTGACCTTATTATTAACTGATACAGGAGATCTCATTCTCCTGACCTGTGGGGAGGTGAAGAGTTAGACATTCTTGGAAGTTGATACACCAAACAAGAGAGTAGAAGCCTTATTCCTCATTTTCATTTTTTAATCTATGCACTTCTTTCTCAATATCCTTTGTAATATCCTTTATAGGAAGCCAACAGATGTAAGCTTTGGTCATTAACGTTTGTGGGAAGCTGAAGAAACTAATCATATGCAGTAAGGAGTTGTAGAACCCCAGTGTGTGAGAGATTTCTCAGAAGCATGGGTAAGACAACCAAGACTTTGTAATAATGAGTTTAAGAGGGTCAACCTTAGGGCACAACCTGACACAGTGTCTCAGTGTCAAAGCTGACCTGACTTACAAGTTAAAAGACACCAATTACAGATCTGGTGTTTGCTGAAGCTCTGATTTTTTTTTTCTTCCATCATAGAGAAGATCCACACATTTTGCAATCACAGAAGCAATGTGTTAAGAGAGAATTCTGTGAGAAACAGCTGGAGAACATTTTTTTTCTACTATGTGATCTTAGCAGGAACTCCATGACTCTGTACCCATTGGACCTCTTTTTCTAACCCTCCTTAGGATTACCTTACATCTCCTCTGCTTCCACTGTGATCTGCTTTTTGTATTGACTATGCCTGGGTGGAGCTGCTTGGTGACAGGAGCAGAAGAGATTCTGGGCCAGCAAATTACCCACATGTTGGTGCAGGAAAAAGACCTGCAGGAGATCAGAGCCTTGTTCAGGACCTTCACTCCAAACCACAGGGAAACATTACCCAGTAAGTGACCTAGAGGCTGGTGAGCATGGACTTGTTATGGAGAAGTCTTTGCCTTTCAAAAAAAAAAAAAAGCAGGTGAATACCTAAAGAGTCTCAGCAGGAGTAATCACAGTTGATATGGAAGAAAAGGCACTGCATGGTTTGAAAAAATAAGATCTAGCCTGACCCAGAACTAGACAGGTTGGCCATGGTGAGAGACCAGGCCTTCAGGTGTCTCTCCTCTTTAGACATTACAGATCAGGATTCTCTTTTGCTGAAAGTATTTTTTCCCTAAATGGTCTGGACTCAGCAATATTATGCAATTTTTTGCAATATTGTGTAATATTATGCAATATTGTGCAACACTAGCAAAAGATAATTAAACTGAGAGACCTTAGGCTTTTTTCCATGTTCCCAATCTGACTTAGAGGCTGGTAAGAACAGACTGGGTGTGGAGAAAGCTTATTTGTCTGCCCAATAAAAAGCAGGTGGATCCAGAAATAACCTCCACAGAAATGATCATGGTTTGCACAGCACAAAAGCCACCACACAGTTGGACAAAGTGGTTCGGGCCTAACCCAGAACTAGAAAACGGTGGAAACAGATGGGGAACTTGGGTTTACGGGTGTTCTTCTCTTTAGACATTGCAGATGAGGGTTCTCTTCTCCTGGAAGTTCTTTAATATCCTAAAGGGTCTGAACTTGGAAATATTGTGCCATACTAAACTCAGAGACCTTAGCAGTGGGCCAATGCCTCTTTGAATGTTCCCAATCGGCCTTGTAGCTTACATTTATTAATGACTAGGAAGAGAGTTCAGATCATAGCAGGCAGTGATTATAATGTGAAGGTAAACTTATTTTTTTAAATTTTTATATCAATCACAGGTTAGATTTTTTGCATCCCATGTGTAGCCCCATCCCTCATTCCCTCCCACCCTTCCCAACCCTCCCTCAACTCCTCCCCTCCCCCTCCAAGTCCACCAACGGGGGAGGATCTCCTCCCCTTCCATCTGACCCCAGATAATCTTGTCTCCTCAGGGCTGGCTGCAATGCCCTCCCCTGGAATCTAGCCAGGCTGTTATTCCCTGGCATGTATGGGGAAGGGTTGAAGAGTCAGCCATCAAGTTCAAGACTGAAACAGTCCCTGTTTCCCTTACTAGGGTCTTCAGTTCGACAATGAGCTATCCTGGGCCACATCTGAGCAGGGGTTCTAGGCCATATCCATATATGGTCCTTGGTTGGAGAAACTGTCTCATATAAGACCCCTGTGCCCTGCTCAGTTTGATCTTTGTGGAACTCTTGTTCTCCCCCAGTCTTACTAACTTCCCTTAT
>CM053744.1:95049319-95069870 GCA_028658305.1 Pachyuromys duprasi
AGAGGCAAACAGATCTCTGAGTTCAAGACCAGTCTAGAATAAAGGAAGTTTCAGGTAAAGAAAAGCCTAGGTCCAGGTGTGGTAGTACATGCCTTTAATCCCAGGATTCAGGGGAAAGAGGCATGTAGATCTTTGAGTTCAGTTCAGTTCAGTCAGGGAGTTGAGAGGTAGTGCAGTGGAGTTGAGTTCATGGAAATTCAGTTTATGGAATGAAGAGGCAGTTTTTACAGATGAGTGTTACAGAGACAGGTTAAAGAGAGAACTAACTAGACACAGGTATTGACAGCATGAACCAGAGAATGAGAAAGAGCCAGAAGATTAGAAAAGATTGCTAGAATTAATTTGAGGCCAAGTAGAGCTATTCAGTGAGAAACTGAGAGAAGCCAGATTGAAACAGTCAACTTGGAGATGGGTTTTAGCCAGAACGGATGAGTTGAACCTGAAGAGCTTAAATTAGCTTGGGTGACTCCATTTGGAGATGAGAAGCCATCTTGTGAACACCTGTGACTGAGGGCTGAACTCAAGTACCAGGAAAAATTACAGAATGCACACTTGTTAGAAACAGAGTTAACTCTCTTAGCAACAGCTTCAAGGAAATATCACAGGATAAACACTTGGTAGGAAATAGTGATAATTACCCTGGCAACAACCAGTGAGAATCAGGTGGGAAACTGTCCCCAACATTCCAGATGTACTTTAGAAGAGTATCAATTGTAGTTAAGCTTCCGTTAAAGGGTCACCTTGCCCCTATTACTTTTACCCAATCCTGTAATGCTAAGGCATGGAACCCCCCAGCTTGTGGTTATTCCCTTTAAAAACCATGTTCATCTACGGCTCGGGGTCCCACTTCTCTACTGCTGAGTCAGTGAGACTTGGGTTCTGTGTTTCAACACGTATATGATAAGCATTCATGTATTTACAGCAGTGTCAACTCCTGATAATTTTTGAGGAGTCTCATGAACTGGGCATAACAAACCAGCCAGCCAGAGCTCAGAAAGAAATAGAAAAGGTGAGCTTACTCAGCAGTAATTCTCAGAGGCTGAAAGCATTCTAGGCCTAGAAAAGATAGTCTTGAGGATAGAAACTTTTGAAACTAGGCCTTGGTAAGCAGCCTAAGGTGCTAAGCCTCTAAGATGACAATTATATATCCAGCAAATAAAAGTTGCTTTTTTATTGAATGGTCAGGTTTTATTAAATGTGTAGTTCTTGGCCCTAAACGCCCTTCTTTGTTCCTGGACTGAAAAGGGCAAACAGTCCCAAGCCATCCCCTAGTCACCACACCTGGGCACAGCCAATCACTGACTGCCCTGTTAGAAAAATCCCTTACCCCTAGACGCTCTCCTGTTTTGTGGTTTTTGACTTTATAATATCTGTGATTCTGCTGCTCAGGGCTCGGCACCACTCCTTGCTTGGGAGTTGTGTGCAGGGTGCCGACATGCTGGCTACTAAGTAAAACACCTCTTGCTGTTTGCATCAAGCTCTTTCTTTGTGTGTTATTGGGGTCTGCATCTATCCCGAGGAACGGAGGGTCTCCCCACCTCGGGAGTCCAACATAGCTATGCAAAATCAAAAGTATAAATAAAAGTAACAAAGACAGAATCAGGAAATAGGACAAACATCAGCAAACCAGGGGCTTACACAACCAAATAGAAAGACTGGAGAACTGGGAGTGGTGGTACACTACCTTAATCCAAACCCTCAGGGCAGCAGAACCTTATGAGTTGCTGTGAGTTCAAGGCCAGCCAGATTTACAAACTGAGTCTAAGACAGCCAAGTCTACACAGAAAAAAACCTGTCTCAATAAACACAACTAGTAAAACACACACACACACACACAAAACAAGAACAACAGAAGAATCACTGGAGAAGCCCAAGTAAAAGAGTAAACAAAAGTAATCTCAAATGAGTTTCTTAAAATATCCAGTAGAAATCTCTAGGGAGGACCTGGAGAAACCCTCCTGCTAAAGATCTCGTGGTTCCTGGTGTCTGGATAGGAATGGCCCCTTATGCTCACATGCTTGAATCCTTGGTTCCCATTGGAAATAATGCAGAAGGATTAGGAGGTATGGCCTTGTGGGAGGAGCTACATCACTGGAGGTGGACTTTGAGCTTCCAAACAATGTTGACTCTCTCCTACTGCACTCTCTGCTACCTGCTTACAGATCAAGAAGGGAACTCTCTGTTGTGCCTGCCTTCAAGATCTCCAAACCTTCCTTCGTAAGTCCACTTCAATGCTTTCTTTTAGAGGTTGCTTTGGTTGTGGGGTTTTGAAACAAAACAAAGCAGTGATTACACTGCCTGTTAGGGAGGTTTCCTCTTAGTTGGGTGAGCTTCCTGTTCATTATGCACACACTAGGTATATTTATGCCATGGTCAGGCAATAGTTACCTGTGCTGGCAATGTTTGTTCTGTCTGTTCTCAAGGGCACAGTGTCTGAATACCCTTCATGGTTTTCTGTTCTTTCTCCAAATCACAAGAGTGAAATAGTGGGAATCTTTCTGAGCACAAGGTCTTAAAGGACATTTGAGAGAAATACATTTGAGTCTGAAATTGGGGAAATGGTCTGGCTCTTAGACTTGGCTCTCAATATGTGACAACAGTACATGTCAGTTTACCAGGAGAAGCAGTAACCAGATGTGTCTTCTGCTACCACATTCTTCTGAACTTACTCCCTCACTATACAATGCTTCTCAGTTGAATGCTTCCATGTCTTCTCCATAGCTAAATGTGCTCATTTGATAAATATGCTGAGTGTAATTTGCCTCATTTCTGGGTTGAGGGGTGTGTCATATATTGCCTCTGTTATCAGCAGTATCAGACCAGGGGGGCAACTGAGAGAATGAACAGAAAAAGAAGTTCAAGAAGAAACAGATTATTTTTCCTTTTTTAATTTTTAATTTTTAAATATTAGTTATAGTTTATTAACTTTGTATCCCTTCTGTATCCCACTCCCTCATTCCCTCCCAGTCCCACCCTCTGTCCCTTTCCAAGTCCACTGATGGGGAAGGACCTCCTCCTTTTCATCTGACATGGTTTGTGGTTTATCAGGTATCTTCAGAACTGGCTGCAAAGTCCTCCTCTGTGGCCTGGCAGGGCTGCTTCTCCCCGGGGGGGAGGAGTAGGAGAGGGGTGGGATCAAAGAGCCCGCCATTGAGTTTATGTAAGAAATAGTCCCTATTCCCCTTACTAGGTTATCTACTTGGATACTGAGCTACTATGGGCTATATCCAAGCAGAGGTTCTAGGTTATATCCATACATAATCCTTGGTTGGAGAAAGAGTCTCATAAAAGACCCCTGTGCACAGATAAACAGATTTTATTAAATAGCTGGCACAAAGAAGAAAGGTAAGCAAAAAGGCAGAATGCTTTGAATGTAAATATACTTGGGAATTTCAAGTATTTATTAACATTAGCCAGTTGTATAAACATGACTACAATCAAAGAACAGAAAGCCACTGGATGGCTATGGTAGAGAGATATAGACAGGGAGGATCATATGTAGGGAGGAAGAGAAGAAAGGAAGCACTGAGGGGGAGAAATATCCTTTATCATTACTTGAAAACACTCCATCTACATCAAGGCTCCTCCAGGACTAGCCCTTCATGTGGCACACCACACTCCCTGTAATATAGTTCCTCAAATACTTCCCTTTTGTTCACATTAGAAATAGCACAGTTCACATTGAAATAATCGTGTTTCCTATCCACACATAGTGGTATTCTGGTCTTCTGTTCTCTGACCAATCATGCCTTAAGATATGCTTATGAATGTCTAGAATTCTCCTGTTCATATCATGGTGAAACATGAATCAGTGAACAGACATAGAACCATCACAAGACTACTGCCTTCAAAGACATCCTACTACAGCTTACCAGTACCATCTTTGCCATTCAGGTTGTGGCATGATCATTGTTGGCTGCTCTTAGATAGGCACACTCTAAGAATCAGGGGCTAAATTAAATTGTGGGCTAGAGAGATGACTCGGTTGCAACTCTTACAGAGGACCCATGTTCTTTCCCCAGCACACAGAAAGCAATTCACAACTGTGGACATAAAAACCACAGTCTTCTCTGAAAGGATTTATGAGATACTTGGTTCTAGAGCCATTTTGAATGAAGATGACTGGAAACATAGATTGAGATAACTCCAAATTCCATGTACAACATGGAAGTATTTTATCATTTTACAAAACCAGAAAGTCATAAATTAAAACATCTGTAAAATATACTGTTGGGCAACCAGAAAGACAAATACAAAAACACCTAATACCTCTTGATTTGGTAGTTGTTAATGTTATACTAAGTGAATAACATCTAAAAAGTTTTTTTTCTTATTTTTACAAGTTGCTATTTTTAAGTTATTGGCTTATTTATTAACAAGACACATTAGTTCACATAGAGAGTGGGGCAAGGAATGGCTATTCCAAAGGTTAACTAGCCCAAGATACAGTTATTAAGCTCTGACCCTTCAAAATTCCAATCTGTCCATAGTACTGAAATTCTTGTTGGTCCATCATTCTCTGCAAACACAGAAATTCCTAGGAATTTTTGTTCACGACCAGGCATCCCCTTAGCAGAAATCCTTGTTTACATATCCATGTTCTGTAATATCAATTGTAGGAAACACAATACACTCTTCCTCTGGCCTCTAAAGGCACCAGGCACACATGTAGTACACACACATACATGCATGTAAAAAAAAAACATTCACACTGGAAACTTAATTCCATAACAGAAACTCTAGAGCAAATGGAAAAATGTATACCTACACGATTAGGCAGCATTGAATAATCATACTCAGGACTGAAATACATAAAAATAGATACAAAACTATGTGAAAGAATCAATAGGAAAAAATCATTGGTTTTCTAAAAAACATCAATAATATTGGGAAACTCTTACACCAATAACTAAAAGGCAGAGAAAAACTAAAATATCAAAATTAGAGTTCAAAGGGGAACATAACAACAGAGAGTGAGGAAACTGTGAGGATTATAAGGACACATTTAAAAACCTGTACACCAGATTGAAACATCTAAAGGAAATGGATAATTTTCTCAATACACAGCATTTATCAAAGGTAAGTCAAGGTCAGATAAGCAAATTTAAGCAGAACATGACCCCTAGAGAAATGGAAGCAGTCACTAAAATCTCCCAACAACAACAACAAGAAGCAAAGCCCAGGGATATGTAGTTTTCACAGAGAATTTGGCCAGACTTTTCAAATACTGTTAATGCCAATATTCCTCAAATTATTTCAAAAAAGAAAAGAAAAGAGTGTGCACTTTGTTTTATAATGAGAAAGTTACTCTGACATCCACACCACATCCAGAACCAACAAAGAGAGAATTACTGAACACTTTTCCTTATGAACACAGATGCAAAATTCTCAATAAAATACTTGCAAATGAATCTAAGAACATATCAAAAAGATCATCCAGCATGTTCATGTGGGGTTTATACTGTAAGTAAAGTGATCAATGTAAACCACCTGACAACCAATAAAACAACTGACAACCAAAATCCTCAGGATTATCTCATTAGATGCATAAAAGGCCTTTGACAAAATCCAGCACCACTTCATGACAAAAATTCCTGTATAGGTCAGGGGTACATATACCTCAACATAATAATGACAATTTACACTAAGTCCATAGCCAAGATCAACAAAATGGAGAGAAATAGAAAGCATTCCCATTAACAGCAAGGGCAAGACAAGCTTGTCTACTCCATACCTATTCAATATAGTACTTGAAGTCTTAGCTAGAGCAATAGGACAACTCAAGGAGATCAGAGGAAGACACACTGAAAAGGAAGCAGTCAAAACATCTCTATTTTTAGACACTTTGATAGTCTATTTAAATGATGTGAAAAATTCTACTCTTATCATCTTATCTTATCTTACAACTCTTATCCTACAACTGCTAAACACTTAGAGCAAAGTATTAAGATAGAAAATTAACTCACAAAAATTGGTAGCCTGTTATACACAAATGACAAATAGAGAAAGAGATTAGGGAAACAAAAGCCTTTACAATAGCCTAAATAATATAAAATATCTCAGGGTAACTCTAACCAAGCAAGTTAAAGACTGAATGATAAAATTCTTTAGACAGTGAAGAAGGTATTAGAAGATGGAAAGACTTTCCATGCTCATTAGTTAGGATTAACATGGTTACAATGGAAATTCCACAAAAAGCAATCTACAGATTCAATTCTCTCCCAATAAGAATTGCAGGACAGTTATTCGCAGATCTTCATATGGAAAGACACACAAACAAAACCCTAGTCTAGGTAAAACATTCCTAAATATTAAAAGAACTGCTGGAGGTATCACTATGTCTGATTTTCAGTTGTACCACAGAGCTATATGTGGAGAGCCATTTGTTTGTCAGGCTGCTTTGTTATTGAGCTCTCAGTAGAAAAATAGGTTTTCACCCTGGCCTTCACCTGGAGACAGAGATAGGCAGGAAGTTTTGTCAAGTTCACTTCCTATGGTCTGTTTGAGGATCACACAGACAGGAAGTCAAGGTAAACAAGTTTGACTTCTCCAAGAACTGCTTTATTGAATTGAGGTGCTTTGCTCTGACCAGATAATGGGACTGTGGAATAAACCTGGTACAACACTTTCTACAGGCAGCCCTCTAGAACAGATTCCAAGTGTAGTGCATTGTTTGTTTGTTTGTTTGTTTGTTTATTTTCTTTCAATCCTTATTCACCACTCAGGAACTCTTCAACTCTGCTTGCAGGCTTTGGCAACTATAGTATTAAATATGGATGGAATTGGGGAAAAAAGCAGACACAATCAATGGAATAAAATTGGAGACCCAGACATAAATCTATATGCAAACACATATCTTAATTTAATAAGAAATCCAGAAATGAAGACAGGAAAAAGCATAGCACCTTCAAAAAATAGTACTGTCAGAGTGGATGGCTGCATGTAGAGGAACACACAAAGATCCATACTTCCCACCCTGTACTAAACTCAGCTCATTAAAGCAGACAAAACTCAAAGAAATTAAACCAGATACACTGAAGTTGAAGAACACAAAGTAAGAAATAGCTGTGGAGTATTGGCACAGAAAAGACATTTTGAACAGAACACTGTTAGCATAGGCACTAAGATCAATTATAATCAAATAGTATCTAATGAAATGGAAAGACTCAGCAAGGCAAAGGACACCAGAATTTGGACAAAAGCAGCAGCCTACAGAATGGGAAAAAGAGATTTAACAACTACACATCCAGTAGATGGCTAATATCCAAAATATATAAAGAATTCAAAAACTACATAACAAGAAAAAAACCCAATTAAAAGTGGGATACAGGTCTAAACACAGAATTCTCAAAAGAAGAACCTCAAATGGCTGAAAATAGTTAAGGAAATGTTCACCATCCTTAGTCATGAGGAAAATGCAAATGAAAACTACTTTGAGATTTCACCTTACACTAGTCAGAATGGGTAAGATCGTTGGAACAAGTGACAGTTCATGCTGGTGAGGATGTAGAACAAGGGTAACACTCAACCATTGCTGTTGGGAGGGCAAACTTGTGCAAAAAATATAGAAAGCTGTATGAGTTCCTCATGATGATGAGATCTACCTCAAGACTCAAATGTACCACTCTTGATCCTGTACCCAAAGGACCCGTTATCTCACCACAGAGACACTTCCTCAGCCATGCTCACTGATGTTCTATTGATAAGAACTAGATATTGGAAACAGCCTAGATGTCCATCAACAAATAAATGGATTATGAAAATGTGAGAAAACCATAGGGAGGATAATGATATCATGAACATTGCAGGTAAACAATGAAACTAGAAAAAAATTAATTGTGGATGAGATAACTCAGACTCAGTAAGACACATAGGGTATGTATTCTTTTACATATAGATATTTAGCTGCTAAGTCAATGATGAAGTTACAATCAGCATAACAATAGAGTTCAGGTATGAAATAAGGGATTTGGGTGCATAACAATCGATCTCCCTAGAAAAGGGACAAAGAATAAATAATTAGGAGGGGATGAAGAGCCTCAAATGAAAGAATTAAGGTGGGGGAAAGTGGGAGAAGATATAATATTAAGACACAGCTAAACTTAAAGTCCACTTGATGGGAATATGAAAACCTAATATATTAGAAGCTTCCTAAACTGCATACATATATGAAGTTGTTCAAAATAAAATGAACAAATAATGGGTGAGACAGAACCCAAACTGAATATCTCCTGTCACCAAATGAAGCTTCCAGTAACAGGACTGGCTCACATCTGCTTAGATTGTTCATCAAAGAGATGCCATGGGAACTTGTAAACAAACTGAAATGTGTTGGCAAGTTGTAGGTAGTTCACAACACACTGACAGCAAGGCTTCATTCCAGAGGACAACACCTACACAACTCAGTGAACATGGAGAAGTCAAGCTGGTAGTCTCTTAAACTCTTCATTCACTTGTGCAGGCATCTTTGATACTGGAATGCATTCTGCATGCTACCAAAGGAGAAATGAAAACACAAAGACAGACACAAATCCTTTGATCTACAATGCTGCCCTGCCTGCAACATATGTTAGTACAATGGTGACACAAAGTTTGTAGTAATAACCAGACAAGATCTGATTAGGAATAAGGATCATTCCATGAGATGGAACTCATACCCAGCACTTCTAGGGTAACCTAGAACCACACACTAGATATCCCAGAGACCTGAGGTAAAACCAATATTACTGTTCTGAGAGGGAAAAATAAAGTTTCAATACAATGACTCCTAAAGATGTTCAGCTATACTCATAGACCAGTGCCTTGCTCAGTCATCATCAGAGAAGCTTCCAACTGCAGCAGATGGGAAAAACACAGAGAACCATGGCCAGACACTGTGCAAAGAATAAAACACCCTAAAACATTGTCTTAAATGGGATGTCTCTATCATATCACTTACATCTGGGTTCAGAAACCCCATAATTGACTTGGCAAAAGAGAGTAAGGGCCAGAGGGCATGAAGAACACCAAGAAAACAATGCCTCCTCCCTCTCCTCCTTCTTCTTCTTTGGTTTTTAGAGACAGGGTTTCTCTGTATAGCCTTGGCTGTCTTAGGCTCATTTTGTAGACCAGGCTAACCTCAAACTCACAGAGATCCACCTGCCTCTACGTTCCTAAATGCTGGGTTTGCAGGAATGTGCCGCTAAACTAGGCACTCACAATGCCTTCACAATCAACCTGACCAACACGCATGTGAACTCACAGAGACTGAGGCAACTTGCACAATTCTTACACAGGTCTGCACCAACTAGAGTCCAAAAGCTGAAAGAAGTGGACATATGCCCTCATTCCTAACTCAGAATCAATTCCAAATCATACCTACTGCAATTGAAATTTTAGTTTCCCCCAAGGAAGTCTCACTGGGGAAACAAACTACTCTTAAGGGTGAAATGAATGTCAGGCACTAGTTGACCAACAGAGGAAGAAGTTGATAGCACCTTTGGAGGGTCTTTGTCTCATAAGATCATGTCAGAGCTCTTATTTTTAATTTTATCTAATTATTTTTATGTTACTCTGTTTATATATTTTTCTCTCATTTTGCCATACAGATTCCTTGTGTATATTTCATGGCTGCCACTTTAGTGTTGTTTTTTTTTTTGGTGGGGGGGGGGATTCCTGAGTATACAAGTAAGTGGGGCTCTTTCTCTTATGCCTTCTCTTGTTATATTCTCATTCTGTGTTTGTTTTGTAGATGGAATTAAAAAAAGATGTACAGTTATCCTTCAATGTGCTTCCTGTATAATGGTTACCTCTCCTGTACTTAACTGTATTATAGAAAGGGACATGCATGAAAATGAAGATATTCACCTACAAAGTTCTGTAACATTAGTATGTAGCTTCCCATAACTACACAGCTTCCAGGCAATATGAAGTACGCATTCTAAGTGTGAACCAGCACCATATATGAGCTCTCCTGTACAGAGTAAAGGCTGCTGTGCTTGTACAGAAAGGTTCTGTACAGTAGATCCATGTAGGTCCTAAACTGGGCTCCACCAAAAGTCAGCATGCCCTTTTGGTCACCTACAAAACTCACAGTCAAAAACCTCATAATAAAGTCACTAAATGGCATGAACTTTTCATCATGTTCTAAGTAAAATCTCAACTTCATATTGTGCTCCATTCAGAGCTATCCTTGGCCACATGAGCCTGTGGGCTGTAGATTGCACAAGCCTTAGTGTGTTTCTCCCATAAGGCCTTTTACTCAGCTACTGTTGTCAATCTGAACAAACACCAAAAGCAGCTTATTCCAGTAAACAGTGATACGTCTTTCAGTTGAGCACATGCATGCTCTGCAGTTAATGGTGAGACGCTCAAAGAGGTTAAGGCCAAGAGAGTTTATAAACAGTAACAAAAAGCATTACATGTAAGCCACAGAAAGACTAGCCTTTGTCCAGGTATTAATTAGCCTTGCTTGTACACTTGCCATAACCTAGAGTCATCTGGAAAGAGGAAACCTCTATTGATGAATTGCCTAGATCACATTGACCTGTGGGACATTGTCTTAACATCTTGGAGAAGACCCACACATTTTGAAATCACAGAAGCAATGTGTTAAGTCTAACTTGTGAATGAAACACAAGGAGGACATTGGACATGTACCCATTGGACCTCATTTTCTGACCATCCTCAGGGTCACTTTGCATCACACCAGTTCCTGCTGCAATCTGCTTCCTGTGTTGACCATGCCTGGGTGGAGCTGCCTAATGACTGGAGCAAGAGGGTTTCTGGGCTGAGGACCATCCAAATGGTGCAGGAGGAAGACCTACAGGAGGTTAGAGACTTGCTCAGGACTTTTACCCCAAAACAAAGGGAAAAATTATCCAGTAAGTGACTTAGATGCTGGTAAGCACAGCATTAGTATGGGGAAGCCTTCCTTGTCTACCAAAGAAAATGCCAAGAAATTCCTACAAAGGCTCAGCAGGAATAATCACAATTGGCTAGGCTCAACAGGCATTACACAGTTCGATAAAGAGGGTTCTGGCCTAATCTAAAACTGGAGGATGGCCATGGGAGGAGATGGACCTGGGCCCTCAGGTATCTCTCCTATTTGGACATTGCAGATCAGGATTCTCTTTTGCTGCAAATTTGTTTTTTTCGTTTTGTTTTTGTTTTTTGTCCTTAATGATCTTGGTGTCACAACATGGTACAATTGTGTGTAATATTGTACAAAACTAGCTAAAGATTATTAACTGAGTGGCCTTAGAGTAGGTGATGCCTGATTTGAATGTTCCCAAACTGCTTGATAGTGTATTTTTATTAACAGTTACAAATGGATTCAGATCACAATAGGCAGTGATTATAATATGAAGGTAATCTTATGAAGGCTGTAGTGAAGGGGTGTGAGGAAGGGCCAGAGGGGAGATTGGAGAGCATATGGACAGTAGAGAAACAGAGTGAGGGACTTCCCATGTGTCATCAGGAATCCTCCAAAGTCTTTCCCATCATTCATCTTCCCTGCCCTTCATCCCCAGAGAATGTGAGGACACATTTTGTTGGAGAGGTACTTTACTGTTTTTTCTGTTCTCTTTACCTTACCCCTGGGCCAAGTGCAAGCACTGGACTGAAGTGTAGTTTCCCAGCTGCTCCATTCTCACATCCTTCTGGGAAAGTGGCTTGTGGAAGGGCTTCCTAGTGTGAGGACATCAATAATACTATCTTTTCCTCCATTCTCTCCAGAGTTCATTTGCATCTATTTGCTTGGATCCCACCCTCCCATTCCTTGGCTTTATCAGATTGAGTCTGGATCAAATTACTTCTTACATATCCTCGAGTTTGATTTTGAGTGTTTCTTCTTCCCAAGGTAAACCTATCCCTGGAGCTGGTCTGATTTGTTCCTATATAGAAGAAAAGTGTTTGAGGCCTAAAACCTAACCCTAACATGTCTTGGTTACTTTTCTGTTGTTGGGTTAGCACACTGTGACTAAGGCAACCTATAAAAGGAAGAGATTATTGGGTATTAATTTTTAAAGAATATAGTAATAATATACTAGAATTACAATATATCCAAACATATCAGATTTCCAGATCCCTTATATAACCTTATATACAAATGCATATTTGCAAATATAGGTATAATATACGTGTTCCTTAGATGTGCAGGACCTTCCGAAATCTCATAGTCAAAGAATTTCGGGGCTAGAGAGATGGCTCACTGGTTGAGAGCCCTGGATGTTCTTCAAAAGGACCAGGGTTTAATTCCCAGCAGCCACATGGCAGCTAAGAACTGTCTTTAATCCCAGGGTCAGGGTATCTCACACCCTCACACAGGCATACATGCAGGAAAAACATAAACACACACAACATAAAAATAAATCATTTTTTAAAACATCAAAAAGATTTAATTTTTACTGTGGAACACAGACAGGATTAAATATTTGGTAAAGATTATAAAGTAACACAAATAAATCACAAATAAATACAAACACAAAGCACAGGAAATTTGTGAATTTAGATTGCCCACCTGTATCACACAGGTGGCAGGGAGATGTGACAATTCTCCTCTAAAATCAGATGTAAAAAAGTGTAAGAAACCTCTATATGATTTGTTTGTTTTCCACAGTAGTGGAGATTAAACCCAAAGGATTTTTGTTTGATTCTTTGTTTTGTTTGGTTTTTGTGTTTTTCAAGGGGGCAGGAGAACTCCCCAAGTATATTGGAGAATTAAAGGCCCACACACAGGGCGAATGTTTCCTGACATCTGTTCATGTCTACAAAAGTCAACACTGACAGATATAGGGTTGGTGAAATCCTTTCCCAGTCTGAAGGCTGTCATTTTGTTCTGACAACAGTGTCTTTTGCTTTACAGAAGCTTTTCAGTTTCATGAGGTCCCATTTATTGATTGTTTCTCTTAGAGCCTGAGCTGTTGGTGTTCTGTTCAGGAAGCTGTCTCCTGTGCCAAGGAGTTCTAGGCTCTTCCCCACTTTTGCTTCTAACCGATTTAGTGTGTCTGGTTTTATGTTGAGGTCTTTGATCCACTTGGACTTTAGTTTTGTGCAGGGTAATAAATATAGATCTATTTTCATTTTTCTGCATGTAGACATCCAGTTGGATCAGCACCATTTGTTGAAGATGCTGTCTTTTAAAGATTGAAGGGTTCTGGCTTCCTTGTCAAAAATCAAGTACTCATAGGTGTGTGTGTTTATTTCTGGGTCTTCTATTCGGTTTCATTGATCCACTATTCTGTTTCTGTGATAATACCATGTGGTTTTTATTACTATTGCTCTGTAGTAGAGCGTGAGGTCAGGGATGCAGATACCTCCAGATGATCTGTGTTGTATAGGATTGTTTTGGAGATTCTGGGTTTTTTGTTTCTCCATATGAAGTTGAGTATTTTTCTTTCAAGGTCTGTGAAGAATTGTGAAGGTATTTTGATGGGAATTGCATTGAATCTGTAGATTGCTTTTGGCAATATGGTCATTTTCACTATGTTAATCCTACCAATCCATGAGCACGAGAGGTCTTTCCACTGTGTAGGATATTCTTCAATTTTTCTTCAGAGATTTGAATTTTTTTTCATATAGGTCTTTCACTTGTTTTGTTAGAGTCACCTGAATGTACTTTTTGTTATTAGTTGCTATTGTGAAGGGTGTTGTTTCCCTAATTTCCTTCTCGGCCCTTTTGTCCTTGGTGTACAGGAGGGCTTCTGAGTTTTTTGAGTTGATTTTGTATCCAGCCACTTTGTTGAAGGTGTTTATCAGCTGAAGGAGTTCTCTGATTGAATTTTTGGGGTCGCTCATGTATATTATCATATCATCTGCAAATGGTGACACTTTGACCTCTTCTTTTATAATTTGTATCCCCCTGATCTCCTTTAGTTCTCTTATTGCTCTAGCTAGTCCTTCAAGTACTATGTTGAAAAGATATTGAGAGAGTGGGCAGCCTTGCCTTGTCCGTGATTTCAGTGGAATTGATTTAAATTTCTCTCCCTTGAGTTTGATGTATATACTCACTTATTTAGACCTATAAGATATGATAAACATACTGAAATCTATAT
Source organism: Pachyuromys duprasi (assembly GCA_028658305.1). NCBI lineage: Eukaryota > Metazoa > Chordata > Mammalia > Rodentia > Muridae > Pachyuromys > Pachyuromys duprasi. The sequence continues at coordinate 95,063,353 of CM053744.1, forward strand.
GCCTAAAGAAGATAAACAAAAAAAGAGGACCCAGGATAAGATGATCAATCCTCACTTAGAAAGACAAATGGGATGTAGGAGAAAACAAGTAACAGAACAGTGTCCTCCCACAAAGGACCTCTGAAAGACTCTACTAAGCAGTGTATCAAAAAGAAACTTAAAGTCATATCCAAACCTTCGGCAGAAGGCAGAGAATCATATGAAAGAAGGGGGAGTTAATATGATCTGGAAAGGATAGGAGCTCCACAAGGACCAAATATGTCTGGGCACAGGGGTCTTATATGAAACTGTTTCTCCAACCAAGGACCATGTGTGGATATAACCTAGAACCTCTGTTTGCCTATAGCCCATGGTAGCTTAGTATCCAAGTGGGTACCCTACTAAGGGGTATAGGGGCTATTTCTGACATGAAGTCAATTGTGGGCTGTTTGATCTCCCCACCCTGGAAGGAAGGAGCAGCCCTGCCAGGCCATAGAGAAGGACTTTGCAGCCAGTCCTGAAGATACCTAATAAACCAAGGACAGATGAAAGGGGAGGAGGTCCTCCCCTATCAGTGGACTTGGGAGGGGGCAGGGAGTGGATAAGGGAGGGAAGATGGGGGGCAGGGAGTAGACAAGGGAGGGAATGAGGGAGCTAGACTCACCTGGGATACAGAGTAAATAAAGTGTAGCTAATAATAAAATAAAATAAGTCAACACTGTTTCATGTCATATGCATCTGCTGAGGGTCTACTCCACCACTAAGACCAACAGGGTAAGAATCCATTGGATGCAAGAAGGCAGTTCTGATCAGCATCACTACATAGCTGGTGTTGGTTCACTCTTCTGGAGTCTGACCCATGGGGTTTAATTTGGATGTGTTTAAACACATCACAATTTGGTGAAAACTTTCCAGATGATAAGTAATTCAATCCTATGTGCACAATATAGCTTGCAAAAATCTCCTTGAGGAGCAAAGTTAGCTAAATAAATATCAGACATAGTACACCAAAACACTTTGTAAAGTGCATGTGATATCTTTCATAAATCTGTGTTTTATAAAAGACAACCTCATTATAAGAGCCTGGTGGAGGGTTCAGCATGGCTTTCAGCCACAAATATTGCACAAAGCTTACCATCTAGAATGCACACCTGAATCCAGGCTTCTGGGAAGGTAACTGGCCATGAACTCCTTTTCTTGAAGGCACAACTCTGTGTGCCTACATTCTAGGTTCTTAACAGTGCTTATCTGTGAGCACAGAAAGAAATTAGGACAGAGGCGCAGTGGCAGGGCCTGTGTGACATATGGAAGTATAACATGTGGAAGAGACTAGCACTGGAAAAGACCAAAAAAAGGACATACAAATGTATGTACTCCCCCCCACACAAAGACAGAGAAGCTTTATTCATGTAGAAACCTGGAAATCATTTTTCCAGGATGTAAATGTCACCTCTTTACATTTTTGGTTATTCTGTGGCCACAGAACGTTAGATGGAGTCACGATCAGGTAAGAATGCACTTAGATCTGTGGTAACCCTTCCACTGGAGTTGGGGTGGAGATGGCTCTGACTCCATTGCCACAGTGGGCCCTTTGGCTGATTTCCCAACAGTGATGGTGGCTTCCTGTGAGCAGGTACTCAGCTGCTGCTGGATGCTTGTGTGGAAGCTAGTGTGCCAGTGTTCATCTACAGCAGCTCAGTAGCCGTAGCAGGACCAAACTACAAGGACAGTGTCCTGAATGGCTATGAGGAAGACCATCTGGAGAGTACATGGCCTGATCCATACACATACAGCAAAAAGATGGCCGAGAAGGCAGTGCTAGCAGCCAGTGGGTGCGCACTGAGAAATAGTGGCATAATGCACATTTCAGGCCCTTGTACATTTATGGTGAAAAAAAGTTCCATTCTTTTTAAAACATGATAGTGGCCCTTGAAAATATGGGTGTTTTGGATGTTAATGCCAAATTATCCAGAGCCAATCCAGTATATGTTGACAATCTGACCTGGGGAAACATTCTGGCAGCCAGGGCCCTACAAGACCCGAAGAAGTCACCAAATATCCAGTGACACCCCTCACCAAAGCCATAATGATGTAAATAAAACCCTGAGCAAGGAATCGGGCCTCTGCCTTGATTCCAGTTGGAGCCTTCCTCTGCCCCTGCTCTTCTGGTTAGCCTTCCTGCTGGAAACTCTGAGCTTCCACATGTGTCCATTCTAGAACTATCAGCACTCCTTTAACCACCATTTGGTCACACTGTCAAACAGCATGTTTGCCTTCTCCTACAAAAAAAGCTCAGCAAGATCTGGGCTATGAGCCATGTGTCAGTTTGGAGGAAGCCAAGCAGAAAACCTCAGAGTGGATTGGGACACTAGTGGAGCAGCACAAGGAGACAATGAACTCAGAGACTCAGTGAAGGGAAGACAACAGGGACATGCCCTGGGTGTTATCAGAAATCATTGCCAGGTTCCATTAAGAGACAGAGGCACAACCCATGTCCTCTTGCCTCCCTTTGACACAGGGGACAACTTAGTGTCTTCCTCAAGTCCCCAGAAGCCTTGCCATGTACTGGCCAAGCCACCAGCTTTCTTCCCCAAGCACCTGCCCAGAGACACACAGGCCACTGTGCCTCAGCTCCTGGTTTCTAACTACTCAGCACCTCTTGTTGCTCAGAGCTCTCTCCATGGGCTTCATCTCCCCATTCAAAGCATTTCTCATTTGGTAAAGAGATTGGGTGTTGGGTTCCAGCCTGAGCTTGTTTGCAAGGAAGCTGTGCTGTTGGATTTTGTGATTGGAAAGTTCTCATTAAACTGTCCTTGACTATTCTTCATACCTCTTATTTACTTTCTCCAGTTTCTTAAAATGTAAAGTGTGCTTGTCTCTCAAAACTCTTTGCATAAGAAAGTGGCTCCTGTTTGTTTGAACCCAAATTGTATAGGTTTTTGGATAACAAACATGTGCACTTAGGATTCCTGCCATGTAGGAACATCTCTCCACATGTCAAACTGCATTGCAAACTGATTCCTTGTGGACAATTTCTTCTACTGGGAGGGTTAACATTCCACACTTTGGCTGGACACTGCATTCTCTCTCTCTCCCTTCAACTCTCTCTCCTTCTCTCTCACTTTCTCTCTCACTCTCGTTCTCTCTCCTGTGCAGGGGAACTGATTTTGGCTCTTTAACATTTGTGTTTGACTGGGAATGCCTGAGACAAACAAAAATCAGTGGCTTTTGTGGTTGTCTAATATGAGCTCTGAACAAAGCATTGTCTGCCCCTAGAGCTCATGGGAAGTAACAACCTGTGTCCCCTTTTTTAAAAAGCATGTCTTCTTGGACCTAACGTTGTATTCTAAGTTCATATAATTGTTCTTCTCAGTGTCCTGTGATCTTTTTTGTCTGGATTGGTGAAGAGTGACACAATGAAGGAAAGAATAATGTTAGAGAGGTAACAAATGTTCTCTGTAGCCCCTTTGGGTAGTGATGGGAACAGGGTGTTAAGAGCAGTGTGAGGGACGCAATGACATATTCTTGTCACACAGAGAATCATATCAGAAAAACAGATCCCATTTCTATATGTTTTTGTTTGTTTGTTTGCTTGCCTTCCTACTTGCTTGCTTTGTTTTGACATGGGATTTTGTGTAGCCCTGCCAACCTTGGAACTCCCTCTGTAGACCAGGCTGGTCTTGAACTGACATAGATGCTCCTTCTGCTGCCCAGAGCTGCGATTAAAGATATGTACCAAGACTGACAGGCTCCGGTTTCTGGAATGGGAGGAACTCCAAGAGCTCTTATAGAAAAAGGTGACATGGAGGATCAGGAAGCCCTCACCTGGTTATCCAATCACTCATGTTATACACAATTCTATTCTAACTACTTGGGGCCTCATGGAGAGGCTAGGGTATACAGGTGGGAAAGACTAGGGTATAAAGGTGGGAAAGATTAAGATAAAGGGAGCTCTGTCTATTCAACTATGAGAAAGTCATCACCCTGCTAGGGAAAGACTTTCTAGTGCATCCTTTTACAGGGAACACGCATGCTCATGGAAGTAACCTCTCACCTATACACTGAAAGCAAGCCCAGTCGACCCATTAGTATTAAGGATAAACATGGGTACCATTGCCTTAGTGTGTCAATGGAACATTAGGGAAGGAGAAAGACATTGTTTACTTCTCCTCAAGAGAAAGAATTTTACCAACAACTTCTACTCTCAGTAAAAGTGAGAATTCTAGAACACAGCTGGGCATGTGGTTACTCCCAGATTTCAGTTTCCATTTACACCATGGAGACAAATTATGACTCCCAGGAAATGAAGACAAAATATTTAATATCTACCCAAAATTATCTCTCACTGAATGTGAGATCTGAGGCACTATCCTTGAATTTATATTTAATTTGTTCTCCTTTTTTCTCCATCCACATCCCTTCCCGTGTACAGTTATATCCTCTTTGATCCTTAGTCCAGTTCCTTTCTTGTCATCTCCCTATTTTTCAGAAAAGAGAGAACAAATCAAGACACATTTAAGGTATAACAAGAATCAGAGATTAAAGGCTCTAGTATGTCAGTAAATGTCAATTTACCACAAGAACCAGTAAACAGTGTTTTGCCCAGTTTGTGAGAACATATGAAATCGACTCCACTGCAATCGACACCATCAAGCTGTACCACCTGATTTCAATCCCTGGGACCCACCTAGTGGAATGAGAGAACTGATTCTAGACATACTTGCCAAGACATGCAAGTGCGAGGATGCACAGAGACAGCCATGCATATGTACACAATGCAATAAATCTATGCATACATTCATAAGTGTCTGGATAAATATATAAATAAGTGTAAAAGAAACAATAAGTTTGAGTGGCTTATGAAACGCTTAGCTATACAAGAAACGAAACCCAAAACCCCTGTCATGTCTACAATGACAATTCAAAGGAGGTATGAGGCTGGCAATCTTGCAAGGATAAATATTGACACCTTTGAAACTTGGATATTGTCTCTTCTGACATTAGGTACCATAGACATCGCAAGAGTCTCACCTAGTGCCAAGATTTCCTCTTTGTCCAGTTCAATAACACATTTACACAGAAAACTCATAAGAACAAAATTGAAAACCATATTAGGTAAGCAAATGATCTGTAGGGTAAACAAACAACAATAAATACCATTTTGTTCATTTTGTGTTGGCTAAATATGCTGGTTGGTCATGAGGCCTGTCATTCAGTGTGGATTGCATACTCAGTAAGAATTGGTTGGAAAACAATTCCTTTCCCTCTGAACGCCATTATCACTTGGAGATGGGTTCTGAGCTAGGTCAGAGGGTTTTGTCTACTTCCACTCTCAGCACTGGAGCCCCATCTGGTTTAGTCCTGTGAGGGTCTGTGTATGCTGCCAGAGCCTGCCAGCAGAGCAGAACAGGGTTCTGAGTCGGGAATGAGGATTGAAATTAATGTTGTGTACTATACATATTATGTTCTGAGAGGCTTCTGGCCGCATGTTCGTGACTCCAATGAGCCCTATAGCGTCAATAAGCTCTGCATCCGAAAAACCATGAGGCCAGCCAGCCTTCTTTATTTAAACAAACAGCTTACCCAATGGGTTAATTTTTATAAGGAAGTGAGGCAGAGCTGACATTTCAAACAAGCTCTCCTACCTGCTGTCACTAAACAAAAGGCGAATGGACTTGTAAATCCTTCCCTGTCTCCAAGGGAAGGCCTGGAAAAAACCTGTCTTCCTGTGCTGAGACTTGCATTTCAAACAGCTGCCAAACCAGCTTTGACCCTGCCCACGACAATTCCCCCTTTTATATTTATTAAAAAAGATATTTATTTTTTTCAATGTTTTGTTTTATTCTTTTGTTCTTCTTGTCATTATTATTGTTGTTATTTACAATTTATTCTTTTTGTAACCCAGTTTTAGCCCCCTCCCTAATCTCCTCTTGGTCCCACCCTCCCTCCCTCTTTCTACCCTATCTCTCTTCCTTAGTCCACTGATAGGGGAAGTCCTCCTCCCCTACTGTCTGTCCGTAGCCTATCAGGTCCCATCAGGAGTGCCTGGATCCTCTTCCTCTGTGGGCTGGCTAGGTTGCTCCACCAGGGAGAAGTGATCAAGGAGCAGGCAAACACACTCATGTCAGAGATTGTCTCTTCTCCCCTTACTCTGGAACTCCCATGGAGAATGAACTATATGTGGGCTACATCTGAGCAAAGGGTCTAGGTCCTCTCTATGCATGGTCTTTTTTTTTTTAATTTATTTATTTTTATCTCAATCACAGGTTAGGTACTTTGAATCCCAGGTGTAGCCCCCTCCCTCATTCCCTCCTACCCTCCCACTCCCTCCCTCATCTCCCTCCTCCCCGCCCCCTACAAGTCCACCAACAGGGGAGGACGTCCTTCCCTTCCATCCAACCCCAGCTTATCCTGTCTCCTCAGGGCTGGCTGCAATGTCCTCCCCTGGGATCTAGCCAGTCTGTCACTCCCCGGCTTGTATGGGGGAGGGTCAAAGAGTCAGCCATCAAGATCATGACTGAAACAGTCCCTGTTTCCCT
>CM053744.1:95070370-95085600 GCA_028658305.1 Pachyuromys duprasi
ATATTATTCATTATATGGATGACATTTTACTGACTCATAAAAATGAATGGCTCGAACAGAATCTCGCAAGTATTTTGGTAAAGAACCCTCCATAATTGGAGTCCCTTTTACCAAACAGCAAGTAAATTGGTTATTTCAAAATACAGATTCTTGGGCAATAGCCTTTGCTCATTATTCAGGACAAATAGGCAATCATTATCCAAAAGATAAATTACTTCAGTTTGCTAATGAACATGCTTTTGTATTTCCTAAAATAATTAAACAGAAGCCATTACCTAAAGTTCCAACTGTATTCACAGATGGATCTTCAAATGGAAAAGCTGTGTACGTACTAAAAGGACAAACTTTTGTTTTGCAAACTTTGCCAGCCTCAGCTCAAGTTGTAGAATTACGAGCTGTTGCTGCAGTCTTCAAAAATATGGCTTGAATCAAGTGTATTATTGGGGTCTGCATCTATCCTGAGGAACTGAGGGTCTCCCCACCTCGGGAGTCCAACATAGCTATGCAAAATCAAAAGTATAAATAAAAGTAACAAAGACAGAATCAGCAAATAGGACAAACATCAGCAAATCAGGGGCTTACAAAACCAAATAGAAAGATTGGAGAACTGGGAGTGGTGGTACACTCCCTTAATCCAAACCCTCAGGGCAGCAGATCCTTGTGAGTTGCTGTGAGTTCAAGGCCAGCCAGATTTACAAACTGAGTCCAAGACAGCCAAGTCTACACAGAGAAAACCTGTCTCAATAAACACAACTAGTAAAACACACCCACACAAAACAACAACAAAAGAATCACTGGAGAAGCCCAAGTAAAAGAGTAAACAAAAGTAATCTCAAATGAATTTCTTAAAACATCCAGTAAAAATCTCTAGGGAGGACCTGCAGAAACCCTCCTGCTAGAGCTCTGGAGGTTGGTGGTATCTGGATAAGAATGGCCCCTTATGCTCACATGCTTGAATCCTTGGCTCCCATTGGTGGAAATCATGCAGAAGGATTAGGAGGTATGGCCTTGTGGGAGGAGCTACATCACTAGAGGTAAACTTTGAGCTTCCAAAGAATGCTGGCACTCCTATTGCACTCTCTGCTACCTGCTTACAGATCAAGAAGGGAGCTCTCTGTTGTGTCTGCCTTAAAGATTTCCAACCCTTAGTAAGTCCACTTCAATGCTTTCTTTTAGAGGTTGCTGTGGGGTTTTGAAACAGCAGAACCAAGCAGTGATTACATTGCCTGTTAGGGAGGTTTCTACTTACTTGGGTGAGCTTCCTGTTCATTATGCCCACACTGGGTATATTTATGCCATGGTCAGGAAATAGTAACCTGTGCTGGGAATGTTTGTTCTGTCTGTTCTCAAGGGCACAGTGTCTGAACACCCTTCACGGTTTTCTCTTCTTTCTCCACATCACAAGAGTGAAATAGTGGGAATCTTTCTGAGCACAGGGCCTTAATGGACATTTGAGAGAAACACATTTGAGTTTGAAATTGGGGAGATGGTCTGGCTCTTAGACTTGGCTCTCAATATGTGAAAACAGTACATGTCAGTTTACCAGTAAAAGCACTAACCAGATGTGTCTTTGGCTACCACATTCTTCTGAACTTACTCCCTCACTATACAATGCTTCTCAGTTGAACGCTTTCATATCTTCTCCATAGCTAAATGTGCTCATTTGATAAATATGCTGAGTGTAATTTGCCTCTTTTCTGGGTTGAGGGGTATGTCATATATCGCCTCTATATCAGCAGTATCAGACCAGGGGGGCAACTGAGAGAATGAACACAAAAAGAAGTAAGAGAAGAAACAGATTATTTTTCTTTTTTTAATTTTATTTTTTAAATATTAGTTATAGTTTAATAACTTTGTATCTCTTCTGTATCCCAATCCCTCATTCCCTCCCAATCCCACCCTCTGTCCCTCATCTCCCCCCTGCCCTTTTCCAAGTCCACTCATGAGGAAGGACCTCCTCCTTTTCATCTGACGTGGTTTATCAGGTATCTTCTTTATCAGGACTGGCTGCAAAGTCCTCCTCTGTGGCCCGGCAGGGCTGCTTCTCCTTTGAGATGTTTTTGGGGGTGGGGAGGGTAGGGGAGACTGGGTTCAAAGAGCCTGCCATGAGTTCATGTAAGAAATAGTCCCTATTCCCCTTACTAGTTTATCCACTTGGATATTGAGCTACTATGGGCCACATCCAAGCAGAGGTTCTAGGTTATATCCATACATAAGTCCTTGGTTGGAGAAAGAGTCTCATAAAAGACCCCTGTGCACAGATAAACAGATTTGATTAAATAGCTGGCACAAAGAAGAAAGGTGAGTGAAGAGGCGGAATGCTTTGAATGTAAATATACTTAGGAATTTCAAGTATTTATTAACATGAGCTAGTTGTTTAAACATGACTATATTCAAAGAACAGAAAGTGCCTGGATGGCTATGGTAGAGAGATATAGACAGGGAGGATCATATGTCGGGAGGAGGAGAAGAAAGGAAGCACTGACGGGGAGAAACATCGTCTATCATCACTTGAAAACACTCCATCTACATCAAGGCTCCTCCAGGGATAGCCCTTCCTGTGGCACGCCACACTCCCTGTAATATAGCTCTTCAAACACTTCCCTTTTGTTCACATTAGAAATAGCACAGTTCACATTGAAATAATCGTGTTTCCTATCCACACATAGTGGTATTCTGGTCTTCTGTTCTCTGACCAATCATGCCTTAAGATATGCTTATGAATGTCTAGAATTCTCCTGTTCATATCATGGTGAAACATGAATCAGTGAACAGACATAGAACAATCACAAGACTACTGCCTTCAAAGACATCTTACTACAGCTTACCAGTACCATCGCTGGCATTCAGGTTGTGGCATGATTATTGCTGGCTGCTCTTAGATAGGTTTACTCTAAGAATCAGGGGCCAAGGTAAATTGTGGGCTAGAGAGATGACTCGGTTGCAACTCTTACAGAGGACCCATGTTCTGTCCCCAGCACACAGAAAGCAATTCACAATTGTGGACATAAAAACCAGAGTCTTCTCTGAAAGGATTTAAGAGGTACTTGGTTCTAGAGCCATTTTGAATGAAGATGACTGGAAACACAGATTGAGATAACTCCAAGTTCCATGTGCAACATGGAAGTATTTTATCATTTTCTAAAACCAGAAAGTCATAAATTAAAACATCTGTAAAATATACTGTTGGGTAAACAAGAAAGACAAGTACAAAAAAGACCTAATACCTCTTGATTTGGTAGTTGTTAACGTTATACTAAGTGAATATCTAAAAAGTTTTTTTTCTTATTATTACAAGTTGTTATTTTAAAGTTATTGGCTTATTCATTAACAAGACATATTAGTTCACATAGAGAATGGGGCAAGGAATGGCTGTTCCAAAGTTAACTAACCCAAGATATAGTTATTAAGCTCTGACCCTTCAAAATTCCAATCTGTCCATAGTACTGAAATTCTTGTTGGTCCATCATTCTCTGCAAACACAGAAACTCCTAGGAATTTTTGTTCACAACCAGGCAGCTTCTTAGCAGAAATTCTTGTTTACACAATCATCTTCTGTAATATCAATTGTAGGAAACCCAATACACTCTTCCTCTGGCCTCTAAAGGCACCAGGCAAACATGTAGTGCACACACATACATGCATGCAAAAAATATTCACACTGGAAACTTAATTCCATAACAGAAGCTCTAGAGCAAATGGGAAAATGTATACCTACACGATTAGGCTGCATTGAATAATCATACTCAGGACTGAAATATATAAAAATATATACAAAACTATGTGAAAGAATCAATAGGAAACAAATTGTTGGTTCTCTAAAAAACATCAATAATATTGGGAAACTCTTACACCAATAACTAAAACGTAGAGTGAAATTAAAATATCAAAATTAGAGTTCAGAGGGGAACATAACAACAGAGGGTGAGGAAACTATGAGGATTATAAGGACACATTTAAAAACCTGTACACCAGATTGAAACATCTAAAGGAAATGGATAATTTTCTCAATATACAGCATTTATCAAAGGTAAGTCAAAGTCAGCCAAGCAAGTAGACCATGACCCCTAGAGAAATGGAAGCAGTCACTAAAATCTCCCAATAAAAACAACAACAAAGAGCAAAGCCCAGGGCTATGTGGTTTTCACAGAGAATTTTTTTGTTTTTGTTTTTTGTCCTTAGTGGTCTGGATGTCACAACATGGTACAATTGTGTGTAATATTGTGCAAAACTAGCTAAAAATTATTAACTGAATGAACTTATAGTAGGTGATGCCTGATTTGAATGATCCCAAACTGCTTCATAGTGTATTTTTATTAACAGTTACAGATGGATTCAGATCATAACAGGCAGTGATTATAATGTAAAGGTAAACTTATGAAGGCTGTAGTGAAGGGGTGTGAAGAAGGGCCAGAGTGGAGATTGGAGAGCATATGGACAGTACAGAAACATAATGAGGGCCAAGGACTTCCCATGTGTCATCAGGAATCCTCCAAAATCTTTCCCATCATTCCTCTTCCCTGCCCTTCATCCTCAGAGAAATTGTGGACACATTTTGCTGGAGAGGTACTTTACTGTTTTTTCTGCTTTCTCTACCTCACCCCCAGACCAAGTATAAGCACAGGATTGAAGTGTAGTTTCCCACCTGCTCCATTCTGTGAAAGTGGCTGTGGAAGGGCTTCCTAGTGTGAGGACATCATTAATACTATCTCTTCCTCCATTCTCTCCAGAGTTCATTTACATCTGTTTGGTTGGATCCCACTCTCCCATTCCTTGGCTTTATCAGATTGAGGCTGGATCACATTACTTCTTACATATCCTAGAGTTTGATTTTGAGTGTTCCTTCTTCCCAACTTGAACCTATCCCTATCCTATATAGAAGAAAAGTGTTTGAGGCCTAAAACCTAACCCTAACATGTCTTGGTTACTTTTCTATTGTTGGGTTAAGACACTGTGACCAAGGCAACCTATATGAGGAAGAGATTATTGGCAGTTACAGGTTCAGTGGGTGAGAACCTATGACCATCATGGCAGGGTGCATGGCAGCAGGCAGACAGACGTGAAGCTATTGCAGTTGCTGAGAGCTCGTATCTTGACCCACATGCACAAGGCAGAGAACTAACTGGGAATGATGCAAGTCTTTGGAAGCCTCAAAGGCCACCTCCAGTGACACACCTCCTTTCCACCAACTGGGGACCAGGTACACAAATATATGAATGCTCAGGGGCATCCTCATTCAACCCACCCCAAGTCAGTGTCAACATTCTTAGACACATTGGAGATTTAGAAAGACTGGGTCTCTGGCCACACCTCTTTAGACTATATTGTCAAGTTTAATTTTATCTATTTTGTAAGAATGATTAACATCTTAAGATACTGGGCCAGTATACTTGTGTTAAAAGTAATAGTCTTCAGATATTTGAGAAGTGACAGTTGCAAAAGGTTAAAAAAGAAAAACACACCAAAAAAAAAAAAAAACACACACACACAAAAAAAAACCTACGAACTAAACAGATTCACTATTTATAGTAATCTGAGCCAAAGAAAACATATTTTTTTTGGTAATCCCAGTTTTTCCATGAGGGTTTTAAAATTTTTTTAATTTGTTAATTTTTAAAGAATTTAGTAATATTATACTAGAATTACAATATATCCAAACATATCAGATTTCCAGATCCCTTATATAACCTTATATACAAATGCATATTTGCAAATATAGGTCTAATATAGATGTTCCTTACATGTGCAGGACCTGCTGAAATCTCACAGTCAAAGAATTTCACGGCTAGAGAGATGGCACAATGGTTGAGAGCACAGGATGTTCTTCAAAAGGACCAGGGTTTAATTCCCAGCAGCCACATGGCAGCTAAGAACTGTCTTTAACCCCTCGTTTTAGGGCATCTCACACCCTCACACAGGCATACATGCAGGAAAAACAGAAACACACATAACATAAAAATAAGAAATCATTTTTTAAAACATCAAAAAGATTTAATTTTTACTGTGGAACACAGACAGGATTAAATATTTGGTAAAGATTATAAAGTAACACAAATAAATCACAAATAAATACAAACACAAAGCACAGGAAATTTGTGAATTTAGATTGCCCACCTGTATTACACAGGTGGCAAGGAGATGTGACAATTCTCCTCTAAAATCAGATGTAAGAAAGTATAAGAAACCTCTATATGATTTGTTTGTTTTCCATGGTAGTGGGGATTGAACCCAAAGGATTTTTGTTTGATTCTTTGTTTTTTTGGTTTTTGTGTTTTTCAAGGGGGCAGGAGAACTCCCCAAGTATATTTGGAGAATTAAAGGCCCAAATACAGGGCCAAAGTTTCCTGACATCTGTTCATGTCTACAAAAGTCAACACTGACAGATATAGGGTTGGTGAAGATCCTTTCCCAGTCTGAAGGCTGTCATTTTGTTCTGACAACAGTGTCTTTTGCTTTACAGAAGCTTTTCAGTTTCATGAGGTCCCATTTATTGATTGTTTCTCTTAGAGCCTGAGCTGTTGGTGTTCTGTTCAGGAAGTTGTCTCCTGTGCCAAGGAGTTCTAGGCTCTTCCCCACTTTTTCTTCTAACCGATTTAGTGTGTCTGGTTTTATGTTGAGGTCTTTGATCCACTTGGACTTTAGTTTTTTGCAGGGTGATGAATACAGATCTATTTTCATTTTTCTGCATGTAGACATCCAGTTGGACCAGCACCATTCGTTGAAGATGCTGCCTTTTTGCCATTGAATGGTTCTGGCTTCTTTGTCAAAAATCAAGTACTCATAGGTGTGTGGTTTCATTTCCGGGTCTTCTATTCTGTTCCATTGATCCACTATTCTGTTTCTGTGATAATACCATGTGGTTTTTATTATTATTGCTCTGTAGTAGAGCTTGAGGTCAGAGATGGAGATACCTCCACATGATCTGTTGTTGTACAGGATCATTTTGGAGATTCTGGATTTTTTGTTTCTCCATATGAAGTTGAGAATTTTTCTTTCAAGGTCTGTAAAAAATTGTGTTGGCATTTTGATGGGAATTGCGTTGAATCTGTAGATTGCTTTTGGCAGGATGGCCATTTTCACTATGTTAATCCTACCAATCCACGATCACGGGAGATCTTTCCATCTTCTGATATCTTCTTCAATTTCTTTGTTCAGAGACTTGAAGTTTTTTTCAAACAGGTCTTTCACTTCCTTGGTTAGAGTCACACCAAGGTACTTTATGTTATTAGTGGCTATTTGTGAGGGGTATTGTTTCCCTGATTTCTTTCTCTGCTCTTTTGTTTTTGGTGTACAGGAGGGCTTCTGATTTTTTTGAGTTGATTTTGTATCCAGCCACTTTGTTGAAGGTGTTTATCAGCTGAAGGAGTTCTCTGATTGAATTTTTGGGGTCACTCATGTATATTATATTATCATATCATTTACAAATGGTGACACTCTGACCTCTTCTTTTCCAATTTGTATCCCCTTGATCTCCTTTAGTTGTCTTATTGCTCTAGCTAGGCCTTCAAGTACTATGTTGAAGAGATATTGAGAGAGTGGGCGGCCTTGCCTTGTCTCTGATTTCAGTGGAATTGATTTAAGTGTCTCTCCATTGAGTTTGATGTATATATTCACTTATTTAGACCTATCAGATATGATAAACATACTGAAATCTATACGCCTATAGAAGATAAACAAAAAAGAGGACCAGGGGTTAGATGATCAGTCCTCACGTAGAAAGACAAATGGAATGTAGGAGAAAACAAGTAACAGGACAGGGTTCTACCACATAGAACCTCTGAAAGACTCTACTAAGCAGTGTATCAAAAAGAAACTTAGACTCATAACCAAACCTTCAGCAGAAGGCAGAGAATCATATGAAAGAAGGGGGAGTTAATATGATCTGGAGAGGATAGGAGCTCCACAAGGACCAAATATGTCTGGGCACAGGGGTCTTATATGAAACTGTTTCTCCAACCAAGGACCATGTATGGATATAACCTAGAACCTCTGTTCGCCTGTAGCCCATGGTAGCTCAGTATCTAAGTGGGTACCCTAGTAAGGTGTATAGGGACTATTTCTGACATTAAGTCAATGGTGGGCTCTTTGACCTCCCACCCTGCGAGGAAGGAGCAGCCCTACCAGGCCACAGAGAAGGACTTTGCAGCCAGTCCTGAAGATACCTAATAAACCAAGGACAGATGAAAGGGGAGGAGGTCCTCCCCTATCAGTGGACTTGGAAAGGGGCAGGGAGGGGACAAGGGAGGGAAGATGGGGGACAGGGAGTAGACAAGGGAGGGAATGAGGGAGCTGGACTCACCTGGGATACAGAGTAAATAAAGTGTGGCTAATAATAAAATAAAATAAGTCAACACTGTTTCATGTCATATACATCTGCTGAGGGTCTACACTACCACCAAGACCAACAGGGTAAGAATCCATCGGAGGCAAGAAGGCAGTTCTGATCAGCATCACTACGTAGCTGGTGTTGGTTCACTCTTCTGGAGTCTGACCCATGGGGTTTAATTTGGATGTGTTTAAACACATCACGATTTGGTGAAAACTTTCCAGATGATAAATAATTTAATCCTATGTGCACAATATAGCTTACATAGATCTCCTTGAGGAGCAAAGTTAGCTAAATAAATATCAGACATAGTACACCAAAACACTTTGTAAAGTGCATGTGACACCTTTCATAAATCTGTATTTTATAAAAGACAGCCTCATTATAAGAGCCTGGTGGTCTCCAGCCACAGGGATAGGACAAAGCTCACCAGTCTAGATGCACACCTGATTCCAGGCTTCTGGGATGGTAACTGGCCATGCACTCCTTTTCTTCAAGGCACAACTCTGTGTGCCTACATTCTAGGTTCTTACCAGTGCTTATCTGTGAGCACAAGGAACTTTGTGCCTCCTACAAGAAATCCTGTGCCTTTTGAAAGTCTTGTGCAGCTCAAACCATTCACAAGTAGTCCAAAAGTTTCCATCCTTTTGGGTCTTATCTCTCTTCCTTATAATGGGAACACTGTCCTCTTGAGAAAACAAACACTACCTTCTTTGTTCTTCTAAACATATTCCTATTTTAAAATTCTCCTTATACATCCCAGTAAAACACTTCACACTTTCTTACTATACTTAGTTGTTTCATACAACAAAGTGCCAAAATATATAAATCAGAAATGTCTGTCTAACTGTTTTACGTTCTTTTTAACTTCCTTAGAACCTAGGCACCTTATCTCAAAGGAAGCAAGCAAATGGGTTAGTATTGCTGTGATGAAACACCATGAGCAAAAAACTACATGGGGAGGAAAGAATTTAGTTAGCTTATACTTCCACATCACTGTTCGTTACTGAAGGAAGTCAAGAGAAGAACTCAAACAGGGCAGGAACCTGAAGGCAGGAGCTGATTTAGAGACCATAAAGGGGTTCTGCTTAGTGACTTGCTCTCATGTCTGCTGGGCTCTGGATAGGTCAGATGCATCTGCCTGGAGCTCAGCAAGCAGAACTGAGGCCTGATGTCATTGGTGTTTAAAGGAAGAACTCAGGCTGAGAGAGGAAGGAAGAGTAGACTCACATGTAGTCAGTAGGGGAAAACAGACATAAGGACACACTCATGATATACCTATTGCCAGGAATGTTCTCCTGTCTCTCCACACCAAAGTGACTGGATTCCACCGCCGAATGATTGATGCCCATCCATACACTGCCACTAAGGACTTTATCTGGAAACTAAAAGTAAATAAAAATACTTATTGCCTATACACTATACCTGAGCATGCAAGCTTTAAGTTCTTAACTACCTCGGAGAATATGCTATCCTTCATTCTTTGAGTTTAAAAAAAAAATAGAAAAAAAACCAGAACTGACCCTCCTTAATGAAAGAAAATGCATGAAGATTAGAACCTTTATGCTTTTATTTAGTGGGGAGTCTTTTTGAAAAGTTTTTGTTGTTTTTGGCAATCATACCTTGAACACACAGCAAAGGCTCAATTGCTGACTAATATCCCCAAACTAATGTCAGTTTTTAGAAAACATAAAGGAACCCTTTTCCAGAATAAACATGTAGAGAAGCACTCTCTGAAATAAAAACAGTGGCTAGTTTTCTTCAGCTTGACACATACTAGTCACCTGGAAAGAAGGAACCTCAGCTGTAGAACCAATTCCATCAGATGGGCCTGTGGCCTGTGGGATATTTCCTAGATTAATGATTGATATTTGGGGGCCCCGCCCACCATGGGCTGTGTCAGTGCCGAGCAGGTGTTGTTGGGTTATCTGAGTAAGCCAGCTGAGCAGCCCATGGCATCATCCATGGCTTCTATGTTCCCACAGTGACTTTCCCTGGTGATAAACAGTGATCCAGAGTGTCAGCCATATGAAACCTCTCCTGTTGTTGTTTATTACATCCCATAGTGTTTATTACAGCAACACAAAGAAATTAGGACAGAGGTGCAGTGGCAGGGCCTGTGTAACATGTGGAAGAGACTAGCAAAGGAAAAGACAAAAAAAAAAAGGGCATACAAACATATATACTCACACACACACACACAGACACAGCCACACAGAGGGAGGGAGACAGAGCTTTATTCATGTAGAAACCTGGAAATCATTTTTTCAGGATGTAAATGTCACCTCTTTACATTTTTGGTTATTCTGTGGCCATAGAACGTTAGATGGAGTCACGATCAGGTAAGAATGCACTTAGATCTGTGGTAACCCTTCCACTGGAGTTGGGGTGGAGATGGCTCTGACTCCATTGCCACAGTGGGCCCTTTGGCTGATTTCCCAACAGTGTTGGTGGCTTCCTGTGAGCGGGTACTCAGCTCCTGCTGGATGCTTGTGTGGAAGCCAGTGTGCCAGTGTTCATCTACAGCAGCTCAGTAGCTGTGGCAGGACCAAACTACAAGGACAGTGTCCTGAATGGCTGTGAGGAAGACCATCTGGAGAGTACATGGCCTGATACATACACATACAGCAAAAAGATGGCCGAGAAGGCAGTGCTAGCAGCCAGTGGGTGCGCACTGAGAAATGGTGGCACTTTGCACATTTCAGCCCCTTGTACATTTATGGAGAAAAAAATTCCATTCTTTTTAAAACATGATAGTGGCCCTTGAAAATATGGGTGTTCTGGATGTTAATGCCAAATTATCCAGAGCCAATCCAGTATATGTTGACAGTCTGACCTGGGCAAACATTCTGGCAGCCAGGGCCCTACTAGACCCGAAGAAATCACTAAATATCCAATGACACCCCTCACCAAAGCCATGATGATTTAAATAAAACCCTGAGCAAGGAAAGGGGCCTCCGCCTTGATTCCAGTTGGAGCCTTCCTTTGTCCCTGCTCTTCTGGTTTGCCTTTGGAAACTGTGAGCTTCCTCCTGTGTCCAGTCTAAAACTTTCAGTGCTCCTTTAAACGCCACTTGGTCACACTGTCAAACACCATGTTTACCTTCTCCTACAAAAAAAGCTCAGCAAGATCTGGGCTATGAGCCATGTGTCAGTTTCGAGGAAGCCAAGCAGAAAACCTCAGAGTGGATCGGGACACTAGTGGAGCAGCACAAGGAGACAATGAACTCAGAGACTCAGTGAAGGGAAGATAACAGGGACATGGCCCTGGGTGTTATCAGAAATCCTTGTCAGGTCCTCAGAAGGTACAGAGGCACAACCCAGGTCCTCCTGCCTCCCTTTGACACAGGGGACAACTTAGTGTCTTCCTCAGGTCCCCAGAAGCCTTGCCACGCACTGACCCAGCCACCAGCTTTCTTCCCCAAGCACCTGCCCAGAGACACACAGGCCACACTGCCTCAGCTCCTGGCTCCTAATCTCTCAGCACCTCTTGTTGCTCAGAGCTCTCTCCATGGGCTTCATCTCCCCATTAACAGCATTTCTCATTTGGAAAAGAGATTGGGTGTTGGGTTCCAGCCTGAGCTTGTTTGCAAGGAAGCTGTGCTATTGGGTTTTGTGATTGGAAAGTTCTCAGTAAACTGTCCTTGACTATTCTTCATACCTCTTATTTACTTTCTCCAGTTTCTAAAATTGTGAAGTGTGCTTGTCTCTCACAACTCTTTGCCTAAGAAAGTGACTCCTGTTTTTTTGAATCCAATTTGTTTAGGGTTTTGGATAACAAATATGTGCACAAACTGCATTGCGAACTGATTCCTTGTGGACACATTCTTCTACTGGGAGGGTTAACATTCCACACTTTGGCTGGACACTGCATTCCCTCTCTCTCTCTCTCCCTTTCTCTCTCTCTCTCTCTCTCCTGCTCTCTCACTTTCTCTCTCACTCTCTCACTCTCTCTCCTGTGCAGGGGAATTGATTTTGGCTCTTTAACATTTGTGTTTGACATATTTATTATAATACCCTGAGAATGCCTGAGACAAACAGAAATCAGTGGCTTTTGTGGTTGTCTAATATGAGCTCTGAACAAAGCATTGTCTGCCTCTAGAACTCGTGGGAAATAACAACCTGTGTTCCCTTTTTTAAAAAGCATGTCTTCCTGAACCTAACGTGGTATTCTAAGTTCATATAATTGTTCTTCTTAGGGTCTTGTGTTCATTTTTGCCTGGATTGGTAAAGAGTGACACAATGAAGGAAAAAATAATGGAGCTACAACAAAAGTTCTGTTAGAGAGGTAACAAATGTTCTCTGTAGCCCCTTTGGGTAGTGAAGGGAACAGGGTGAGGAGCAGTGTGAGGGACCCAATGACATATACTTGTCACACAGAGAATCATATCAGAAAAACAGATCCCATTTCTGTCTTGTTTTCTTGTTTGTTTGCTTGCTGCCCACTTGCTTGCTTTGTTTTGACATGGCATTTTGTAGCCCTGGCAGCCCTAGAACTCCCTCCGTAGAACAGGCTGGTCTTGAACTGACATAGATCCTCCTTCTGCTGCCCAGAGCTGGGATTAAAGATATGTACCAAGACTGACAGGCTCCAGTTTCTGGAATGGGAGGAACTCCCAGTGCTCTTGTAGACAAAGGTGACAGGGAGGATCAGGGAACCCTCACCTGAGGATTCAGTCACTCCATAGCATGTAATACTCAATTCTATTCTAACTGCATGGGGCCTCATGGAGAGGCTAGGGTATAAAGCCTAGGGTAAAGGGAGCTCTGTATATTCAACTATGAGAAACTCATCACCCTGCTAAGGAAAGACTTTCTAGAGCATCCTTTTACAGAGAGCATGCATGCTCATGGAAGTAACCTTTTACCTATGCACTGAAAGCAAGCCCATTCAACCCATTAGTATTAAGGATGAAAATTGGTACCATTGCCTTAGTGTGTCAATGGAACCGTAGGGAAGAAGAAAGACATTGTTTACTTCTCCTCAAGGGAAAGAATTTTACCAACAACTTCCACTCTCAGTAAAAGTGAGAATTCTAGAACAAAGCTGGGTATGTGGTTACTCCCAGATTTCAGTTTCCATTTACAGCATGGAGACAAATTATGACTCCCAGGAAATGAAGACAAAATATTTAATTTCTCCCCAAAATTATCTCTCACTGAATGTGAGCTCTGAGGCACTATCCTTGAATTTATATTTAATTTGATCTCCTTTTTTCTCCATCCACATCCCGTCCCGTGTATTGTATCCTCTTTGATCTTTAGTCCAGTTCCTTTCTTGTCATATCCCCATTTTCCTGAAAAGAGAGAACAAATCAAGGTACATTTGAGGTAAAGCAAGAATCAGATATTAAAGGCACATGCCATCAAGCTGCGCCACCTGATTTCAATCCCTGGGACCTACCTAGTGGAATGGGAGAACTGATTGTAGACATACTTGCCAAGACATGCAAGTGCAAGGATGCACAGAGACAGCCATGCATATGTACACACATGCAATAAATCTATGCATACATTCATAAGTGTCTGGATAAATATATAAATAAGTGTAAAAGAAACAATAAGTTTGAGTGGCTTATGAAATTATTCTTATCTATACAAGAAACAAAACCCAAAGCCTCTGTGATGTCTACAATGACAATTCAAAGGAGGTAAGAGGCTGGTAATCTTGCAAGGATAAATATTGACACCTTTGAAACTTGGATATTGTCTCTTCTGACATTAGGTACCATAGACATCGCAAGAGTCTCACCTAGTGCCAAGATTTCCTCTTTGTCAAGTTCAACAACACATGTCCACAGACAGAAAACCCATAAGAACAAAGTTGGAAACCACATTAGATAAGCAAATGATCTGTAGGGTAAACAAACAACAATAAATACCATTTTGTTCACTTGTGTTGGCTAAATATGCTGGTCGTGAGGCCTGTCATTCAGTGTGGTTTGCATACTCAGTGAGAATTGGTTGGAAAACAATTCCTTTCCCTCTGAACGCCATTATCACTTGGAGATGGGTTCTGAGCTAGGTCAGATGGTTGTGTCTACTTCCACTCTCAGCATTGGAGCCCCATCTGGTTTAGTCCTGTGTGGCCCTGTGTATGCTACCACAGTCTCTATAGATTCACTTTTGTTTATGTCTTGTTGTGTCTATAAAGCCTTGTTTCCATGGTGCCCTCCATCCCTACTGGCTCTTACATCATTTCTGCCTCTTCTTCTGAAGAGTTCTCTGAGGAATATAGGGATTTGATGAAGACAACCCATTTAAGATTGAGTGTTCCAAGGTCTCTCATGCTCTGCCTAGGGTCCAGCTGTGGATCTCTGTATTTGTTACCATCTGCTGCAGGAAGAAGTTTTTCTGATAACAAATGAGCAAAGTGCTTATCTATGAGTATGTCATTAGGAGTCATTTTATTGCTACATACCTTCAGCAGATGAAGAGTGTGTGGTTTCCTCTAGGTCGCTGGCCTGTCTAGCCTCATGCTCTTGGCCGCTGAGCGGTGTCGATCATGAGTTCTCTCTCACAGCGTAGGCCTGGCTTACGATAAGAGCGTGGTGCCTCCACTTCTGTTCTGCCACTGCCACACCAGGATGTCTTCAAAGGCAGGACACCATGTTGACTGCAACCTTTGTAGCTGGCTTCGTGCTTACCTTTACCCTCTGGTAGTCCACAGAGTGCCTTCTAGTACCGTGAATACTATTATTCGGTAGGCATGAAAGCTCTAGGTCGGCATCAGCTCAACTTCCCTAGGTTCAGTGAGTGAAGTAGGTGTTGTTATCACCTCCAAAGCCATCAGTTTGTAGTCAGCGGACACTAGCCTTGACAATAGCCTGGGTTATTTGGGGGATTTCCATGGCACCCCTTGGGCCAACAACTTAATTAGATGTAATCCATTCCCAGTGCTGGTG
>CM053744.1:95093424-95111958 GCA_028658305.1 Pachyuromys duprasi
TCCTCCTCCTCCTTCTTCCTCTTTGGTTTTTAGAGACAGGGTTTCTCTGTGTAGCCTTGGCTGTCTTAGGCTCACTTTTTAGATCAGGCTGGGCTCAAACTCACAGAGATCTACCTGCCTCTGCTTTTCTAAACACTGGGATTGCAGGCATGTGCCACTAAAGTGGGCACTCACAATGCCTTCTTAATGAACATAATCAACACTCATGCACAAGGCTTACATAGGTCTGCACCAACTGGGGTCCTAGAGCCGAAAGAAGAAGTAGACATATGACCCCTTCCTAACTCAGAATCAATTCCAAATCATACCTACCTGCAATTGAAAATTTAGCTTCCTCCAAGGAAGTCTCACTGGGGAAACAAACTACTCTTAAGGGTGAAATGAATGTCAGGCACTAGTTGACCAACAGAGGAAGAAGTTGATAGCACCTTTGGAGGGTCTTTGTCTCATGAGATCATGTCAGAGCTCTTATTTTTAATTTTATCTAATTATTTTTATGTTACTCTATTTCACTTATACATTTTTCTCTCTTTTTCCTATACAGATTCCTTGTGTATATATTATGGTTTCCACTTTAGTGTTTGTTGGGAGATTCCTGAGTGTGCAAGTCACTGGGGCTCTTTTTCTTGTACCTTCTCTTGTTATCTTTTCTGTTTGATTATTTTTCTGGATGGAATAAAAAATAAAGGTCTACAGTTCTGCTTCAATGTGCCTCCTGTGTAAGTTAATCTGTACTTAACTGTATTATAAAAAAGGACATGTACATAATTGGATATATTCACCTACAAAGTTCTGTAATATAAGTATGTAGTTTCCCACGTCTATACAACTTTCAGGCAATACCCAGTAAGTATTCGAAGTGTGAACCTGCACCATATGTGAGCTCTCCTGAACAGAGTAAATGTTGCTGTGCTTGTAGAGAGAGGCTCTACACAGTAGTCCCATGTGGGATCTACACTGGGCTCCATGTGAACCTCAACCACCAAAAGGCAGTGACCCCCTTCCATGCACCTAGACTTGGTCACCTACAAAGCTCACAGACAAGAACCTCATAATATCACTAAATGGCATGAACTGTTCATCATGTTCTAAGTAAGTTCTCTACTTTGTGTTGTGCTGCATTCAGAGCTATCCTTGGCCACATGAGCCTTTGGGCTGTAGATTGCACAAGCCTTAGTGTGTTTCTCCCATTAGGCCATTTACTCAGCTACTGTTGTCAATCTGAACAAACAAACACCAAAAGCACCTTGTTCCTGTGAACAGTGATATGTCTTTCAGATGAGCACATGCATGCTCTGCAGTTAACTGTGAGATGCTCAAAGAGATTGAAGCCAAGAGAAGATTTTATAAACAGTAACAAAAAGCATTACATGTAAGCCACAGAAAGATTACCCTTTGTCCAGGTATTGATCAGCCTTGTTTATACACTTGACATAAACTAGAATCATTTGGAAAGAGGAACCCTCCACTGATGAATTGCCTAGATCACATTGACATGTGGGGCATTGACTTATGTCTTGGAGTAGAAGCACACATTTTGAAAGGACAGAAGCAATGTCAGACTTATGAATGAAACACAAGGAGGACAGGTTTTCTACTATGTCAACCTAGCATGAACTCCATGACTCTGTACCCATTGGACCTTGTTTTCTAGCCCTCCTCAGGGTCACCTTGCATCACACCAGTTCCTGCTTCAATCTACTTCCTGTGTTGACCATGCCTGGGTGGAGTTGCCTGGTGACAGGGACAGGAGGGTTTCTGGGCCAGAGGATCATCCAGATGTTGGTGCAGGAGGGAGACCAGCAGGAGGTCAGAGCCTTGTTCAGGACTTTTACCCCAAAACACAGGGAGAAACTGTCCAGTAAGTGATCTAGAGGCTGGTAAGCACAGATTCAGTATGGGGAAGGCTTCCTTGTCTACCAAATAAAATGTCAGTAAATCCCTACAGAGCCTCAGCAAGAATAATCCCAATTGGCAAGGCACAACAGGCATTACACAGTTGGATAAAGAAGGTTCTGGCCTAACCTAGAACTGGAGAATGGCCATGGGAGGGGGTGGACATCGGTCCTCAAGTATGTCTCCTCTTTGAACATTGCAGATCAGGATTCTCTTTTTCTGCAAGTTTGTTCATTTTTGGTTTTGTTTAGTTTTAGTTTTTTATTTTTGTCCTTAATGGTCTGGATGTGGTAACATGGTACAATTCTGTGTAATATTGTGCAATACTAGCCAAAGATTATTAATTGAGTGACCTTAGAGTAGGTGATGCCTGATTTGAATGTTCCCAAACTGCTTCATAGTTAATTTTTATTAACAGCTACAAAGGTATTCAGATCATAGCAGGCAGTGATTACAATGTGAAGGTAAGCTTGTGAAGGCTGTAGGGAAGGGGAGTGAGGAAGGGGCAGCAGGGAGATTGGAGAGCATCTGGACAGTACAGAAACAGAGTGAGGGGCAAAGGACTTCACATGTGTCATCAGGAATCCTCCAAAATCTTTCCCATCCTTCCTCCTCTCTGTCCTTCATCCTCAGAGAAAGTGACAACATTTTGCTGGACAGGTACTTTACTGTGTGTGTGTGTGTGTGTGTGTGTGTGTGTTCTCTACCTCACCCCCTGGCCAAGTGTAAGCACGGGATTGAAGTGTAGTTTCCCAGATGCTCCATTCTCACATCCTTAGGTGAAGGTGGCTTGTGGAAGGGCCTCCTAGTGTGAGGCTATCATGAACGCCATCTCTTCCTCTATTCTCCCCAGAGTTCATTTATATCCATTCGCTTGTATCCCACCCATCCATCCCTGGCTTTGTCAGATTGAGTCTGGATCAAATCACTTCTCAGACATCCTACAGTTTGATTTAGATTGTCCCTTCTTACCAAGGTTAACCTATCCTAGGAGTTGGTCAGATTTGGTCCTATATAGAAGGAAAGTGTTTGAGGCCTAAAACCTAACCCTAACCCTAACCTGTCTTGGTTACATTTCTGTTGTTGGGTTAAGACACTGTGACCAAGGCAACCTAAAAAAGAAGGAGATTATTGGGAGCTACAGGTTCAGTGGGTGAGAACCTATGAGCATCATGGCAGGATGCATGGCAGCAGGCAGACAGGCATGGCACTATTGCAGTTGCTGAGAGCTCGTATCTTGACCCACATGCACAAGGCAGAGAACTAACTGGGAATGATGCAAGTCTTTGGAAGCCTCAAAAGCCACCTCCAGTGACACACCTCCTTTCTACCAACTGGGGACCAGGTACACAAATAATATGAATCTACAGGGGCCATCCTCATTCAATCCACCCCAAGTCAGTGTCAACACTCTTAGACACATTGGAGGTTTAGAAGACTGGTTCTCTGGTGACACTTCTTTGGACTCCATTGTCAAGTTTAATTTTATCTATTTTGTAAGAATGATTAACATCTTAAGATACTGGGCCAGTATACTTGTGTTAAAAGTAATAGTCTTCAGATATTTAAGAAGTGACAGTTGCAAAATGTTAAAAAGAAAAACACACCAAAAAAAAAAAAAAACCTAAGAACTAAAAAAATTCCCTATTTATAGTAATCTGAGCCAAAAAATAAAAACCAATTTTTGATAATTCCTGTTTTTCCATAAGGGAATTTAAAATTTTCAATTTGTTAATTTCTAAAGATTTTAGTAATATACTAGAATTACAATTGACTATATATATTTTTGATATATAATTTTGATATATATATCAAAACAAATCAAATTTCCTGATCCCTTATATAACCTTGGAGCATGTACAAATGCATATTTGCAAATATAGGTCTAATTTATGTGTTCCTTAGATGTGCAGGACCTTCTGAAATCTCATTCTCGGTAGTAAATCAAAAGAATTTAGGGGCTAGAGAGATGGCTAAATGGTTAAGAGCACTGGATGTTCTTCAAGAGGACCAAGGTTCAATTCCCAGCAGCCACAGGATAGCTAAAAACTGCCTATAGCCCCAGTTTCAGGGTATCTGACACCCTTACACAAGCATATGTGCAGGAAAAACATAAACACACATAACATAAAATAAATCATTTTTTAAAACATCAAAGGATTTCGTTTTTATTTGGAAAAGAGAAAGGGCTAAAATATTTGGTAAAAATTATAAAGTAACACAAATAAATCACAAATAAATACAAACACAAAGCAAGGGCGATTTCTGAATTTAGATTGCCCACCTGTATCACAGAGGTGGCAGAGAGATGTGACAGTTCTCCTTTAAAATCACATGTAAGAAAGAGTAAGAAACCTCTATATGGTTTGCTTGTTTCCCACAGTAGTGGGGATTGAACCCAAAGGATTTTTGTTTTGTTTTGTTTTGTGGGAAAAGCTCCCCAAATATATTGGAGAATCAAAGGCCCAAATACAGGGCCAATGTTTCCTGACATCTGTTCATGTCTCCAAAAGTCAATACTGTTTCATGTCTTATGCAACTGTTGAGAGTCCACCAATACCAACAGGATGACAATCCATGGGAGGCAAGAAGGCAGTTCTGATCAGCATCACTAAGTAGCTGGTGTTCACTCTTCTGGAGTCTGACCCAAGGGGTTTAATTTTGACATGTTTAAACACAGCACAATTTGGCGAAAACTTTCCTGATGACAACTAATTCAATCCTATGTGCACAATACAGCTTGCATAAATCTCCTTGAGGAGCAAAGTTAGCTAAATAAATATCAGACATACTACACCAAAACACTTTGTAAAGTGCATGTAATACCTTTCATAAATATGTATTTTATAAAAGACAACCTCATTATAAGAGCCTGTTGGAGGGTTCAGCGTGGTCTCCAGCCACAGAGATTAGACAAAGTCCACCATCTAGAATGCACACCTGATTCCAGGCTTCTGGGAAGGTAACTGGCCATGCCCTCCTTTTTTTGAAGGCACAACTCTGTGTGCCTACATTCTAGGTTCTTACCAGTGCTTATCTGTGAGTACAAGGAACTTTGTGCCTCCTACAAGAAGTCCTGTGCCTTTCGAAAGTCTTGTGCAGCTCAAGCCATTCACAAGTAGTACAAAAGTTTCCATCCTTTTGGGTCTTATCTCTCTTCCCTGTAATGGGAACACTGTCCTCATGAGAAAACAAACAAACAAACACTACCTTCTCTCTTCTTCTCAACATATTCCTATTTTAAAATTCTCCTTATACATCCTAATAAAATACTTCACACTTTCTTAACATACTTAGTTGTTTCATACAACAAAGTACCAAAACACATAAACCAGAAATTTCTGTCTAACTAATGTTTTATGCTCTTTTTAACTTCCTTAGAAATGACTTAGACACCCTATCTCAAAGCAAGCTAGCAAAACAAAATTAACATAAAGAACATGTCTTGGGTTAATATTAGTGTGATGAAACACCGTGAGAAAAAAAACTACATGGGGAGGAAAGGATTTATTTAGCTTAAGCTTCCACGTCACTGTTCATCACTGAAGGAAGCCAAGAGAGGAACTCAATCAGGGCAGGAACTTGAAGGTGGGAGCTGATTTAGAGGCCATGAAAGGGTGATGCTTATTGACTTGCTCTCATGGCTTGCTCATCCTGCTTTTTCATAGAACATAGATCTAATTGCCCAGGGATGGCCCCATCGACAATGGAAAGTGGCCCCCTATATGGAACACTAATGATTAAATGCCCTACAACCTTGCCTGCAGCACCACGTTATGAAGGCGTTTTTCTCTGCTGAGGCTCCCTCCTCTCGACAATAGCAGAGAACCTGCCAATGCCCTTTCTGAATCAGAGAAATCTTAATGATGGAAATTCCTTATGCCAGCCCCTACCCCTACCCCAAGCCATCAGTGAACAAAGGTAACTGTCTTCTGAGTCCACAGAAAGTGAGATAACACAATTGTTAGGTGACAGAAGAGAGAGGCCTAGAGTGGAGACAAACCCAGCAGGGCTTTTAATCTGTCCCAAGAGGGATTTCTCCAGCTGTGGATTTCTGCTTCTGCCTCTGCCACACTACTCTTTGGCTTCATTCAGTTGACCTGACTGTTTCAGTAGCTCAAGCCAGACTGCATGAAGATCTCTGTTAATTTTCTGAGCTAATTTCGGTGACATTGTGATTGCTGCTATCCTTACTATAGCTTTCAGAGGAACCTGAAGACACTGGTGTATCTATTGTCCTTGACTACAAGGCTGTACTGTGATCTCTTAGAGGCTGCCTCATCTACAGTGTATCTATCTCAGAAGAAATGCTCACCTGAACCCTCACTAGAGCCCATTCTGAGTTGTCTAATGGAGGCTCCAATTTCCTCTCTGTAAATCAGCCAACCCTTCATTTGTCCTCCGCCCAGACCCAGAAACTGTCAAGACCTATCAGGGGCAGGGCTGACATTTCCTTCCTTGTGACTCTCTCACTGCTGGGTCCTCTTCTTTGGAACTCCGAAAGACACAATCTGATTAACCTGTTGTGGGCCCAGATTTCTCTCATATCTTCACACTTGTGCAGTTTATAACCTGAGACGTTGTTTCAATTTCCTAGGGTACAACACTGCCTCTGCTTCTCCTCAAATCCACATGTAAGGCCCCATTCCCTAGGAATGAAAACCTAATTCTCCCTCCTTACATTTGACTGACACTGCTTCTCCAGTAGCTTCAAAGACTGTCCAATGACGATTTTTATGTGCAAAGCATAAATGGCATCTAGTGTTCATATTCATTTTCTACAAAGGGATGAGGTGGAAACAGATAGTTCCTCCTTCCCTACAAATGCTACCTTCTGATTTTTGTGCATTTATTGTTCCTTCAGTAGAATGGCTGCTTCCCCAGGATCTTCTCACTATGACTGCCCTTGAAGGCCTAGGTGACTGTCACCTGTGTCAGGAAACTTCCATCCCATGCAGAAAGCTTCCCAAGGACCTACTTTGTCTCCCACATTGCTGCAGACAAAAACCAAGGTGACAGTGCTAAAAGGAGACATTCTGGATGCCCAGTGCCTGAGGAGAGCCTGCCAGGACATCTCTGTTGTCATCCACACTGCTGCTGTTGTTGATGTCTCAGGGATCATTCCCAGACAGACCATCCTAGATGTCAATATGAAAGGTACAGTACCTCAGGAAGATATGGAGTAGGTGGGAAAATAAAAACAAACAAACAAAAAACAGTTAAGGAGGGAACATATGAAGGAAGAGTTGTAGCAGCTGGGAAAATCAGTATTGCCAAGTAGCAGAGGACAGAAAGGACAGTGCCAACCATGGAACACCTGCTGTGCTCTGGATAGGTCCGATGCAGCTGCCTGGCAGCTCAGCTGGCAGAACTGAGGCCTGAGGTCCTTGGTGTTTAGAGGAAGAACACAGGCTGAGGGAGGAAGGAAGAAGAGCCCCACATGTAGTCAGTAGGGGAAAAAGGACATAAGGACACACCCATAGTAGGTCTTTGCCAGGAGAGTTCTCCTGTCTCTCCACACCAAAGTGACTGGACTCCATCGCCAAATGTTTGATGCCCATCCACACACTGCCACTAAGGACTCTATCTGGAAAATAAAAGTAAATAAAAAGACATATTGCCTATACACTATACCTGAGCATGCATGCTGTAAGTTCTGAACTACCTCTGAGAATATGCTATCCTTCATTCTTTCAATTAAAAAAAAAAACCTGACCCTCCTTAATGAAAGAAAATGCATGAAGATTAGAACCTTTTTGCTTTTATTTAGTGGGGAGTCTTTTCGAAAAGTTTTTGTTGTTTTTGACAATTATACCTTGAACACACAGCAAAGGCTCAATTGCTGACTAATATCCCCAAACTAATCCATTACTGTCAATTTTTAGAAAACATAAAGGAAACCTTTTCCAGAATAAACATCTAGGGAAGCACTCTCTGAAATAAAAGTGCTGGCTAGTTTTCTTCAGCTTGACACATACTAGTCACCTGGAAAGAAGGAAGCTCAGCTGAGGAACCAATTCCATCAGATGGGCCTGTGGAGATTTCTGTGGGGTTTTTTCCTAGATTAATGATTGATATGTGAGGTCCCCGCCCACTGTGGGCTGTGTCAGTGCAGAGCACTTGTTGTTGGATTATCTGAGTAAGCCAGCTGAGAGGCCCCATGAAAAGCAAGGTCGTAAGAGGCATCATCCATGGCTTCTATGTTCCTGCAGTGACTTTCCTCGGTGATGAGCTGTAATCCAGAGTGTCAACTATATGAAACCTTCTCTCCTCTTGTTGTTTACTACATCTCATAGTATTTATTACAGCAACACAAAAAATTTAGGACAGAGGTTCAGTGGCAGGACCTGTGTGACATGTGGAAGAGCCAAGCACTGGAAAAGACCAAAAAAAGGACATATAAACATATATACTCACACACACACACAGAGAGAGAGAGAGAGAAAGAGAGACAGAGAGACAGAGAGACAGAGAGACAGAGACAGAGAGAGAGAGCGCTTTATTCATGTAGAAACCTGGAAATCATTTTTCCAGAATGTAAATGTCACCTCTTTACATTTTTGGTTATTCTGTGGCCACAGAATGTTAGATGGAGTCACGATCAGGTAAGAATGCACTTAGATCTGTGGTAACGCTTCCACTGGAGTTGGGGTGGAGATGGCTCTGACTACATTGCCACAGTGGGCCCTTTGGCTGATTTCCCAACAGTGATGGTGGCTTCCTGTGCGCAGGTACTCAGCTCCTGCTGGATGCTTGCGTGGAAGCCAATGTGCCAGTGTTCATCTACAGCAGCTCAGTAGCTGTGGCAGGACCAAACTACAAGGACACTGTCCTGAATGGCTGTGAGGAAGACCGTCTGGAGAGTACATGGCCTGATCCATACCCATACAGCAAAAAGATGGCCGAGAAGGCAGTGCTAGCAGCCAGTGGGTGCACACTGAGAAATGGTGGCACTTTGCACACTTGTGCCTTAAGACTCCCATTAATCTATGGGGAAGAATGTGCACACTTGTCATTCCCAGTAAATAGAGCACTCAAGAACAATAGCATATTTAAAACATTTGGCACATTCTCTCTGATCATCCCAGTGTATGTTGAAAATGCAGCCTGGGCACACATTCTGGCTGCCAGGGGCCTAGGAGACCCCAAGAAGTCACCAAGCATCCAAGGACAGTTCTACTACATCTCAGATGACACCCCTCACCAAAGCTATGATGATTTTTATTACACCCTGAGCAAAAAATGGGGCCTCTGCCTTGATTCCAGTTGGAGCCTTCCTCTGCCCCTGCTCTACTGGCTTGCCTTCCTGCTGGAAACTGTGAGCTTCCTGCTGCGTCCAGTCTACAACTACCAGCCCCACCTTTAACCGCAACATGGTCACAATCTTAAATAGTGTCTACACCTTTACCTACAAGAAAGCTCAGCAAGATCTGGGCTATAAGCCATGTGTCAGCTGGGAGGAAGCCAAGTGAAAAGCCTCAGAGTGGATTGGGACACTAGTGGAGCAGCACAAGAAGACATTGAGTACTCAGTGATATGCAGATGGCAGGGACATGGTGGTGGGTGTTATTGGGTCCTCCAGAAAGGGACTTAGAAACAATCCAACTCTTCCCCTTGACATTGTCCAGCTTGTCTTCAGTTCACTGACAGCCTTGCCAGTCATTGGCCAAGCCACAAACTTCCTGCCCTAAGAACTTGCCCAGGGACAAGTGATGTGCCTCACCTGCTGTGACCAAAATCTTATTTGCTGATGCCGAACTGCCTGGAGCCTTTCATGACTTAGGATTTCATCAGTGTGTCTATTTCCCCTCTCAAAGTCCCAAAGCATTCATTTCCTGTTGCTTTATGAAGCTCAAAAAAAAAAAAAGAACAATAAAATGATTTAATGCTTAATTTGGAAAAGTTGTGTGTTTGGCCACTCTAGTTCCTGGCTCTCCTTTCTACGTCATTTAAAGGCCATAGTCAAAGAAGTAGAATCTGACTCGTACCTAATTGGGCCCAAGCATGGACTAGACTTGGGTTTAGAGTACCTCAGTCCAGAATCACCAGGTAAGAGACAGCATCTTGTCCATAGTCTTAATAAATTAGAACCTTCCTACTACTACTGAGGAGTGGGGCTTGCAGTAGTTCTGGGGAGGGGTGTTATAGCACAGCCCTTGAGTATATTCTGTCTTCCTAGGGTGAGCCCTGACTCCCTTGGTCTTCCCCTTTCTTACCAATTGTGAACAGGACTCTGTAGAAACAGAACAAACCTTGAGAGGTACCCAGCACATCATGGGCATCTAACGAATGGCCCTGAGCATTAGAGATGATGCAAGAGTCTCCTACTAACATAACCTCCCCAGATGTATCTCCTACTGAGCCATACTGGGAAAATATACTGTCCCCACCTCTAAATGGAACTGCCCCTCTCTCTTTCTTCCATTTCCCTATCTCTTATGCCCATTATCTCTCCCTTTATCTTTCTATCTTTTCTTCCCCTCTGCCTCTCTCTCTAATCCCTCTCAGTTTCACTGAGCAGAGGAATTCATTCAAGACAGGTTTGAGGTCTTACAGGACAACAGAGTAAGTAGCTGAATGCAGCACCAGAGTTGAAAGAAGTGCTGTCTGAGACTTGATAGTGAATATTTACAAGGGCTCTGGGAATGCCAACTCGGTTCTTTCTGCATGTATAGAGAGCATTCTTATCCACTGAGCCATCTCTATATATTTATATACATTTATGTATAAAATATATTTTATCTGTATAAAATATATATATACCATGACATTAGCATATGTAGAAAAAACAGTACTATTGTTTTCAATAAATTGGTTTTGTAAGAAAAAAAAAGAAGTGCTGTCTACTCAGCCAGACAGCATCAAACTGAAAAAAGTGTAGGGGATTTAGTCTAGAGGAAAGAAAACCGTCTAGTTTGACACCTGGGTGTTCACTTGCCTGACTTTTGCTATCACAGACAGCACTGAAGTCTCACCCAGCATCAAAACTTCTTCCTCACCCCACATTAATTAATGTTTATAGGAACCTATTGGCTGGGACTGAGCTCCCTCACTAGGAGCTGAAGTTCTATACAGCAAACCAAACCTGAGAGTGTTTTCCTGAACACTACAATAGCAAGAGAAAGAAAACAGCACTGTTTCCAAACAGACCACTTAATTTCCCGTTTACGAAGAGGAAATCTGGAAGTAGCTGTTCTGCCTTTCTTTGCCCCTGCCGTGTGCAAGGTTCCCGGGGCCTGGATGCCCAGTGCTGGGGTGTTGCATATGTCATGCCTCTTATAAAACGAAGGCTGTTGGGACAATGTTCAGATGTTATTGGACAGTGTTCTGTAGTACAGAAGGAAGAGTTGCCTGTCTCTAGGAATAAAAGTAAATTCCAAGGAAGATTTCTACCCACAATCTGTTACACATTTTTGTTTTGACAGCTGCATCCATAAATTCCTTGAGTGGGATCGTCAGTAAAGACATAGCTTCAGCATCCACTCTCTGAAAGGAAGGGAAAATACTCAGGCATCCACGTTGTGGGAAGCTGAGGACTGGAGCATGGACACCCCAGGCACCTTGCCCAGAGTCCACCTCCATCAGGCCTGGGGAAACTGAACACCTTCTACAAGCCTGTTACATTAGCTCAGTAGGAAATGATGCTGGTGGGGAATGAGAAAGGATCTTCAGTCTTGATTTTTATCCTACTGAAATCCCTCACTGAATCCACTGGGCCATTTTCTCAGGGGAAAGCAGTCTTCCAAGTTCTAACAACGGTTAGTGGAAAGAAAGGAGAATGAACTGCTTTGTGCATCTGACTTGATATGTGTAAGGCCTTATGATGCTGAGTTGCTGGTAACAGTGCGCCTGCACGCAAGAGCCATGCAGTACATACTAACCATCACAAGGGGGCAGCAAAGGTACAGAAAGCACAGAAGCAGCCCCAAGCCGTGAACCCCTTTCCCTTTTCTTCTGGATTCTGCAGTTTGTGGTCATGGAATAAGGAGAGCACAGGGAAGTGTTCACCCACAGGTGTAAATGTGACTGATGTACATATGTCTGTAGACAATGGAGATGAGCAGAAGGAAAGCTTCAGACAACAGGATGGACTTGGAGAGGAGAGCCAGATGAGTGCAAGCAGGGAGGACAGCCAGAGAATGGTGCAGAGGGTAAGTGTGCAGGTAGTGAAGGGGGGAGAGCCCAGATGAGTAAAGAGGCTGGATACAACTGAAGCAGGGTTTGGCGGGAGACATAGGAGTGTCCTGGGTGCCAGCCAGAGCTGGGCGCTAGAAAAGGGTGGCCTCTGGGGAGCCAGCACAGTGCCCAATGGCTGGTCCTGCATAAGAGGCCATCTGCAGGAAGGTGGCAGGGTACCAAAGGCAATCAATGCTTAACCGCTGGTCTCTGAACGATGGAGGGTGAGCTTTCGGCAGCAGGGAACAGAGGGTAAGTGGCCACTGCTCCTCGTGTGCCTGTGCGATCCTGTGTCTTAACAAGAGTGGGAGGCTGCAGTGGTACATCTGTTTCCCCCTGACATGAGTCCTAAGTATACACGTCATCAAAATCTGGGCCTTCAGAAGCTTGACATGAGCTTTGATTTTAAAGAAATTTGATCTGATGGAAGAGAAGTATGCAAATTGCTGGGCTGCGTTGCCGAATACCTTTAATCTCAGCATTTGGATGGCAGAGACAGTTGGCTTTTGAGAGCAGCCTGGTCTATAGAAAGAGTTCCAGGATTCAGGTCGGCCAGGGTTACACAGAGAAACCCTGACTTGTGTGGGAAGGTGGGGAAGAAGCATGTAAACCGAGAAAACGTTTTTGATACTGGGCCTTAGGCCTCTGGCCTGTTTTCCATCTCCAATCTAGAATTACGGTATAGGAGAGAGAGAGAAAGGTGACATCCAGTAGCGGTTCTAGACAGAAGAGTGCACAGTGTTCAGGGAAAGGGCAAGCACTGGGGAGGTCAGTATTCTCACTGGATAAGGGAAGTGAATACTGTCTGCTTTAGCAGTGAACAATGGGCCAGTTGACAGAATCCAGGCCCTATTCAATAAAAAGCAGTGAGCATTTGGCTTCAACTTCCTGGAAAGCCTCCTGGGGCAGATGCCTTAGAAGAGATGAGGGGACTCCTCCCCCAACAATCTAGCAGCAAAATGGAGGCCTGATGCATGTGACTTGTAGCAAAATGGAATTCATGTCCAGTGAGGCAAGCCTGAGGCTGAATGGACAAGACCCTGGGGAGGATTCAGTGTCCTCACTGCAGACCCATAGGCACAGTTGCCCCAGATACAAATCCAGTGTCATCCACAACCTTCTCTGTGCTGATTAGCTTTTACCATGGTCTTGACACGACTTAGAATCATCAGGAATTAATGAGGAATTATGGAGTCCAGACTGGCCTGTGTGCATGTCTGTTCTTAGTCAAGTGGGAAAGTGTGAGACAGAAGAAAACTATAGGGAACAAAAGTAGCACACAGGGCTGCATAGTCACCTTTGTTCCTCTCTGCTCTTGACCGTGTGTGTAATGTGACCAGCCTCTTAAGTCCCTGCCTTGATTTCCCCAAGATGATGGACTGAAACCTGGGATTGTTCGACAAATAACTTTTTTCCTTGCACTGCTCTGGTCAGGCCATTTGTCAAGCAAAAGAAGTGAAGCTAGAAACTAAGCACTCTGTCCCATACCCTCAAACTCCACCAAATCCTGCATGCTCCCTCTTCTCTCTGGTAACCCAGCTTTGCTTCAATCCTCAGCATTCTTGCCCCATTCCCCATTAAGGCCATACTGCTTGGGCAGTCATTCCTGACATCCTTATCCGATCCCTAGATCACTCCGTTGGATGGTTCATCAATACACTGAAACTTGAGGCTTCCTACGCACGCCATGCTTTCCATATGGCCATGTCTTCTGTTTAGAAGGTGTCCAGCTGGCCCAACAGCCCATCCTTCTCCATTCACTCACTGGCTAGGACTTCTCTTTTCCCTGCCTCCCTAACTTGTGCCTATCTAATTACATCACTCTTGTCAGTTCATATATTCTACCTTCTCCTCTGCACAGCCATGTGCTCAGTGTAAGCTCACCATATATACAAGATGTGTATATGTATGTGTCCTAAATCATATGTCTGCTACCAGTGCTTGACTCAAGAGGGTAAACACAAGAAGGAAGGGAAGGGAAGGGAAGGGAAGGGAAGGGAAGGGAAGGGAAGGGAAGGGAAGGGAAGGGAAACATAAATGGACAGAGATAATAAGATAGAACAAAAAGCAACTGAAGGAAATGGATGAAGGGAAGAAGAGGGAATCGGGAGGCAGAATGTTTTGGGTGACAAAGGAAAATATAACTTCAACAAACATGACTTCAACATTTCAGCGAACCTGAATAAGTCATTCATTGTGGGAACTGGAGCGATGAGGCTGCACTGGGGGGAGGGCCATTGTAGGAAGAAGTGCCCATTCACAATACCTGTAAAGGAAGAAAGGGGCAGGATGGGGAGAAAAGCATAGACGGAGGAAGGAGGGGACGGAGGGAAAACAGAGAAGGTTTCCAAGAAGGCAAATGCCAGCTACAAAGATTGTAAGGGCAATGGAAATTTTTTAACATTCTGAAATAAAGTAATGCCCATCGCATTGCTAGTCTATTTTTTAAAAGGTAACAAATCAGCTGAACATAGTGGTGCATGCCTTTAATTCCAGCGCTCAGGGAGGCAGAGGTGGGTGGATCACTCTAAGTTCAGCCTGGTCTACAAAGTGAGTCCAGGACAGCCAAGGCTACCTGGAGAAAACTTGTCGAGAGAGAGAGAGAGGAAAAACATGACAAATCTTAGAAACTATAACTCAGAGACATCTTTGGGAAAGGAAGAGTCAATCCCTCTGGGGTGATTTATAGAACACTGATGAACTGTGGGGAAGTTGGAAGGAAATGCTCCTCCAGCTCCCCAGCGAGGGTCTCTCTATAGTCCTGGCTGTCCAGGAACTTGCTATATAGACCAGGCTGGCCTTGTGCTCACAGAGATCCACCTGCCTCTGCCTCACAAGTGCTGGGATTAAAGATGAATGCGAAGATCCCTGAAAGTTCTTTTCCTTTTTAACAGCCAAGATCTCACATAAATGTAATGAGCCTGGAATAGAGACAGTTTTCTGAGGCCTGAAGAGTGGAGGAAAGGGGAGAGGGGTGAATGCACAGAAAATAGTCACTGTCCCCAAAGGCAGGAGACCCTGGGTTGCTCTAGACTGTCATGAACCTGGTCTGCAGTCTTAAAGCTCCCTGTCAGTGGCAAGTGCAGGGGTTCTTCATCTGTTCATACAGGGTTCTGTGCCAGTGAACTTGGCCCTGCCAGCATGGTTGCTGGGGCCTGGAGGAGCCTGAGGAACTCTAGCATGTTGGTATTTTGACACAGACACTGGCCACAAATGCAGAAGAATTCTTGGAAGTCACCAAAGCACTTGCCCCTGTACTAGCTGGAGTGTGGAAACCACTGTGTAATTATTAAGGCACTCTTGGGAGCGTGTGCTTAAGGGCTGAAACAGGGTTCCAGACTTAACTTTACATTTAGTGGCCAAAGTGTGCCATCAACGCTGCTGTGGTCATCTTTTCTAGCATGACACAGTGGGCTCTTTCAAGACCCCATTTATCAATGAGGATTTTGAGGTGAAGGAACTGGCCTAAGCCTACCCAAGCCATCAGCAGCAGAGTTGGGCTAGACCCCAATTTCTCCACTCATCTGCTAAAGAAAAGCCTAGCATGGCTGTGGATAAAAAGGGGGAGAGTATAGACCTGTGAGTACAGGCCTAGAACACAAAGAATTGGGGGATGGGATGCAGTCAGAAGCTGGGGGTGGAATGGGGGAAATTTTACTCTATCTGCCTCTTTACCGACATTGGAACATGCTCCAGAAACACCTGGCCTCCACCAGGGCAGATGCTGCCTGAACATATCACATTTCTCCATGCAACTGCCCCTACATCATGTGCCCTCTGCTTTGAGTTCCCTTTCTCCCAGAGAGTCTTCAGGCTCCCAGTAGGGCTGAAGCTTCCCTCTGCCAGCCACCTGTCAAAGGACAGGGTGGTTACTCAATCACTTGTCAGTCAACTTCTTAGTCCATGGATCCTGGCAGGCTACAACAGGAGCCCCACACTGACAACCCATATGCAGTTATTTCTTAAATACCCCAGAATAGGGCTGGAGGGGAAGAAAGAGAACCACGGGACACTGGACCAGGATGAACAGGGTGTTGGGAAATGCTTCAGAGGCTGTCTGGTGTGTCTCTCCACATTGGACTGATTCCACCTAGAATGCTGACTTTGCCATCGCTCAGCTGAGAAGAGAGCAGGTGGGGTCTTGCTTCATGGAGGCCTCAAAGACACTGGGTAACTAAAGGATGGGTTTACATATGCTGCCTCCTTCAAATATGCGCAGCTTGGTTTTCTGATAACAGTCTTGAATATGCAGATTGGTTTGTTGAAAGAAGGTGAAGCGACATGAGTATACAGTTTCTCGCTTCATCTCCGGCCCCACTGACATCTGCACCTATTCGTAAAGGGCCATCATATTCCTCCAATGACTGTGAAGTGCCTGGGGCAAGGAGGCACTCAGGAGAGGCAGATATGTAACCTCCTCAGGGGAAGCACTGACCACTCATGTCAACAGCGCCTCCTAACACTCCATTAGCTTTGGCGTTTCCCTGGTGAGACTGAAGTCCTTTGACAGTTGCTAGACAGAAAACATAACAAAACAAAAAACAACAACAACAAAAAACTTCCCTGTTCACCCCAATTAATTAATATTCGGATTTAAAATAATGAAGTCATAAGGACCTCTTCACAATTAAAAAGCACATCTCATCCTCAACTCATCAAACGTAAGAATTCCAAGGTGTGCAGACAGTGACTCTGGCCCAGGCAGACGCTGCCCCCATCAGCACTGGGCAACTCTAAGCTGAGCCAGGAAACAATAAACCAATTTCCTGGGTTGGTTTGTTTTGCTATAATGGAAGTTGTGGTTTCTTTGTATGCTATGTAAATAGCTTTTGTTTTAATCCCAAGTGTGAGATTTCAGTTGGACTATAGTTTGTCCACACCTGTTAATTGTCACATGAAGGGCATGATCTTTGTCAGCTGGTAACACCCTTCTACATGTCACATGGAGAAGGGAGTGGTCTAGGATTCTCAGGGTATAAAAATGAGGCTGAGAAAGTGATGGTCTGGCATTCTGTGCGGCATTGGATGTTGGTATATGGCATAGAGCAGTTTGCAGAGACCAGAGAAGGTGTTGCAGTTTGGAGCAGAAAAAAATGCTTTTTGGGTACAGCAGCATGGGTGAGCCTGCTAGCTGAGTCTGCGATTGACAGAGATGGGTATAGAGCCCTAAAAGAACCCCTTGACCCTAAACAGCTGGAAGAAGTAAAGGAATCTGGGTCCCCTCTCCCCACTAACCTGTTCTCTCTCCTACTTAAGGTTGGGGGGTTGGTGGGAGGGAGGTAGAGAAGTAAGCACACCAAATAAAGTTTAAATAAGAGTTTTTAAAAAGACCGCTACAAGTGGCTTACCCCTACATTTTGTAGTCTTCCAAAACTGAGACTGAGACTGGCCTCAAATTCGTGATCCTCCTGCGCCAGTGCTGAGCACTGAGATTACAAGCATATGGCACCACACTGAGCTGGTCCGGCCGCCCTCCAGTAAGCGGCTTCCCTGTGGGTTTTGGACATTGCTCACTTGGCATAGTGCTAGCTTAGCTTACATGAAACCCTAGGTCCAGGTGTGATAGCATAGCACCAGCACTGTGTGGCTTTCATCCCAGCACTCAGGAGTCCAAGTTCAAGGTCATCCTTTATGAGGATCACCTATGCTAAAGCTCTGGGTTTAGTTCACTTCCCTGAGATGTTTGTGGGACCAGTAGCTGCTCTAATTGATTCGTCAAGCCAAGCTGGGCATGGTGACAAACATATAGCTCTGTTTGCCTTTCCTGGCCCTGCAGAGAATGGAAGGGACTCTCCGGATCATCCAAACAAGAAGGTCACTTCGTGGGCCACATCTGAGCGGGGGTTCTAGGCCATATCCATGTATGGTCCTTGGTTGGAGAAACTGTCTCATATAAGACCCCTGTGCCCTGCTCAGTTTGGTCTTTGTGGAGCTCTTGTTCTCCCCAAGTCTTACTAATTTCCCCTATTTTTATTATTACTTCCCGCCCTCTGCCAAAGGCTTGCTTGTAAGTCTTAATATCTGCTTTGATACATCACTACACTGACCCCCCCCAGAGGTCCTCCTTGGCATGTTCCTGTCCTGTTGCTTGTTTTCTCCTCCATTCAATGTCCATCCTATTTGTTCATCATACCAACCTGGGTCCTCCTTCTTGTATATCTTCCCTAGGTGTGTAAATTTCAGCATGACCATCCTATCCTATATGTCTATATAAGTGAGTATATACCATATGTTTCTTTCTGCTTTTGGGATACCTCATTTACAATGATCGTTTCCAAGTCCCACCATTTGCCTTCGAATTTCATGATTTCCTCCTTTTTAATTGCTGAGTAGTATTCCATTGTGTAAAAGTACCACAATTTCTGTATCCATTCCTCAACTGAGGGCCATCTGGGTTGTTTCTAGGTTCTGGCTACTACAAATAAAGCAGCTATGAACATAGTTGAGCAAATGTCCTTGTTG
>CM053744.1:95112458-95253104 GCA_028658305.1 Pachyuromys duprasi
TTCTGAGTTCAATTCCCAGCAACCACATGGTGCCTCATAACCATCTATAATGAGATCTGGTGCCCTCTTCTGGTGTGCAGGCACACATGTAAGCAGAATACTGCATAAATAGCAAATTAGTAAGTCTAAAACATCAGAAGCACAGAACATGGGTCTA
Source organism: Pachyuromys duprasi (assembly GCA_028658305.1). Lineage (NCBI taxonomy): Eukaryota > Metazoa > Chordata > Mammalia > Rodentia > Muridae > Pachyuromys > Pachyuromys duprasi. The sequence goes on from CM053744.1 coordinate 95,112,616, forward strand.
AAGCTAAACGGAAGAGTAGGCATGTGCTTTAGCAAGCCCCAACTTAGGTCCTCGATAAGGGGAATTGCTCCCCCAGAAAGTTAATAAGGGGGAAAAAAGCAGAGAACAGGCAGTGGATCTAGCAGGGAAAATTAATTCCACATCTAGTTCTTGGGGCTCATGGCAGCAAAGGAGCAGCAAGTGCTGATGGGACAGAGTCCAGGTGCAGCCAGAACTGCCACTGTGCTGTGTGTCCCCCCTCCCTGCTTCTTCTGTGAATTTGAATGTGTGAGGTGGACGGTGGGTAGAGAGAGAGCTCAGCAGTTAAGAACACTGGCTGTTCTTCCAGAAGACCTAGTTCAGTTCCCAGCATCCACATGGCAGCGTGCAACTGTCTGTGACTCCAGATCCAGGGGATATACACAGGCATACATACAATAAAAATAAATAAATCACACACACACACACAAAAAGAGTTTGAATGTGTCCGAGTCCTTGACAAACAGGTGAGTTGATTAAGAGATTAAGTCAGTTTTACTGGAGAATTTCATCTCTGTGACTCCAAACATGTCCTACCACCTTCAAACAGCCTTTCTCTTAAAGAGAAAGCACCTCCCTAGCAGTGCTCGAATCCAAGTCTCTAGAATTTATATTTTTGTGACCCTGCTCCCAGCGTTAACAACCACAACAAAAAAAGTCAATATCTTAAAGTACTCAGGAAAATGCTCAAGAGCTTAATGCAGCCCCATCTGAAAGATGTGTGAAATGCTGCCCAGTCAGTCAGTGTGCCAAGAAGATGCTGCTACAGAGTAGGGGGTGGCAGGGAGGGTGATCCAGTAGCTTTGGGGCTTTCTGCTGTGCTATGTGAACAACATGGGCTCTAGCCAGGGCTGGCCTTGAACTCCCTACGCAGCCAAAAATTAATCCTGGATTTCTGATCCTGAGATCACAGGTACTATCTGCCAGTCGTTTGCAGCACTGAGAACCAAAGCTCAGGGATCAAGCATGCTTCGCCAGTCAACTGAGGTGCATCCCTGAGCACAAACATTCCTAAGAAGAGGAGGTGAGCGCTGGAACCAAGGGGAGAGGCGGCCAGGAGCAGAAGAAATCAGGCTTTGACCTGGCTTTACTGGCATCTTTCGCCCTTCATAAATGATCCCTTTCGACCAGGGTCTCTCTCCTTTATAGACTAGGTCTGACTTCCCGTGGATGAGCAGTCAGGCCCCTATCACCCTCCCACCTCCCTGGATTTTACAGAGAGAAACCGAGGCCAGAAATAGCACCGAGTGACAAAGCACTAGCAACTCCCACCCTCTAGTGGCATCCAGGACCCCCACTGCCCTGCTGCTGTGGGATAGCCTGGGCCTGGTAGAGATCAGAGGCCAGCCATAGTCCCAGGTTCGGAAGCAGTATCCTACCTGAACGGATCTATGTAACCCACCATGCTGTTGGTCCAGGAAAGAGCGTAACTCGTTTCAAGTGTCAAGAACACAGCCCGGCAGTGGTGACGCACAGCTTTAATCCCAGAACTTGGGAGGCAGAAGGAGGCGGTTATCTGTGAGTTCGAGGCCAACCGGGTCTACAGAGTGAGTTCCAAGACAGGCAAGGCTACCCAGAGAAATCCTGCCCCTCCTGTCTCCAAAAGCAAAAACAAAAACCAAACAGAACACTGAGCATGTGGCCCATCTTCTGGGCAGAGTTAGGACTCACCTGTCTCATGGCAAATGGGGGCAGCTGGCAAGAAAGCCTTGTGACTAAATCTGGAGCCTCCTTCCCAGACCTTGGATGGACAGGAATCATGCGCTGAGGCCACTGACAGGTGGCAGGCAGCCAGGCCAACAGAGCCGTCTTGTCAGGGACAGGAAGTGGTTGCTGGGCAGTGGGCCAAGAGTGGCTCCATTCAGCAGCCTCCAGACGGAAGCGCCTTTCCTGTCTCCTACTCATCTTGGGGCCCCTTCCTTACCTCCTCAAGGGTAAGCCGAGGAGCCAGCAGCAGAACCTAGAAGCTTCTCCCTGATGCTTCCCGTGGTCCTGGCCCACCACTCTCTCCCAAGGAATTAGTTTCCATACAAAAGTCCAAACAAAGACACCCAGCTTGGAAGAGGCAGGTAAGAAATTTTCTGCCAACAGTCCAAGACAATCAGTAGGATACAAGTAGGAATCCTAGGGTTAATCATTTGCCCATCTTCATCAGCAAGTAAAAGAGTAAACAGAAAAATTGACTCTTGGGGGGTATGGGTCTCAGAGCCCTGCCATCTCAGTAGCCAGCTCATAGTCAGGGGCAAAGAGTCACCTCACTGGACAGAGAATGTCTCTGGAGAGCAAGGAGCAGCAGCTTCATCCCCTGCCTCCTATGTGTCACATCCTGAGAGGCTGACTGACCCAGTTTGGCTGGCTTTCACAGACCACCCAAACCCTAGCCCGGCATCTCAAGTATCAGACTGCTGGGCAGGGTGAACCTGAAGATGACCATAACTAAGTGCTGACTACCCTCCAGACAGAAGCCAGAATCCAGAATAATCCAGTTTTAAATCTGTGGCTACTGCCTTTTCACCTGGAGAGGAAAGCCCAAGAGGAGCATAGCTAGTGGGAGACCCTGAGTTCAATGCTCAATGTCTACACACACGCACACAAACACATACACACATAAAGAGACAGGTAGACATATGGATACAGAAAAACACACAATGTCCTTGAGGCAGATGTTTCCTGTCTAGGGTAGGACCCCTCAGTTTGCACAACTTGCCACACATGTCAGGCCTTCACCATGTAACTACTGTGAAACTCCTTGTAGACAAAATAAAAATTAGTATAATGCAGAGACAGATCCTAAATGATAGATTCTCTGCCTTCAATTTTTATTTAATAACAGAAACCCTAGGCTATGCTCAACAGACACAGCAGATGCTTACCTATTCAATGTATTTCATAGACTCAAAAACCTTGAAAATCCCTTGAACCTTTATGAGAACAAACAGGTTGAGAGAGAGAGAGAGCAAATGCCCGGGTTAGAGACAGACAGGCAGATTGTTAAAAGAAGTGTGTCCCCAATCTCAGTTTCTTGATGGTCCCTCCAATGATCTTTACATCCCTTTAATACAAAATGACACTTAAAAACAGACAGCCAGGGCCAGGTAAGGCAACACACGCCTATGATCTTTCCATGGGGTGGCTAATGCAGGGGGATTGAGATTTTAAGGCCAGCCTACTTAGCAAGACATTCCATCTCCCCCAAAAAAGATAAATCTGTGGCATACTTTGGTCCTCCTAAAGCCCACACTATATTAGTCAGGGTTTTTCCAGAGGAAACAGAACCAGTAGGATGTACATATATTTAGAAAGAGATTTATAATAAAGAATTAGCTTATGCAGTTGCGGAAGCTGACAGTTTCAAATTCTACCCTGGAGAGCAGACACCAAAAGCAATGAGCTGGAAATATCCTCCTGGTTCAGAAAGGTCGGACTTTTGATCTCCTCAGGCTTTTAAATGATTGAAGGAGGCCCAACCACATGGTAGCTGCTAGTCTGCTTTCCTCAAAGTCCACTCTCTTAAATGCTGACCATATCCAAATCTGCCTTCACAGACTGATTGCAACCAAAGTACAACGGCATGTATGAATGGAGATGTCATGATGACTTTGTAAAAAAAATAAAAACTTACAAATTGCATGTGTTTGTTTACTCTGTGTGTGTGAGAGAGACATGGGACACACATGTGAGGTCAGAGGAAACCTTGTGGGATTGTAGGATCAGGTTCTCTCCTTTCACCATGTGGGGATAGAACTCAATTCATGGTATTTGGCAGCACACACTTTTATCCATGAGCCACCTCAACAGCATCCCCCCCCAAAAAAAAAACCCTCACAGAAATATTCTTAAAAATGTTTGAGCACTTATCTGTGGCCCAGGCAAACTGATACATAGATTAACCACCACACACACACCCTAGATAAAGAGCAGCCTCAGCTAATCCCTTCACACTCCAAATTTACCCATAAAAACTTTTTTTTGTTATTGTTACGAAAACCACAATATATACTTGGATATAGTTTCTGTATCCTGTGATGAAGAGGACGAGGAGCAAGACTGAAGATTAATCTTAAAAATTTCCCCACAGAGGCATGGTAGTACAGGCCTGTAAGTCGAACGCAGAGAGGCTGAGAGATAGGAGAACATGGCCAGCTTGGACTACATACTGAGTGCCGAGCTACCCAGGTCCACAGAGGGAGGGCTTCGTAGACACATGAATGGTGCCCAGCAGAAAGAGACAGAGACTTGGACTGCACGAGGGGGGTGTCTGATGAGACTTGGTCATCAACAGCTTGTTCTGAAAGTATTGATGGGGAGCGAGCAGCTCTGTGCTAAGTGTCGTCAAGTGACCCGGGCAAGTCTTTCCAGAAGAGTCTGTGATCCTGCTTCTCCTAGAATGAGTAAGCCTGAGAGATTTCTCTCATAGCAAAGAAGGAGAGGGGACTGCGGGACCAAAGAGTTTGAGACATTCTGTCACCCAGCTTCCCATGTAGATTCAACAGGAAAAACTGCCATTCCTTTCTCTGCCCAAAATAACTGCACGGTGTTACTGATGAGGGATGGCTGGCGTGTTCCAGCTGGGTACGTTTCAGCTGGGAACGTGACGCCTGTGCATGTACTCAGCCAGGGGAGCACTCGACAAGTGGGGAGCAGGCAAAGTGCAAGGCTACCTGACATCTAAATGTTCCTGCTTCGGCAAGTCTTAAAACTCCACAGCTACAGTATCTTCAACTAAAAGTAAACAACAACAACAACAAAAACCCTCACATGCACTTGGAAATACTTCTAAAACCATTACTCACTCTTATTTCCTTAAAAATAACAGGGTAGATAAAACCCAAATCAGGAGAAACTATATAAGACACACGATCCAGTTTCTTTACCAAGACAACAATGACAAAAACAACAAGAAAAATATAATAAAAAAGCAGAAAGAAGGGCACGAAGCCCAAAGGTCAAAAACTTAAGTAATATATCAACCAATCTCAACCCACATGCTTACAGAACCCAACTTAACTTAAGAAACCACAAACTCAAGTTCTAAGTGGTCAGGCAGTACATGAAGAGACAGTGCCACTAAAAATGTAAGGCTAGCCTGAGCCACACAGTGGGACTCTCTCCAAAACCAAAGCCAAACAAAACTACGAGACAACTAAGGAATTGTGACGCCTGATTAGCTATCTGATATCAAGAACTGTTCACCTTTTACAATGCTGGTATTTAGATAAGTTTACAGAATTCTTTATCTTCAATTTATGAAATGTGTACAGATGAGATAATAATGTCTGGATTTTGCTTCAACACAATTCCAAGAAAAAGAGGATTAGATGGGTGCAGATAAAACAGGGAAGGCCATCTATTGGCCACTGCTAAAATGTTGTACATATCTAAGTCCATTATATTACTCTACCCACCTTTGTATTTGCCAGATAGAAACCTGTTTATCCTCATAGGTCAGTGCTGCTGCTGACCTTACCCAGAGAAGCTTCTCTCTGCAGTGGGCAGCAGTTAATGCAGAGACTGATAATTGATTATAGTGCTGAGCGTGTGAAGCCCCGCCCCCCAAGACTCAGGGAACATTGAAGAAGAAGGTAGAAAGAACGTAAGAACCAGAAGATGTGGTGGGGGTCGGGGGAGGATAGGTGCTGTGAAATGCTGTCTTCAGCACATGGCATGACCTTTGCTCTCATGTCTCACTGCAGCTACAGTTACCTGTACTAGGCCAAGTCCCCAAGATCAGTCAGCATTGCAATGGGTGGCCACCAAGTGGGCTCAGTGGGTTATTAACTGAAAAAGAGGAAAAGAATGGGAGAGGGCAATGTGTTCGGGAGCGTCAGGAGGACTGAGAGAGAAGTGGGGGCTGGAGGGGAGGGCAGAATTGGTACATATGACCAAGGTGCAGTTTTCAAATGTATGAAGTTGTCAAAAAATAAATAAAAGGTACTCTATTATAAAAGGAGATGGACTATTTTTCCCAAGTTGAGATTGCGTTGTATTCATTCAAATTCTGAGCCAAACATAATAAAACATCGGAGATTTCCATAAAAAGAATGGCCTGTTTCTATAAATTATGACAGGGCAGGAGCGATCACTATGCACAGAACAGAGCTCCTGGGAACAGAGGCACAGGGACAGCGAAGTAAAGAAAGGAGGGGGAAAAAACATTTGATGCTTTCTGATGTTTTATTTTTTCATAAGCTATAAAAAAAAAAAACAGATGTTGTCAGCTGGAAATACAGCTCAGGGGCTAGCAGCACTCACTGCTATTGCAGAGAACCCGACTTCAGTTCCCAGCACCCTCTTCAGGCCTCACATAAGCACCTCTAATTTCAGCTCCAGTAAACCCAACACCCGAGTCTGGCCTCTGCAGGTATCCATATATACGGCACACACACACACTGACATACATAGATACATAACTAAAAATTTAAAAACTAAGACAGAAAGAAAGAAAGAGGGAGAGAGAGGAAAAAAAAGGAAGGAAGGAAGGAAGGATGAAAGAAAGGAAGGAAGGAAGGAAGGAAGGAAGGAAAGGAAGGAAGGAAGGAAAGGAAGGAAGGAAGGAAGGAAGGAAGGAAGGAAGAAAGAAAGAAAAAGAAAGGAACCTTGCTAGCTGCTGTGTACAGAAAAGAACTGGGACCCTGCTTCTACTTTCAGCTACATTTGCATTGCTCAAGAACCCAGAAAAGAACTCTGTCAGCTTGGTGCTCAGCCATTCACTAGTTCTTCCACAAGCTCAGCAACTGTGCACTCAAACACCAAGGAGGGGAAAACCGGGTTGAGAGTGCAGGTGACAGCTCTGTGAAGAAATAGCTTTAAGCCCAGGACGGCCACACTTAAGAAATGAGGTGAGTGTCCTCCAGAGGAAGCCCTCCAATAGCTGACATCTCCAGAAAGATCTCCTAAGTGGATGACAAAAGTGCATATAGAAGAAAAGACAGATTACAGCAGCAGTGTGTGAAAAACGGGATCCCTGCGAGCTCTAGCAGGACATACTTACTTTCTGAGCTAAACCTGGGAGCTCTGTTTGTCTTGTTTCTGCGACCAGGTCTCACTATGTAGCCCAGGCTGGCCTCAAAGTCTTGTTTTATCCTGCCTCAGCCTCTCAGATGCTGGAATTACAGGTGTGTACCACCATGCTCAGCTCCTGGGAACTTTTAAATGTAGATCATGTCCTCATTAGAGAAGCTTAAAGGATAAAAGCCAGGTTTAATTATTCTCTGCCACAAACAAAGCAGCTAGAAAAGATGTCTCCACTTTAGATAGCATAAGCTCATAGTTTCTGGTACAGAGATGTGCCCACAGGACTCGGCTCACCTCCAGGACATGATGCACCTGTCTCGGAAGTGTTCAGGGCTTGCTCATAACTTGAACACCACAGTTACTAGTTCATTCATCAGGCACTGTCTGCTTGGGATCCTCATGTTCCTACTAACCCTGACTCTTCATAATCCAGAGAGGAGTGGCAGTACCACACACACTCAGAGACAGAGTAATGGCTTGGTTTTCTTTTCTCTTGAGCATTGCTTAGAGGCCCTCAGAGTCCAAGAACCCTCTGTAGATAGTTTCATCTAGCAAGAAGGTCCACAGCTTTTCCTGGGACTCAGAAAGGATTCACGGAACAAAACCAAAACAAAGTAAAACCCTATTATAAGCTGCTACCCCTACTATAAGGATCTCCTGATATATTTCCTATCATTAAAATATTTCAGAAACGGGCCAAGGTGCTTTAGAGAAGAGGGGGAGCAATTTTACCATTATGTTTGGGAAGATATTTGGTTGGACTCATGGAAAAAAGAAAATAATAGCAGCTTATCCAAATCTAGACTGTAACAGACAAAAATACCAGCAGCTTCAAATGGGATAGAGCAAGAAGTGTCAAGGAAGTGTAAAGAGCTTGAACACTCTTGCCTTGTCAGCTAGTGGTCTGTTGTGTTGTAGCAAGGCAATGGAGAGGAAGGAGGTTAAGTGAATTGTCCAGAAACACACAACCGAGTGGCAGGCAAGAACCTAAAACTCTGCCATATCAACTTTTGCTCCAATCACCCTTGCTACATCACCCAACATAACCAGTATCCCTTAGCTCTCATACTGGCAATGTGGGCCTTCAGCATTAGTAATGGGCCTGCTTTTTCACTTCTGTTGTATAACAGGCACCCTCAAAGGAAGTTGTTCCCGGAGTCTCTAACACAATACCTCTCTGGGATATACCTGATTTCCATATTTGATCCTGAAATTTGTAGCTTCTGTTAGCTGCTTAATCTGACAATGAGTCAAATCATATTAATCAACTCTAATCTACCCAGCACAGGGAAGCTTTATTAGGTAATCCCTATCCCATCATAGGAAAAAGAACTAAAGTCTTGCCAAAGTTTCCAGCTCATTCCTACCAAATCCTCAGATGATGCGTTAGCCAAATCATCCAACCTGCAAATGATATCCTGGAATACCTAGTCAAGAGGAAGTTTTTTTATACTTATTTTTATTATTTTTTAATTATGTGCATATGTATGTCTGCGTGAGGTATGTATGGGCGCCCACAGAATCTAGAGGAAGGAGGCAGGTTCCCTAAAGCTGGAGTTGTAAGCTTTAGTTGTGGCCATGGGAACCCAACCCTGGCCTTCTACAAGAACGGCAAGAGCTCTTAACTGAACAATCTTTCCAGCTCCTAGAGAGGTCTCCTAAAAACTACACAAAACCCTCCAAGATAGTGAGCCCATAAACTACAAAATGCACATGGATCAAAAATCCAGCTCACCTGAACTACAAGGAGCAATTCCCCAGATTCACCTCAGATTCCTGGTATTGTTTTGCTTCTGTTTTAATAGCATTCTCCTCCCTATCTGGGAGGGTCCAAAGAAGTAAGGTAGTCCTCTAAACTAAACTTTCCTAAAGAGGCTATCCCACTGATAATGAGAAAGTCTGCCACATTTTATGTTTGTTTTTTTTTTTAAAGAGAGGGAGAGAAAACAACAGCAACAACATTATTTCCCAGGGAGGAAAATGAGATCCAACAAATAGAAAAGTTCTTTGAGCGCACAATGATAGAGAGGAGGCAGAGAATGGAGACAGCCCTCCAGTCACCTGGCTCTTAGACAATCTCTTCCCAATCAGAGTCTCTCCATCATCTTCATGGTTTGGTTCTTTAGCTGTAGTAAACACATCTTATGAACAACACCTTCCTTCTTCCTGTTTTCATGTTCTCTTCCAGACTTCTGCCAACTTCTATTTTTATGTTCCTGTTACAATTATGATTAACTTTCCTCTTCAAAAATAGAAAATACTCTTAAAGGTTTCATCTGACCCTCTAAGATGGCCTCTGACAAACCAGGTTTTAGACTGTCCATAGTTTTCACTCAAGAAACAAAACACCTTGTTGACCTTTAAGTTGTTTGAATTGACATTGACTTGAAGAAGTATTATGGTAAACACTGAATAACTCTAAGTCTTTTGTGTAATATGTGAAAGAAAAGTCAGCGTTGGAATCCGACTATACATATACATATCTACATGTAGACAGTTCTGGGTCAAGTTCCCCAACACTGAACTACACACACAGCCCCATCCAAAAGAAATTTTAAGTCATTCTTGCCACTCAAACTATGAACTCTTCTTATTAAAAGGAACTAGGTGTTTCCTAATCCTGCATAATCAGTTGCCTAAAGCCAGGCATCAAACTTGACTGTACTTCTTCCTACAGCATCATGTGTTTTCTTTCAAAAAAAAAAAAAATCTTGCAGGTTACTCACTGGCAAATGAAGGAAAGTTACTAAGGCACCTGGTGACAGCTGGTGTCACTCTCACACACACTTGTTCCCCAGGGGCCTGGATGCTCAGGCTTGAGCCGACGGCGCATGGCAGCAATTGCTAGCACAGAGTGTGCAGGCTCACGTCATTACCAGCTTTGTTTTTCTGTCTTCCAGACACAATGTTTTCTTCTGCTTTCACCTCACCAGCAACACCAAGTGCTCGCTATGTGACCGGGACTCAGAAACCAGCCTCTCGGTTCCTGCTGAATTCTACCTGGAAAGTCTTCCTGTCTTTGGCATCTGTGCACCTGCGCTGCTCTCATTATTCTCAGGCCTTGTTCCCCACCTGTCTGCTCTCCTTAGTTCCTAAAATGCCACAACTTTTGATGGTCTTTTTTATATTTTCTGCAGTCGTTCAGCACAATTATTTTATTTCTTCCCCTGGTTTTAAACCAGAGACAGCACAGATTTGGGTCTTTCAGCCCCAAACATGCCCTGCCCTAGACAGCCACCTCCTAAGCACACTCCTGTGTTAGAGCTGAGGAGCTTGAAGCTCCCTTCGGTCCAGAAGTATTGTCCAACATGCCCCACGTGTTAGAGGAATCAACCGGCCTGGGTTCACACTGCAGGTCCTGGGACAGTGGCTGGAACACTTACTCCCTCTTGCCTTCAAGTCTCAGTCACCTCTTCAATACAGTGTGTATAAAGACCTTAAATCGGGTTACCATATAACAGGGCAGACAATGCCCTTACTAAACATCATATCCTACCAAGTTAAAAAAAAAAAGTTTCAGAAATTGGTTATATCTTGTTGAATTGTTCGCAAAGGGGTCTCATAACCCTACTAAACAAACCAAAACAGGCTATTGCTAATGACATTGGTTACCCTCCACAGCCCAGAAGGTAGGACTCTGATACTGAAGGCACCACTTATTTAAGGCATCAAATATGAAGGTACTGAGCTGGTGCCAGGTTAGAAGCTTCACCCCTGCTGACTGACGTTCGTAGTGATAGAAGGTACTATACACATTACTGAAGGAAAAAGGTGATCATCAAACTCACCCAGCTCTACGAACCTTATAACTTACAACAGAAGCCTGGCTGTAAGATATACTGATAAAACAGTGGCACAGATAGTATGGGAGTAACAAACCACTTTTTTAAAAATTGAATTTAATGCCCACTTCATGAGAAGGACATTGTGAATGAGACAATGACCTGAGACAAGACAGGTCACGGGTCCTAGCGAAAACCATACTATTATTCTGTTAAAGAAACACAGTTATAAAACGACTCGAAATGGCACACTGCTATACACATAAATCAGTACATACTGATTAGAGACACTTCTTCCTGCAGCAGATGGGCATTAACACAGAAACCTACAACTGAACAATGTGCAAAGCGTGAGCACTCAGCTCTAAGTGATATGTCTTTATCAAATGCCTCACTTCAAGGCTCAGGAATCTGTGGGGAAGCAGATGTAGAAAGAGTGTATGCGCCATAGGTGGTAGATTCCTCCAAGGAAACAGTGTCTTCTAAATACAACAGCACCAGTAAATATGAACTCATGAAGACTGTGACAGCACGTGCAAGGCCTGCATACCTTCAAACCAGACAAAATCCCAGCACAGAGCAGGCAAAGTGGTGCAAACCCCCACCCTTAACCCAAAAAGACATCTGTAATTGATACCTACTGGGAAAGAATAGATCAGTTTTCCCCAATGAAATGACAGTGAATGTATCAACCATACTCCAAGGTAGGCCCCATGCCCAGAAGCAGATAATCGACACAGAACAAAACAGACTATGTTCTTCTGTGTGCTTTGATTTTTATTTTGAGTGTATACATGTATGGTCATTATGATTTGGTGGGCTTTTGTTTATCTTGGTTTGTTTTTATTTTTCTATTGAAAGACAGAGAAACATGAAGCTAAGTGAATAGAGAAGTGGGGGGGGGAGCTGTGCAGGTAGGGGGGAAGGAAAGAATATGGTCAAAATACAGTGTATATTTTTTAATGTAAACAGTCACCTTGAAAAGTGTGTGTAAAGACCGATTGAAATTCCATCTTATAATTCACATATCAGAAAGCAAGGATGGCTCACTTCCTGAAGCTTTGCTTGCAGTTCCTCCTGACAGAGCTGGTTCTGTTAAAGCTGCCTTTGTTTTCACTGGCCAGCCCCCACACCTGGAGCCAACTCCCACTATCACTAACGCCTTTCAGTCAAAACAGTTGCCATTCCCTTGTTTTGACTTTCCTCCTCTGTGTTGGTGTCGCTGCAAAGGACACTCAGCACTAGATACACAGGTGCACCGACAAGTCTCTGCAGAATCAATCCCAAAACATGCTTGCCACTGTTTCTTCTCCTGCTCAGAAACTCCTAAATGTCACTAGCACAGAAGCACAGACTCGAAGAGCGCAGTGGCTGAACTCAAGACTCCTTGCCTCATGCCTAAAGTCCCATAAAAGGCACTTTCTCTGTCCTTTCTGGCTCACACTGTCCTTTCCCACCTCTGGTGGTCCGACCTCAGCCTCTGGAGCCAGTCAGTTGGTAGGCAGGCAGATATTCTACTACCAAGCCACACCCCCATCCAGCCCTGCTGGAGCTCTCTGGGCCTCAGTTTGCTTCATTTATAAATTAGAGGAAAGAAATTCAACTTAATGCACAGTATTGTCAACGGTTCAGTTCAGACAGAATTATTTCACTTATTTTCATTTCACTATGACTGACTCTTGTTTTATTTACAGAATATGTTATTATTTGTGTAGCCAAATTTACATTGGTAAGACCTCAAATGTTTAAAAATGTGTAACCACCATACAAATGGGGAAAAAATGCTTAGTACTTCTAGACAAGCATGTCTGTTAATTTCTATAAAATGATAACTTCACATAGACCTTGGGGCCTTGAGGCATCTTCCCTCATCTTATCCTAGTTGTTCATAATTATGGTTAATTGATGTAACTTAGTGGTAGGATACTTGCCTAGCAGGCAAACAAATATAGGTGAATGTGTATATATAATAAATGTATAATGATTCATATCTAAATGCTGGCTCTCCCTTTCCCTACCACCTCTCAACTAGCTGTAAGTTTGTTTGTTTGTTTGTTTTCTGTAAATAACTTGGGCTTTATTCACTTCAGTGATTCCACCACATGAGTTCTCAAACGTTTCTTGAAACATATAAGATTCTGTATAATCATTTCATTGCCTCTGCCTCAAATGGGAGAACTAAGAAAAAAATAGGAAATCCAGTGACTAGGCCAAGATCACAACAAATAAGCATAAAAAAAACCTGTTTAATAAAAACTTTTTGTTTGTTTGCTTGCTTGTTTTCCAAGACAGTCTCAGTATATAGCTCTGGCTGTCCTGGAACTCCCTCTGTAGAACAGACTGGCCTCACATCACCTGTCTCTGCCTCCCAAGTGCTGAGGTTAAAGGCCTGTGCCGCCATGCTTAGCTAACTTGCCAAATCATCCCACTGCAGAGGTAGTCATGACCGAAAGTGGCAGTTAACTTCAAAGACTGACAGAACTACATCAAAAAGGAATTCTGCTTACATCAAATGGCCCAGCATAGATAGTTCTTCCATCCTATCTGTGCAAAAGAAAAGAGAAAGAGAAAAAGGAAAGAAAATGAAAGAGGTCCAGTGTGTTTGTGCTCATCATGGTAAGCTCACAGTCTTGACAAGTCAGCAGCTTCTGTCTCACCAACTCTAGATAGGACAAATAATAGCAGAGATCAGATGATGAACGCGAAAAGACCAACACACAACCTTTCCAGAGTAATAGTGAGAGTGAAGACGGTGCTGGACGAGGAGATGGGCAGGGCACGCAAACACCAAGAGACACCTGCATTTAATGCTAAGCACGTCTGTGTGAAGGGAAGTGATTCTCTCGGTTTTGCTTTCCTTGCTACAGTTAGAAAGGTATAGATTTCCTAACTTCTCACGTTTCTACATCCAACTGTCAACCAGGAATATCCCTTTTCTAAGGCACTAGAGTGAAGCCCTGACACCCGAGGGCTGCCTGTGCTGATACAGAGGTTCTAACTCTCATTGACGTTGATGTTAGTGGTGGTCGGTGCAGCATCCACACATACTTAAAGAAGTGTGAAAAGATTGCAGGCCACAGAGGAAGTGGTGGCCAGAAATAACCAACAACTGACTCAATCAATAAACCCAAGTGCCTCTTAGGAAGTAAAGAAATAGAAACAAAAAAGCTTGCTATGGTAACCATAGGCTGTTTACGATGCATTGACTTTGCTCTTTTTTTATGTTTGTGTCTGAGTATTTACCTGCATGTATATATGTGCACCATGTGCTTACATGATGCCCACTGAGGCTAGAAAAGGGTACTGGATCCCATGGAACTGGAGTTACAGGTGATTATGAGCTGACATGAATTGAATTTGGGTCCTCTTCAGGAGCACAAAATGCTCTTAACTGCTGACTCATCCTTCCAGACCCCCATTAAAAAATTAAAAATAAGTATGAGTAGGTATTTCTTCAAGTCTAGCTCATAGTTTTGTCACCCGTTTCTAACTTAAAGAAGGTTTTGTATCTGGCACACACACACACACACCCAGAGAAGAAAGAGATGAGGAATGTTCAGATATAAATATAGATACAAGTACATGTTGGGGTGACCTTCCTTCTCATTGAGAAGGTGTGGCTCTGTGTTTTCAATTGTTGACTACTATACCAGCAGAGACCTAAGTGCCAGCAGAATCTTGGTATTGTCACTTCTATGGCCCATCACCAGCATTATATATCTAAGTGCTTGTTCTTCTACACCTGCTAAGAAACATGAAGGTCAAACAGCCCTCTACAGCTAAAGGCAAGCTAAGAGATGTAGCAGGTGCTGTCTTGTTGCTGTCTTGTTATTGGATGTAATAAAGAGCTGATGGCCAATAGCTGGGGAAGGAAGTACATGAGTGGAACTTGTTGGCAGGGAGAGTGCAGCAGGGAGAAGCTAAAGCAGGAGAATCGAATCGAAGAGGACACAAAAGGGAACAAAGACCTGAGCAAGGAGGCAAAGAGCTAGCCACATGGTAAGTCGCAGGGATGGAATAGCTGGGTTAAATTTACACAGAAGCTGAAGGACTGCCCCAGCAACATGTCTAAGCTTTAAACTACATTAGAAATCTCCATGTCTTATTTATACCTTAGGCAGGCCCATGAAAGTCCCAAAATATCTGATGCCCCATGTTGGGTGCTACTTGTAACCAGTGTTTGCTACTTTGTGGACCCCTTTCTCTCTTCCAACCTTCTCCAACCCTTTACTTCTTCCCTTTTAACCTCCTAACTCTAAACAGGAGAGAGAAAAGGATAGAGAGGAAAGGGGGTCATTGTTATCATTACACTGCCTCTGGCTGTATTTTAGAGGTATTGAGTTCCTTGGGGCAAGTTTGATCCTTAACGTCAGGATATTTGATTTCCTCTTCTCATTTCTTTGCATATGACTCACCTGACAAACAGCAACCAACAGCATCCAACCACCAACCAGCCACACACCCATGGGGCTCTGTCCTCTGAAAAGTCCCCAGAATTCCAAACATCACACACGGGCAGAAACTATCTGCAGCAGGCAAGACCACACCCCTGCCAGAGTACCAGGCAAATCATAGTCAGCTACAGCAAAGCAGCCCCATACCCCTAGACCTGGGATTAAAACGAAAACATATTCCCATAACATTTCTGTGTGTTTTTTTTAAAGAAAACAAAATTACAAAATTTTCACTACAGGCACATCAAGACAATGAGAAGATACACTGTAGAGTTGGAGAAAATATTTGCAAAGATGGGTCTGATAAAGGACTACCACCTTAAATCTACAGAGTGATCAATCGTACTACTCAACAGTAGGTTGGAGGAGATAGCTCAGTCAGGGAAATACTTGGTCCACTAATACAAGGACCTGTGTTGAACCCAGCACCACAGAACAAATCCAGGGGCTGGAATGCTTCCATAATTACAACAGCGGAGAGGTGGAGACCTGGAGAGTTTCCTGCTGAAAAACTGCATTTCCCAGCTTCCCCAGCGAACTACAGAACCCACTTCCACCCCATAAGGGGTAGCTTCCCATCTTCCTCTGTGCGCATTTAGGCCATCTGTGTGTGGGGGCGACAAAGATGCCCACTCACCTAAAGTAAGACCAAGCCTCCCTTTCTTTCCACCTTCCTTCTCTCCACAGCTGCCTCTTAATAACGTAACATGATGCAGTGCACTGTAAAAGGATCAGGATCTCAGAGTCTGCACCCACATCCAAAATGTCTCAACAACAAGCGGCATGTAACAATCACTCTGCCCTCGACGTCTCCTGACCTGATACACGAGGATGCTGTGAACATGGGACCAGCATACTGGTTCAACTGGCCATGCCCCTGTACCCTAGCATTCAATTCTTCCTCTTAGCAAAAGCTAATTCCCTAAACACCTATTTTCTTTCGTTAAAGGTGGATGCCAGGTGCTCTGTCATCAAACTCACAACTTGAGGAAGTTATTCAAAACATCCAAGGCCTGTCTTTGACAGCTGGTTTTATATCTGTAGAATCAACAAGGGATTCTATTAAGTCATATTCCAAGCCTTTAGATCCTTCAGAAGGAAATGACTTACATCAGTGGTTCTCAACCTCCCTAACGCTGTGAGCCCTTAATACAGTGCCTCATGTTGTAGCACTATATTATACTTCATAGCTATAATTTTGCTACTGTTGTGAATTGTAATGTAAATATCTGATATGTGACCCTGTGAGGTTATAAACCAGGGACGGAGAACCACTGACTTAGACAAAAGAGGTTCTCTCCAAGCTGGGTTCACCTGTGGTACTTTGAGGTTATAATCTAGTCTCTCTACTCAGAGAACTCCAGGGCCAGTGCCTGTAGCTTGAAGTCAACAAGGACACAAGCTTTGACAGTGAAGCTTGAGGAAGTTTTCTAAGAAATTCCAAAGAGCCAAGATCTGTTAAAGCTCATTTAATGTCATGTTGCTTTACAAATTATGCCTCTAAACAACCAACCAGTTTTTAAATTGAATCACATTAAGAAACATGCTCACTGCTGTCAGTCGGTAGTGACTTAGAGATCTGTCCATCGGCAGAAGGAGTAAAGAGCTGGCTTTAAGCCCTCTTTGTTAATTCAATCTATGGTGTAAATTATTTATTACAGATCTGACATGACTGGCTGCTTTCATCTTTCATCTGTTGGCCGAGTGTATGGAATGAGAAGGTGGAGATTTTTAACAGTTCCGGTAAGAGGGTTGGTCTCAGAAAACTTTATAAAGCGAATCATTTACTGGCAGGGCAGTCATTTACTTGGGTAGTAACTTAGGATGTTCTGGAATGTTCTAATGAAGTGCCTGTTGAGGAGAAAACAAGGCAGACACTGTCTCTGGGAGAATGTTTAAATTGGAAATCATTACTTTGGGGGAAATACAACTTACAATTAAATTGTCTCTTGGAATATAGGTATAACAACTTGATGTTAACAAAAATGTGTCTTGTGTTTTCAAATATTATATATGGTTATTTAAGGCAATAGTCCCAGTTTTTAAAATATTTACCTTATTAAATTGTTTCTAACATTTTTTTTTACTTAAGATACTGTTTTTGTTCACTAAGTGATGACTGGTATTGTTAATACTTAAGACAAATATAGAGAGTTCATCATGTGAAAAAGCAAGGAATATCTCTTAGACTTTCTGTTCAGTCATCTTCGGATACTGACTTTAGCTGACTTCTTTTACACAGCTTCTCTGTGCCCACTCCTTATGCAGGAGTCTGACATAACAAAGAGCTGGTTACAGTTGCCTTTTCCTTCTACAGAACTCTGGTACATGCTCCAGCCAGTTGGACAATTACACTTAACTTCTGTTAATCTTGATGCGAAAGCTTTCCTTGTATAATTTTGTCTCTTAATGTTCCCCACAAAGTTGGACGGTTATTGCCTTATGACTTAGGTTCTGATCTTTGCCAACTGTTAAATTTTATCATGGCCCCTTGGATGGACCCTCTTCTGAGGTCCTCTAAGTGGGGTTCCTCTCGTCGCCCTCTGTCAGACTTGAAACAGTTACTGAGAAATAGACACCCTGAACCCCCTAAGAGGAGGCTGGGTGACCTTTAAAAGGAAACTAATGGGCCATGGGCCATCCAATTCACCCCTCTTCTTCTTGTCATTCTGACATTGTTTTGGGGACTCAGAACTAAAACAGCTGTAGCCTCTTTTGCATCGATCAACCTCAGTGTCTCACCAGCTCAGCTTACCATCCTTGAGGACCAACGGGACTCCTTGACTGCGGCAGCTCTGCGCAATGAGGAAGGTCCAGATCTGACTGCTGCAGCTCTGCGCAATGAGGAAGGTCCAGATCTGACTCCTGGGATGAGATTTGTGCCATATCCACAGCCAATCCTGCCCCCATACCAGCAAACTCTTACTGGTTTGAGATGGACCCTAGAGACAGGGACCAGGAAAAATTCAACCACGTGCCTCCTCCTATGTATGGGCTTCCGGCTCCCTACTACCCTAGCTCCTCCCCTGGATCACTCTGTTTCCTCTTATTACCCTCACATTTACATTTTTACCCTGACTTTTAAATGTTTTACTTATGGAACTACACCCTATACCCAAACAAAATGTTCCACACAAGGTCTCTCAACAGCTCTCGCCCTACAACACCTCCATCTGACCTGATACATCTGCAAAAAAAGACCTTTTAGATGTTGTGGAGAAACTCTGGCTAAGAAGGACATTCATCCCTTTCACCTCAGGCCAAAACCAATCCTTTCTATTACTCCTCTGCTTCCCCCTGTTCCCTTCCTTTCATACTGGGGAGCTCCCTGCTACTTCAGCCCCTCATTTTGATGCAACAGTCCAGACAATGTAATCAGTCACTGTGAGGCTGAATCAACTCTATATGCACTTTCTCTCATTAGCCCACTCGGTCTTTCCCATCTCCGCTCCTCCATATCCCTCAAGCTTCCCAGAAAAATCTGTTTCACTCTGTAACAAATCAACCACTTAGAGTTCTCTAATGATCATTCCCCAAGTCTCTGCAGGAATGCAGGTCGATGACAGCATGACCCACTGCAGCTGATTAGGACTCTCCCCCACTGCTATGTGACCAGAGGGCTCCTTCAATGGACTCAGAACTACTCTCTCCAACAAAGGACTACACTTCCCAGCTTCCCTTATGGCTTCTCAAGTGTAACAAATGTACCATACTGGTACCGGATGCGGAGAGTGGGGGAGTCAGTGAAAGGGTGGGGGCAGGAGGCACACGGAGACTCCAGTACCTTCTGTTCAACTCTCCCATGAACCTAAAAACTGATCTAAAAATGTCTTTAAAAAAATTATGCATGGTTCCATATATGGTTATTTTCCAGCTCAGACACTTTTAAAGCACTTGTTCTTTCTCACATTTCCTTGTAAAAAGCTGATAGTACCATCATATTAGGCAAGAAATCAAAATGAAATATTTTAAAATATAATACATGTTTAATAAATATTCAGTCGGTAACTATGTATTAAATGTGCCATAGTTACCACTATTCTAGGTTCTGTGTTGCCAGATATCATGTCTATGTTTACATCCAGTTTTCAAAGCCACATACCATTGTCAGAAATCTGTATTAGTATCAGCTGAGAGATTACCAAAAGCCCATGAGGAAAATGTGATTCTTTACCAAGGCTCCCTAGTATGATGGAAAAACAGAACAGTCAACAACTGGAAAGGAGAGACTTTTCAGGAACACCCTTCATCATGCATCAAGCAAAACGTGCTAACCACATGACAGTGTGTGGCACTGAATCCAAAGCCAGAAATAAAACCCAGAAAGAAGGGTTGCTGCCTTGTGGTTTACAGTAGGATCCTAACAAAGGTCTCAGAAGAAAGGCCACCCTAGCCTGCGAATGCACAGAACATGACTTGCTGTGTAGAAAGACAACTATCCCATTAACTTCCTGCCAGAAGACAGGTTCAATCTCATGACAGCCCTTTCCACCCAATGAGGAGAGACTGCCCCACCATCCATACTTGCTGAAGGAAAGCCCGAAGCCGTCCTCAATGCTACTCCTCCCGTTCTCTCAGGGACATTAGCAGAGATGCTTCTTCACCCCAGCCTTTCTCTCTTCTATTTCCCTCCCTGCTGACACTCAGGGAACCCCTATGATTTTCTTAGATCTGCAGCAGAAAGGCTTTTCCTAGATGTAGTGAGGATGGGCATGCCAGCAGGGACATGATGAAGCAGCGGCCCCGCCCACACAACCTGAAATCATTAACCTCCACCATCATTCACCTTACCACAAACACAGAAAGCAGCATGCCACAGCCCTGTTCTTCATCCTTCCTGCCAGGGCTAGCAGTCAAGCCCACTGAAAAACGTGAGCAGTAACTAAGAAAATATTTCTTTCTAGTCCTCCTACAATAGAAGCCAACTGCAGGCATGAAATGCTTTGTGCCTCCATTTCTGCATTTTACCCATGACTAATAATTCCTCATGACCAGAGTTCTGAAAGTCCACCAAATGCCATGCTGTGTTCTGAACATGCAGTTCCTGCCATGTGCTCAATTAAGTTCTCATGAAGAAATCAACAAAACGCAGGCATTTCAGGCAACACATGAGACTAAAAGAGAGGTCAAGGCTCGAGCACAATCAAGCCAAACCTACCCAGAAAATAAGGAGACATAGCCTGGAGAGAACAGAAAAGAATTTGGATAGGCTGGAAGGAAAAAAAAAGAAAGAAAGAAAAAGAAAAATTCTGGGCACAGGACCTTACAGATTGGCCTTGGTCTTTCCAACTGATAGACATAGGTATGAAAAAATGTGGTTTGTTATTGTTGTTTTGTTTTTAATTAAAAAAAAAACTGCACTTCTCAGAATGATGATTTCAAAAGCCCAACAATATTCCTGGCAGGGAACCTGCAAATATGGAGGGCTTTAGAAAGAGAAAGACCAGCAACCTGGCAATTCCCTCCCACAGACACAAGTTCTGAAAGCTTCTGTGATCAACAGAGCTACATTCTAATGCATCTCCAGTTCACTCTCTGGGGCTCCAGGCAAGTTTCTTGACCTCTCTCTGACCTTGGGTTTCCTCATTTTTAGAATGGAGAGAAAGTCTGGTATCAGATGAAATAAGGCAACACATGTAAACCATCTAGTTTACCCTGTGTATGCCACCCACCTTTTCAGAGGCCAGATCTCAGTGACCTGGAATTTACCAAGTAGGCTAGGCTGGCTGGCTTCCAAGACCCTCCTGTCTCCCTCTCCCCAGTGCTAGAATTGCATGCACATGCCATCATGCCTGGCTTTTTTTTTTTTAACATGGGTTCTGGGGACCAAATTCATGGTCCTTGTATCTGCAAAGCAAGCACTGTACCAACTAAAGCATGCATTTCCCTAGCCCCAAATTTCCAGTGTAATCACTGATATATTAAAAAAATGCACTCAGTAAACTGTGACTGCTATAAATCACATGAAAAGTTGAGGGGGAAAAAAAGCCTCAATTACTTGTCAATGAAAAAATACTAAGTTGGAAGGAAACAAAGTCTGAGGAGCTAATTTGTCCTGTTCTTCTACATGCTATATTTTGGCAACAATAGACAGCTTAGGATGCAAGAAGGAAGCATGTTTCATGTCTGACTCAGTTGCAAAGAGTGGGGCAGTCCTTGGAGTCTAACCACCTCACAACCATTTTACCAATTGAGAAGAAAAATCACCTTCTGCACTGTAGACCTATAAAAATAACTGACTATGCACTTGCTTTAACCCATTCCATATGCCCATAGAGCCTGAAATTTAGGTTGGCAAAGAAGCTCAATAACACAGTCCTCAGGAACATATGTTACTAGACACCATGACATTTTTAGAGCTTCTTAAACTTGGAGAAAGGAAAGATTTTGGTATGCCATGACCTAGAGACTTTATTTGCCCTGTGGGCAATGATTCCTATGAAAGACACTGAAGCTTTACTATAGAAACCAAGTAAGAGACAGGCTGTAATGGGGCTCAGGATGTAGCTCAGCAGAAGTGCTTGCCAACCTTGCACCACCTCCCAGGTTGGATCCCCAGTACAAAATGAGGCATCCTAAAGTGCACCTCTAGTGCCAGCATTCAGTAGATGGAAGCAAGAATGACAGGAACCATGGAGCTGTCCAGTCATCCGCGGCTACACAGTGAGTTGGAAGCCAGCCTGGCCTACATAAGAGCTGATCTATAAATAAATCCTAACGTGTGTCTTCTCTCACAGCTTTCACTTCTTTATGAACTTCCAATTAGGCATCCTTCGTGGGTCTGCTAGTTAGAAAGCATCAGGCAGAAGAAATCATTGTCTTCAAGGATTTTATAATTTAAAGGGGGGACAAGATGAGCAGCTCTCTTGACAGGGAAGAGGTGTCACCAAAATAAAAAGTACCATGAGTATAAGCTTAACACTAAGCAGGAATTCTTGAAAGGCTCCTAGGAGGGAGTTAGGGATAAGAACCAAAATAGTGAAAGGCAGTGCAGGGATATGCTACAGATGTGTGGCTTGAGCTGAGCATCAGATGCTCAAGAATGTATAGTGCATCTTCTTTTTTTTTTTTTTAAAGATTTGTTTATTTATTACTTATATAGTATTCTGCCCGCATGTGTGTCTGCAGGCCAGAAGAGGGCACCAGATCTCGTTATAGCTGGTTATAAACAGTTGTTGGGGATTAAACTCAGGATCTTTGAAAGAACAGCCAGTGCTCTTAACCTCTGAGCCATCTCTCCAGGCATCCCCTACGCCATGTTGCACCCTTCAATAATGGCTGTTTTCTGCAAGCAGATAATGTAGGTACAACAGAGAAGTGGGTAGGCATTGGATATGTCCAGAATTATAAATGCCAAATTAAGTTATTAGCCTTTGTCATTTATATTGACACTAAATAACATATGGTATGCTCAGAAACCTGCCAAGGGACAAAGAAGAAAGGAGAAGCAATGTCTCAAACTGCACTGGAGGCTCCCACAGAGGGCAGAGACCTGGACTTTTTCCTGCTACTGTGGCTTTCTGTGTTGTCCCTTTGGAAGGATACAAGCTCTTAACTGTATCCTCTTTGTAACCAATTTTTATGCTTTCTCCTTCCTTTCCCAGGACACTAAAAAATTAGGCAGACAAGTAGATTCTGGAGAAATCCAAAGAGCTTTTGGCAAGAGGAAAAGGAAATGTTATGCAAATCCATCACTCTCAGACATGCAGCCTCCAGTGAGGTCACCCTGGTCCCCTCAATTTAGCCACAGCCTCTGAGTTTTCTGACTTCTTGTCACTGGATCCTTAATCCTAGTAGTTTTTGACTGCCATCATGTTTTTCTCCAGTGACCTAGAAGGCAGCCTGGCTCTCCCTGTAGGGTCTTGGTTCAATCTCAGGTCATTTCATTGTCTCTTGGGCTGTCAGCTTTCCTCCAAGGATCCTACCTCCTACACACAAAGCCAGTGTGTGCAATTGGAGACTTTTCCCACTGCCGACCCTCTTTCTTCATTTCATCCTAACACTGGCTGCCTGGCCAACTCCAGTTACTTCACATCAACCTAGTTCACATGTTTCATCTAACTAGCAATGCCAGTGAAAATCCTTCCTCCCTCTACAAGCTACTTACCCAGGGCCCAGAGCATCCTTTTCCCCGCGAGCCTTAGCTAATCCCCCTCCCTCTCATGAGGCATTCCTTTGGTTTTCAACTGCATAGTGCATTAAGCAATAAGCACGGTGTGTCCTTAAGGGAAGGGATGCACACTTGTATACATGTGGAAGGTCAGAAAGGCAACAGAGGCAGGTGAATTCCCTTACAGGCGTCACACTCTGGCTGTGTGCAAATTTGTCCACTTGACCAGAGCAGCTCTCAAAGCCCACAAAGTTGCTAGCCTGGTCGCATTTACCGCAGCAGTCTCTTGGGAAGAGACCCGCTGTATGGGAATGCTGACAGCCAACTGAGCCTGACTCAACAGGCAAGATTACAGCACCACCAAATTAAATTGTGCCTCGTACTCCCGTGGAGGGGTAGCTGATTCAGTGGGGGGTATGAGGGGGGTGGGCGTGAAGAAAATGGGAAATCATGGGAAGTCCCAGAGGAAGTCTAAAGTCCCATTCTAGAGGCCTGCTATTGTGTACTCAGGCTGTAAGGTACAGCCAGGGACCCTGTGTCACGGCTCCTCTTCTTAACCCTCCCGCACACCAACATATGCCTCACCCCAGGCCACCTGAGCCTCAATAAGCCCTCTGGCTGCAGGTTCCAGCTCTCTCCACCACCTGGCCATGACCAGCCATTGTGGACATTTGTGGCTGGGAATTCTAGCAAAGCCAGACAAGGACCCCTCTTGGGCCACGAGCCGTTGCCTATCCCAATCATCCATCCGTGGATCCTTATTGTGCCTTTTGCCGAGTCTGATCGCAGCCCCCAAACGGTATTCCGAGCAGGACGGACAGATGGGAGGAGCTGGGAACAGACACACATTTCATAGGGCCAAAATGAACCTGCAGTCCCTCGCAAAGTCCCCACCCTCGGCCCCTTTCCTCCCAGTGGGGCTGGGAGCGCTGACTGAGCAGGCAAAAGGCGCACGATCTAAGCCGGTGCATCCCTGCACACAAAGCCCTTCACCTTCTGCTTGCTTTGCAAGCTCCTCCCTGGGCTTGGTCTCCCAGGGTCTCTGATGCCCCCTTCGGTGGTCTGTGGGACGGTCCGACTCGCTCTTGCAACGCAGCCTCAGCCTCCTCCCCGCCCCTCGCAACAGAGCCCAAAGAGGGCTCAGCCGGGTTATAGGGACGCAAAGGCTCCGAATGAGTCCATGGTTCCTGAGCCTGCAGGGTGGCAGAGCACGGTCCGGTGTGCGGGGCACAGCTTCGCTCCGCAGCTCAGCTACGGCACACACCCCAGCCCCGAGGTGGTCAGCTCGGATCCCCGGCTCGCCATCCCCTAAGCGGGCGCGCCCAGCCACGATGGTGCTCCTACCTGCGGTGCGCCGGGCGGCTCCCAGCGCACTGCCAGAGCCTGGCGCCCGCGCGTCTGCCCGGTGCGGCGGCGGTGCGGCCGCGGGCTGGCACTCGGGCTCGCTGCCCGCTGCCTCCTCACTGAGGCTTCCTGTGGGGCTGGACAAAGGACATTTCCTGGGAGGAGCGGGGAATGTTCCCAGCATGCCTCGATTTGTAGTTCACGGAGACTTCCTGCCACCGCAGCAGCAGCGGGGTCTCCTACTCGGACCCCAGGACTGGAGGAGGGGCGCTCGCTGCGTCCCTGGACACGGTCCGGCTGTAGTAGCGCGTGGCCGATGGCCGACCCACCCGCCGCCGCTGGCAGAGCCGCGTCCCGCAGACGCGTGCTGCCCGCAGCCGCTCGCTGCCCTGTGCGCGCTGTGCGAACGGCCTTTTCTTTAGAAATGAAGTTTATTGTGGGTTCTCTTTAAGTGGCTTTATTATGGATTTTTCTTCTGCTTCGAATAGATAGGCTTCCATTGGGGCAGGTTGAGCTTGGGGCACACTGACGCCCAACCTCACCTGAAACTCATCTGGACAACTCACCGCAATTCTTCCTCAACTTCAGGAGTGTGCCAAACTGAGTTTGTTGTTTTTGTTTGTTTCTGTTGTGCCCTAATTTACCTTAAAGCCCTTTGCATGTTAGGCAATTGCTCTGTAGACAGTCCAACTTTTTCACCTGCCTATGTCTCTACCGGGGTGTTTCTCAACCTGTGGGTCGAGACCCCCTAGGGTCGCCTAAGACTATCAGAAAACACAGGTGTTTACATTATAACCCATAACCGAAGCCAAATTACAGTTCTGAATTAGCGACAAAAATAAGTTTATGGTTGGGGTCACCACAACATGAACTGCATTATAGGGCCGAGAGCCGCTGCTTTACTCAGTCGGGATTCTGCTGTGAGCTGTGAAAGGAGAAAAAGAAAAACAAAGCAAAACACTTGACTGCTTTCCTGGGATAAAGGCTCATTAAGATCTTGGCATTTTTGTCCCCCCAAACCGTATGGAGATGGTCATTCCCTGATCTGGCGGTGACATCCCTTCCCTCTGCCGTTAGCCTCTGCCCGGGCTTCTTTTCAAGAAAAGTAATTGAATTGAGAAATAGAAAATAAACTTCATGACTTAGATATGTGAGAGTCGGTATGCCCTTGAATTAGGGACGTTCTGAAGTTTCTGTTCCTATCCTCTTTAGGATTCAGCTGCTTCAGGCAGGTAAAACATTGGATGGAACGTGTGTTCCAGTGGGTAAGGACACGTGCTACCAGAGAGAGACTCCACTTCCAGCCCAATGGGGTCTATGAGTTTCCCCTGAGTTCCCATCAGTTGGTGGGGCTCAGAACCCCTCTTGGAAAATCAACGCAGGACGACGTAAAAACTAAATGGCTAACAGCCATGCTCTCCAAAGGATGGTGTGAAGAGTATGATGAACTAATCAAGGAAAGGACACATCCTAAGATTCTCTAGAATGCTTGAAAAATAATCTCACGATAGCCCGGAGCAGTGGTGCCACCCAGGAGTCTGGGGCAGAAAGATGTGGAGTTCAAAGCTAATGTGAGCTACCTAGCAAGACCGTGGCCATAGGTGATGCATGCATACATACGCCACCAGAAGGTCACAATTACCTGTCTTTTCCACTTGACATCTCACACTTGGAATCTGCGTAAGTAGGGACCTTTGAGAGAGGACTTGAGTCTGTATTTCAGAACAGGTCATCCAAAATAGCTGTAATCGTTCTTCTAGAGACCTTTCGTCACCAGGATAAAGTGTCTGGTTTGATTCAAGGTGTATAATTGATAAAGAGCACGTGGGTACGATTTTTTACTTTCCAGAAGTCCTTGTTGATCTGCTGACTGTCCATCTGAACTACTTGCACAAAGTACTACCCCTTTGCATTTGTAGCCATAGGTGTTGGTCAAATCATGTTGCCTTGTGGTGCTTAGTCCAAGAAGGTGGACTGAACGTTGTCTGCCCTGGCCACACGGAAGCTATTTGCTCCCCTTTCTCTAACACCACTCGTTGCTACACTTCTTCCCTTTGTTGATGATGCTCAAGTTTGACTCATTACCTCCACCACCACCCCTTATCCCACCTGCCCCTTCTCTTCCCTCTCTTTTTTTTAATTTCCGATGTAGTTAGCTCATTATTTTGGCAAGGTTTCTTTTTAACGTATTCGTGCTTGAACTTTCAACAGTGACCTCAGTGTGGTAACTTAGTCCTGTAAAACCTACAATGTCCACTGTCTACAGAGAGGAGGTGACAGTAGCCGTGAGAGTGGCTCTTTGCTTTCCGGCTAACAAGGGTTTCTGAGCTCTTCTGCGGGTTATTTCATGATTAACTAAAGGTATCTGTCGCTTTCAAGGGCCCACACCCCAGTTAACAAGGTGGAGCTCACACGGTCACTGCACAGCATCCACGTCCAATGATGTAGAAAACTCCGTATAGGAATTTGTGTTCCCAGAACCTTCTGGTCTTCCCCGAAGCCCTTTTGTCCTTCTAAGGCAGTGTGGTTCCCTGACCCTTAATACAGTTCCTCATGTTGTGGTGACAGCAGTCATAAAATCATTTTCATAATTTCACTACTGTTGTGAACCATAATGTAAATATCTATGGTTCTCCATGGTCTGAGGTGACCCCCAGAGGCTCATGTCCCACAGGTTGAGAGACACCGCTCTAAGGGAACAAGAAGGAGAAGGAGAAAACAGACGGTGAAAGGCACAGTTAAGGTCTGAACTTCCTTTCCGAAGGATGGTGACATCAGTGGGAACGGGCTCAAACCTAAGTGTTGTTCGTGGAGTTTTCTTTGTTTGCCTTTCACAATGCACAGATCCTTGGGGGGTATTCTGATTTTGGCTTGAAAAGAGGCAGATGGTAGAGACAGAGGGCAAGAGAAAGG
Source organism: Pachyuromys duprasi (assembly GCA_028658305.1). Taxonomy (NCBI): domain Eukaryota; kingdom Metazoa; phylum Chordata; class Mammalia; order Rodentia; family Muridae; genus Pachyuromys; species Pachyuromys duprasi. The sequence goes on from CM053744.1 coordinate 95,140,251, forward strand.
ATGAGGGATTAGCATTCAACAAATACTTGTTGGACTAACAAATTCCTGCAACGTAGCCTGACTGCTGATGTTGACACTGAAATGAATAAAGCGCACATTCCCACTGAGACACACAGAGTCTGAGAGCAGACAGAAACGGCATTCCTTTCTCCCTGGTCATACTCTCTCCCCTGTCTCTCACGTCCCCAGGGGAAGATAATAATGAATGAGGGAGAGGAGAGACACAGGCCTCCCTGGTGCTGAAGGACAAGCGCAGGCCTCCCTGGTGCTGGAGGACAAGCTTCCTCTGACCTAAGGACACATTTAAAAAGCGTGCCGCACCTTCGGAACAGCCGAAGCCTCCAGGGATTTTTATTTTATTTGTCTTTAAACAAACATTTCACCCCACCTTTGCCTTTTATTTTTCTTCCTGATTCTGAGCGTTGAAAAAAAAGAGTCCCTTGAATTCTAGGCAAGTACTCTATAACAGAGTAACAGTATAGCACACTTTTTTCCCTTCTTAATCCAAGGCTGTGTCTCTCACTAAGTTGCCCAGGATGGCCTTGAGTGTTTTGTGTTCCTCAATCTCTGGAGAAGCTGGGCTAGCCAGCCTGAGCTCCCGGGCCCTGATCATTTTGTTACTTCACCATCTCGAAGCACAATAAATAAATAGTCTCATCTCTGCTTTTCAAAGAGAACAACAGAGCTTAGAAAGATTGGCCGATGACATTTTTAGATTAAATAGCTCTTGTGGATATTTTTGTTACAGTTATGGTAGGTAAACCGGAAGTAAGATTTACTTGCAATGAGGGTTATTAGAGACATGGTTGCTATTCAGGCCTTCTCAAATGCAGGGCCTGACACTTGCTCCAGGGAAGACAACTGGGGATATATTTGATTCTTCAGTCATTTGGAATAAGGCACTGCCAACCACCATAATATCAACTTTATCGTCGTTAAACTTGGTAAACCCCCACTTTTCTGAGATGTGGAACTTCTGGTGGCCAGAGAATCTTAATATGACCCATGCATGGGGCTTTGCTATATGCACTCTGTTTTACAGCCTGGTGGTGACAGTCACAATGACACAGCCAATGTTGAACCTTGACCACTGTGCCCTGGAGCTGCCCAAAAGCAACTGTCATACTGGTCTGACAGCTAAACTGGAAACAGCTGGAGATCAGAAGCATGGACATCTCCTCTGAAGGGCTGTCTTGAAGATTGTCTAGGGCAGCCATTTATATTCCAGCAACAGGTTTGTACGTGACCAAGGAGGCTGCTTTCGCAGCCATTGCACAGAGAACACCGAGAGTAAAGGAGCCAGGGTACAGATGTTTTAGAAGCTTTCAAGTATAAAGGAGACACCTGTTGTTTTTCTTAACCTAGTAAGTAATCATCTCCCCTTCATTGAAGAAATAACCCCCAAGTCCTTGCAGTTCAGAGAGAGAGAGATGTGGCCCACTTCTATTTCAGTGCGAGGGTGTGACCAAGAAGTACCAGCTGCAATACAAGGACAGGATGATAAACAGAAGCAAAACTGAGCCAAGGGAGAGAGAAAGAGCCAGGAAAGTCTTCATATTTTCGGATTGTAGCTAAAGCCATAGAATTTTTGGTTTTATGAGCCAAAACCTTCCCTTCGGGGCTTGAGCTGTTTTGAGTTAAATTGCATTGTAGCTAAGAGTTCTGTACCGCTGGAAATGGGAGGTTGTCGTGTAGCAATTGTCGGAGGTGTGGATGGGTGAGAATAGGAAGGTCTTGTCTATGCCAGAGTCAGGAACTGGAATTCCTTGTGACGTGATGGCCAAGACACTGAGCTAAAAGTGTCAAGTCTGCATCTGAAAGGTGAGTCGGAGATGGATGTCTTGACAGACAGATTTTAGAGGAGTTGCTCGATGATATTTTTTCAAAGAATCTAAAGAAGGGGCCATGTGAAACTGGTTGCTCTAGAAGCAGAAAGGGAGGAATGACAGCCTGGCTTCGAGGTGCTCATTCTTCCTGTCACTAGAGCGCCGAAGATGAACTGTCAAACACATTGATCCAAACCAGGCGGGAAAGCAGACATCCTCCATCCCCTGCTCAGTGACAGGAAAGATAGGAAAGTAAAAACTGACCCTGGGAAGACTGATCCCTGGGTCTAGATCAGCTTCCTCCTGCTTCGCCATCCATGCCTGAGGAAAGAAGTTAACCCCCTTTTAAGTAGGATGACCATATAGTTTGTCATGCAAGTGAGGTGATCCTGAGTGTGAAGTGGGGTGCTATTAATAATTAGACCTAGTTGATATCACTAAAGCAGGTTACCTTAATTAGAAGAGCTGTCACTAGGACAAGATCTTACATCAAAAGGCTAACCCTTTAGTCCTCCTTACCATCAGACAACCATTTCTGCTTGATTGATTTTTTTCTTTGGTGGAATCCAAAATGGTGGCTAGCCAGCTGAGGACTAGCTTTTCCTTAGGAGGCAGAGTGGGAAGGCTACGGGTTAGAACACAGATGAGTCTCTACTCTGAAATGCAATGGCCAGTGGTGGGTAAAGCCATGCACCCTGCGAGGAGGGCTGTGCAAAGTTCCCATCACTGTCAGTCAAGGAATGTAGTAAGAATCCTTCAGGAAAGGCAGACTAGAGGTAAATTGGAAATTGGCCAGAAACCTCTCTCTTTGCTTGTATGTGGAAGGTGGTGCAGGGGTTCGAACCCAGGGTCTTGCACATGCTAGGCAAGCACTCTACCAAGATACTGCTTTTGTTGTGTTTTATTTTGAAGCAGGATTTCACTGTATTTCCCAGACTTACACTTATAATCCTCCTGTGTCAGCCTCCCTCACAAATAGAATTAGAGGTAAGAGTCACCAGGCTCTCTGTGGCATCTAGTTTTGTTAAGCTTTTTGTTGTTGGTGGTGGGTCTTTTTTAGTGCTTATTTGCTTTATATCTGTGTGTGTGTGTGTGTGTGTGTGTGTGTACTCCTGCACCACATACATGCCTGTGGAGGTCAGAAGAGGGTGTTAAACCTGAAACTGGAGTTACAGATAGTTGTGAGCCTCCGTGTTTGTGCTAGGAACTGAATCCTGGCCCTCTACAAAAGCAGGAAGTGCTCCTAACCACAGAGCTTTCTTTCCAGTGTGTATGTGTGTGTGTGTGTGTGTGTGTGTGTGTGTGTGTGTGTTCATGCACGCCACACATGTGTGTTTAAAGCAAGGGTCCTACATAGTCCAGGTTGGCTTGAAATGAAGATCCTCTTGTATCTGCCTTTCAAATATATGGACCACAGCCCTTCCGCACTACACCTGGCAATTTTTGCTGTTTCTTCTTAATGGACTGAAATACTTCCTGTGGGAGAGTCTATGCTGGTTGTTGGCCTGCTCCATCTCCATCAAGAGTTCTATTGGCGTAAATACTCATCATTCTTAAAAAAAAAAAAAAAAAAAAAAAGAACACCTGACCCTGTTACATGGGTGCCCATCATTATTCCAAAGAGCTGAAGCATATTGAAGATAATCTAGTTATTGTTGGGGGAAAAACAAAAGGTGTTTCCCTCTGCTGACTGCATGCAGAGTGATTACATTTGTAGTCTAGCTGGAGGCTGACAGGGAGCTAGACACCAAAACAAGATTAGACAAAGTTCCCTTTCAAGTATGGGTGAATACACTCTGTGTATAAGTAAAATGATATCTTGCTGTCCTGTGCAGACATTTTAAAAATACATGTGGAGGGGACGTGAAGCCAAGGGGTGAACCACAGTTGGATGAGGGTTCAACATCCAGTTCTGCTTTTCCTTGTTAATAGTGGCCTGGTTTTTCCTCTCTGAAGAATCACTTCTCTCCAACGTGAGGCCTGCCTGGAAGAGGCAGTTTCTCAAATACACACTAGCTCACACCATCAATTTCTAGCACTAATCCCCCTTCACCCATCAATGACCAGGAAGCTAAGTCTCTCTGTCTGGCTGTATCTCATTTGTGTGTGTGTTCACGTACATGCAAGTGCTCATGACTTTGTGTTTACCTCGGTCTGTGTGTGTATGTATAGGAAAGATGCATTGGAAATGCTAATCAAAAACTAACACAAGGCACTGGAAAGGTAAGTGAGTGGTTAAGAGCACTGGCTGCTCTTGCAGAGTTCAGTTCCCAGCACCCACACAGCGCCTCACAATGACCTGTAACTCAAGTCCCAGGGAATCTAACAACTTCTTGCCTCTGCAGACACCTAGGCACACATGTGATGTACATTATAAACAGGGGCAAAAAAAAAGTGATACATAAAAAGTAATAAATCATTTTTTCAAAAAAAAGAGTACTTACACTATTATTTAAAAAAAAATAAGATTAACACATGGATGAATATGCTGGAAGATCTACCCTGTGTGCAGAGTAAAGAAAAGAGCAGAGACAAGATAGAAATGTCTTTGAGTTCAACATATCTGTCCCCAGTCTGTCTTCTCCCTTTTTAGTCATGTGAATCAATTAGTCTTCCTCCCCTGCCATTTTGCTTTTATCTAATATCAACGGAAACCATTCCAAGTGACCTCAGAGAGTTTGGATTTGTGTGTGTGTGTGTGTGTTCATGTGGCAATATTCCTCGGGAAAGAGGGGACAGGGAAAACACGTTCGGCAGAGAAGGGTGGGTTTGGGGGAGCAAAGCCAGCAACAGCTAGCTTTTCCTTGGGGGTTACACTAGTCTTCCACAGTCATCATTGGAGGGTTCTAGCTGACCGACCTGCAGGATTGAAATGGTGTGGGACGCTGTCCGTCTGTCAGGGCCTTGCGGTTAGGCAGGCGCAGCTGCGTTTGCGGTATTCTCTTGGTTCATTTGCTTGAAGAAAGTCTTTTGTGAACACAGGGTCTAGAGTATACTAAGCACTCTACCAACTAAGCCACATTCCCCGGCTGCTGAAAAGTGGTGTTTAAGCCTTAACATTCCTGTTAGCTCAACTGGCTTATTGGGTAAAATGTAGCTCAGGCTTGCTTTGTTTCCTCAAGGCATTTAGGATTTCTCTCTTAAGTCCTGAGAGTTGCAAGTGTTCCCTTACACATTGGGACCTTTCCCCCTCTTCTGCCTGGAGTCAGCATTCCAATCACAAACCAGCCTTTCTTTCTTTTTCTCTTTCTCTTTCTCCTCCCGCTCCCTCCCCCCACCAAGAGCCTGGGTTTCTCTGTGTAACAGTCCTGGCTGTCCTGAAACTCTCTTTGTAGACCAGGCTGGCCTCCTCCATTTCATGGAGATCTGCCTGCCTCTGCCTCCAAGTGCTGAGAGTAATGGCATGTGTCACCACACTGAACAGTGTGTGCTGCCACACCGAGCTTCAGACCAGCTCCTTCTCACCCTAACCCGACTGTCCTGATGGAGAGTGTAGCTCAGTGGTAGGGGAGGGAATGACTAAGCTCAGCGTCACCTCTGAGATCCTCTCTGACTCTCTGTTAGCCCTTTGTTTTCCTCATATTTGAAATGACTTAGTCTTTGTTTATCAGCTACTCTGACCAAATGAGATTAAAGACCATGTCTTCCTCAGGGTTCTGTCCAGGAGTTTAACATGGTAGTCTGCTTTTGAAGTATAAAATCCCTAGAACCCTGACTGACTCCTAACACTTATTTCCTAAGCAGTTGTGAGGAACATCGAAGTTCATCTGTGGGCTACTTGTTTTGCATATGCTTTTCCAAACTAAGCTTATTATCAAAGTGTACACTATGAAAATGGGTATTTCATGAACATGTTCGCATTTTGAAGTATATCTTGTTCCCCAGAGGAGACTTTGAGGAAATGGAAGTGAAAGTATTTCCCATGTGGTGGAAGGAACTGGGTGGGGGTGGCGGTGAGGAATGTTATCACTGGGATGTGCCTGGCTGATTGAGGGCCAGCCCTAAAATAGCTACATTGTTTCCCCGTAGTAGCAAATGCCCAATACTGGGTGGACTTCATCTAAGCTGGGACCTCCCATCCTCAGGGTTGGGAAGAAGAGGAAACTTTGAGTCACAGGAAAACCCAGACTCGGAGAGTCCACTCATCCCAACATTCCTGAGACTAAGTGGATTTCAATTCCTGAATATTAAAGGCAAACCTGTATCTGATTTGACAGAGAAACATGAGGTGCTCAGCTCCCAGGAGGCGACTCAGAATACGAATGCCCTGTGTCATTGCTTTTCAGCTTGGTGTTGGAAACGGATGACACCCAGCAAGAGAAGAGGTACTAAGATTAGAAGTGAAGAGTGCCAGCTGTTGTTTGCAGAGGCCATAATCATCTGTATGGAATTCACCATAAGCCAAATGCCCTCTTGCTTATTTCAATCTGTGCAAACAATTTTGATTATTTTTTAATGTAAGGAGAGATGGACTTTGAGAAACTGTTTACCCAAGGTTGCTCATCAGTAGGCATTGGAGACTGAAGTTAAGCACAAGACAAGAATTTTCACTGTATAACACTGCAGTTCTTAACCTGTGGGTTGTGATTCCTTTGGAAGTCACACGACCCTTTCGCAGAGGTTGCATATCAAATATCCTGCATACCAGATATACACATTACAATTCATAACAGTAGAAAAAATTACAGTTATGAAGTAGCAATGAAAATAATTTTATGGTTGGGTATTACCACAACATGAGGAACTATATTAAAAAGTCACAGCATTAGAAAGTTGATAACCACTAATATAGGAACATTCAGAATGGGAGTGTGAAGGCGAGGTCCAGGAAATTCCATCCACACACCCTATGTCATCCATCCATCCATCCATCCAATAACCAGTTACTCACTGTATTAGTGTATGTCTGCTCTCTTCTCTGTACAGTGCTTGATTCCAGGGGCAGCAGTATGAAAGACAGGGGCCTGAGACGAGTCAAGCAAGAACAGTGATCTCATGAACACCCAAGGCTATCAGTGAGCAGCAGAGCAGGCAACTGGGCACAGAAGACACTAAGAGCTTTTAGAGATGCTGGCCCCACTGTTGACACTGAACTACAAGGTGGAAATAGGCTTTCTGGGCATTTCAAATAATGGTGAAACCCTGAGATACTGTAAGAAGAAGGTGAGGCAAAATGATTGCACAGATAGAACGGTTTGAAACCAGAGAAGTGTAGACTCAGAAGGACATTGTATGTTAAGGAAAGAAATGTAAATAATTGACACACCAGCGATGCAATGAAACCCTGACTGGGGTGGGGGGAAACTATGCTGACAGACTGAAAAGGAAATAACTCAGGGCCTGTAGGTTGAGTGGCGGAGTTAAGCCACTTTGTTTTCTGTTTCTTTCGCTGTGACTACACTCAGTGGTGTCAGTGATCACTTCTGTCAACAGGCTGCTTCTCTGTAGTTTTCACCAGCCTGACCACAACTCTTTCAGAGATGTCACCAGAACTCGATCCTATTCCAAATAAAATCGCACTTACATCTAATAGTTGCATTGGCTAAGCCTCATCCCCACCGTTCATCTCTCCTCTCTGAACAACGGATGAATCCATCACCATTCACTAAATGTTTGTAAGCATGTGTAGCACTAGGAATATGAACAAAGCCCGTGGGCCCAGGCTGACCACAGTGGTTAACGTAACAGAAGTCATAAATACTGGAAGGTAGTGAGCACCGTGTGCAAGGACATATGAACCCTTCAGTTACTTACTGTTTCCAGCCGCCCCGTGTAGCAGTTCCTAGTGTTACCATTCTTTCCTAGGTCACTTTGCAGTTGGCTGAGACACCCGGTGCTGTGCAGTGAGCCCCTCCTTAAGAACAGCCCACTGTGATGAATGACCTGACAAAGACACTATTTTTTTTAAGGTTTTTCGACACAAGGTTTCTCTGTGTAGTCTTCGCTGTCCTGGAACTGGCTATGTAGACCAGACTGGCCTTGAACCCACAGAAATCTGCCTGCTTCTGCCTCTGAAGTACTGGGGTTAAGGTGTGCACCACCACTGTCCAGCTGAAACACTTAGAGCGAATTCCGAGGTGCGACGGCACCTGAGTTGTAGGAGCCAGGGAGTACATTCTGAGAAAGTTTTCAAAGAAGCCTAGAAGGCCATTAGCTAGGCACAGAAGGAATGAGGAGCTGATTCTGGGTGAAAGGAATCTTGTGGGCAATGATTCTGAACCCAGAAGCGAACTGGCTTACATAGTAACCAGAAGGCAAAATGAGCCCAGGGTGCAGGAGTCGGGCACAGAGGGCGCAGAGGTAAAATAAAAGTGAATGGAGTTTTTGTCTTCCTTCCTTCCTTCCTTCTCTCCTTCTTTAATCTCACTGTTGTTGGGTGTTTTGTTGGCTTTTTGAAACATGGCGTTGCTATGTAGCACAAACTCATGATCTTTCCAAGGAATGAACCTTGGAGGCCAGTCTAGAATAAATAGCAAGAATCTATCTTTAAAAATAAATAGCTTTTCTAAGACATGTCTAAGTTAACCCTTGAGTTTAACAAGTAGCCACTAAGTCCTTGGCTGTATTTCTCTCTCTCTCTCTCTCTCTCTCTCTCTCTCTCTCTCTCTGTGTGTGTGTGGGTGTGTGTGTGTGTGTGTGTGTGTGTGTGTGAGTGAATGTTTGCTTGCATGTCTGTGTACTCTGGGCAGGCTGCTGTCCTCAGAGGCCAGGAGAGGGTATTTGATTCCTATAACTGGAGTTGTAAACAGCCTGATGGAGGCTAGAAACTGAGCCCACATCCTCGGCAAGACCAGAAAATGCTCTTAACCACTCAGCCATCTCTCCAGACTCTACATTCAGTTTTAACAACAACAAAAAAGTTATCATAAATGGAAAGCATCTCATATTTGAATGTAAGATTTCCAGGAATTTAGCTTCATTCATTCAGTACTTTGTTTGATTTCTTCTGTTTTTCAAACACAAACATCTCAAGATGTGAAAAGTAATTTTGTTTTGTTTTGTTTTTTTGTTTGAGTCAGCATCTTATATAGCCCAGGCTAGTAAGGAGCTAAGTAATATAGCCAAGGCTGGCCCTGAACTCCTAATCTTCCTGTTTCCACTTCCCAAGCATTTGACCAGTATTTGCTGGGTATGGTGGTACATGCCTATAATTCTAGCACTCAAGAAACCAAGGCAGGAGAATTATGAATTTGAGGCCAGCCTGGGCTACAAAGCAATATTATGCCTCAAAATACCAATAACAGATGGATAGAGATAGGTAGATAGATAGATAGATAGATAGATAGATAGATAGGTAGGTAGATAGATGATAGATAGATATTCTACAAATGATATGTGAAACACATCCTTGCTATTGAGGAATTATAAAAAATTTGTGGAATAAGTGCTAGCAACTCTTTGTCTCAGTTATTTTTTTTTACTGCTATGACAAAGCACCATGACCAAGGGCACTTATAAAAGAAAGCATTTAATTGATTATTTACTTAGAGTTTCAGAGGGGGAGCCCATGGTCATTATTGTGGTGAGCATGGCAGCAGGCAGGCAAGTATGGTATTGGAGCAATAGCCAAGAGCTTACATCTTAACAGCAAGTTGGAGGTAGAGAGACAGAGACTGGGCCTGGCATGGACTTTTAAAACCTCAAAGCTCACCCTCAATGACTCACCTCCTTCAATGAGACCATACCTTTTAGTCTTTCCCAAACAGTTCCACTAACTGCAGATCAAGCATTCAAACATAGGAACCAATGTGGGCCATCCTCATTCAAACACCATCAGTCTTCTCAGTACTAGTTTCCCTGTTCCTCCAGTGGCTTAGGAAAGACATATTTTTTAGGATATATGTCTTGAACAAGACTGTGTAACTATATACAAGTAGGTATAGAGTGTGGGTGAATACGAGTGACTAATGCTTTCCAGCTGCAAGTGATAGAGAAACTGTGAAACAAAAGACAATACCTAGGAAATAAAATAGCGCGCTATCCTTAGTGCCTAGACAAAGCTCACATGAGAGCATAAACAGGAACCTTGTTTTTATTGATGAGCCCAGTAGCCCCACCCCTTTGTATTTAAGGATATTGATTTGAAGAGCTATTCACTCACCCAGGGTTGGCTCTGGATCCTAAGGCACCTAGGAGTGCCTGAGTCTCCACTCTATTACTGTGTGGAGGCTCCATGTTTTCTCCCCTTCCACTTCTATACTCATTTTACCATTATTTCAAACCCCTATAGATGCCTGTACTTTGCATAGTCTGTGCCAACATATGTTTTATTTTATCCTCTTTTCATTGCTTTATGAGATGTTTTGTGCAATTTGCTGCTTTCATCATCCCAACTGGACTCAAAGTTCTCTTTTACATGAATCATTTTTCATTTTATTCCTGATTGACACATTATAGCTATACATATTTGCAGGCTATAGTGTGACAATTCAACACATGCATAAAATTTCTGATGAACAAATCAATTGTAATTGGCATTTTTATCACCTGTATTTGAAGACTTCAAAACCCAGTCTTGTAATTCTTGTAATGTATAAGACATTTTTGAAAAGCCAGACATGTGTCTGAGAGCCTTCAAAACTCTCTCTTTTTCGTCCTTACAGGATACATCATGAACTGATGTGAAGTCACATATGTAACGTGGGAAATAGAGGCAAGAAGTCGGGAGATCATGGTCGTGGTCAGCTGTATAGCAAGTTTGAGGCCAGCCTGGGATGCATGAGACCCTGCTCACCATCTTCTCACTACCCGAAAAACAAGTAAACAAAATAAAAATAAATAAACAGCACAAACCATAACTGCCTTGCTGTGCCGTAGAACACACTTCGGGAGTGTACTTTGGCACCTGCTATCCTACCATCCTCTATCTGCTTCCAGTTTCTATCCCTTTACAGGTTGGATGACCCTTTCACAGGAGTCACATAGACGATACCCTGCATATCAGATATTTACATTATAATTTATAGCCCTAGCAAAATTACAGTTATGAAGCAGCAACAAAAATGATTTCATAGTTGGGGGTCACCACAACATGAGGAACTGTGCTGAAGGGTCGCAGCATCAGGACAGTTGAAAAACACCGGACTAGGGACAACTGTCCACTCTTCTTCTATGAGCTCAACTGTTTCAACTTCCGTGTGAGTGGGAATGTGAGGTATAGGGATCTTGCCCCAGCTTGCCCTCTGCCTGTCTTTTCCACCCCACTCTGTCAGGGAGTAGTTTTCAAGTCTCTGGAAGAATGTGGTCCTGGACGGATGAGATGGCCCAGTGGATGAAGGCGATTGCTGCCAATCCTGATAATCACAATTCATTTCCTTGGCCCCACATGATGGAAAGAGAAAATGAACTTATAAGTTGTCCTCTGACTTCTACAGAGTATACACACCCACAAATATAAATATAAATTAAAAAGACAATAAAACAAGGACTACGACCTTCCCCTTTCTTATCTGTGAAACTCAAAGGCCTTTGGTACTTGGCCTTTGGGAACCTTTGTCCCTCTGCTTCAGCAAAGCTCTTCCCAGTCCTGATCTCCAGTAGAGCCTGACCCAGTCCTCTGGTCAGTGTCCCGGTTCCTGACTATTCTCAACCAGAAATCCTTTCTTAACCATGGCTTCAACAACATCAGCCTTCTTAATAAGAAAGCCATGCTTGCCTCCTCTACCCCAGGGGTCACGCTATGGATGTTCCTGTAGGCGGCTTCATACACATTAACCATTGCCAGTGTGTTCTTTAACAGCTGTTTTCCTTACTAACATTTTTGTTAGTTATACAGTTACTGAGGCCAGCCATACAGTGGACACTCCTGTCCCCGGAGCTGTGTCAGTTCTTGGGTCACACCAGGATGCTTTCCACGGACATGTCTTTCTTGTTGCGATATTTTACTCATGTTCATTGTGAAATAAACCAGTTTATCAACTTCAAAAGGCCAACTGAAAAGAAACCAATCAACCCGTGTACCCATTAAAGATAAAGAGAGGTCATTATGTCTATGGAAAACCTTTTTTGTTTTGAGAAAAGAACGGAGGGTGAATCAAGAGGCAAGTGGTGGCTCTTCTGCCTTTAAGCCACACTCTGCTGCAGTGTTTGGGTTCCCTCTGTGTGAAAAGACTAGGGATTGGAAAAAAAAACTCATGCCTAGCTGGGGTCTCCTCACGGGATGAGACCGCCACAAAGAATGAAGTTTCGAATGAGTGTCTTAAAAGTTGGCTGACCAAGAATGATGGAGAGAGATGAAAGCTGGAGTTCTGCTAATCAAGCTTGACCCACTTCACGCCTGCGGCCAGTTCTTGCAGTTTCTCTATCTGCGTGCTGTTTCATCAGCCCTCAGCCCTCAGCCTGGACTGTACTTGGGTTTTGAGCTTGGAACTCAAATGTATGCATTCCTGGCTACAGGAGTTGTGATGATGGGAATGTGCCGTGACCACTAACGCTTAGTGAACCTTAGTGATGGACAGTGGATCTGGAAGCAGCAATCTTTTTTTTTTTTCTGTTAAGGGCTAGATAGTAAATATTCTAGACGTTTTTGTCCTATGGGTCTTCGCCAACCTCTCCACTCTGATGCTGTAGGGCAGAAGTGAAGCAGACAATAAGAAAGTGATTCAACATGATTGTGTTCCAATAAAGCTTTATTTATGAAAGCAGTTGGCCAGGGCCAGACCCTGACACCAGTTTTCTGGCCCCTGGATTGAACTGTTAAGAGTCCTTGGATTTCAGTGCTTCGCTTAACCGTGTCTAGTGTTATCCTTTAACTGTTGCTTTTAAAACAGATCATGTTTTCAAATGTGTGATTTTTTTTTTTTAACTAAAAGAAAGGGGTAAGAGGGCAAGGCTCAGGTGAAGCCTCTGGGAAACCAGAAGTACTGGACGGGCTGGCTACAAGGTAGCAGGAGGAGGAATGTGTTGTCCACTAAGCTTACTCAAGAAAGCCTGGGGCATTGCGCTAGCAGACCAGACTAGGTGATATTTCTTAACTCTGTCTCCAGCTTGGAATCCCATATCTGCCCGAAGCAGTATTTGGAAAGAAGGAGAGGAGGTGAAATGCCTGGTTTTGTGCTTCCCATGCCTCCATTAAAGTGCAGGTGCTTAGGCAGGGCATTCATCATCAACTCTCCTGGTAAGCCCTTGGCTCCAGATGGGCCACTTTGTGGTCATGTGGTCTGACACAGCCAGGTGAGAGGGTTAAAGCACAGCTGTAGCTGGGCAGGGTCCAAAACTGCTTTCCCTGAATATCAAGTCCTGGTGTCTCTCTACTGACAGGGCTTCGAGAAAACGGTGTCGAGTAACTATGAAGCAACTATGTTCCACAGTCTCAGCTAAAAGTTAAATAAGTTGATCCAGCACCCAGGGGCATAGGCAGGGGCAGAGGAATCTCTGAGGCTTCAAGGCCAGCCTGGCCTATGTAGTGAGGTCCAGGACAGGCAAGACTACATAGTGACAGCCTATCTCTAAATAAATAAATAAATAAATAAATAAAAAATAGCCATTGCAACTTTTTTTAAATTTATTTATTTTTATATCAATCACAGGTTAGGTACTTTGAATCCCAGGCGTAGCCCCCTCCCTCATTCCCTCCTACCCTCCCACTCCCTCCCTCATCTCCCTCCTCCCCGCCCCCTCCAAGTCCACCATCAGGGGAGGACCTCCTCCCCTTCTATCCAACCCCAGCTTATCCTGTCTCCATTGCAACTTTTTAATGATTTTATTAATGTAGATATAATTATACATAAAAATGATTTTCATTATGACATTTTCATATATGCATATATTTTCTCATATTCACCCTATTTAAACTCTCTTGACCTCCTGCTAATTTTTACTGCCTAATTTACCCTCATCACCATCAAATCCAGCAGTTCCTACTTTCTCTTCTATGAGGACAGTGGAGGCCAGAGAGGGTTAGTAACCTCAGCTGCTAACCAGCCCAGAGAGGTCTTGACATACACCTTACGCTGCTGTCCTGGGAGAGACACCTTCTTTGGCTTGCAATGAGAAAAAGAAAGAAAACTCTGGCATCGTTAAAGCCTGCAGGCTATGCAATCAAAAGTAGAGGCATGACGCTTATTCCCCTGCATCTGACCCCTCAGTTTTCTTCTTTGTGTCATGCTTTTCACCCCACACCCAGAACTGAACATTGCCCCTTGACCATGAAGTTGTGTGGGAGAGCCTTCAGGGAGGAGGAACGCCATTAGTCTTATCAACTTGCTGTTACGCAGTCCAGTGCAGAAGTCTGCCGCTGTACAATATGTGTCCAGTCTTCGCCAGCAGGCAATCCACAGCTGACTGTAGAAAATGAGACACACATGTTACAAGGTGCGCTGAAACAACATGCAATTGACCGTGCTTCCTACTAGATGGGAAAGCGTGCTGGGAGCTGGCGTGGGGTTGCTGGAGAAGGCAGCTTCTGAACAGGGAGGAAGATGTTTATCTGGGAGTAGCGGAATCATGAATGGGTGTTTGGAGACAGAGAAAGCACCAGGTGGACCGTAACTGGGCTGGGTAGGTGAATTGGGCAAGGCAAGCCAAGATCAAACAGTGCATGGTCATTTGATTTCATTACAGTGAAAGAGAACTGCAGTGCCCAAACCCAGGCCTATGCAGCCTTAACTCTGAAGGCTGCTGTACAAGCCAAGCAGAAAGACCAAGGGCTTTAGGGGAAAAGCAGAGATTTCAAACCACATCCCAGATCTGCCATTCCCCAGCAGTGTGACTTTGGGCTGCTTGTTTAATTTCTGTCTCGGTTTACTCACGAGTGAAATGCAAACAGTGTTCATCACACACGCAGCTTTGTTTTGATGGGCCAGGTCATAGGTATTTTTGTTTCTGTAGGCCACTGTTTTCTGCCAGTGCACAGGGAAAGCACATCAGCTGTACATAAACAAGCAAGCATAGCTGTGTTCTAATAAAACTTTATTTGCAGAACAAATTGGCTAGGTGAATTTTGTCTTTGAGTCATAGCTTGTCAACGTCTGTTATAAAAGATCGGAAGCCCTTTTCTGAAGAGAAGTGGAGGAGGTGTGGAGGGAGGGCAGAAGGGAGGTAGGGTGGAGGGCCTAGGGAAAGAGGACAGAGGGGACACTGGGGTTGGGATGTAGTAAAAAAAAAGAATAAATATACTTCTTAAAAAATAAAAGATTAAGTGAAATAATATCAACAAAGCAGTTACTACAACACAGAACTGAAACTGGGCCTAGTGGTGCATGTCTTTAATTCCACACCCCAGAGGCAGAGACAGACGAACCTCTGTAAGCACAAGGCCAGCCTGGTCTACGTAGTAAGTTCCAGGCAAAGCAGGTCTACAGAACAAACCCTGTCTCAAAGGAGAAAGAAAGAATTTAATTAGCAATTGCAACATTTTTAATGATTTTATTAACATACACAAATTTGGCTTTCATTATGATACTTTCATATAGGCAATATTTTTTCTCACATTCTTTCCCACTGCCCTTTCTTGTTTTCCCATTCCCTCTGTTCCTTTCTACTTCATGTCTTTGTCAGGGGTTATCACCCAATGAGTTTGATGAGTTTAATCGGGATTGCTTACAGGATTGCTTACTTTTCTGGAGCATGGGCTCCTCACCAGTGGCTAGATCACTACACAGTGTCTCTTCCTCGCCCCTCCCCCACGACCACTAACCACCCGTAAATCCTCAGGGAGGGGCAGGTCCTGGCAGTGGGCCCAGTCTTCAGGTAATCAAAGCTACTGCGAATTTAATAGTGCAACAGCCTAAAAGACAGCATCCCTCAACTTCCACTCACTATTATACTCTGTGTCCCTTCCTCCATCATGCTCCCTGAGCCTTGGAGGGGGTGACTTGGAAGGCTCTTTTAGGCTTGAAGTTCAACGGTCTCTTATTCTCAGCGTACCAACCAGCCAAAAGTCTCCGCAGTAAAACAGAAGCTTCTCTGGCCAAAGCTGAGAGCAGTGCTAATCTATGGGGATAAACAGGGTTATTTAGAAGGTAATTTGGTTGAGCAGTAGACTTCACCATCAAGGCCTATGACATCCCCAGGCTTCAGTTTTGATCGTATTTACAGCGTTGCATTCCAACTTTGACTGGCTCCTTTTGCCCCTCTGAATGGCATGTACCCCGTCACCACACTGCTGGAACTGATACTGATGAACATATGCTTTATCACTCGTTTTTCTGTTGTGCTAGCCGTAGAGATATCCCCTTAATATGGACTTCAGAACCAAGAGTTTGGGCAGTCACTGTCACCATTTACTAGCAATGTAAGGAAAAGAAACATTTCTTGGTTTACAATAACAAACGAGAAGCACATCCAGATCTGGGTTGAGAAGACAGGACAGGAAGACAGGAAGGAAGCTGTACCCTCCATTCAGTCTTTCCTTTAAGGCTCAGGTTAAAAAAAAAAAAAAAAAAGGCGCCTGAGCTCCCCCTGCTAGATACGGCGTGGAACTGTGCAAAGGAATTGTTAGTGACAGGGCGCCCCCTAGCGAAGATGGCCGGGAATTACCATAGCTCTGTCCATAGCTACCATTATATTACAATACTCAAAATTCGAGCTTCAGGGGATATGGTGATTCACACCTGTAATCCCAGCTACCTGGGCAGCTATGGAAGAAATATCTCAAATTGGAGACCATCCTGGACTACATAGCAAGACCCTGTCTCGAAAAGCAAACCCAGGTTTTAGCACTTAAGCTTGTTTGAGAACATTTAACACAGCAGTATTTTAGTAGGTTCTCTCTTGATCTCTTCACCCTCCCTCTCTCTTCTTTTTTGGTGCTCTCTTTGTTGAGGCGGGGTCTCACTATGTAGTTTAGGCTGGCCTTGAACGTGTGACCCTCCAGCACCAGCTTTCTAACTCCTGGGATAGGCATGCACCACCATACATAGCTCTTCATTTTTCCTTATTCTTGGTGAAAACGCTTTCTTTCACGTTGAACTTCAAACTTTCACTTCAGACTGTTCTTCACCGAAGCCCGTCTAAGGCCCAATTCCTCACACCATCACAGTCACCAATGTACATATATCATCTGAGACAAATGGGCTGACCAGTATTTATGTCATTATTCTTTAGCTTGGCTTAAATGACAAATCTTCCAGGTAATTGTGTTTCATCAGCTCAAATTCCTATGTATTTCATTCTTTGGGCCTTTAGGGTAAGAACTGTCTGTCCTTGTTTGGTTTTACTCTAAAAGCACTGAGCCTTCAACCTGGTCTCAGAAGCACCCAGGCCTTCAGGCTGTAGCAGTCAGTGTCCACTTCTTTTAATGATGATCATCTGGGGTGGCCTTTATCACATAGTTGATTTCTCTAGGAGCCTGACTTTTATGCTGATCTGAAAAGCCACTGGGTGGGAATTGGTGAGCTGTGTCAGGCACGCTACTAGATATCCTAGCCAAAAAGGACTAGGTCTGCCATATTTAGGTAACTGAAAAAATGTGAGCCTACATTTGCTTGGTTGTTTTGAGACAGGAGCTTGCTTTGTAGCCCCTTCTAGGCTACTACTGGATATTAAGCCCATGTTGGTCCTGAGCATGCAGCAATCCTCCTGTCTCAGTCCCCTGAACACTAGAAATTACCTTTTGAACTCTTAGTTTCTCAATGTTCTTGTCAAGGTCCAGCCATGGGCTTGCAGGGAGACATAATCAGCATTATCCTCTGAAGACTTTATATATCCCAGGGGCATATTAGCCTGCCAAATGCCATGGAAGATTTGGGAGAACTAAACAAATGTTCAGCTCTCTCTAATGGAGTCTACTGTAAGGCTAGGAAATTCTAACTTGGCCCTAAACGCCCTTCTTTGTTCCTGGACTGAAAAGTGCAAACAGTCCCTAACCATCCCCTACTCACCACACCTGGGCACAGCCAATCACTGACTGCCCCCGTTAGAAAAATCCCTTACCCTAGACCCCCTCCTGTTTTGCGGTTTTTGCCTTTATAAACGCTGTGATTTTGCAGCTCAGGGCTCTGCACCACCCCCTTGCGTGGGAGCTGTGTGCAGAGCCCCGGCATGCCGGCTACTAGTAAACACCTCTTGCTGTTTGCATCAAGTTCTGTTTTGTGAGTTATTGGGGTCTGGTGTCTATCCCAAGGAACGGAGGGTCTCCCCACCTCAGGAGAGGTGCTGGCAGATAGACTGACAAATGTTCCTGATCCCCAAGACTGAAGGGATCTGGAGGGAGCCTTGATACCAAAGCTGGTAAGGTCCTAGGTTTACTGGGCAAATTGGATAACCCCAAATCCAAATTGAGAAATAAGGACACTTTACTGGTTGGAAAGGAAAAGGCCTTGTCCTTCCAGTATATGTAATCAGGGTTCCGAAGCAATAGAGTCATCTAATGAAGAAACCTGAGAGAGGCAGGATGCCAGGGACACTCAACTTGTCTCTTCAGAGATGACCGGGAACAAAGAATGCTGCCTCAGGTAGTATCAATTGAGCAACCGGGCCTGGTGCTCAAAGGGCCAAGGACCTGTCCCCTGGGTCTAGTGGTTAGGATTTGACACTCTGAGAGGACCAGAGGTTCCAACACAATTCCCAGCAAATATTTCTTCCTCTGTTTACCATTTCCCATTCTCAGGGCACTCATGAGACTTAGAAGGGCAACTGTGTGGCAAAGCTGGCCATATGAGACTTTAGATACATGACATATCTGCCAGCATTCTCGCTGAGAGATCTGGGCGTGAGGATGCCATGGCCGGGGCTTACAGCAGACGGAGAGAAAGAAGCAGAAGCAAACCAGTAACTAGAGATGCTAAGCATGACAGTGGGCAAAGGAGAGGCAACAGCATCTCTGGTTTAGCTATGATGCTATGGCCCAGCTTCCAGGAATCTCAGAGAAAAACCAGCCAGAGAGCTGGTGTCTCCACTGAAGTTGTACATCTTTGGAAATTCCCAGAATTACTTAGAGAAGTAAGAACCACAGGAAAACAGCAAAAGCCTAGCAGTTACGGATGTGCAGTTAAGGGTGTGAAGGCTGGAGATGATGAACATAATCTCAGGCTATCATTATGCAAAACTGCCTAGCAAAGCTCGAGGCATACAAACTGTAATCACGCTGAACTTTACAAAAACAAACTTGCTATCAAGTATAAGTTCTTGAAGAAAAAAAAATGGTCTGACCAGGAGTCATGGCTCAGTGAGTTTTCCAAGAAAATATCTGGATAACCCCAAATCCAAATTAAGAAATAGAACTATTATCCCAGAGGGCCACGCGAAGCCATCTTCATAGAGATTCACCACGGGTTGGCATTATCTGTTCTGAGGTGAGGTGAATGGCAACCCATGTAATTCTTTGTTTTCCTTCTCTGACTCAATGTTATGTGAATGAGCATCACCCATGTCATGACATCAGGCTATGGTTTGCATTTTCAGTACTGAACGGGATCCCATTAGAAACATGCAGAACTTACTTATTCTGTTTCAGGGCGTCATGTGTGTTATTTTCAGTTTGTACTGCCGTGGACTTCCCGCTACATGGACCTTTGTAAAATTTGGTGCACTTCTGCTGTGCGCAGGCCTGCAAGTGCGCTGCGTGCCTGTGTGGAGGCCAAAGAACCACTTGTGAGAGTAAGTTCTACCCTTTCACCGCGAAGGTCTTGGGGCTCAAACTCAGTCAGCCTTGGCGGCAAGACCTTAACCTGCTGAGCTTCCTCTCCAGCACCAAAATGTTAAGTTTTGCTCTCAGATCAAGAAGATTTTGAGGGTCCTAACTATTAACCAACTGGAGCCCTCAAGATTAAGATACTAATGCTGTTACACTTTGGCTCTTAAATACCCAGAAAGTGATCATGGCTGAAAGCCTTTGCCCACAGCAGGCTGCACTATTGGAAGGAAAATGGTGAAAACCTCAAAAGATGGGAACCTCGCTTTAGAAAGTAGGTCAATTGGAGTGTGCCCTGGAAGAAAATGCTGCGATTGCGCCACGCCCTCCTTCTCTCCTTCCCCTCCCCCATGTGTGCGACCTGATTGCCCTACAGTTTAAGAGTGTGCTCCACGCAGTCACCTGCGTTTCTACAGAATCATCAGTGCCAAGCGGCTGCGCACTGAGAGGAGGAGGCAAACGCGACCCTTCCAGTTGATTTTCCTAGTTTCATCATAGTCACATGAATGGCGAACGTGAATGGCTTCTCTCTTTCTGAGGAAGCTGCATGTGTCTGTTAGAGAGCCAGCTTGTAGATAATACGTTTCCATTGAGCATGATGGATATGTGTCTGCAATTCCAGTACTTGGAAGACTGAGGCAGGAGAATTGCTATAAGTCTGAGTGCCAGGACAGCCTGGGCTACACAGGAAGACAGAGGCCAGGGAAAAGAGGAGAAAAGAGGGGAAGGAAGGAGAGGAGAAAAGGGGAGAGGAGAGGGGAGGGGAAGAGAGGCGAGAGAGGAGAGGAGAGGAGAAGAATGATAACCAGGTGACAGATGGCTCAGGGATCAAAAGTGCTCACCACACAAACCTGTCTACTTGAGTTCAATCCCTGGAACCCAAGTGAAGGTCGAAGGAAAGAACTGACTGACTCCACAAAGTTGTCCTCTGACCTCCACACAAATGATGTGGCACATGTGCCCATACACATATAATACACAAGCAATGATAGTGATAAATAAGGTATTCTTAGAGAAATTTAAAAAGATAAGAAAATAAAGCATTTCCTATGAGAACATTTTCTAAGCCAAGCATGATGGTACATACTTGTGATCCCAGAAGTTGGGAGGTGGAGGCACGGGGTCCAGAAGTTCAAGGTCATCCTACTCTACAGAGTAAGTTCAAGAACAGCCTGGGCAACATGTTGTATAAGAAAGTCCAATAATCACACTGTCTCGTCAAGGTGCACTTGGGTGCAACTGTTTCTTTGGTCTGTTCTTACTGCCTTATCTAGTATTTGTTGTTGACATCTCTCCAGGGAAAGTAATACTAGACTTGTGTTGGTATAATGTTCTTTTGGAATGTATACAATTTACCCTTGTTCATTCAAATGCTGATTTCTCAACCCCACTATCTGGTTACAATCCAGACATTGCATTATGATGTTTATTCTAAGCATCACCTGTCTCAAGTTTGTGTAAACATGCCACCATTTGTTCTCCTTAGTCAATAAAACAACCAGCCAATGCTGAGCAATGGAGAGAATAGGGTGGGACATCTTGGTCCAGAGGGGAGGAGAAGAAAGTGAGTAGGAGGAGTAGGAGAGCAGGGATCAGTGGAAGAGGACTTCAAACCACGAGGAGAGATGAACCAGACCTAAAATATGACTAAAAGCAAGTATAATGAGTGAAATCTGAATGGTAGGAAACTATACAGGCTTAGAGGTTTAGGATGGAATAACTATTGCTGAGCATTGTGCTCTAGGTTAATTAAATAAATCCTAGTCTCCGTGTGGTAATTTGGGTAGACAGCTGGTTTAGGAATAACTGCTGCTTAACTAAAAATAAATCAATAATAAATATTAATAACCCACAGCATATGCTACCCAACAAATCTAACTATCCACACCCTTTAAACCATACTTTATCATAATTTGGTGGAGGAAATAAGCTCCCAGTGATGCATCTCAAACTTAAAACCTAAAAACTCCCAGGTCAATTACTGTCTCTTTAAGAGAGACTCTTAAACAGGCCCTGGAGCAAAAGACAGCCTCCTATGGGTAGACCTGAGACTTAACAGAACAAAACTGGCTGCTGCTACAGTCTAACAGGAGGGGTACACAAGCGGGCTTCCTGACTGTGGCTGGATCAGCTCCGCGTAGAGTAAGCACAGCAGCCATGGCTGGAAAGAAAGGAACTGAAGGCAGACAGACCTCTAGAAAGAGCTTGGCCTAAAACTGCATCTAAAATAAAAAATGCCATGGCAGAGTATGTTTTAATCCCTTTTGGCTTTGTTTCGGTTGTCATAGTCATGGATATGGTGGCAGTATGTTTAACGGTGATGGCTCTTCTCATGCCTTCTCTGAGAAAGTTCAAGGAGAAAATGGGGAGAAAGCCAACGAATGGAATACCACCTTACAGACAATAGAAAGGACACTCTTCCTGATAAAAATTAGATTAACAATGGCTAAAATTCAAAGCTCTCTGGCTGCAAGATACTTATCAGCTCTTTCTGGTAAGGGTCCACAGGTTCACTGTATCAACAACTAAATTTCAAAATATAACTAACTGGGCTTTGCTTGTTACAGTCTGAATTGGTACAACTGACCCAAAACTTAAAATTTTATTGTCTCTTTGCTTGATTTTCATTTAAAGGCTTTGAGTTACAATGATATGGATTTGAGAAAAGGGCACATGCCTTTAATCCCAACACAAAGTAAAAAGAAAGGCAGATATACAGATTATGTAAATTAGGCAGATCAGCCTAATTTACGTTATAAGAGCCAGGGTGGCAACTCCTGCTGTTTAGCCACTTGCAGAGATAGTCTAAGATTCAAAATGACAAAATTTCCTTAAGGTTACTATGTAAATTCTTTTTTCTTAATAATAATGTTATGTCTTTACTGCTCTAAAGGTTGGATTCACATCGATTTTAGGTTTATGTAAGGAGAGATGATGTCACACTGCTCTAAAAAGGCCAGCCAATCTCAAAACTGGTACTTTCACAGAACTGCTACAAAAGGGCATTTTGGCTTAAGAAATATGTTCTGTTGGTCAATGTAAGGACTCAAAATCAGGCTGGAAGACAAACATGCAAACTGCATGCCTCCCACATCAAAAAAATTTTAAGTGCTGGCTAGATAAAGTGTCACACTGCTCTGGAAGCCTGCTTATCTTTTCAAATGTGAGCCGTCATCACAGGGGGAAGGGCAAATGTCAGTCATTCCTGATGCAAAAAAGACACAAGGGGCTTACAGTTGGCAAAGTGCACGCTAGTCTATTTAAGTCCTAGAAACTCAAATAGTACAATTCTTATGTTTAAAACACTAAACCGTCCATCCCATATCAAGAAAGGGGCAAACCAAAGAATAGCCATAACCAATGTAAAAGTACAAGATGCCTAGGGTATGCTTAAAAAAGAAGTTTATATAAGGTTTGGCTATAAAGGCATAACTGCTCATTCTATATAAAAGGGGGATAAAACAAAAATAGCTACAACATATATAAAAACCAAGACCTAAACCTCTAAACAGGTACAAATGCCTAGGATATGCTTAAACTCTAAATTAAAAAGGAGTTTATATAAAATTTACTTACTATATGCCTTTTCTATTGCTCAAGGGAACCTGCTTGTCTCTCTAATGGAAGGCCTTCTCTCGGGAGATAGGTAACAGCTCAGCTTAATACAACAGGCACCTAAAAGCCCCAAAAGGGTATTTTTATCTACACAATCTTGTTTTGATTTCAACATAATAATGATTGTATGTTCAATAATAATGGTAACTTATATTACTGATCCCTTTACATGGAAACAATTCTGAAACTAAGACACAAAAAACATCTCTAACCAGAACTCCAACCATATATAGCCAATAAATCCTTGGCTGTAATATCCTCAACATTTATTATGCAATTATTTAATTGACATAGATAAAATTGGTTTACAGTTTCATTTCATCCTGAACATTTCATACATTTGTAATTTTAGGGCTGTATAATGCTTGTGAGAAATTATATGTTTGCAAAACAAAAGGATCAGACACCAGGGATGCTGGATCAATCCTGACAGGATTCATTCTTCAGCATGCTGAGACATTGACACATCTGTTCCAGCATTTTACATGTTCTAGCATTTTGCTTGTTCCTGCCTCAACTGCTTCAATTGTTGTTTCCCATCAAAGCCTGCTCCCAAGAGAGCTTTGAAGAAAGCTACTAATCTCAATTGGTCCCCATTTTAAACTGTTCCAAACAGGACTTCTATTAAGCCTGAAATTTCTCAACATTCAAAGACTGGACCACAAGTGTTAATGCTTGCTTAATTAACCATTTTTCTCAATTTCCTTTGGGCCCCCTAACAGGATTTCTGCATGTCCAAAATGTCAGCTAGAAGAAATTCATGGGAATGACGTCCAATTTCCTTTAAGGGAGGTTGGGTAGGTTTTTGGTTGTTTTCTGTGGCTATGAATATTTATTGTTATTGGGAAATGGTTGTAAATTATTAATGGTCTTATTCAGAGAGAAAACAAGGTTAGACTCAGGGATTTCTCTCTTTTCCTTTTTCTTTTCTCTATCTTTCTTAGATAAGGAGAAAGTGGGTTGAAAAGATAGAAATCAGAATACAGGAATATCTTATAGGAGTAATAAGACAAAAGGTAGATTATTGAATCTATTAAACTTAAGGGGTTTTTTGTTATTCTCAAATAAGGCTAATTTTAACTCTGGAATAGGTTTTTGTATATTGATGCAAAAACAGCCTATTTCTAATATGTTGGTAAATTTTAGTATATTGATACAAATTCAAGGTTACTTCCAATACTTTAAAAATATTATTACCAACTGCTTAGGGTATTAGGTAGTGCAACTCAATTGCTAGTTAATCAATTCATAATCATGTCAGACACTAGTCTAATTTATCACAGGAGTATACATCCTGGGTTTAACAGATAGATATGATTTTGTAGACAGATCAATTACATAAAGATAGGTAAATCTTCAAAAATGTCAGAGACCTACATAATATGGCATTTTAAAATGTCTTTATTATTTTAAAGATTCTTTGACAATGAGTTAGGTCATCTCCTGGCAGCACCTTGCCTACCTCAAAGAAGATGATGAACATTGAAAAAACTCCAAATGGAGATGTCTTCAAAATGTGGCAAACAAAACAAGGCAAAAAGAAAATGCCCTCATTTCATGACAGACAGAATTCTGCCAAAAATGGGCAAGCTTAAATGCAGGACAAGTCAACTGCCAAACTCTGCCAAGGGTAAGCAAGTCCTAAATAGTTCTTGCTTCAAATATATGTCTGTCAAAGATACTGGGGCAGAAGGCTAAAGATTATGTTCCAATATTATAGTGTTTTGGGTGGCTGTTCAGGCATATATATATCTGTCTGTCAAATATTCTGAGCCAGAAGGCTGAAGATGATAGATGATGCTACAATGTTATAGAGAGTTATGGGTGACCATTCACGCAGCAGCAAACTGTCTCTGTCAATTTTTTTATTTTTTGGAAGCTACTAACATGCACTTCTTATTTACTCCAGTAACTAATTTTACTCCTTCTCAAGTGTCTGGTGGGGTAGAAGACCAAATAGTTAGAGTTCCACGATCAAGCTTAAATTGTTTCGAATTAAAGAAAATGCTTTCATACAAGGCACATACCTAAACATAGTAAAGACAATATACAGCAAGCCTCTAGCCAACATCATACTCAATGGAGAGAAACCTAAATCAATCCCACTGAACTCAGGGACAAGGCAAGGCTGCCCACTCTCTCCTTATCTTTTCAGCATAGTACCTGAAGTCCTAGCTAGAGCAGTAAGACAACTAAAGGAGATCAAGGGGATTCAAATTGGAAAGGAAAATTCAAAGTATCACTATTTACAGATGATATGATAGTATACATGAGTGAACCCAAAAATTCAACAAGAGAACTCCTTCAGCTGATAAACACTTTCAGCAAAGTGCTTGGATTCAAAACTAACTCAAACACACACACACACACACAATAGTCCTCCTGTATATAAAAGACAAAAGGGCTGAGAGAGAAATTAGGGAAACAACACCCTTCACAATAGCCACTACTAATATAAAGTACCTTCATGTGACTCTAACCAAGCATGTGAAAGACCCATTTGAAAAAAATTGAAGAAGATATCAAAAGATGGAAAGATCTCCTATGCTCATGAATTGGCAGAATTAACGTAGCTAAAATGGCCATCCTGCCAATAGCAATCTACAGATTCAGTGCAATTCCCATCAAAACGCCAACACAATTCTTTACAGACCTTGAAAGAACAAGTCGCAATTTGTCTCATATGAAGAAACAAAAAACCCAGAATCACTGAAACAGTCCTGTACAACAACAGATCATCTGGAGGCATCTCCATCCCTGATCTCAGGCTGTACTACAAAGCATTAGTAATAAAAACTCATGATACTGGCATAGAAATGGTGGATCAATGGAATCTAACAGAAGACCCAGAAATAAACTCACATGCCTATAGATACTTGATTTTTGACAAAGAAGACAAAAACCATACAATGGAAAAAAGACAGCATCTTTAACAAATGGTGCTGGTCTAACTGGATGTACATGCAGAAAACTGCAAATAGATCCATATCTATCATCCTGCACAAAACTAGAGTCCAAGTGGATCAAAGACCTCAACATAAAACCAGACACACTAAACCTGTTAGAAGAAAAAGTGGGGAAGAGCCTTAAACTCGTTGGCACAGGAGACAACTTCCTGAACAAAACAACAACAGCACAGGCTCTAAGAGCAACAATCAATAAATGGAACCTCATGAAACTGAAGAGCTTCTGTAAAGCAAAGAACACTGTCATCAAAACAAAACAACTGCCTACAGATTGGGAAAGGATCTTCACCATCCCTATATCTGACACAGGGCTAACATGCAGAATATATAAAGAACTAAAGAAGTTAAACAGCAACAAAGCAAGTATTCTGATTAAAAAATGGGGTACAGAACTAAACAGAGAATTCTCAATAGAGGAATATCGAATGGCAGAGAAACACTTAAAGAAATGCCCAACATACCTAGTAATCAGGGAAATGCAAATCAAAAAGACCCTGAGATTTTACCTTACACCCATCAGAATGGTTAAGATCAAAATCTCAAGTGAGAACACATGCTGGAGAGGATGTAGAGAATGGGAAACCCTCCTCCATTGCTGGCAGGAATGTAAACTTGTACAATCACTTTGGAAATCAATCTGGTACTTTCTCAGACAAGTAGGAATAGTGCTACCTCAAGACCCAGCTATACCACTCCTAGGCATATATCCAAAACACGCTCAAGTATACATCAAGGACATTTGCTCAACCATGTTCGTAGCAGCTTTATTTGCTATGGCCGGAATCTGGAAACAACCCAGATGTCCATCATTGGAGGAATGAATACAGAAATTTGGTACATTTACACAATGGAATACTACTCAGTAATTAAAAACAAAGAAATCATGAAATTTGTAGGCAAATGGTGGGAACTAGAAAAGATCATCCTGAGTGAGGTATCCCAGAAGCAGAAAGATACATAGGGTATATACTCACTCATAAGTAGATATTAGACATATAGTATAAACATACAAAAATCTGTACACCTAGAGAAGCTAAGCAAGAGAGAGAACCCTGACTAAGATGCTCAGTCCTCATGCAGAAAGGCAAAGGGGATGTACATCAGAAGAGGGAGAAAACAGGCAAGAGGACAGGGGCTGACCACAGAGGGCCCCTGAAAGACTCTACCCAGCAAGGTATTGAAGGAGATCTGAGGCTCATAGCCAAACTTTGGGCAGAGTAAAGGGAGTCTTATGAAAGAAGGGGGAGATAGGGAGACCTGGAGGGGACAGAAGCTCCACAAGGAGAGCAACAGATCCAAAAATTCTGGGCCCAGGGGTCTTTTCTGAGACTGATACTCCAACCAAGGACCATGCATGGAGGACCTAGAACCCCTGGAACCCCTGCATAGAGGTAGCCCATGGCAGCTCAGTCTCCAAGTGAGTTCCCTAGTAATGGGAACAGGAACTATCTCTGACATAAACTCAGTGGCTGACTCTTTGATCACCTCCCCCTGAAGGGGAAACAGCCTTACCAGGCCACAGAGGAAAACAATGCAGCCAGTCCTGATGAGACTTGATAGACTAGGATCAGAGGGAAGGAGAGGAGGACCTCCCCTATCAGTGGACTTGGGGAGAGGCATGGGAGGAGATGAGGGAGGGAAGGTCAGATTGGGAGGGGATGTGGGAGGGGGGAGAAAAAAAGAAAACAAGGATGTAATACCAACAAGGATAAAAGTTAATTTAGATATAGAACTCTAAACTTGTCAAGACAGAATAGATAATCAAATACCTTCTCCTAAGTGGCCAAATGTACATGAACTAGAATTGCACATGTAAATCTTACCTAATAGTTTTCATAACTTTTATAATTGTTATTGTATTGAAAGAAAAAAAGCCTTTTTTGGATTTAAAGGGGGAAATGTTGGAATAATTTCTTTTGGAATGTATACAATTTACCCTTTTTCATTCAAGTGCTGATTTCTCTACCCCGCTATCTAATTTCAATCCGGACATTGCATGTGATGCTTATTCTAAGCATCACCTGTCTCAAGCTTGTGTAAACATGCCACCATTTGTTCTCTATATTGTCAATAAAACATCCAGCCACAATGCTGAGCAATGGAGAGAATAGGGTGGGACATCCTGGTCTGGAGGGGAGGAGAACGAAGCGAGTGGGGGGAGTAGGAGAGCAGGGATCAGCAGGAGAGGACTTTGAACCATGAGGAGAGATGAACCAGAGCTAAGATATGACTAAAAGCAAGTATAATGGGTAAAATCTGAATGGGAGGAAGCTAGGCGGGCTTGGACGTTAGGATGGAATAACTATTGCCTAGCATTGTGCTCTGGGTTAATTAAATAAATCCTAATCTCTATATAATAACTTGAATATACAAGTAATTTAGGGATAACTACTACTAAACTAAAAGGTAAAACAATAATAAGTATTAATAACCCACAACAGACTTGGCTCCCGAATACAGACTAGTTTGGGAGAAGTTTCATTGTCCCTGCCAGGGATAAGCTCAGCAGGGTGGTACATCCAGGGGAGAGGCGGGCAATCCCAACATGATGGACTTTACCACATGGTATGGCATGGCATGCCTCCTTGCTGAGGTAGCAGTTGCCTTGCCCCTGTCATGTCTGAAAAGGCAGCTGAGGCTAAGTTAACTGCCCAGAAAAAAAAGAAGAAAATGTGTTCCTATAAGGAAGGAATGACAGCAGACTAGCACAGATAGGTGGCATCTTCCCCGATAGCCTCTCATTTGACAAGTAAATTGGATATAGGAGAAAAAGAGACAGAGGCACTGCCTTTCTACTCCTCACGGAGGAACAAGGAAAGGCCATGCGGTTCCCTGACTAGATGAACAAAGGCAATTCTGATTACAATAAACGTGTTAAAGTGGTGGCTGTTGCAGTGCTTTCTCTAGGGGGACATAAAGTAACATCTATTCACTCCAGCAGCATGTGCAGATGGTGACTCACAGTGAGCTGCACCATCAAAAAGTCTGACTCTAAAGTGGGTGATGACATCCCCAAAGCCCCCTGCCCAACCTGCAGGCAGTCACCGAAGACTCCTTTCTCTTCTTCCTCAAAAGGGCTTATTGATGACAAAACACAAGAGATGGGCCCCATGAGTCTTCTCCCTCTCACCGGAAAGGACACCTCCGTTCTGAGGAGGTAGCTGCACAACACAGGGTCTCACTGTATAGCTCAGGATGCCCTTCTAATTGTGATCCTCCTGCCCCAGTCTTCTGAGTTCTGGGATTGCAGACATGTGCCACCATATCCAGATAATACTAGGATTCTTGCTTGGCTTTGTGGTATGAAGGATCAAACTCAGGGCCTACTGCATGTTTGGCAAGTGTTTCGCTGCTGAGCCATCGGCACACTCATCTCAGAATTTTTTTTTCTTCAAAGCAGGACTGTATAGATAACTCTGTTGGCAAACCATTTGCCATGCAAGCATAAGAACCAGAGTTCATATCTCCAGAACCCATGTAAAACTTTCCAGTGAGTGTGGTAAGACTGCTCATAATCCCAGTGCCCAGAATGGGGAGAGGGGAGACCCCATTCCCCAGCAAGCTGGCTAGCTTGACTAGTCCAAACTCTGGATCCAAGTGAGATTCCTGCCTCAGTGTTTCTAAGGTGGAGAGTGATCAAGGGAGACATCTATACATATGTGAATATGCACACATACACATACGAATACACCACAAACTCACACACACAAAAGAAAATCCATAAACAATGGAGAAAACCCTCAAATTAAAAAAAAATCACATCCACCCCCTGGCAATGGGCAAAGAGACCTGTGGTGACAGTGTTCTCCTGTTGGTTAGAGGGCCAGGGCAGATGGCAGGCCTTTGGTCATCCTAGCTGGGTGTCCAAAGATATTTCATGCCTAGGGCACATAAAATCCAGAAGAGGAGGTGGGGGGGAAGAGAGGGGAAAGAGAGGGAAGAAGATGAAGGAAATGAAAAACAAGATGAAAAAGAAGAAGAAAAGAAGAGGAGAAGGAAGAGAAGGAAGAAGAGGAAGAAGAAAGAAGGAAAGGAGATCACACATCTGGGTTAGATGGATGAAAGCGTTTGCCTACAAATCTGATGGCCTCAGTTGGACCCCTGGCCCCATGGTGAAAGATGGAAGGAAAGAATGGATCCTAACTGGGCACGCTGGGGCAAGCCTGAAACCCCAGCACTCGGGGAGGCAGAGGCAGAAAGATCTCAGTGAATTTGAGGCCAGCCTGGACTACAAAGTGAGACTAAGAAAGCCAAGGATACACAGAGAAACCCTGTTCTGGAAGAACGAGGAGGAGGAGGAGGAGGAGGAGGAAAGAAAGAAAGAAGAAAGAAGAAGAAGGAGATAGTGAAAGCTGACCTCTGGCCACATGTGCATGCATACTCACACATATTTCTCACACAATATAATAATAATAAATCACACCCCCAAAAGGGAGGACTGGGAAAATAGCAAGAAAAGACTGGATCAAACAAAGACTGAAACCCAGCAGGGTTAACACCAGATTCTGCAGTTCTGTGTCTGGCCTCTGGGTCATATGCGTCATCCTACACCCTCCAAGGGGGTTGTGTGGCCACCTGCAATCCACGTTGCCAAGTCCTGACATCCTCCACTGCTTGTCTTCAGGTTTCCCCAGCTGGCATCCCATCTTCCTAGCATCGCCAGGATCGTGGCCTCTCCATTAGGGAAAATCTATGTATTTAATCAAATTACACAGTGACTGAGCACAGCTGGAAGGGGAGAGATGTGTGTCTTTGGAGGATACCAGAGTGGTAATGAACTAGAACCAGCCAGCCATCCAAACAGGAATTTCCTCCTGAGGGCAGCCTCGCTTTGTGCATTCCATTCTATAAACCATGCCACTCATGATCAGCAGATGAGTGTGCAGCACAGAGGGGGTAGGATTTGTGTTTCTGTCTTGGGTATCTCAGTGAGTTATCCACTGAGTTCTGGAAAGTGAACAGCCAAAACAACTAATAGAATAGAAACACACATATGAAGCAGAAGTCGCTGTGCTGGTTCCATATGACTAAAACTGCTTTGTTTTTTTGTTTTTTTAAATTGTGGCTCAGTAGTCTTCTTCTTTCAAAGAACACAGATTCAACTCCAGCACCCACATGGTGGCTCACAACCCTATGCAATTCCAGTTACAGGGGTTCTGACACCCTCTTCTTACACATAAAATAATCTTTTTAAAAAAAAATATGTTTATCCTATATTATATGTCTAATAACCACTAATAAGTGAGTATATACCATGTATGTCTTTCTGATTCTGGGATAACTCACTCAGGATGATCTTTTCTAGTTCCCACCATTTACCTGCAAATTTCATGATTTCCTTCTTTTTAATAGCTGAGTAGTATTCCATTGTGTAAATGTACCACACTTTCTGTATCCATTCCTCAACTGAGGGACATCTGGGTTGTTTCCAGGTTCTGGCTATTACAAATAAAGCTGCTACAAACATGGCTGAGCAAAAGTCCTTATTGTATACTTGAGCATGTTTTGGATATATGCCTAGGAGTGGTATAGCTGGATCTTGAGGTAGCACTATTCCTAATTGTCTAAGAAAGCACCAGATTGATTTCCAAAGTGGTTGTACAAGATTACATTCCCACTAGCAATGGAAGAGGAAGAAGCTAAACAACAAGACCTAGGGAAGATGCTCAATCGTCATTCAGAAGGACAAACGTGATAGACATCGGAAGCAGGAGAAGACAGAGAACAAGACAGGAGCCTACCACAGAGGGCCTCTGAAAGACTCCTGATTGAGGTGTTGAAGCAGAGGCTGATTTGAGCCCAATTTTGAGCAGAGTGCAGGAATCTTATGAAAGAAGGGGGGGATAGAAAGACCTGGAAGGGACAGAGCTCCAAAAGGAGACCAAGAGTCAAAATAAAAAAAATAAAAAGAGCCCTAGGGATCCTGAAGAGAATGAGATCCCAACCAAGGACAATGCATGGAGAGTACCTGAAACCCCAGCTCAGATGCAACCCAGACTCAGTCTCCAAGTGGGTACCCTAGTAAGGGGAGCAGGGGGCTTTCTCTGGCATGAACTCAGGGGCAGGCTCTTTGATCACCTCCCCCTAGGTGGTGCAGCCTTGCCAGGCCACAGAGGAAAACAATGCAACCAGTCCTGATAAGCTAGGGTCAGATAGAAGGGGAGGAGGACCTCCTTTTTCAGTGAACTAGGGAGGGGTATAGGGGGAGAAGAGGGAAGGAGGGAGGGGGCCACAGCCAGAATACAAATTGAATAAATTGTAATAAACAATACTTTAAAACAGAGAAAGTTTCACTGACTTTTTGAGCGCCACCTGGTGGACATATTTCTAATTTTCAACTGGATGACAGATTCGCTTAGATTACTCCCCGAGAAGACCAGGTTTTGTTTCAGTTCTGGCACGTTGCACAGTTGGCTTATGATAGGCAACCAGAAATCCTGTTTAAAGAGTAAACGCTGGTGGGAGTATGGAAGTCCAGTGTGATGGGTGGGAAGGTGGGGTAGGTAACAAGCTCACAAACAGACTTCCAGGTTTCTCTGACTGCCAAGGTCAGTGCAGTGCTGGAACTGAGCAGGAAAATCTGTTCCAGGCTCAAAAGCACCTGAAACTCCACACAGGTTCTCAGAGGTCATACGGGAAACCTGGAAGAAATTTCCCTGAACCCCAGTCAATGTCTCATTAAAGAATAGACATAGGCCCTCTCCCCAAATGGAACATGAGGTGACTTAACTTGTTTCACTTTAGCACTGGCCCCCAATTCCACAGTGTCCAGCCCTCACAGCATCCGCAAGCAGTTTGCCTACTATTGGAGAGAGCTTCCATTGAGAGGCCTGGTGACTCGTCATAGATTTGAAATAGAACTTTCAGCCAGGCATAGTGCTGCATGTTTGTAATCCCAGAATTTGAGAGGCAGAGGCAGAAGGAACACTAAAAGTTCAAGGTCACCCTAGGCTACAGAGTGAAACTGACTCAAAAAAAAAAAAAAAAAAGGAAAAGAAAAGTAAGCTGACGGCGGTGGCATGTGCCTTTAATCCCAGCACTCTGGCAGATCTGAGCCTGAGTGGTCTAAATAGTGAATTCTAGTCCAGCCAGGGCCATATAACGAGTCCTGTCTCAAAAAGGAAGAAAGAAAGAGAGAGAGAGAGAGAGAAAGGAAGGAAGGAAGGGAGAAAGAAATAAAGAAGGGAAGGATGGAGGAAGGCCAACAGAGAGAAAGGTGTTGGGAATCCATGGTTTTCTAGTTTGCTTTGATATTTAAATCTCAGCGGAAAGACTGCATTCACCTTGGCCTTTACCTTGACAGTAAAAAGAGGAAGTGTCCCCAAATTCCTTAAGAGCTTGTTCCAAATTCCTTAAAAGCTTGTCTGTGTGACCTTGGACCATAACTGCTTTAGGGAATCAGTTTTAGAAAAGGACTATATCCCCTTTAGGGAAATAGTTTCTGAAAAGAAGTTAGGCATTTCCACGAACCTTTTCTTTTTGTATTAATGTGACTTGTTTTTGCTTTGCCTATTAAAAATGAACCCTGGAATAAACACACTGCTTCAGTCAAACTGAGCACCTTCTCAAGCCATCCTGTGTGTAGTGTGATTTATTTTAATTATTTTAAATCCTCACTCCCCACTCAGATACTGTTCGAGTATGCTGGCAGGCTCTGGCAGTTTGGCACCCAAACCAGGGACCTGGATTAAGGGGAAAGCATTGAAGGACACCACAGTGTTGAGGAGCTCAGATCATAAAGGGGCACGGTGAGTAAAACTGAGAGTAAAAAATGGGACAGGGCAGGAGTGTCATGTCTTTTGTATGGTCTTTAATTAGAGACAATCTGTTTCTGTGGCACGAGACAAAGAAAGTGAAACTTTGAGGGTCAGAGAGAAGGAGAAAAGACAAACCGGAGGCTTCAAGACAAAAAGGATTAAACCATTGGCTCCTCCTGAAGAGTTCTATGTCTCTTCTGATGATGATAATTCTTTATTAGGAGAAGACTCTGAGCATTACTTAAGTCCTGATGACGTTGCAGGGCTGGAGGATTCTGAGAGAGATCCTCCAATACAGGCTATGAGTGTTAAAAAACTTGAGCCTTGGCAAAAAGAAATTAAGAAGTTGGAATGGGGCTTGGAGGAAATAAACAGAAAAATTGGAGGATTAGCGATTAGAGAAAATGTGGCTCA
Source organism: Pachyuromys duprasi (assembly GCA_028658305.1). Classification (NCBI taxonomy): domain Eukaryota; kingdom Metazoa; phylum Chordata; class Mammalia; order Rodentia; family Muridae; genus Pachyuromys; species Pachyuromys duprasi. The sequence goes on from CM053744.1 coordinate 95,174,401, forward strand.
ATCCCCCAGTCCAACTCCCTCATCGACTGCAGGCTTGGACCCTCCTCCTGAGATGGCTACAGTTGCTATAGCTCAAAACACGAGTGGGCCTTTTCCTTTGTTCACTTCATGAGCAACTGTATCTCCTTTACAAGCTTCTTTACAACAAGCTATGCAGAAAGGAGAAGATATAACTGAGTTTTATGGTTTTCCAATTATAGAACAACCTGATGGACAGAGTAATAGGACAGGGTAATGCTCCTATTTCTTTTAAACAATTAAAAGAATTAAAAACTGCATACTCTCAATATGGTCCTACAGCACCTTTTACTCAAGCTCTGTTAGAATCCTTGTCTACTGAGGCCCTCTGCCCAGGGTATTGGAAGAAATCAGCAAGAGCATGTTTATCAGGAAGGGATCATTTATTATGGGAGCCTTACAACCTGGACTACCTACCCCTTCTGCTATACCCAAAGATACTTTTAAGATTATACTAGATTTAAAAGATTGTTTTTATACTATTTGTCTTGCTCCTCAAGATGGTAAAAGATTTGCTTTTAGCGTGCTATCAGTAAAATTTAAAGAACCTATGAAGAGGTATCATTGGCTTGTATTACCTCAAGGTATGGCAAACAGTCCAATCTTATGTCAAAACTCTGTGGCTCAAGCTGTTTTTAAAACTAGACAAGCATATTCTTCTGTGTATAGTATTCATTACATGGATGATATTTTATTGGCTCACAAGAATGAAGGAATTTTATTAAGTGCTTTTGCACACAGAACAAGCTTTAAAGGATCAAGGTTTAGTAGTTGCACCAGAAAAAGTACAGACAGAGCCAACTTATTTGTATTTGGGACATAAATTATACCCTCAGATTATTATGTTTCAGAAAGTTCAATTAAGAAAAGAAAACTTAAAAAGTTTAAATGATTTTTCAAAAGTTTTTAGGTGATATTAATTGGCTTAGACCCCATTTGAAATTAACTACAGGAGAGCTGAAACCACTTTTTCACATTTTGAAAGGAGAGGCTGATCCTTTGTCAAAAAGGGAATTTACCAAAGAAGCTAGTGATGCTTTGCAAAAGAAAGAATTAGCTATTGAAAAATAACATATTCAATATAGAGATTATTCAAAAGAATGGGGTGCATATATTCTGACTACTTTTCATACTCCCACTGCTGTATTGTGGCAAGAAGAACCATTATTATGGATGCACTTGCCTGTTTCTCCTGTGAGAGTTCTGACGCCATTTTATGAAGTGGTGGCTAGTTTAGTGCAGATGGCTCACATATAATCTCGAAAGTACTTGGTAGAGAGCCCTCCTTAATTGGAATTCCTTTTACCAAACAGCAAGTAGATTGGTTATTTCAAAATGTAGATTGTTGGGCCATAGCTTTTGCTCATTATTTAGGACATACTGATGATCATTATCCAAAAGATGAATTACTTCAATTTGTCAATGAGAATGCTTTTTTGTTTCCTAAAATAATTAAACAAAAGCCATTACCTCAAGTTCCAACAGTATTCACAGATGGATCTTCAAATGAAAAAGCTGTATATGTACTTCAGGGACAAACTTTTGTTTTACAAACGTTGCAAGCCTCAGCTCAAATTGTAGAATTACAAGCTGTAGCTGTAGTCTTTAAAAATATGGCTTTTACTTCTTTTAACTTATACACTGATAGCCATTATATTGCTAAGGCTTTGCAAGTCCTAGAGATTGTAACATATGTTGATATGGCTAATAAACAAATACAAGATCTATTTAGAGAGATACAACAAAGTATCCAGAGCCGTGTGCAGCCTTGTTATAAAGGGCATATTAGAGCTCATTCAGGGCTTCCTGGACCTCTAACTTTAGGGAATGATTTAGCAGATCAAACCACACATTTGGCGGATTAACTCAATAAGAATTGGCTCAATAGTTTCATGCCTTACATCATCAAAATAGTCAGAGCTTAAGAAAGCAGTTTAATATTACCATAGAAGCCTCTAGACAAATTGTAAGATTATATTCTTGTCCTGAACATTTTAATGCACTTCAATATGGTGTCAGTCCTAGAGGCTTGACTCCTAATCATTTGTGAGAAATAGACATAACTCATGTTCCAGAATTTGGAAAACTAAAACATGTTCATGTAATAATTGACACTTTTTCAGGATTTATCATGGCAACTCCCTTAACAGGAGAAGCCATCAAACATGTTATAAGTCATTGCTTAAAATGTTTTGCTACAACTGGTATTCCTTCCATTATAAAGATTGATAATGGCTCGGGATATACGAGTCAAGCTTTTTAGTGTTTTTGTGTGCAAATGAATATAAGCCATGAAATGGGCATTCCATATAATCCTCAAGGACAATGAATTGTGGGACGTGCCCATGGAGCTCTTAAAAACCAATTGTAAAAAATAAAAAAAGGGCGAGTTATATTCCCAAACACCACAGAATTATATTAATCATGTTCTCTTTATTTTAAATTTTTTGAATGTGGATCTACAAGGCCGTTCTGAGGCTGATTGTTTGTGGCACCCTAATACCAAAGATAATTATTCCCAAGTGAAATGGAAAGATCCAATTACTGGAATGTGGCAAGGCCCCGACCCTGTATTAATATAGGGAAGAGGGCATGTCTGTGTCTTTCCACAGGATGCAGAAGGAGCCAGGTGGGTCCCAGAAAGGCTGGTGTGATTTGCAGGAAATGTTCCCCAGAAGGAGAATGTTCCCACTGTAGACATTCATGAATTCTATCCTGACAGTGAATGGAGAGCTATATTGGACTTATGCTCCTGACTCACCTTTGATTCATTCTGCTCATGGGAGAAGATATTGTGTGTGCAGATAAACCTTTTAGATACAATGTGACTGGACTTGATTAGTCTGGTAATCAGGACAATTCTCAACAAAATTGGGAAGAATAGGAAAGAGGACTGACTTTGGTCTGATTCTGGTTTTCAGCAAACCAAAACAAGCTTGCTTCAGAAACTCTTGGGAGGCCTTGTAACTGCCTATGTATATTCTCCTTATGTTTTGTTGTTTGGAAATGTTAACATTTTTATACAAGAACCAAACTTTAATGTTTCTTACCATTAATGTAAACTAACAAACTGCATTTCTAAGCGTTCAAATGGATAGCAAGTTCTGGTTGTTAGATAGCTTTCTTTTATTACAGTTCCTGTGAATGTTTCTCAGGCTTGGTATTTTGATAAAGGATTATGAGTGCTAGAAGCAGACCTAAAAGAATGGATGGATTAATTATTGCCAGTATTATGGACCTCATGGTCATCTTTTTATGTCACTTTTATAGGACTTGGTTTATTACTCATATTGGACTGTCTCCTACAAGGGAGAATTAAAACCTTCATCAAGGCCTTCTGGAATGTTAAAGCTAATCTGCATAATATTAAACCCCAGTGTCTATCCTAGCAGAGATTGGTAGTCAAAGACAGGTGAGTTCTCTCTAAAAAATATTCAACTTAAGACGGCATGAATGATGGAATTCATGCACCAATGATAGGTAGGAACATATCTTTTAAGAAATACAACCTAAGACAGGCACAATCTTCTGCTCCATAGCTCTTAACTTACGGCCAATTTTTAAAAAAATAAAAAAGGGAGACCGATCCAGCAAAGAGGGAGAAGGGGAGGGGAAGGGGAAGAAGAGGGAGAGAGAGAGAAAGGAAGGGAAAGAAGAAAAATAAGGAGTAGCAAGATAGCTCAGTGGATAGAGGCACTGTCAAGCCTGAGGACCCTGGATTCAGTCGTCAGGACCTACATGGTGGAGAGAGACAGCTGACACCTTCAGGCTGTCCTATGACCTCTACATGTGCACTGTAAATAAATCTACGAAAAATGAAAAACAGGGTCAGAGGAGCAGCACTGAGGTATGGCTGATGGGTCAGAGTTCTGTTTACTGTGCATGAAGCCCTGGCTTTGAGCCCAGCACTGCTCATTCCCTGACAGCGTATAAGCTGGGTGTGGTGGCACATGCTGTATTCCCAGGACTTAGGAGGCCATCGCTGACTACCTTGTAGGTTCAAAACCAACCTAGAATAGGTGCTACTCATCTCAGAATAAGAAATAAAAAGAAGACTAGGAATATGGCTCAGTAAAGTACTTTAGAACATTAATTTAATCTAGAATCCAAGTTATAAAATAAGAAGGTTTGGTACATTGGCATTTGCATGCAAAACCAGTACTGGCTTCTACATACATGCATGCACACACACACACACAAGAAAAATACATCTTAATTATTACCCAACATTCTTTAATTTTACAATGTTGGCTCTAACTGTTTTTGAAACCAATGAACTAAAAAAACCAGGTGTTCCTGGCGAAAAGTTAGTGAGCCTTCAGAGAGGTTCTCTGCTCTCTCTGCTCTTGGCCATACACTGTGGCCCTGACCTCTGCCTACATGTATGCATGGCTACTTTTTAAATAAAGTCAATTGGTAATCATGGGTCAATGAGGGCCAGAGGGCAGTAATGTTCTTTCTTTAAAGTTTCAGAACAATCAACTTCTCTTCAGAGAACAACCAAGACGTTTCTTCAGGTGAATGATTTCCAGACCTCTAAGGTGGAACTGCTCCTTTCCTGCCCCCAGAATGTCCAACACAGCACTCGCCTGCACTTCCCTACTGCATACCAAGGCAGGCTGCTGTTCTGTGCACTTGAACCATATCAAGCCTTTTAAATCTGAGAGTTTCACAACAGTGGAGTGTTTTTTTCTAAACATGCGGTTTTCATTTCAGCTGTTCAACTGTTTTCATTCTCATCTCAGCTGTTCGACTGATTCTAATCAAGCAATGAGTGCTGAAACTAAGGAATTCTTTAACTAGTTGGGAGTTAAAAAATACGTTTGAAAAAACAAAGGTAGGTTTGATGTAGATATACAGGCTCCACTTTATTACATACATACAAAACACAGATAGTGCACCATGGTCTACATGCAAACTTATGTAGATGCACACATACACACACATACTGTTTGAGCCCTTGATTTAGCTGACAATTGTGAGAAATTTTCTGAAGCCATTGGTCACAGCCTCTGGAAGAGTCTGATGCTTCCTTTAAAGAAAACAGTCATGGGTACAGCACCTCCCAAAGCCTGAACACAGACTTGCATCACTTACTTTTCTTGATGCTGTGACAAATGCTTGACAAGAATCAATTTATGGAAGAAACCAAGAAGAGATACAGTTGCCATTGCAGGAAAGCCATGGGGCAGGCATCTGAGGCTGCTGCTTATAGTGTGTCCACACAGTTAGAAAGCAGAGATACGAACGCTCGGCTCACTTTCTCCCTTTAGAAAAGATTTAATTTTGTCATTACATGTATGCCTGTGTCTGTTTGAGTTTGCACATGTGAGTGCAGTTTCCCCCAGAAGCCAGAAAAAAAAAAAAGCACGGGATCCTTGGAGCTGGAGGGTGGTGGTTGCGCAAGGCCCAACCGAGTGTCGGCAACTGAACTCTGGTCCTTTGCAAGAGCAACACAGGTTCTTATCTGGTGAGCCATCTCTCCACCTTCTTTTTTTAATTTTTTTTCCTTTTGGTTTTATAGAGACCCCACCCAGCACATGAGACTCTGTCACCCTATCTTCAGGGTAAGTCTTCCATTCTTAGTCAAGCCTCTTTGAAAATACTTTTATAGGGGCTGGAGAGATGGTTCAGAGGTTAAGAACACCCGCTGCGCTTCCAGACGGTCCTGAGTTCAATTCCCAGCAACCACATGGTGCCTCCTAACCATCTATAATGAGATCTTGTGCCCCTTTTGGTGAGCAGGTGTACATGCAGACATATCATTGTATATATAATAAATGAACAAAACTTAAAAAAAATAATTTTATAAGTATACACAGTAGTCTGAAGAAATTGATAATGACAACTAACCATCACCCCTGAGCAGACTAACCAGAACCCTAGGCCAAGGTCTCCCAAAGTGTAAATGGGGCACAAATGGGAGTCCCAGGCTATATAGATCTCAGTGGATATGGGGTTACCCAGTGTGCCCCTCTAGTACATCAGATGAGATTCTGAGGCTCCTGTATTCCACACCTGTGCTTCAGACCCTCTGGAGGTGTTCCCCTTTCTTCAGTGTCTCCTTTCATTCCATGGAGCCTTCTAGGAATACTCGACCCCAAAGAGCTAGGCTTCTTCCAGCCCAGGCTGGCCTCCAAGAGGCCTCTGTCTTTCACATTAGAGTGCTAAGGCCCAGGAGGCCTACAGATGTAAGCCAACACGCTCAGCTAATTCCTCTCATTTGTGTGTGTGTGTGTGTGTGTGTGTGTTTGAAAAAAGTGGTCTTAATTTTTAAAGATATATTTGCTGGTTACAGAATTTGTGGTTGGTGGAATTTTCCTGTCCCATGTTTTACTGTATTCTTTCTTAGTTTCCCTCTGAATTGCTCTGCTTGGCCTCAAACTAATTCCAACAGTCTTTTCTAGTCTTCTGGATCCTTCTCATTCTCTGGCTCATTCTGCCTTCACCTGTGTCAAGTTTGTTCTCTGATTGAACATCTCTCTATAAAACTCTCCTTATGGTAAAACTGCCTCCTTTCCCTCTCTGCATTGCCCCTTAAGTAGCTTCCCTTTCCTCTCTCTTCTCTTGAGAGTTGGGCATAGCTTGTTCTGACAAATATCTCTGATTCACTGCTTTTTCTGCCACTCAATTAGACATCACTTTCAGACGTGGGTGGTTCCTTCTACAAACAAAATTTACCTCCATTGTTTGGGATTAAATGCATGAACCATCACACCTGGGCCTAAGCTTTTCTTGATCTACACCAGGCATTGAACTCAGATCTGCATGCCTCTGTCTCCTGGATTAAAGGTGTGTTTGTATTCCAGCCAGATCACACAGATCTTGAATGTCTTTGGACATGATCTCTTGCCAGAGCAGCCAAGGTCTGGATTAAAATGTCTCTACACCCACATATGTTTGTATGTTGCCCATTGAGGCCTAAAAAGGGCATTGTGTTCCCTAGGACTAGAGTTATAGATGGCTGTAAGCTGCTGGCCATATGGGTGCTGAGAATCAAACCCTGAATCTTCAGGAAGAGCGTGAGTGCTCTTAACTCTAAGCCATCTCTGTAGCCTTTGCTCAGATTTCCCTTTAAACCTAGGTGTAAATTGCATCCCTTGAGAGTTTTAACTTAGAAAGCCACAGGATTATAAGTGCATGACCATTGTAAAGACTCCTATATGTTTTTCTTTGGAGAAGCTGTAATGCCAGGATCGTGGGACTCTCAGAGACCACCAGGAGACGACTCGATGCAAGAGAGTTTTATTACGAGAGCGATCGAACTCGGGACCCAAGTTTCACTGATGTAGCAGCACTCGAACCCTGAGTGAGCAGGATTTTTAAAAAGAAAGACTTCAAGCAGGGGGTTTCATGCCTTGATGTTACAGGATTGGGTAAAAGTTAGAGGGGAGAGGTGGTCTCTGAGGCACATAATCACAATTGCCTAAGGCATATAATCACAATTTCTATTTGTATAAACTATATTTGAAACATTATGGAGAATTTTTTCCAGCCAATTCCCAACCGATTCTCATTGATTATTGCCAGGGAGATTGTCTCTATTTTCTAGAAGTATTCATTCTGTGATATTTCCTGGAGGCTGTTGCAAGGAGAGTTAACTTTGTTTTCTGCCAAGTGTACATTCTGTGATATTTCCTGGTACCTGAGTTCAGCTCCTAGTCAAGATCTTTATTTCAAAATGGAGTTATACCCAGACTAACTTAAACTCTTCAAAGCCTACAACCCTGTCTTAGACATGTATTAGTGGTTGCTATAATGGACTATAATTCTCCTAACCCCATACCCCCATCATGCCTATACTTAAACATGTATTCTCCCTTATCTTAATAAACTTTGCTTCACCCTAACTTTCTTCTAAGTTCTTTTCTGCAGCATAGTCAATAATTCAAGTTTCCTTAAGTCAGTGCTTCTCAGCCTTGGGGCCACATACCAGATACCCTGGATATCAGATATTTACATTACGATTCATAACAGTATCCGAATTACAGTTATGAAGTAGCCATGACATAATTTTATGGCTAAGGTCAGCACAACCCGAGGAGCTTGAGGGCTGCAGCATTAGGAAGGTTGAGAACCACAGCCTCAAGTGGAGGTCCGTACGTGGGAAGGAAGTGGACTTCTCAGGCTGCGTGACACTGTCACTGAGCTGTAGCCACACCCCCTTAGCTCTTTATATAACTAACTTCTTATCAGTCTCAGCCCAAATACCACCTTCTCAAGAAGCCCTTTCCTGATCATAAAGTCTGAAGGCAATACCTGTTCCCTGTCCTTTCTCACATATCACTCAGCTTCTTTTTGTTTTGTTTTGTTTTGTTTCGTTTTTGAGACAGGGTTTCGCTGGGTGGCCTTGGATATCCTGGACTCACTTCGTAGACCAGGCTGGCCTCAAACTCACGGAGATCTGCCTGCCTCTGCCTCCCTCCCCTCAGTGCTGGGATTAAATATGGCTTTTTCACTCAGCTTTATATTCCTCACTATATTTATCATCCCACAGACCATTTTTTTTCTTCAAACAGAATATAAACTTCAAGAAGAATGCCCTCTCTTGAAATTGCAAAACTTTATTTAAAAGTACTTTCAGGTTAAAATCTAAGGGAACCTTTGATCCCACCCAGAGCGCTTATAAATATGGACAGCATGGCAAGTTCTTCATATAAAGAACCACAGAAAGTGGCAAAATATGATGGTCGCGGGCATGAGTCTCACCTCTGTGTGGCAGCAAAATTCCCCACAGCCAGTGTATCATGTTGTAAGCTTGCCACACCCTTCAGACTTTACAGTTTATAGAAAGGAGCCAGACTCATCTCAACCGGTGAGGTGGTCCTGGGAGCATCAGGTTAGGAGACAGCGGACCTGTCCCACCAATCTGTTAGATTAACACATATTTCCCCTTTCTCCTTTTCCTCACTCAGCTAACTGGAAAGCTTCTTTGAGCATAGCAGAACCTGGGTGTTGTGGCATACATCTTTAATCACAGCACTTGTTTGGCAACAGTGGTGATCTCTGTGAGTCCAAGGCTAGTCTGGTCTACACAGCGAGTTCCAGGACAGCCAAAGCTGTATAGAGAAACCATGTCTTAACAAAACAAAACAAAAACCTGGCAAATACTGGAATGTGGCCAATAGCACATCAACTCTTACATGACTGAATTTTCAGTGAGAATAGCTGGGGGGTATTTATGAACCTTGATACTACAGGCAGTTTAAAAAAAAAAAAAAACTCTACTCAGTGAAAGAGGTGGGCTCACTGCAACCCAGGCTAAGCTGCAGGGTGCACTGTGAGGGGCTCCTCTCTCTGCCCTGGAGCCAGGTTGTAAGGCAGGTTATAGATACATCAATGAGGCCCCCTCCTAAAAGGTCAGAGATCTTCACCAGAGCTGCCAACCCCAGCCCAAGGGCTCACAGAAAACAGGAAGTCGTCTCTCGTTTCTTTAGGTTTTGAGACAAGCTCTCTTGCCGCCCAGCCTAGCCCCGATTGGTTTTGACTTGGCCCTGATCTTCCTGTGCCTACCTCCCAAGTGCCAAGATCACAAACATGGGCCGCCATGCCGTTTTAGCATGAGATTTTTTTTTCAATTAAAGTTTCATTTCTAGCATTCTCAGCAGAGTCTAAACAAATGCACACTGACTTACCAACTGACTGACTGAGAGTGAAGCCCTACACGGTACATTAATTCCCACACTGTCTTATCTCACCCCCACAGCAAACACTTGTGTATTATCAGTTTCATATTACAAAGAAAGCTTGGAGAGGCAATTTTTTGAGTCAATTTCTTCTTTATTTCAGAAGCTTGAAATCAAACCCAGCTGGATCATTTATAGTCTACCCTTCAAACTGCCTCCTTTATTTCTCACCATGCAGGCTTGGAGGTCACAGCTGGGCTCTTCCTATCTGAATTAGCCCTGTTACTCTTATCCGGGGAGCCATGGGCAGCAGGGCAGGCCAGCTGCAGTTGCTGACGTAATCTCGTAATCTCTCTTCCCAGGGGGCTGGGGCCAGAGGAGGGAAATGAGTGAAAGTGTAGAGAAAAGGGCAGAACCACTTCCCCAAGTTTTCCAAGAAGGTCAAGGTTCCTGCATTTGATGTTACTTGCATTTGATGTTAAGATTGTAGATTATAATAGTAAGGGATCTTATTTATATACCATATTCATGGCTCAGCTTACCCAACAGATTTAATCCTTTCTTTAAAAAAAATAATTATCTAACTTCTAAAGAATAAAACCACTACCCTCTCTTGTACTTTGTTTATAAACAATAAGACCTCTTCCCTCCCTCCCCTCTTCCCTAGTTCCATCCTCAGGCTGACCTGGAACTCCTGGGCTTGAGAGATCCTCTTGACTCTTCTTTGGCATATACTGTATCTAGATTTAAGTTTAAACTCTTTCTCGGGGCAAGGCATAAGCAGCTCTTGCCTTTCCTAACCTTGTCTCTGGTCTCTCACTGGAATCACCCATAGCTGTGTTGAAGCTAGAGTCTTTTGGAGTTTCAGGGTAGGTTGCAGCTCAGCGGATATAATGCTTAGCTAGCATTCACAAAGCCCTAGATCTGATACCCAGAACTGTATAAACACTAGTTCTGTAGCCAGGCAGTGGCGGCACATGATAAGCCAGTGTTCTTCCAGCTGACCTACATCACCAGCTCAACTTTGTTAAGTGTTTTTTTGTTTATCCTGTGTGACTTAGAACCTTCTTAAAAGTAGGTTGTGTTTGAGGTGACAGAGTGTTTGGCTGCCATGCACAAAGACCTGGGTATCCTTAGCTCCAGATAAACTGGATGTGGCGGCACTCACCTGTAATTCAAGAACTGGAAAGGCAAGAGAGAAGGTCCTAGGGTACATAGCCAGTTCAAGGTTAACCTGGGTCACACTGATTTTTACAGAGCATGACTGTTCCTGATTTTAGTCCAGAATATCTCACAGAGTCTTGTGTAATATAAACTGTTAACATTTCATATCATATTCTTTTTTGTATTCTCATTTCATTAAGACCAGAGAGTATCCTCTGTGAGTTCAAGGCCAGCCTAGTCTACAAACTGATTCCAGGACAGCCAAGGCTACACAGAGAAACCCTGTCTCCAAAAACAAAAACAAAACAAAAAGACCAAAGAGTATAAATATATCCAAAGTACATTATACCCATGTATGAAAATGCCATAATGAAACACAATTTGTATTACTATTTATATGATGTTAATATATGATAATAAAAACTACAGAAACAAAAGAGGGCAGGTCTGTGTCCTCCACTAAGACTGCCTAGCACAGCAGTTTCATGTTGTATGCGTTCAGGAGCTGTTTTGTCCAAAAGTTAACTAACCAAGCCACCTACTGGGTGCTAGGTAGAGCGGATTAACACTTGGGATGTGTAAGACAGACCATGAGTAAAACACAGACTCCTCGGACACAAAAAAGGCATAATTTAAAAATTATAAACTGAGGCTAGGGTGGAGCTAACTGTGAGGTTCCCTGTGAGGGAACCCCTGGGTTCAGCCTCCCAGCACAAAAAGGAAGGAATGACGTGGATTATTATCAAGTAAAGTAACTATTTCTCATTCCATCACAGACTTGGAGCTGACAGATTCTCGCTTAGTTCCACATTATTTTGTTTTGTTTGTTTTTGAAGGTTTTTATTTTTGCTTGGTTTTTTGTTTGTTTTGTTTTGGTTTTTTGGGCTTCTCTGTATAGCCCAGGCTGTCCCGGAATCTGCCTTGTAAACCAGGCTAACCTTGAACTCAGAGATCCTCTTGCCTCTGCCTCGCCAGCGATGGGATTAAAGGGGTGAGTCACCATGCCTGGACTTCACATTGTTTTTAATTATTTAAAATTATATGTTGCACTTCTCTGTGCTTGCACGATAGTGTGTTAGGCTACCAGATATATAGGGTTACCTTTTACATGTAAAACTTTTTAAAAGATGTTTAAAAGACGGTTCAAGGCTGAATCCAAGGAGAGTTTGGTTCCTGGAATCCACGCCAAAGGAGCACACGCACATGCTAAGGAGATTAAGGAACAAGGTGTGTGTGTATTGCTGGGAATCAAACTGTGGCCTTGCTCGCGCGAATTATACTCAACTAGGAGCTATACATACCCAGCCCAATAAACCGGTCCTTAAGAGGAAAGAAGTTACTATGAGATTTAGTTCTCTCGCGGAGAGCCCTATTTCTCCGTTTATTTCAGACATGAATCAGCTAGTCAGCGTAAAGCGTGCGTATTAAAGCTCACCAGGTGTAGGTAAGAGCTTCACTGCTAGATAAATTTGTCAAGGCAGGAAAAAAAAAGTGTGGGCGGCTCTGTCCTGGGAGGCGGAGTCGGCAGAGTTTAAGTATTTCTGACCAATCAGAAGGAGACCATTGGCGCGAGGGGGGAGGATAAAGGGGGAGCGCGAGACCAAGAACTCTGCGCAGTCACCGGAGTCAGCCCTGCCTGCAGCTTCCTGGCCTCAAGTGCTTCTGCCCACCCAGAGCAACTGATTCCGAGGCCCGCTCCAGCAATGGCATTCGCAAATCTGCGCAAAGTGCTCATCAGTGACAGCCTGGACCCCTGCTGCCGGAAGATCTTGCAAGATGGAGGGCTGCAGGTGGTGGAGAAGCAGAACTTGAGTAAGGAGGAGCTGATCGCCGAGCTGCAGGTAAGGCGATCCGGAGACCAGCAAAGTCACTGGGCATCTCTACGGCCAAACTGGCTGACCTCACGGGTGCCAGGACTGCCCTGCCTGTCTTATCAGTTGGTCCCGCGGCCTCCCGAGATTGGGGAGCATCAGGGCGAGGGAGGAAAGGCGGAGAGGAACGCACGGCCCGCAGCTCCAGGATGCAAACTTTGCGTGCTGTTTGCAACCGCGTGTTTCTTGCTGGCGCTGCAAAGTGCAGCTGCTCCATCTGGTACTGCGGGATGCTAGAACGTCTCCGGAGCTTTCGCGCCCAGCGGCCCAGGCTGGGGGCTCCCGGCCCGGGATGCTGCACGCAAACACGCGTGCACGGGGGACCCAACCCCACCCTGTGCTAGCCTGTGGTGTGGGGGCAGGAGGCTCTGGCTCTGTCCCTGCCGGTTCCGTGGCTTCTGTGGCAGCGATCTCGCACCGCCTTTTGTCTGATGCAAGACCTTGGCGCGCTTTCCTGGGCCCTGGGCCTCGGGGGACGGTTCGTGGGATTCGGGGCGGGCCGGGGGGTGCAGCCAGAGCCCCGCGCCGCCCACGCGGCCGCCTCCTGGAGTCGGCCTCCACCGTTGGCCTCATCGCGGTACGGGACCGACTTCACTACATCAGAATCCCATCCCATGCCCTAGGAGCAAACCTCTGGTGGTTATAAAACTTACAAGTCTTTCCCTTATTTGAAAAGGTTTTGCTAAATTGGGTGACTTGGTTCCGATTTAGGGGGTTTCTCTTTTGCGAGCGCCTCACTCCAGTCCCTGCACTTCCTGCCGGTAGGAGCCATCCAGGTAGGTGTGCTGACTCTGTCTCAGCTGTCCTGCCCCACCCCCAAGTTCCACGTGCTCGGCTAAGAGCCTGCAGCCAGAGCGAATGTACAGCTCCTGTTGCGCAGGCCGAGAGGCCTTAAACCGCAGAGACTGCTCTGGAAACTGAGCTAGCTTATCTGATTCTCCAAAGACACCCTCCCCCGCAACCCCTTCCTCTATGCAGCTGATAACCATGTGCCCAGCAGCCCTATTCGTACTTTTTCTGGTCCCTGTCTTTGAGAAGTTTATAGAAGCCAGGAGGTGGTTGCTCATGCCTTTAAATCCAAGCGCTCAGGAGGTAAAGGCAGGTGTATCTCCGTGAGTTACAAAGCAGCTTCCATGACAGCCAAGGCTATACAGAGAAACTGTGCCTAGCGCTAAGGAGGCTGAGTCAGAGGCATCTTGGTGCATTCGAGACTAGCCTGGGCTACAGAATGAGACCCTATCTGGAAAGCCAAGGAACAAAGAAAAGGAAGGAAGAGAAAATTTGTAGGTTACTTGGAGCAGGGCCCATCACTGAGACAGCTGGTCAGGTGACAGTTCTGAGACAACAAACAGCTTGCTGGAATGGAAAGTACAGAGAAGGGGTTGTTGTGGTGGTCTTCATGGGTGGGGCTCAGGATGTAACTCTTAGAGTGACCTGGGAGGCTGAGAAATGGCTTTCAGGGCCCCAGTGGCTGCATTGGAGGGCTTTGCTGCTTTCCCAGGCCAGCGAGAACTGTTATGCCCAATACAGGGGCAGGAATAGGCAGTGTGAGGAGTAAGCGGAGCGAGAAGGGAGCCTGGTGCTAAAAATGCAGGGTGCTTTCAAGCAATGGGGACGCTTGGCAGAAAAAAAGAGGTGGGTGCCGCTGACCTTACTGGCTGGTCTCTTGGAGAGCTCTCAGCCTTCAGGCTGCCTTGGCAAAATACCAGTTCAGAATGCTAATTAACTAATCTCAGAAAACCTGTAGAAGGATCCTTGTTTCCACCCTCCCACACCTCATTTTTTATCTCCTCTCCCCGCTTTAATCTTTGCAATAAAAAGCAAGGGTTAGCCTCCTTGTGGGCAATGGCCTCTGCTGCATCATATTCTGGGCAGGCTGTTTGCTCTCGGCCCAAGAGAGAGATGTTAGCATTCACTCTTTTCCCTGGTGATAGACTACCAATCATCAAGTCACAGCACACTGGGCCACTGAGTTTTATAAGTCACCATCCCTGAGTTATAGCAAACAGTAGAGACACAGCCATGCTGGTGTTGTCTTATTTCATCTGTGGGGGTTTCAGTTTGCTGGAGTGGAAGTATGTGAGGGCTCACGTATATGAGTACAAAGACACAAATTAGAGGTTGTCTTCTTTTTCTCTCATTATCATTGCCATTATGATTTGAGACAGGTTCTCTGTATGTATTTTTGTGTGTGGCCCATGCGTACAGCTAGGTCCTTCAAAAATGGATTTTTGTTGTTGGGATTCAGAGAAATGTGGTGTGCTCTGGCTGTGACGAAGAATACCTGCATAATCCCTACCACTTGGGAAAGATGGAACATCAAGATTGCCACATCGCAAGACCATCTTAAAAAAGAAAAAAAAAAAAAGAGAGAGAGAGAGGCAGAGGGTGTTGCCTCACGCCTTTAATCCCAGCATTCCCCAAATCAGAGGCAGGTGGATCTCTGTGAGTTCCAGGCCAGCCAGGGCACATACCTGAAGTCCCTACAACAGGGGAATCCCCTGGAGAGCTTCACTCGTGTCCTATGCACTAAGTAGCAATGATAGAATTACCCACAAGGCCGGGCCCATCCTCTTGGGAAAAGAAGCATGTGTGAACTTGAACAGGAGTGGGGATGGGTTTGCACTGAGTTAGCATAGTTTGTCTGGAACAGCCATAAATCAAGCAGATCAATGGCCTGGTGTTTCCTAGGTCTCAAGCCTAGGAGAGGGGATGGTGAAATCTGTAGGCAAATGTGGAAAGTGTACATTGCAGATGAAATTGCAGGCAAAGAGCCGTGCAGGTGCTTGTATCAAGGGGCCTTGCATTCCCACTTGGTGAGTGCCAGAAAGGAAGGGGCCAGCACTGGGGTGGGGGTTGGAGGATTCGATTTTGAGAGCTCTGAACTTAAACTCTGCCTCTTTGCTAGTGTTGGTTGTACTGGGATAGAGGCCTGGGATTACAGGTGTGCATCATGCCTGAAAGAGATGGTTCTAATCTCAGCACCACACTAGGGGTTTTGTTAGGTGTGAACATTTGGGGTGTTCAGTGGTCTATCTAAGAAGAGGAGGGGAGGAGCACCCTAGAAGAGTCTTTGAGGGATTAGCTGCGGCCCTACTAAGAGACAGATGGTGTTTAGGAGTGCAGTGAGAGCTCAGCCAGGGTGGATTGGCTGGTAGCTTCTCTAAGTTTGTACTAAGAACTTACGAGCTGAGGAAATGGCTTGTAGTTGATGCTGTTGGAAGCTAGCAAACCAGTGTTGGCTCTAATGTAGGTTCTGGGCCCTTGGGACATATTAGCTTTGGATGCATGTCTGTGCCAGTCTTACTGGAGAAGCTAAAGGTTCGTTGGAGCCAAAAAGCTGGCTGGGGCTGGTGGGTGGAAAGTACAGTTCCAGGGTGATGGCCCTACAGAGCAGACCCAGCCAGAGAGAAAGCAGTGCTGTTGTAGCTCTTGTAGGCTGTCAGGGAAAGCAGGCAGATGGGGTCCCTGCACCCTCCGCAGCTGCTGTTTCCTGTGGGGAGTCTCTCAATCCTGGGCAACCTTGGGCTTCAGAGGAATGATTGGGCAAGTTACCTGGAACAGAGCAGGGCCTGGGCTTTGGATCAGAGAAGAGATAATGGGTCTCTTATCCCTGTGTGTGAGAGACTGGGCATGCAGGGGGAGGGGCAGGGGACAGCCTTCAGATGTCAGGTTTTTTCCTTCCATCAGGGAATCCTGGGTACAGGATCCCAGCATTGTGCAAGAAGTCCTCCCCCCCCCCCCCAGCTGAGTCATCTCACCAGTCCTTGTTTTTTTCTTTTTGAGTCAGGAACTCACACTTTAGCCGAGGCTAGTCTCAACTTTGCAGCAATCCTCAGGCTGTCACATGCAGGACTTTTGATAGTGAGTAGTGAGCTCCCATATCCAGGCTGCTGCACTCTACACACGGGTGTCAAGGGTCTCTGCGTTGCTGGCCTAGACTTTTCATGCATGCTTTATTGAGTTCTTTTTTTTGAAGACAAGTGGTCATTTTGGGTGCTGTATGGGATTTTCTTCCCATTTTATTTTCTTAAGACCTTTTTTTCATGTAGAGGTTTAAATGTAGATTATAGACATTTTCTTACAGTTTCTGGGACGTGTGTCTTTCTTATTTAAAAAAATTTTTTCTCATTCTAAGATCTTAAGAAGACCCGCTATACATTTTTCTCTAGTGCTTTATTTTAAATGTGTTTAGTTCACCTCTTGGAGCAAGCTGCTGTTAGCTGTACCACTAGGACAAATGTTGGCAGACATTTGTAGGGCCTGGATGGTTTCTTGGTCATCATACCTACCAGTGACCCAGCCGGAAGAACGAAAGAACTGGTACCTGAGCTGGGCTGATTTACAGAGCTGACTGGCCTGTGGGAGCGCTCGTGGTGGGTGTGGGTTTCTCATGAGCTTGGGATGTGAGTGAACATCTTGGAATCTGCCTGCAGGAACAGCCCCAGCAAGGGAGAATGCCTGAAGCACAGCTCCAGAGAAGTAATCTTAGAACCATTCTTGGTTTTGGTTTTTGTTTTGTTAGCAGGGTTTCTCTGTGTAGCCCTGGCTGTCCTTGAATCACTCTGTAGAGCAGGCTGGCCTCCAACTCACAGAGATCCATCTAACTCCTGCCCTGCAGGCTGGGATTAAAGGCGCGCACCACCACAGCTGGACTTTTTTTTCTTTTAAGGTGGGGTCTCTTGTTGCCTGGACTGGCTGAGAGTACAGTTATTCCTTGTCTACAGATACCTATTGGGGTACCATCTAGGGAACTCTGTCTGGGCTGACTCTGCAGCTGTTCTTGTTCGGTCTAAGCCGTCCCTCCTCCAAGCCCAAACCTCTGAGCAGCACCAAGCTCCCCAGCAAAGAGAAAATGGCTCTTGCTTCTCCCTTCCAGGCCTGTGCACAGGAAATGCAGCCTAGGTCTCACTCTAGGGGCCATTCTCTGTCTTCAGAATCCATGCCTTGGGGGAGAGGTGGAAGGTCTTCCTGGGACCTGGCTGAGGGCTTCAGTGGGGAAACAGGGTGCAAGGAGCCATCACTTCAACCTTCTTAACAACTTTACCTGTGGAGATTAGGGATAAGGAATGAGGTGATAATGTGACCTGCCTGAACTTTGGCCTCTAGGGCAGGATGCTTTTTTATTCTTGGTGATTTTTTAAAAACTTGATATTATGTTGTTTGTTTGATGGATTTTTATTTACTAATTAATTGGAAGCATGATCTTCTACATTAATTAGAACTCATGATCTTCCTCCCTCAGGCCCCCATAACCAGTTACTTAGTGCCTTTATAACATACTGTGCTGGCCTGTGTGGAGGCCATCCACACAGGACAGTACAGACTTGTTCAACTGCTGTCTCTCTTGGAGATTCCCGTTCTGTTCGGACAAAGAATGTCCTTACTGGGGAAAAAATAGCACATAGGGTATGAGTCTGAATGACCCCAGGTTGGGGGGGGGGGCACCTTGTCCCAAGTGTAGCATGAATTCATGGTCTAAATTTTCTCATATGAATGTTTAGTGTGAACCTCTCGGGAGCCATTTTCCTTTTTACAGACATGCCTTCCATTCCTTCTGCTTACTCATTCAGCCAGCCAGCATTCTGTGTGCCTGGCCCAGGGGCTTGAGGAGTGAAGCTGAATTCCTCCTCTGCTCTCGGGCAGCTCGGGGTCCTGTGGAGGAAGTGCTGTGGATGCGGCTAGGTGCTCTACCTGCCTGTCTTCTTGCCATCTCACACACCTGAGGCTGGAACCCACACTCCTCTTTGATAAGCAATGCAGCTTAGAGTTGAACTCAGGCCAGACTGATGAACAGGTGTTGCTGTTCTTTCTCTCTTTGGGATTCACTGTGGGGCAAGGCAGCATACAGGAGTGTTAGTGCATGCAGAGCGGACTAGGACCTATCTCTGGTCAGACTGTGGGTACAGTTATTCCTTGTCTACAGATACCTATTGGGGTACCATCTAGGGAAAGATGAGTCAGATGCCTAGAGCTAGCAGGCTGATGCTGTCGCTGGAGTGTGCTGGCAAGGCACTTGTATCTTATAACTCAACTCCAGGTAAAATCGGTGCAGGTTCTAGTCCACATCACCCTGCAGTGTGCAGAGAAGCCAGAGATGGCCGTAAGTGGGCATTCTTGCTCACCGGGAGTACACCAGAGACCCTGTGTATATCAGAAGAGCTGTATAATAAACCCAGGTGTTTTCTTCCTCTGCCCAGGACTGCGAAGGCCTTATTGTCCGGTCAGCTACTAAGGTCACTGCTGAGGTCATCAATGCAGCGGAGAAGCTCCAGGTGGTGGGAAGGGCTGGTACGGGCGTGGACAACGTGGATCTGGAAGCTGCCACAAGGAAGGGCATCCTCGTCATGAAGTAAGTCGCGGTAGCTGAGGGTGGGCATGGAGACGGAAGAGAGAAAGGGATGCTTGAGTGAGACCTAGGCAGAAGGTCTTTCAGAGCAGGTCTCTACATTGGTGCTGGGTTCAGTGTGCTTGTTCTAAGGCTCTGAAACTGAGACTGTCTGCAATCTCAGGGTGTGGTGCTCACCCTCCTGTGGTGCTTGCAGGTCTGCAGCTGAGTGTGGGATCAGAAGAGTGAAGGTTCGGTCTTCCTGGTTTCTCGTGCCTGTTTCTTCACTAGCTCAGTGGAGCTGCACCCTGTACAGATGTACATGTTCTGCCTTCTTGGTGGGGTTACCTCCCATCTTGTCTCTTCATTTCCCCACACCAGTGTGAAGCATAGATTCCAGGTTTCTCTCTTCTAGCACTCTGGGCCCCAGAGGAGGGAGTCCCTGTTAGCGCTGTGTTTGTAGAGGCCCAGGGGCAAAGATCATGGCCCGCTTGTCCTGCTTTAGGCACCTGGGTAGTATAGCCTACTCCACTTTGCTGACTCTAAGTCCCACCAAGCCCCCTCCCCCCACCCCCCCGAGGGTAGGGGTTAATCGACAGAATGGCTGACAAAGGTGGAAAGGTCCTGATGGTGGAAAGGTTAAAGGATAACCCACCCTACCTACTCTGTAGTCCTGACACAGAGTAGCCCGGCCGGTGCCCACACCCTAGCAGCTTGCTTAGAGAAGAGCTAGAAGCACTGTTGTCGTGCACTGGGACAGTTTCTCGCAGTCCTTTTGTTTCTCATAGACTCTCATAACTCTTTGTGACCTTCGTTTATACAGATGGATGCACCCGTAGAGGGAGCAGAAGGTTTAAATGTGTGTTAGGTTTGGGAGTTGTCAACATTATCCTCCTTTCCAGAAGATGAGGCGGGCCAGAATTCTCCTGCGTCTTTTGTTGTTGTTTTGTGTGTTGTTGATTTTATTTTGAGGGTTGGACTCTTTCAAATAGGTAGAGATAAAAACATGAGCTTCATTCCTATTACAAGCCAGCTGATATGTCTTCATTAGGATTATCTGTTACAAAAAAGGAAAGTCCCAACTGTTCTATTTTGCCAGTGAAGACACAGGAGCCAGATGCTGGGGTGAAAACCTCAAGAGAGTCAGCTCAGAGAGGCAGAGAAAGCATCCGGCTGACCTTCCTACTCAGAGGGAAAAGGCCAAAAGCCCAAAGCTAAAAGCTTGCTAGTTCACCTGACTGCCCAGGAGGAAAAGGCTATGCTAATTCACCCAGCTAGACAGTCCAGGTGGAAAAAGCTCAGAGCTAAAGAGCTGAAGGCCAAGGAGCCGAAGCTCTAAAAGCTAAAGAGCAAACTCCCTTCTTTTTCTTCATGCTGTTTTAAATAACCTTCAACTCAAGGTCCCTTCAGCTGGTTTCTTGCTCTGCCTCTTGACCTAGGGTTAACTTCATTAAATCCTGTGTACAGAAAGCTCTAGGATTGAAGATGTGTGTTAGGGTCGAACCACACCATAATCACCTGTTTACAATAAACAGTTCTTGGATTAAAGGTGTGTTCCAGGGCTGAGTCACACTAAACCAAAGACAGGTTTTCACAGTTCATAATCTCGGTTTAGGATCACAATGGGATCAAATATCCTGCAACGTTACCCAGCAGCGGGCTGACTTTGCTCAGACTCTCCAGCTGCAGAAGGATCAGAGGAGAAGGGAGATGGATGGACTTGGAAATGAAAGAGAACTGGGCCACCCATCCATCTTTCCATCACCTGAGGTGCTTGGCCGATGGAGGGCCTCTGCCTGGGAACCAGAAGCTAGGGTAGCCTGGCTCTCAAGGCAGCAGAGTGTCAGAGAAGCCAGAATGGGAGTTTGGTGCTGGAAGCGTAGAATCCTGGGTTTGTCTGGGCCCACTGACCTCTCTTCTTTTGCGTCTTTAGCACCCCCAACGGAAACAGCCTCAGTGCTGCAGAGCTCACCTGTGGGATGATCATGTGCCTGGCCAGGTAAGTCCCTGGCTTCTTAGAAGACCCAGTTGCATTCTGGTGGGTGAGTGACTGTCACTTTGCAAGCAAACAGACCTGGAAGAGAGGTACAGTTGTCTCAGTCTGGAATCCTGCAGAATGCTAAGCACACAGATGCCTTGTAGCTTCCCGCGGGGCTAAGAAGTATGTGTGGTCAGATGGATGGTAACACCAAGTTCACAGAATGTACACACTGCCTTCTTTCTCCTACTGGCTGCCTCTCCTCATACCCGCTGGGTGCTGTGCCCTCTGGACCCTAAACCTCTGGGGATGCCCTCTGTACCCCACAGCCTCAAGTACCCAGTGTGTCCGGGCACCTCTGTTAACTTGCTAAACATTGAGATTTTTGGTTTTAACCCTTCTTAATTCATTCATTCAAGAGATTCTGGTTTGGCTAGCTGGGCCCTGGTCCCCAGCATTTACCTGACACTGTTTTTCTAGGTCTGGTTCTCAACTGTGGGTTGGGACCCTTTGGCAAACCTCTTTCTCCAGAAATATTTACATTACGATTCAAAACAGAAAAATTATAGTTGTGAGGTAACAGCAAAAATAGTGTAGTTGGAGGTCACCACAATACGAAGAACTGTTTTAAAGGGTCTCAGCATTAGGAAGGTTGACAACCACTGTTCTAGGCCTATATTGTAATGCATGGAATGAACACTTGCTCATCATCCATGTGCCTACCTGTGGATTCCTATCTGAGGGAGCTGGATCTTTTTCCTCCTGCTGAGGGAGTTGACCTTTGCTCTGACTTCTCCCAAGATCCCTACCTGGCTGTGCAAACATTGCGCTGGTCAGTGGGGGGACAATGGGGAGAGGGGAAGCACAGCACAGGCAGCAGAAGAGTCTCAGCTAGAAGGTTCCCTCGGTTTCCCGGGATGCCTGAGCTGTGCCTGTCCTGAGAGGACTGACTATACAAGCCTTAGTTATTTGTGTTTTTAAATTCGTTGATTGTCTGTTAGAGTAAAAGAAGTGTCCCTCAGTATAGATTTTCTGATTCTCCTCCCCCCCGCCCCCCCCCATGAGAGTGAAGAAAAGGTAATTTAAAGAAGGCTGCCCTCTCCCAGCATCCCTTGCTGATGCCCCCTTATCCAAGATGCATGTACCTTATTAGGAAGGAATGCTGGCTAGTGGGTGTTCTGCTCTTCAGGTAGTTCTCCTGAGACCGGGTGAGTGGTTCAGCCCGAAAGCCTCCTGCATGCAGGAATGAGCTCTTCCATGCAGGAGACAGTAGTATGGGCCTGAACACTTCTCATGGGGTCCAGCATGAGGAAGGTGTACCACAAACACCATTCTTTATCTTTACTGTTCCCAGAGGCGGTCTTGGTTCCATGACCTATAGTCTATGTCTTACCCTGAAATTCTAACTTTGTCCTAACTGCCACTTTATCTGTTTGATTCAGAAAACAAAACAACACAAAACATGGCAACTGCATGTCAGACCTGCACAGAGCCAGTAGAAGGAGATAGTCTATGGAGTGTGGGCAGGAAGTAGGGAAGCTGGTGGTGGACATGTTGGAAGCATTCCTTTCATTCAAGGTGGAGTGGAAGGGCAGATATGGGCTGTGGTACCCACACGCTCAGATTAGCTTATCTCTCTTGAGGTGTGAGAAGCAAGGTCAGTCAGCTGCTCCTTGATAACAAGAGAAGTCATCAAGAGTGGTCTGGATGCAGAAGGAAACAGTTCCTGGGGTCAGAGCATTTGTCCCTGTAAACCTTGGAAGACTGGTCGATACTTACAGGAGAAAATAAACCCACTCATTCTCCTTGGTACCTCTGTGGTGGGGGTACATCGAATGCTTCCCCCAGGCCCCTGTCTAGAGATAGGTGTCCTATGGTGTCCAAGTCAAGCCCTGCCAATGCTCTTGCTCTCCTAGCCTCTCCTTCCTCACAGTGGCCATGAACCTGAGGCCCCAAGCCCATGTTGAGTGTGGTTCTCAGGAGAGTGACTGTGATAGATTGTGGCTGTGCTGGGCTGTCCTTGGACTTTCTTCCTGGGCTGTAGAGTGACCCACCGAACCTGCCATGTTCTTGCAGGCAGATTCCCCAGGCAACAGCTTCGATGAAAGATGGCAAATGGGACCGGAAGAAGGTGAGCTGTTGCCTTGTCTCACCCATGTGGGCTCTGTGCCCAAGCCCCACTCTTGGTCCTGACTCGGGCATCTTTGCCTTTTGCCTGTCTGGTTGCAGTTCATGGGGACCGAGCTGAACGGAAAGACACTGGGAATCCTTGGCCTGGGCAGAATCGGAAGAGAGGTGGCCACCCGGATGCAGTCCTTTGGAATGAAGGTGAGATGTCCAGGCTTTTTAGGCATGGTCCTTTCCGAGGCAGTATTGGAAAAGATGGCTAGGCATGGGAGAAGATGAAGGCTTTGGCACTCACTGCTCCCTAGGCGTCTTATTAAATAAGCAGTGAAGTCAGGGAGCAAGGGCACTCTCATCTCTCCACTGAGACGTTTGAACTCAGAAGATGAGAATACTCCACGCAGGTCCCTCAACTCTTGGGTATCTTGGGTATCCCTCAGTCAGCAAATGTTCTTCATTCTGTCATGCTACAAGGACCTTTTGGTTTTCCTATGTCTCCTTTGTCTGATAATTTAGAACACAAACAGCTGTACAGCCAGAGAATGCTGAGGCCATTGTTTCTCTGTCCTCCCTCTTTCCCTCACGTTCCCATCGAAGTGTAAAGGTGCTGACAGGTGGGCTGACATAGATGGATCACATGGCCAGAATCTCAGCATTTTGGAGACTTTGCCAAGTGGTTCATGAGTTCAAAGCCAGCCTGGATTACACAGCAAGATCCTTTCTTTAAAATACGTGCTTGTCTGCATGTCCTGATATGAGAAATTACTAGATAGTGTCATATGTGGCTCAGAAGTCACTTTGACCCCATCTTTCCCAGCTCTGGGAGCCAGGTGAGTCCTGGCTGGATGAAGGCTGTCTGCTCTGGTAGCTGAGAGCAGCTAAATGAATGCCAGCAGACATTCCATGTTTAATGTGATTGTTGAGGGAATTACAGGGATTATGGGTCACACAGTAGCCAGGAGGCTGTAGCTAATATTAAGAAAACTGTTTTGGCTGTAATCAGATCATTCCAGGTCTGGAAAACCTTATAAAGAGTTATTATGGAGAGTCTCTTTCTGGCTGTCACTAGCCCTCCCATCTTATTGGCACTAGAATGGAAGTTAAGGTTGAGGGCAACACCCAGAATTTATGAGAACACACCTAAGGAGTCACTGAAGAGACAGTGACCCAGACCCTAGGTCCAAGTCGGCATCCCATCCTGAAACAGCACTCTTTAGCACATTTATTTAAATCTCACATCTCTCTAAAATCTCAGGTATTTTAGCCCTCCTACCCCCAGGAGAGCATGGGCCTGGCCCAGCAGGATCCATCAATGATGAAAGCAAATCTCAGCATGGCCCCCAGCCGGTGAGGGGAGAAAGGGGTACCATGAATTACTAAAACACTTTCCTCCCTCCTCTTCTGGGAGAAACAAGGTCAAGGCTTATCCCATGAATAATTCTTAGCTGAAAGCTAAGGTCCATGTTTAAGCAGTGCCATGCACATGGAATCAGTCAGCTGGGCATTTCATTGATGTACACACAGGCTGTCCATCACCCTATCATTCCCATTGTCCTTGTGGCATGGACACTCAGATCCTTCTAGCGGCAGTAACTCTATCTTAGCCAAAGAGCCCCGGTTTGTATGCCGAGTAATGGTGGTAAGAGAGACGCCTCCACAGCCAGCTGGTACTGCAGCTGCTCCCCCACCTACAGATGTGGGCCATGTGGGTTCCTGTGCATCAATGTCAAGAAGGGATGGATACTTCTCAGACATGTGCTTGTCTGGGGGAGATGTCTAGCTCATGCTCATTGTTGGTCTGGCTTTGAGTGCACCACACACAACATGCTTGAATATAATTAAGATAGAGTCTAACAGTGTAATTTAGGTTAGCCTCAAACTTAAAATCCTCCTGCCTCAACCTCCTGAATCCTGGTATTATAGCCATGCGCAGCCATACCTCGCCATGTTTAATTACTACCAGGGCTTTGAGGACAGGATTGGCTTTATTTGAGGCTTTGTTGTTGTTTGAGACAGGGTTTCTCTATGGGCCCTGGTTGTCCTGGACTTATTCTGTAGACCAGGCTGGCCTCAAACTCAAAGATCTGCCTGTTTCTGCTTCCCAAGTGCTGGGATTAAAGGCATGCGCCGCCATGCCTGGCTCCTTGGGTTTATTTGTTTGTTTGGTTTTATTTTTTTTGTCACTTCTTCCTGTCTCCGTTTTGAAACATTTTTGTCAGCCCCTACAACACGGCTTAGAATGCCCCAACCCCTGCCTTTCAGCATTCTATTGCTCAGCTGGCCACCCTACAATGTTTCTGGGTTTTAGTGACTCTCAACCTGGGGTAGAGATTCTACACCATCCCAGCACCTGTCCGTGCTCTCGAAGCCATAGAGAACAAGATAACTAGTTCTAAGTACCTAGGACAGAAACAATGATCACATCAAGAGATTATTTTACATTTTTATGGTGTGTGCACAAGAATGCATACTTGTAGAGGTCAGACAGGTTGTGAGACTTGACTCTCTCCTTCCACCATATGGGTCCCAAGGATCCAAACTCAGGTCGCCCACCTTGGTAGAGAGTGCCCGTGCCTGCTGAGCTGTCTCCTTAGCCCTATGACTAATTCTTATTAAGTTCATTTTCAAACTAATTAAACTGGTAGAGCATGGAGATTTGTAAACCTGAACTTTTTTGTTGTTGTTTTGTTTTTATTTTTATTTTTTGAGACAGGGTTTCTCTGTGTAGCTTTGGCTGTCTGGGATTTACTTTGTAGACCAGGCTAGCCTTGAATTCAGAGAACTGCCTGCCTCTGCCTCCTGGAATGCTGGGATTACAGGCATGTTACAGGCGTGTGCCACCATGTCCTGCAGCCTACACCGTTTTAAAATGTGGGAGTTTTGTTGTTTAATTTGTTTTAGGGTGCTGGGCCTTGAACCAGAGTCTCACACAAGTTGTTATACTACTGAAATCCATCATCAGTTTGTCTTGAGACACAGGTCCTGGCCAAATTGCCCAGGGTAGCCTTGAGCTCATGACCCTTTTGCCTTGGCTTGTGATACTGAGAAGGTTGTGAGCCTGTGTAGAACATAATCTCTCATATGGTGTTGGAGTAAAACTACAAGTGGACGCACTATGTTTTTAAACTTGTGTGTGGAATGCTGTGGTATGGATTACTGGTTTTTACTAGCTGTCCCACCAGTGGTGGACATTGAGATTTCAGCAAAGGCCTCTTCCATAATTTCCATGGGGGATAAACTGTATCCACCGGTCTTGCTACCAGCACTGTTAGAGGGATTGGTGTAAGTTCAAAGAGGGACCCTGTCAGGCTGGAACAAAGTGGTTCATGATGGCTCATCCACCATTCTCCCATTATCCACCATTCTCACCATTCTCCCAGACCACGCATCGTTATGCCCAGAAAACAAGGAGAGGTAGTTAGAATTAGGCCAGGTGTGGTAGAGAATGTTTGTCATTTGGGAAACCTAGGAAGGATCAAGAATTCAAGGTTAGCCTGGGCTGCATACTGAGGGCCTGCCTCAAGAACACAGAAGAGTTAAGTCCTAGAAGACATGCAATGGCTGGGCATCCCAACAGGAAGTTTAGCAAGAATATATCTCAGTGTCTGTGTGTGGGGGTGCAAAAAGCAACTAGAGGAATTTGACTTTTGAAACAGAACAAAACAAAAAAGCCTTTGCAGAACAAATAGTGGCTAACAGTGTTATGTCTGAGAAAAAAGGCAATATGACTTTAGCATCATTAAAGAGGAACACACTCAAGGACAAAGGAGGTGGCACCTGCTGGTCAGCGTGCAGCCTGCTGGTGACCTGAGCCATAAGGCCTTACACTCTGATACCTGGGACTTTTCCTCAACGTGTTGCTGAATAACAGATGTTACTGACTCAACCTGAGATATACATACATACATACATACATACATACAGATATGCTAATTGTTTATTTATGTTGACTCAACTTTATATATATATATATATATATATATATATTGCTATTTTATTTCAAACTTTTTACATTTTTTTAAATTGTGTGTGCATGTGAGCATGCCTGTGTCATGGCGTGTGTTTAAGTTAGAGGGCAACCCGTAGGAGTTGGTTCTGTTCCTCCACCATGTGTGTGCTGGGTATCAAACTCAGGTGGTCTGCCATGGTGGCGAAGCACCCTTAGCCACCAAACCATATCACCACCCCCAGCACCCAGAATTTTTCACTGCCCTGGAACAGTGACCCTCATACCTCCCACAGTTCAGGAAAGGTGCTATAGGATATAGACAGGAGGGGGTGTGGAAAGAGCTGGGGGTGGGCATTCAGCCTTCATCTAAGCAGCTTTCAGGTGAATGTTTGTGTTGAGTTTGTATGTAAGTTCCGTTGCTGTGGTAGAAATTGTTTCAGTGCTCCAAGCACAGCTGTGGGGAAAGAGTAAGACGTGGCCAGACCAGCTGTGCCTCGGAGCCCTGTAACACCAACACCTCCGTTTCTCCATCCTCTGAGCCAGCAGAACCCTAGGGCTGGAAGCTGGGCCTCTCAGCTCTGCCTTTGGTAACACCAGCCAGGTGATGCTGGGAGTGTGGAGGAAACATCCGTGTCTTAATTACTTTTCTACTGCTCTGCTAAACCACCGAAAGCAATTCTTCCGTCTTGGGGGAGGAAAGAGATTATTTCATTTAACAGTTTGTAGCTGGGAAGCAGGAACCCAAGGCAGGAACTGAAGCCAAGGCAACACACGAGGAGGACTGCTTAGTGGCTTGTTCAGGCTACTTTCTTAAACTACCCAGGACCATCTGCCCAGGGTGGCCCTGCCCATAGTGAACTGGCCTCTGCAAGTCATTAATCAAGACAGTGAGCCGCAGTCTTCCTAAGGCCAATCTTATGTAAGGATTTTTCTCAACTAAGCTTCCCTCTTTCAAGATATGTCTAGGTTAGTGTCAGGCTCATAAAAACAAAAACAAAACAAAACAACCAGCACGTTCCCCAGCGTCCATACAATAGGACATCTGAGCCTTTTCAGGACATATTGAACCAGGCAGGCATATGGCGTTTGGGCCTGACATACTGTCCACTTTCACCAGCGCTGTCTTAGTGTGAGGACCGCAGCTCAGTTCAGCTTCTTTATGTCCTAGTTATCACTAGTAAAAAACAAAAAACAGGAGCAGGGCTTCTCCCAGCCAGATTCTTTCCTGGCAGTTGCCAACAGATGAGTGAGAGACTATGTTCTTGTGAGGAAGAGGCTGAGCCTGTGCTCCCTGGTCTCTGTGGACAGTGTCTGCACACTCCTTTCCCAGCCCCCTCCCCTCAACCCCAGGCACCTGCTGCCATAGGAGGGACAGTGCGCCTGGCAGTTGGCCCTGAACTCTGCCTTGGTCCCTTAGGGTGCAAAAGACCACCCTGAGCTCTGGTCACGAGTGGCTTTGTGATCTCTGGTATTCTTTTCCACTCTTCAATGCAGAGGAGAAGACAAATACATCTGGATTAGAGATGAATGGGGCCATTGTTCTAGACAGCTTTGGCACCATCGGACAAAGACAAATTGTGAGGGTGAGGCCAGGGATTCTATCTCTCCCCCTGAGCATTTGCTTCTGTACAGAAATGAGCAGGGTCCATCCAAGGGAAATAATAATGTCCTGAGTAGGCCCTCCAAACCCATAAGACCTTGGTTCTCTGTGCTGTGGTCCTTATTGGGCCACAAGAAGCAGTGTAGCCTTCACTGGTGGCTGGGATGGGGAAAGGGAGCTCCCGGCTTTGCTTATGAACAAGGCTAATGATGCAAAATGTGGCCCCAAACTGTTAACTTAATCACAACCATTATTTTCCCTACTGCCCAAAGCTCTATGTCTGAAAAAAGGAGTCTTTGTATTATTGCAAGGCAGGACTTAGAGCCTCCTAATTTCAGGCGATTCATATATCAGGTAGTAGAGGAACAGAAGCACAGGAAGGGAGTGGGTACCATTCCTGTCTGCAGAGGTAGCAACTGCTCAAGAATGAGGCCTCATTTCCTCCCTGTTTTCCCTTTCACAGTGAGTCCATTATGAACATATCCTTGAAGGGTAAGGGGGGAGGGGTTTCCTTGAAATAATTTTACATTGGATGAAGTCATCTCTCTGATAGTTCTTGTGTTGGGGTCCTCACCCATCTAGAGGAGCCTGACAAATGGCTGCCAGCAGCTGAGGAATGACTCCTGGCTCCAGCCACATTTCTTGGCCACACCCACCTCAATGGACTGACTGCCATGCCTCCGAAAGGACATCAGGGCGTTTGTGCTTTCTCTACAGTCAGAATGACAGGCAAAAGCTGAGCTTGGAAGGAAGGATTAGGAAGGCCTTCTGGGTAGATGAGGCAAAGAGTGGTTAGGTCTTTGTCACTGTAAACCCCACATGCCTGCCTCCTGAATCTGCCTGGCTGCTAGTGGGGAATAATGTAACTGAGGGCATGGCTCTTGGGACTTGAATGCTCTTTACTTGATACTGTCTCTGCAGAGTTTTCATCTCTTCACTTTGCTTTCTCTGCAAAGGGGTTGGGGGCTCCTCTACCCCCCCCCCAAGGCTCAGGAGGAGTCATTGTGTTGGACAGTACTGCCCTCTCCCATGACTGTCCCTATGTTAACCTGCCCCCTGCTCTTACCCCATCTTTCTGTCCTCAGGTAGGAGGACAGACGCTAGCAGGACAGGCCCTGTGGCCAGAGTGTGCTTTCCCTCTGTGCCAGCTGAGTGATCACTGCCCTGGTCTCTCCCCTCTAACACAAGGAAGTAACGGAACCTAACCCCTCAGATATGAGGTAGATGAAAGGCTTACAGCCTGGCCTGGTAGCACAGGTCTATAATCCTAGCGCATCAAAGGCTGAGACAGGAGGATTTCACCTGTAAGGCAAGCCTGGGCTTTAAAAACAACAAAGCACAGAGCACCAGCTGTGAGCATCACCCCTGCTTCCCATTTCTCACCACTGACAGGTGTTGACCCTGAACCAGTTTCATGAGGCTCCTGTTAAAAAAAAAACAAAACAAAAACTACCCTTGGTCACTGGTACTTAAACATGAGCTGAGACTCCAAGCTCTGCATATTGTGTAGTCTAGGTTATTTCAAAACTAGGGGCATTTGAAGCCTCACTGAACCTCCTGGTTCGGCAGACCTCCCTTCATTGGCCTATAGCAGGCAGGAGAGTATCCCTAAGCTCACCTGCATTGTCCTTCCGGAGAGCTACACTGGAAGATTCAGTTAGGCTGAGCGTGGTGCTAGCTGCTAACGGTGTAGTTACTGCTGATAGCAATATTCGTACTAAACGTGCCGCTTTTCTCTCTCTCCTGACCAGACTGTAGGCTATGACCCCATCATTTCTCCAGAAGTCGCAGCCTCCTTCGGCGTTCAGCAGCTGCCCCTGGAGGAGATCTGGCCTCTCTGTGATTTCATCACTGTCCACACGCCCCTCCTGCCCTCCACCACAGGTAGGCCCACAGTGTGGCTTTTCTAGAGACAGCATCGAGCAGATGTAGAGAGGGGTCCTGCCTGGGACCTGCTGAGCACGGAGATACTTTGCCCCAGTCCTTGCCTTGGATGGGGGAGGGGTGAGCTAGCTGGAAAAATGCGCGAATCAGAATGAACTCATGTGTGTGCAACTGGTGTCCCTTGTGGGAGGCGTCATGGGACCCTGCAGGGCTTTTGATTCTTTGACACCCTCGTGTCCAAAACTTGCTGAGTCTAACCCACATACTGTACAAAGTCAGTGATCTCAGAGCATGTAGGAAGACCGAGGTGAGAAGGAGGTAGCTGTGCGGCAGCAACGGGCCTCTGGGGAGAGGTGGCTGGAAGGACCTGTGCTGAGTCAGGAGACATCACCGTCTTCTCCTTCCAGGCTTGCTGAATGACAGCACCTTCGCCCAGTGCAAGAAGGGCGTGCGAGTTGTGAACTGTGCCCGAGGAGGGATTGTAGATGAGGGTGCCTTGCTCCGTGCCCTGCAGTCGGGTCAGTGCGCTGGTGCCGCACTGGACGTGTTTACAGAAGTAAGTGCCTGCAGCCTTGACTTCAGATCCGAGAGGAGAGGTGAGGAGCAGAGAGGCCTCAGGGAAGAAACTGGCATCCCGAGGGAGAGTGGCTCACTGTCTCTGGCATGGAGGAAGTTAGGCTCTCGAGCACTCCTGTGGCTTTGAGGAGACCTTTCTGCTGTGCTGTCTTCTGCAAAACTCAGGTTCTAAATAGAACTCATTCTGGCTCAGACTGTTAAATAGGACATGGAAACAGTGTCACTCAAGTCAGCCCTATGGCCAAAGAGATGGGCTTCCCAGCACCCATTAGCATTCCTTCCCAGGGAGGGTCCAAAGCCCAGGCATGACAACAACATCCTCCCAGAGTGACTCCCAGCATATTCAAAGACTCAGCCTCAGCAAACAGAGAAGAGTATGTGTGTCCACTAAGCCTGTTGGCCCTCTCTCAGACACGTGTGGCCCCAGGGGAAAAAGCACGGGCCTTGGCTTGAACTCAAGTGCTAGCTGTGAGGCTGTCGCAAGTCACTTCCCTCTCTGAGCTCTCACAGCACTCACATCCTCAGCTGGAGGTGCACAGTGGCTTGATTTGTGCTTCTGGTTGTTTTCCTCAACTCTATCACAAGCGCCACTGTGTAGGACCATCTTCCTGATAAAGCAGCAGCATCTGCCGGCAGTATCTTTGCACTCTCTGCTGTTAGGAGGTTGGGGCTCACGTGGCTGCAGTTCTCAAAATTCAGTGGGCAACACAGCAGAGGGTATAATAGCCAGGCCACAACCAACTTAGAGATATCTCCCTCTGCAGGAGCCACCTCGGGACCGGGCCTTAGTGGACCATGAGAATGTCATCAGCTGCCCTCACCTGGGCGCCAGCACCAAGGAGGCCCAGAGCCGCTGTGGGGAAGAAATCGCTGTTCAGTTTGTGGACATGGTGAAGGGGAAATCTCTAACAGGGGTTGTAAGTATCTCTACACGGGACTGGGGCCTGGAGACGGGGAAAATAGACACAGCAGCTAGGGATGGACAGGCTCAGCCCTGGAACCTGTGTTGGCCCTTGGGATAGTTGGACTGTCTTGATAGCTAAGACCTTGGAGCTGGGAGCCGGCTTCTGAGCTGTCATATTGTAGCCTTGCAGCAGAGATTGTGACCCTTCCCAGGCCCAGCCACCAGAAAAAGGCTTCTTTGTTGTCCACATGCCTTGGGAATGAGGGGGTGTTGCTAGGGTGATGGAGGGAGGCACAGTCTGAGTGTGATGGGGGTGTGCTAGACATTCTTTGCTTCAAGTCCTCCGGAACTCAACCTGCTTTCTGTGTGAACGTTCCCTTTTAGTTGGTCCCTTTATTTAGTCTGGTGAATACCAGGTGCCAGGTATCCCCACCCGACCCTGGCCCCAGCTCTTAGGGGGGTAGGGGGCACAGAACTAGGAAAGCACAGCTCTTGCTGGGGTGCACTACCTCCTTCATCAACACTTTCTGGTCGTTTGCAGCTCTACCCCAATATTTTGCTACCCATGGTGTGTGTGTGTGTGTATGTGTGTATTTTGAGGCAGGTTCTCACTATGCAGCCCTGGCCTGCCACAAACTCAGAGATCCCTCTGCCTCCTGAGTGCTGGGATCAAAGGTGTCCACTGCCTACTACACTCCACATTTTTATAAGCTGTAATGGGCTTTGTTGTGTTGTTAAAGCTGAATTCTAAGTTCTCCGAGGACAAAGAAGGCTGACTTAAGTTTCACTGCAACTTATGCAACTGACTGCTAAAAAACAGAATTAATACTCTGTAAAAGTCAATGAACCTGTGAGAGGGGGCCCTGGCCTTCCTAGCTGACTCATAGCCTGGAGATGGTCACTGGTCAGGTCAGAATGATGGTGGGAAGGACAGTTTCGCTTGTTGCTCCTTTCTCTGGTTAGACCACTCAGCTCTCTGTCTTGAGACAGTCAGGATGGCATTTGGTGATGGGGCTTCTTGAAGGCCATTTGTGTGAGGGGCTGCAGAGTCCGCTGTGGTCAGGTGACACTGACCTCTTTATCCTCTCTACCCCTCCCCCCTCCCGCACCCTGTGTTGGCTCTTGGAGACCAGAGCACATTTTCTGGACCATCTGACCAGCCAGTGAGCTCCTAAGCAGGTGGCCTTGAGTGGGGTCCTAGCTGAGTCCTGTGACCAGAGAAGGGAAGGCTGAAGGACACTGTCTCCGCTATGCCCTACTAATGAATGCCCCTTCCCTTTGGGCCACCTGATAGAGCTTGACCCTCTCAGCCTTTAAGGCTTCCACCCTCTTTCTCTCCCTGGGAACCCTTTGCAGTAGACACCTGTCACGAGGTGGTGGTGAGAGCCCATGACTTTCTTCTGACAGGGACTTCATCATGCAAGCCCCGTAGAGTACAAAGACAGATATCTTAGTAAAATCTCTTAGTTACAGTAAGTGTTAGCAAATCAATACTGTTCATCCCAAGGTGCTGATCGTCTTTGGGAAGAGGTGTTTAATTCAGGAGGAAATTTCTTCCTGTTTCCTGCATCTTCTTGAGTTCTCTGACCACAGCACAGAGAAGCAGTAGAACGGGGCTGTTTTCCAGAGCCACCTGACTCCACCCTGGTGTCTTTCCTGTTGGCACTATACATCCTTTCATTTCCTAGACCTATGGTGAGGAGGCACATCACCAGGGCTTTGTGAGCTCCACACAGTGGATGGAAGTGATGTGTGACCCCCACTTTGGGGGTTTCTTATTGAACACACCTGCTGTCTGAGTCTACCTCCTAGTCCTTTGCTTTTCCTTCCTTTGTCCTCCGTGGCTTCTTAAAGCAGCAATAAAGGCCCTTCTAGTGATAACTATGAAGACAAGAATAGAAGTATTGTGGTTTTTTTTCTCACCTCATAGATGCTTATTTGATTTTTTTTTTTTTCATCAAACCCAGTTAGTTTCTGTTTGTCAGTGGGGTGGGGATTTGGCTTGTGTTTAAAGAACAGGGTTTTACTCTAGCTATGGCTGGCCAGGAACTCAGGGAAAGCCTCCTACCTTGGCCTCCCTACTGCCTGAGATTACAGGCATGAGCCTCCATGCCCAGATTTAAAACCCAGATTCCTAATTAAATCCTTCTTGGATGGATTCTTTCTACATAGCCTCAAAGAAATTGTTAATACCTGACTGGGAGCCAGAGCATCTGCAGCCACAAAAAGGAATTTTACCCCAGAACAAGGAAGCTCTGTTATTAGAGTCCCTGAGAGTGGGAGGGAGACGCATGCTCTGAGACTCTAAACTTGGGCCGTTCCTATTGGCTCTGGCTGCTCAATTTCCCAGCATGCCTCAGCACACTTGGCATAAGTGGATGTTTGAAGTATAGCATAGGATCATCAGAACTACCTGAATCTCTTTATAAGTCACGGTGGCTGGGCATAGTGTTCAGTGACAAATGGGAACAGTCGCTTAAAATAATCAAAACAGAAAATAAAATGAACCAGCTCTGGTGGCTCACTCCTATAATCCTAGCACTTGGGAGTTAGCTAAGGACGGAGTTCAGCCAGGCCAGACAACTATAGCATGAGACCCTGTCAAAACGGAAACACAAAAGGCAAATTCGATGGCCGTCCCCAAGAAGTGCCATTCTACCTCCTCACCACCTGTGCTCCCACATACCCAGCTGTCCAGACTCCTCTCCACACAAGAGGGTACCAGGACCAGTGCTGCTCAGTGAAGGAGACAAGGCTTTTTACCGCTGCTCTGGCCATATAGTGCAGTCCAAGCTTTCTGTGTCCCCTCGGGCCCTGCAGCTCTTCTCACCTACAGGGACACATTTCCTGCTTGGCGCTTGGTGGACACCCGTCACCCACCACCCGCAGTGTCTCCGTGCCCAGCCAACTCTCGGCCACACAACATTGATTCAGTTGTTCATCCGAATGCAGGTTCCCTTACTTCTTTTCGGCCTTTCCCCGCTCCCCTCTTTCTGCAGGTCAACGCCCAGGCCCTGACCAGTGCCTTCTCTCCACACACCAAGCCTTGGATTGGTCTGGCCGAAGCGCTGGGCACTCTGATGCATGCCTGGGCTGGCTCCCCTAAAGGGACCATCCAGGTGGTGACGCAAGGTGAGCCTCGGTCTGGCCAGTGCACAGCACAAGCTAGGAGCACTGCCTAGAAATGGGGAAGAGGGGGCGTGGACTCACCCTGCTGCGTGTGTCCAGTGCTCATTACGCATCTAGTGGCAGTCTCAGGGGACTTGGGCCCTGCTTTTGGGAGAGCTTTCCCACTGCGGGGGTGGACAAAGGATGTGTGTAAGTGGAATATAAACTCCCTGAAATTTTTATTTAATGTATTTCACAGATCATGCTTATGCAGTGGTTTTAGGATAGACATGTTTCCCATGCAAGAGACCAGAGAGTTTCATGTGAAAGACATTGGAGTTTGTAGAGAGAATCTGAACTAGCTAGCCAAACTGTGTGTGTCTGGTTCTGACCTGTGGCTGTGTGCAGCCCAGTCACCTACAAAGTGGGTCCACCAGTCTGCAGATGGTGTTGGGTGGCTCCCCATCGCCTACCTGGCACCTGACACTTGGGGAGAGATTGAAGTTGGGCTGGACAATCCTAAACATTGGGATTACCCGGGACAGGTAGAGCCAGAGGATGCCATGCCCACTGCCTTGAGTCCCAGGCCCTGAGGAATCATGACAGGTTGCTGGGCATGGGGTTACTGCAATAGCCACTGAGCACTTGCGAGCAAGTATCTTGAGTACCAGCCATTTGTGGGAGTACATGGGTTTTCCAAGTATCTTCTGGGAAGGCAGGCCTCCATGGCCAGTTGAGTTGGTCTGGGTTTTGTAGGGGAATTCCTCGAATTGGTTACAGCATTCTGGGCTTGGACCCAGGTATGTTCCCAGCTGGCTTTCAGTACTCTGAAGGAGTTACAATGCCCAGTGCAGCCTGCCATTACGGTTCCCGGGGCAACAGGAGCCTTGTAGCTGAGAGTTAAGTGTCCATGTTCTCCTACCCCCTCCTGTGGTACCTAGTGAACAACAATTTTTAGGCTAACTCTCTGTGTCCCCAGGAACACCTCTGAAGAATGCTGGGACCTGTCTGAGCCCGGCGGTCATTGTCGGCCTTCTAAGAGAAGTGTCAAAGCAGGCAGATGTGAACCTGGTGAATGCTAAGCTACTGGTGAAAGAAGCTGGCCTCAATGTGCGCACCCTCTTTGCTCTCAGCACTGCTCTGCCACCCCCCCCCCTTTATTTATTTTATTGAGACAGTCTCATGTTAATCCAGGCTGTCCTTGAACTCCTGATCCTTCTGCTTCTACCTTCCAAATGTTAGGGTTATAGGTGTGTGCCGTGCCCCAGGCCACCCTGCATTTTAGAAGCCTGTTCAGTTTCACTCCTTGGGTTGGCTTCCTGCCATCCACCCCGCCTGCTGGGGTGAGCTAGCCATAATTCTTTCATCTGTAAAGGAAACAGCATTTCGGAGATTTCGGAGTAAGCTTATACTCAGCAAAGTGTTATCTGTATAGATGCATAAATGCTATGAGGGGGCTGTGTGAGGGGCCTCCATTTCACAGCTGAGCCAGGCTGCATCTGAGTGCAGCTGGGAGCTGCTTGTAAGCCCTGGGAGCACTCTCTGCCGCCCTTAGTTCCCCTCTCGGCTTCCCTCCGTGGCTTCCGCTCTCACTCTTTCAGATCACAGTCTAACATCTCAGCCGGGCAGCCCTTTGGTCCTCCCTTTACCGGGCATATTGATTGTTCTGAGGAGCTAATCTTCAGGGGCATAACACCCCTTTTGCCCCAAATTACTGAATTAGTGGGCCAGGCTAGATCCCGTACACACTGGTGATTACGTATGCTGAGCGGAGGGAGGTGAGAGTTCAACAGTGCCCCTCTTCTCTCCGCAGGTCACCACCTCCCACAGTCCTGAGGGCCCAGAGGAGCAGGGCGGCGGGGAATGCCTCCTGACTGTGTCCCTGGCAGGTGCCCCCTACCAAGCTGTGGGCTTGGTCCAGGGCACCACACCCATGTTACAGGTGCTCAATGGAGCTGTCTTCAGGCCAGAGGTGCCACTGCGCAGGGGCCAGCCCCTGCTCATGTTCCGGGCTCAGCCCTCCAACCCTGTAATGCTGCCCACGATGATTGGTGAGGAGGCTTTGGTGGGGGTGGGGGTGGCCGGGCTTCTGAGGCAGAGATGGGGGTGGGGGTGCTTTCTCTGTGCCTCAGGGCATGTCTGTGTATACCTTCTGCAAGAGGGCCTTGGAGAACGGTTTCTACAGCAGAAGGAACAGCTCAGACAGGGAAAGCAGTTTATCTATCTGAGGTCACAGCAGCATGGTGCTCAGAATGCCAGTTATCCCTGGCCATGGAACAAGTCTGCCATGTTCCCGCACACTGTATTCAGGAGCTTACATCATGGACTGTTCCTTCTACAGGCCCTGGTGGCCATCCTAGCTACAGCAACGTGTGTTAGCACCCGTTCTGTGGTGTGTCCCCAGTCTTCTGAGACCCGGGAGGCTGAGGGTATTGGGCCTTGTCCAGGTTTAGCAGAGGATGTGTCCCAAGATCCTGCGGGTGTGGGGGATTCTCATTTCACCATCTTTGCCACTGCCCAGAGGGAGGGCCTGGTCTCTGTTTTCTTCCTGTCTTCCCTTGCTATTGGTCCAGCGACTTTCAGACTTAAGAGCTTTCTCCACGTTACCTGATGCTCGGGCAGTGCTGAGGAGGACCTGCCATCTCAGCCCCTCAGTATGGAGGGCCGCCTCCTCCCTCCCCCGCGCAGCTTTGGTCACAGAAGCCTGACTTCATGTCGCTCTCGTCCCTACCCTCGTGCTGACCAGGGCTTTTCTTTCCTCCCAGGCCTCCTGGCAGATGCAGGTGTGCAGTTGCTGTCCTATCAAACCTCCAAGGTATCTGATGGAGAGACCTGGCACGTCATGGGCCTCTCCTCCCTGCTGCCCAGCCTGGAAGCGTGGAAGCAGCATGTATCCGAGGCCTTCCAGTTCTGCTTCTGACCCTGGGACTCGCTGGCCCCAGATCCCTGAGGGTGACTCTGGAGAAACCCACTCCCTGTGATCTCTAGGGAGAGTTGATCCCCATTCCTGGAGCAGAATCTGGCCATCTGCCTGAAATAACATCTAGTAAAGAGTCTTAATTCTACATGGGTGTCTGTGCGGTCATTATCTAGAAAAGCCAGCAGGGGGCACCCGTGGGCCACCTCTTTGAGATTTTGGCAGCTGACAAGTAGGGTTTGTAGAGGAAGGTTGGGGTTTGCAAAGTACCTCAGCTTGTGGGTGCCCTCTCTTCCTTTCTGAGGGTATCTGGAGGAACAGAGCTCAGGAGTGTTTCAGAACTCTTTCACGTTAGACATGGCGTAGGCACAGTATAGGCCCGGCTCTGGCTGGTG
Organism: Pachyuromys duprasi; assembly: GCA_028658305.1. NCBI lineage: Eukaryota > Metazoa > Chordata > Mammalia > Rodentia > Muridae > Pachyuromys > Pachyuromys duprasi. The sequence goes on from CM053744.1 coordinate 95,212,843, forward strand.
CTTCACTTTCAGAGAATTGAGAGGATCCTCTCCTGCTGGCAGTCCCCTGGACTTGGCTAAACACTCAGGCAGTCTGCTGTCGTGGTGTGGAGATCCTCCTGGGGAAGAAGTAATTTGAGCTGAGGATGTTGCTGTCTAGGGAGTTGCTTTGGAGTTTCACTCTTGAATATACTGCCTGGGAATCAGGGCAAACGTTGGAATGGCATTACAGAACTGACTCTGGACTGTCAGTCTGTTTTTTGCTGTTTTTTGCTTATTGTTTTTTTTTTTTTTTTTCGAGACCAGGTTTCTCTGGGTAACCGTGGCTGTCCTGGAACTCTATATATAGACCAGGCTGGCCTCAAACTCACAGAGATCCACCTGCCTCTGCCCCCAAGTGCTGGGATCAAAGGCATGGGCCACCACTGCCCTGCTTTCGGACTGTCAATTTGAATGAAGAACATCCCAAAGTGGCGGCAAAAGGAAAACCACCTCAAACCAGGGACATGTTGGGGGAAGGGGGGATGGGAGTTAACGCTCACTGATGTGTTCTGTTTGTAGCTGGAACTTGGGCCTTCAGCAGCTGTGTAAGTCACTCACTTGATGAGCACCTTGACACAATTTTAAATTACATTTTATTGGGGAGTGGGCCATATGCCTGTCTCAGCATACATGTAGCTTCTTGGGGACAGGTGTCCAGCTTGAGTTCTTATATACTGTGACCCCAAGTTTGATAATGAAAGGACATGTGCAGGAACTGGTTCTTTCCTACCACATGGGTCCCAGATTTGGAGCTCAGGTCATCAGGATTTGCAATAGATGTCTTAACTCACTGAGCCATCTTCCAACCCCCACACTGTTGTTTTGAGATCATTCCTAGTTGCAACCTTATGACCCCCTGGTAGAGGCGCTCAACAATGGGGCGCAGAGAAGGACCATCCTGGTTGCCAAGGCCCTGCTCTTCATGTACTGTGTCCCTGTCTTGAACAGGGGAAACACTGGCTTCTCTTCTGTGCAGGGAGCAGGGTCCTGTAAGAGATTCTGGCCTGATCAAGGCCCCCATGCCTGGTGAAGAGGGGTTGCAGCTGGGGTAGGCTGGTGCCAGGCCTTGCCCAGGTTTGCTGGTGGCAGTATGATATGTCCCCGAGGCCCTCCAGCCAGAAGAACCTCTCTCCAAAGCTTTTTTTTTTTTTTTCTAAAAATGAAGGGCTACAACCCCCTGTCCTTTCTCTTCCTCCCCTCTTCTGGTGCTCAGTCTTAACGTCTCTAAACCATCACTGTTTTATGAGGAAAAGCTACGCTCTATTTACCTAAGGCAGAGACTATTTTACCTCCGCCTCATCCCTTTGTTTATGTTTTGTGGTTTTTGAGACAGGATTTCTCTGTATAGCCCTGGCTGTCATGGTACGCCCTCTATAGATGAGGCTGGCCTTGAACTCATATGTATCCAGCTGCTTCTGCCTCCCACGTGCTGTGATTATAAGAGTGCACCACCACCAGCTGGCTTTAATAAAGTCTTCTGGCATAATCCTGGCTGGCCTTAAATCTAGCCCTGTCTCAGCTTCCCGGCCACCGAGACTTTCAATTGTGCTTGACCAATCGGGTCAACCTTGTGGATTTGGTCTGGGAAACACTGGGAACATAAGCCAAAGGAGGTTGATTTACTCAGCACTTGCTGGCTCTGCCAAGATATGGTGTCAGTGGGACAGAGAAGAAAGAAGGGGGTTCTCTGTGTCAGTATTATTCGCCTTGTATCTGCTACAGCGCTTGGCACAACTGGACAGAATTGTAGTGAATTAGACTGCACAGAAGAGATGGGGTGATGAGGTGAGTGCCCAGCCCTCTGAGTAGGTCTTGGCTTCTAGAAATTCAAGTCATTGCTTCTCTCCTTTTAATTGCCATATATTATTTTAGAACAAAATACAAAATTTAGAAATTCTCAGGGAAGTTTAACAAACAGTATAAGAGCCCTGAAGTCTGATAATAACTGTAACAAATGGTAGGTCTGTCTGGGTGTAGGGAAAGATGGCTGATCTGTCTCCTTTGCTGGTCAGACATTCCCCTTTCTTCTGTCTCTTCACAAGGGAGCTCTGATCCACAGCAGCCTGAGCCTGTGGCCGTGCTCGCATCAGGGAGAATCAGGAAGGAGCCACAGAGGGAGGTCCTTCACTGAGGGGGATTCTTCACAGCAGAGCAGATCCTATGGGGCTACTGTGTATTCATTCTTTGCTGCCAGGGTGGGATTTTAAGCAGGTGCTGTTTGGGCAGCAGCTCTGCTCACAGTTTCCTTGGGAACTGCTGCATGGATCTGGAGAGAGAAAAGACAGATTTGATCACCCCCTGCCCTGGGCTCTCCAGCCCATATCACTGCTTGATTCAGTGAGAGCAGCTCAGGGGCTCTGTTGCCTCTTTATGGCCTGATGCTCTTAGGAAGGAAAGGGCTGGAACTGGAAATTGTCTTTCAAAAAATCCCCTAGTTTATTTTGTTGTTTTGGGTTTGGTTTGGTTAGTTAAGACAAGGTCTCCCTCTATACTCCTGGCTGGCCTAGAGCTCACTCTGTAACCAGGTTGGCCTCGAACACAGTGCTTCTCTGGCCCCAGCTTTCTCAGTACTGCCATTAAGAGGTGTGAGCTGTCACACCCAACCCATTCTTTCTCTGCATCTCCTGACTCACCTAGCCCGATGGCCTTAACAGCCGCTTCCTTGTGGCTAACCTACCCCAACAACCACATCTCAAGCATGTTTCCTGGTGAGACCAAAGTCTTAGGAGCCTGTTTACTTACCTGGACCTTCTGATTCTCATTCCCTCATCCTTGGCCCCTCAAGTCTCACTGCTTTGCCTCTCCCCTACATCTAGGCTCTAGCACCTGAGCAGCCTCACAAAGGGGGCCTGAGACAGCTTCATTGGTTGGAGACAATGGTTAGTCCCCTGCCCTATACTCTGCCTGTACCTCTCCTTTGTTTGTGGACATCTTTCCTTCTGTCCTTTATCCTGCCTTTTATCCTTCCTCATTCGTTTACTAAAACAGCACAGAGACTCTATTATAGAGATTTGGAGACTGTAAAAAAAAAAATTGCTTCTTGCACTTCGTTGTGCATATCTATTGGGCAGACATCCACACTCATGAATTACAAGCTTGCTAGTCCAGACCCTTGATTTTCCTCAGAGAAATGCCATAAGGGATCCTTTTGTTTCCTCTCCCCAAGTCCTCTTTCAGGCAACTCTCTTCTCCCCCTGTACTCATCCTCCCTAATTTCCCAAGCTTCCCTGCTTCCCCCCAGGAGGAATCTTGTGAGATGAGAATTCCCACTGCCCATCCTAAAGCTCCCTCCAGCCAGGGAACTCAAACCACCCAGCTGCCTTGGGAATTGCCTCCCAGCTCCAAAGGGCACAGCTCTGCTGCACTGTTGATCTTTGTCACCAATCTCATCGTTTTGGAACGATGTGCTGCAGTTTCTGTTGCCCCCCGTGGGTTCTGACTTAGCTTCCCTCGAGCTTCTAGGAGGCCTGAGTATGCACAAGTTAGAGCCCAGCTCTCCAAGACAGTGATTCCCCCCGATTCATGCTCTGGAGCTCACAGTAACTCCCTGTGACATTTTCCTAAGCTGTGGCTTCATCTGACATGATTGCAGACTCAGCACTGCCTCTGCTACCCAGAGGAAGATGGTAGGCCTTTGTGCCTCCAATCCTACAAACTCACTCACCTCTGTTAGATGGGACGCCGGGCATACTTTCTGCGATGCATCTCATCCACTCTTTCAAGGTACCAAGTACCTGGGAAGAGGTTGCTTGTGTCGCCAGGTGGAGAGAAGTTCACTGTGGGACAAAGAAAAAGAAGTAGCACTCCCAAAGCATTCCATGGATGTGGGGGGGAGGGCACTGTAATGGGAATGCCTACAGATTCCGGTACAGCGCTCCTGGGAGCACTGTCAGGGGCTGTAAATCACTGGTGCTGTGCCATAAGAAGTAGGGGCATCTAAATGGAAGGAGGACCAGTGATGCTGCCATCTTAGGCCTGGTACTTGAGACTTACCTGGCTACTATCCAAGGGACTATGGAGAGGGCTCAGTTGGTCAAGTTCTCTCCTCATAAGCCCTTCTTTCAATCGTATCCATGAAACTGTGACCCTGCCCCATTACATTCTAGATATCTGAAGAGCCGCCAGCTCCAGGGCACTGGTATGGGATCTGGGGCGAAGTGCTTCCTTTTCTCTGTTCCTTTTCTTACCCTTGTGGTAGAATTGCTCTCTTTGCTTCATTATTTCTGTGAATTCCTCAGGGGATATGCGCCTCCGAGAATCTAGACGTTTGGGCAGATCTGACACACTAGACACCAGCTCCTCCAGAGGGGAACCTGGGAGGCAGAAGCAAGATTGTTAAGCCTTCCTGTGGTTGTTATCACTGATGCTTGTAGGCAGGGTCTGTAGGTTGACTCCGCATGGCACTTAGATGCCTCATCTTGATCACAGTCTTCATACAACAATCAACAGATACTGGATAGCTCAGCTCCACCAACTTCTCTTTAGGCAGCTAAACCAAACTATTACCTCTAGCCTTGTCTAACTGGTTTCCTTGTATCTACCTTTGTGACAGCTGAGGAAGTGCTCACACGTATAACCTTGTTCAGGAGTTTCCCTTGCATGTTAGCTCTGTCAAGACAGCTACCTCTGTCAACGTGAAGCACAGGTGGCTTCTTTCACCAGGGGGCACTTGTTCAGGAGCACCTGACATGAGACTCACCTGGAGAAGCATCCTTGGAGACTCGAAATGAAAAGAAACTGGCTGCTAAGCCTGAGCCATAGGAGAAGGCACCAATCCTGGAGCCAGCCAATTCTTGGGCAGAGTGGCTGCAGGTGAAAAACAAAACAAACAAACAAACAAACAAAAACATAGCCACATCAGCACTGTATTCTGTATTTCAGATAAAGCCTCTATGTGTTAGTCTAATCTCATGCCTGCCCACCTTATGCAACTAGAAATGTATTCCGTGTATTCTGCACAAAGAGGGACCTTCGGTAGAATCCAAAGATAGGAATCCAGACACAGGACCAGAAGTAAGAAGTCTTGCCAAACGGAGGGCAGACACAGCCCAAAACATGAAGGCAGAACTGTGAGGGCAGATGCTTTCAGCAGATTCAGATGGAGCCAAGAAGAGATTAGACCGATGTACTCATCCTTGAGGTTCCCAAGTTTACAGCAATGGTTCAGTTTCTGTGTGTGTGTGTGTGTGTGATACCTATGCACCTATATATAGCTCAGGCTGGCCTTAAACACTGCAGTCCCTCTCCCTCAGCCACCAAAGTTCTGGGATTGCAGGCATTTGCTGAGACACATATCTATGACTCAGCTTTCTGAGCATTTCCCATCAGTAATTTTGATCGAGTTCACCTCGAAGTATCTTTTCTATACAATATGCAGTATTTCATCATAGACACCATAAAAGAGGAAAGTCAGTAAAAGTAAAAGTGTTTGAGAACTTTCTGAGCACTATAATTTTTTCAGGCAATCTTCATGAAAACTGGAAAACATTCCATAGTCAATTAGTCTCTGTACTTGGACCAGTGGTTAATCTCTGTTTTGATCATGATCCACTACAAAAAGAAGCTTCTCTGATCAGGTGAGAGAGATACACTAATCTAGGAGTCTAAAGACAGGTATTTAGAAGGCACTTTGATACTGTGCCTACCTAGCAAAGTGATAGGTTCTCCTCAAGGGCCCATGACCTACCCAGCCATGTGTTCTTGGGCAGGTTTACAATACCAGGCATTAGTTCCCACCTATGGAGCTGCCCTTAAGTCCAATTAGAAAGCTGTTGGATGCTCAATAGCATCTGTGTCACTACTGCACCATTAAGAATGCATTTATATTGCACACTCCCACCCAAGGCTCAGGGAGTATCACAGAAGAGGGGGAAGAAAGACTGTAAGATCCAGAAGTCAAGGTGGACTGCCGCAAAATAGTCTCTCCTGGACATGGCAGGGCCTTTCTTCTCATGAGCTCCCAGCAGCTCTGGTTGCCTACATAAGGTCAAGCCAATCAAAAGATCTGCATGGGTAGAGAAAGGGCTTATGATGCTTCACCATTAACTGAGAAACTGTTGGCAGCTGCTGGCTGCAGAGGGAGGGGAGTCGGCTTTCTTCATGGGTGTGACTCACAGTAGGTTGTTCGCGCTCCAGTGGATGTCCCTATACCCATATGATATAGGGAGCACTAACTGGACTCAGTGAGCTATTTAAATAAAAATAAATGCTAAATGGCAGTCTAGAAGGAGCTGCAGTAAGTGATGGAGGGTGGATGTGATCTAAATATATTGCATGCTATAACCAAACAATAAAAACATGACAGAAAGCAGGCATTATGTAGATATTTTACAAATGAGGAACACTGGGGAGTAATTTTTCTTTTTTTAATTTTTTTTAACGTGCATTGGTGCTTTGTCTGCATTCATGTCTGCGTGAGGCTGTTGGATACCCTTGAACTGGTGTTCACAGACAGTTTTAAGCTGCCATGTGGGTACTGGAAGTTGAACTCAGGTCCTCTGGAAGAGCAGCCCAATGCTCTTAACCACTGAACCATGTCCCCAGCCTGGGGAGTAATTTTTCAAGATACATGGTGTAGGCTTGAACCCTGTTATGGGCTCCAAAGCTAGCGTCTAAAGTCCACCATGCCATGTTAAGAGATTTATATATATACCCACAGGTTCTGTTTTCTTACTACCCGGGTGGACCTTGCACATTTCCCAACGTCTTCATGCTGGAGAAGTTCAACACGGCTAGCAAATCTGTCCCCTACAACCTCTGACGCAAGCTGAAATCTTTCTTTCTACCCTTCCCCTCTTCCTTTAGGTAACCATCTACCTCTCAACAAATCAAAAGTTTGAGCAAGCAGAGGAGCCACACTTGGCCCTCTCAGCTCATACTCACTGGGAGAGTAGTGAGGCCAGGCACCCGTAGAGGGACGACGTATACATGTTCCCATTGTTCGTGGAGAGGTAAAGGGAGGCCTTGGTTTTCTTGTTGAACATGTCCAGAGAGGCCTTCAAAAGAGCCTTATCTACATCCTTGTTGGTGTAGGTTTCTTCCAGCTTTAGACCCCTGTGAGGCAAAGCAAGATGTTCATATGGGAGATGACAAGAGAAGCCTGGGAACATAGCAGGTAATTACTTCTGGAGAGAAAGTTCTGGAGTACGTTTTTTTTTATTACATTATTTAAACATTTGAAGAGCTCAATTTAATAGTCCTGTTGTGGTTTGGATAGGTATGGTTCCCATAGACTCGTGTGTGAATGCTTGGCCCATAGGGAGTGGCACTATGAGGAGATGTGGCCTTGTTGCTGGACATGTGTCACTGTGGGGGTGGGCTCTGAGGTCTCTTATATGCTCAGGCCACACTCTGTGGAACACACAGTCTCCTGCTGCTGCCTGCGGATTAAGACGTAGAACTCTCGGTTCCTCCAGCACCATGTCTGCCTGCACTCTGCACATCATGCCATGCTTCCCACCATGATGATAATGGACTAAACCTCTGAACCTGTAAGCCAGCCCCAGTGAACTGTTTCCCTTTATAAGAGTTGCCATAGTCACAGCGTCTCTTCACAGCAATGGAGACCCTACTAAGACACCTGTCGTTCTGAGAGAGCATTCCACACACTTTTATTGCGGCATCTATCCACACTTTCAGAGTCCATTAAAAAAAATCTGAAAATCAGATCATACCACATGCTCTGCTTACTTTCTGCTCTTTCTGTTTACCTTCCTTTCCTTACCTAATACACAGACAGCCCTCTGCAGGCCTGGTCCATCCCATCCCTCTGTTGACAGAGGGCTTGACATCCTTTCTGTTGTGTTGGAGGGCTGCCACCTGCTTCTCAGAGGAGGGGAGTCTCTACCCAAGGTGTGAGGGACCCTCCTCCTTGCACTCCCTCCACAAGCCTAAGGTCTGCTGAAATAAGACCCACCTAAAAGCCTCCAGCCCCTTGTACAAATCGTTCTGTTTGTCACTGCTGGATGACAGGAAATCACTGAACATCAGCCGAGCCAGGGATTTCTGGACCATCTTGCAAAAGGGTGTGTGGAAGATCATATATTGAACATCATCGAGGGTGAAAGGCTGGTTGTTTCCGGCTGAAAAAGAGAGTGTGAAGGTGAGAGGTGGTATGAGCTACGGTGAGATCCATTCTCCCGGATTTAACGACGGACGCCCAGGGCCTCAGCTTCCCAGAGAGGTAGCTCCTACTCCAACACACACATGGAAGGCTGTCCCATTCATCCACTACACATTCGTTCCATGGGTATTACTAAGTATGCAGTACAGGGAAGGAAAGGAAAACTCTTGGCCATGCGAGTGGAGACCCCATTTTCTGGGCCTCCAGCCCCAGACCTTGCTTCCACTGGTTTTGGATTTTCTTGCGGTAGGCTGCATAGCACCGATCCAAGGCCCGCAGGTAGCACTGGATGGAGAGCTTCCCGTCCACCAGCGGATACTCTGAGGCCAAGTTTGGTTTGTAGAAGTCGTATGCGTTCTCCATGTGGGTTCCCCTCAGTCCTGGAAAGGCACACAGAAGGTTCCAGAGACTGCTTTACCCAGGCTGCCTCAAGTAGAAAGAAAGAGAGATTCCTGGCTCTATTTTGTCACCTATGCTGGACACGGAGACTTTCCAGCACCCTCACATGGTCAAAAGGAGTTGAAGATTATTGGTTTTAGAGGAGTAAGATTTATGTTTCTCTCTCCATACCTTTGTGAGCTTCTCAAAATCTTCTCTAGAAGGCAGAATTCTCCATGCCTCACTTCATGTCCTGATTTCTTCTTTCACTGTTACTTCCACATGATTCCCTAAGATTCCCCACCTGCACTTGCCACACCCACTCCATGCACCATTATCCTAATGCATGAGGAAAGCACCAATTCTGACTTCTCTCCTCTTCTTAATCAGCTACTCCCCAGGCTAGACTTTCAAAGCAAGCACCACCATCTCCCCAGCCCTGAGTAGCACGTAAAACAAACACTTTAGGATCAGGATCGATGACCTGGTTGCACTGCACACAGCCAGAGCTATGACATGTCTGCACCTTGCACAGCCAGATCTATGATGTAACAGATGTGGGCACAGCCTCTTGGTGATGTTTATTACGAACCTTGTTCTAGGATTAGAGGGGCCTTGGGCCCGATCAGCATTGCCACAGCCCCAGCACCACCTGTGGGTCGGGCGTTACCACTTGGGTAGACTGCAATGTCACCACAGACCACCAGGGCATATCGACCTGCAGAGACAGACAAGACAGTTAGTCATGACATCACTGACAAACCTAGAGTAGAGTGAAGGCCCACTGTGCCAAGCACAGTTTTACATATTGGAACCATTAATAAATTAAAATAAAATAAATTACACATAAATTCAAGTGAAAACCCATGGTCCATTTGCATCTGAAATATAAATCAAAATGAAATATAAATCAAAAGCTCATTGTCTCCACAGCCTAGCTATCGAATGCTCACTCCCTCAGAACAACACATACAAATTACATTTAATTTTTATGTATTGTGTATGTATTGTGTATTGCATGCACACAAGACAGTGCAACACATGTGGAAGTCAGAGAACAACTTGTGGGAGTCAGGTCTCTCCTACACGGGCTCTGGTGATAGAACTGAGGTCATCAGGCCTGGTGGCAAGCACCTTCACCCACTGAGCCATACTGCCGATCCCCAGGATTACTTATTTTTAAAACTCTCTTTGTTGCTGTTTTGGAGGTTTTAATTTTAATTTTTTAGATGTTTTCATTTTAGTCTGTGTGTATAAGTGCTTTTCCTGCATGCATGTATCTGTACCATGTGTGTGCCTGGTATATATGCACACAAATGTGCATGCAGGCAATCATAACATGTGGTAAAGGAAGCAAGAAAGGCTAAGGTTAGGGAAGAGGAAGAACTGAATGCAGATAATAGCATCAGTTAGAAAGCTTTTTTTTTTTTTTTAGTTCTAAACCTGTGTGTGTGGGCACAAGTACATGTGTGTGTATATTTGCATGTGTGGGGGTGCATGTGTGTGTTTGGATGCACAGTGTATATGCTGTTTGCATGTGGAGGCTTGAGATGGATGCTAGCATCCCCCTAGATTACTATCTATTCAGGCAAGCTCTCTCACTGAACCTGAAGCTCGCCATCTTGGTTAAGGAAAATCAGTTTTCCCCAAGGACCCCCTAACTCTACTTTCCCAGCTGTGGGATTACAGGGGGGGTCTCCATGCCCACGCAGCTTTAACTTGGGATGTGGGGTCCACACTCTAGTCCTCATGTTTGCACTGCAAGTATGTTAAACTGTTGAGTTGTTTCTGCAGACCTAGTCTCTTTACTAAAGAATGTTGGGCAATATATTTCCCACGATCCATGGCCAACATTAGAACCTTAAAATTAATTTTGTAATTAGTATTCACTATAGATTTTAAGGCTTTCTGGACTAGTTTCAAACTCAGTAAATACAGAGACAACCAAGGTCCCAAGGTAAGCAAGAACTCAGAGAGAGGCTAATGTGGCAGTTTGAATGAGAATGGTCCCCATAGGCTCATGCATTTGAATGCTTAGTCACTGGGAGTAGCGCTATTTGAAAGGATTAGGGGGTGTGGACTTATTAGAGGAAGTTTGTCACTGGGGGTGGGCCTTGAGGTTTTAAAAGCTCAAGCCAGGCCCTATGTCTCTCTCTTCCTGCTCCTACTGGATCTGTGTGTAGAACTCTGAGCTACTCCTCCAGCACGCTGACTGCCTGCATGCTGCCACAATCTTAAGTATCTAACCGGATTGAACCTCTGAAACTGTAAGACAGCCCCAAATAAATGCTTGCCTTTATAAGAGTAGCTGTGGTCATGGTGACTCTTCACAGCAGTAGAACACTGACTAAGTTACATTACTGAGTTAGATTAGTTATCTAACCCTCACACATTTTCTTTTGAACTTTTCCTTGCCCTCCTGACAGGAGTTATCCCACCATTGTATCCCTGGGGAAGGATGTAAGTAAGATACAAAGTAATGTTAACATGTTAACATTCAGGAGCAGGTTCTGGAGAAGGCAATAGGTTCATGGTCCACCCTGTGCTTCTCTCAGCCCATTTTGACCTGTGTCCACCCCTGCCACAGAAATGTGTATATATACACCTTTGTCTCAGAGACTTAGGAGGTGATGAAAAGAACCAAGCACAGAGAGGTGTGCTGGACTCACTCACTGTGTCAATGTGGTATTTAGTCGCAATTGTGTCACCTGGATGAGATTTGTCATCAACACGAAAACAAACCTCTGGGCTATCATAAGGGATTTTGTCACTTAGGTTAACTGAAGTAGAAGAAGCACTCCAAAAGTGGGTGACATCATCCCATAGGCTGAAGTCCTGGACTGAACAAAAGGGAAAAAGACAGCCAAAACAAGGCATTCGTCTCTCTCTCCTTCCTGTGACCAGCTCTTTCTAACTCCTGCAGCCGTAGCTTCCTCCTCATGATGGACTGTGTGGCCTCAGACTGTGAGCCAAATTGAGTTCTTTCCTTCTTCTTTCCTTCCTTAAGTTGCCTGTCACAGCAACTTGTCAGGGGCTTGTCACAGCTGCAAGACGAGGAACTGAAGAAGTGAGACACCAAATATTTCACTTTCTCCTCTATAATCAGGCGCAGACTTCGCACCACAGGATATCACACAGAATAAAATGAACGGCTACATGAACATGTTACCTGACCAGCTACATGAATCTGTACCTATCTTCATGGCTGTTGCCACTGTTTTTGTTGGGTGACAGTGGCATCTGTATGGATAAGTTGCCTTTCCCCTCCCAGTATGAAGCCTGCTGGAGAGCTGAGAGACAAAGCACAGTATTCAGCCTCTACTCTAAGAAGCATACTTCTGTAATGCCCTGGGAACACATACCATCCCAGTAGCTGGACTCCATCCAGTTGGCAGCATTGAAGAGGGAGGCAGTGCCACCGTAGCAGGCGTTGGTGGTATCTATGCCTTCAATGTCAGTGTTTCCTGAATCCTGGAAGAGTTCCATGAGCACTGTTTTGACAGCCTTGGACTTATCAATGATGGTCTCAGTGCCCACTTCCAGGCGGCCCACAGCATCCCATGGCAGCTTTGTGCGCTCCATCAGCCTCTGCACTACTGTCAGGCACAGGGAGTTGATGTCCTCCTGGACCGAACAAAAGCCCATCCGGGTCTGGCCCAAGCCCACTGTGTACTTCCCTGCTTCTACGTTGTTAAACTTCTCCAGGTCAGTTTGGTCCACATATTGGGCTGGGAAGTAGACCTCCAGGGCAAGGATGCCGACATCTTTTGGCCAAGTATCTGTTTTGGCCAGGGGAGTAGGAGGGATTGTAGAAAACCTGTGATAGAATAACAGTTGTAAATCCATTAAAATTTTGACAGTTGCTCAAAAAAACAATAATGTGGCAATCATTTCATTTATGTTTTAGTATGTTTTGAATGTGTGTTATCAAGTGAGTGGAATTTTAGTAGCTCTATCTATTGAATTGACCCTTTTTATCCTTTGACTCATTATAAAGTCTACTTTCCTAGTAACACAAGTATTGTGATCACTCTTTGTATGATAATACAAGTCTGTCCAGACTCTCAGAGTGTGATAGTAGTGTTGATAGTCAATTTGCTAGGATCTGTAATCACCTAGGAGACTTCAGACATACCTGTGAGGGATCTTTGAGATTAGGTTAGCATGTAGGCAAGCCTATGAGGGATTTCCTTGATTGGTTTAATTGAGATAGAGGAGTGGGGCGATTTTCCCTGGATTGGTCCTGGACTATGTAAAGAAGAAGAAGCTAGCTGAGAATAACAACTCATTGTCCTCTGTCTCCTGACTCCCTCAAGTCCTGTCACCAAGCATGGTGAACTGAACCCTAGAACTGTGAACCCAAATAAATGTTTCTTCCCTTAAGTTGCTTTTGTTAGGGCACCTTGTCATAGCAAAAGAAAAAGTAACTGATACAAGAGCCTTTTATACCTTTTCTCTGCTTATCATTTTAATTTCTAAGAGTTTGTTTTGTTTTGTCTTTATTTTGTTTACCTGTGTGTCTTTTGTTGTTGGTTTAGATTTCAGTTTGTGAGTCAGGATCTCTTATTTTACCCCAGGATAGTTTGGAATTCTGGACTTCCCTGACTCAACCTCCTGAGTATTGGGGTGGTGGCTTCAATGAGATTGGCCTCCATAGGCTCCTATATTTGAATGCTTAATCATTAGGGAGTGGCACTGCTTGAGGGTTAAGTAGTGTGGCCTTTTTGGAGGAAGCCACTGGAGATAAGCTCTGGGCCCAAGCCAGTCCTACAGTCTCTCTTTTCCTGATACCTGTGGATCCAGGTGGAGAACCCTCAGGTACTTCTCCAGCACCACGTGTGTCTGCCTGTGTGCTGCCATGTTCTCCACCACGATGATGGACTAAATCTCCAAAAGTGTCATCCAGTCTAAATTAAATGCTTTGTTTTGTAAGAGTTGCTGTGGTCATGGTTTCTCTTCACAGGACTAGAACACTAAGACAGCAGGTGTGTACTACCACAACTGGCAATATTTATCTTTTGTAAATTTTATATAGTAAAGTCTTTGAAATTTTTTAATAAGCCTGACAAGAGTATGTTTTTATTGGAGTATTTAGTCCGTTTATATTTATTGTAATTACTGACACATGACGTCTATCACCTATTTGTTTTTATTTGCTTATATGTTCTCTCATCCTTTATTTCCTCTTTCCAAAATTTTTTCAATTAAGTAAATATTTGCTAGTTTTTTTAAAAAATATTTATTAGCCTTTACTCTTGTTCCCCCTCTGCTTTTTAATGATGACTCTAGAAGTTATGATAGGAATAGTTTATCATAAGCTAAATAAATTGCTATTTATACTAAGAAGGTGATGTCAGGAAGATGCCCAATGAGCAGTGCCTAGTGTTCTTCCCTTTGTAACAAGGAAAACAACAACTATTTCACCAGCATGCTTTCACGGAGTGCTGGAGTAAAGTGGGATGTGGAAAAAATATTGAAGAACATGGGAACATATGACGACCTTAAAAAGAAGACATTAGCATTTACCGGCCTACCCCTGAAGATAAAGAAGATAGCAAATGTGATCAGTCAGAAGAGATAGCTTCTGAGCATGAAGAGTGCATGCTTTTTAAAATAACCCGATATAAAAAATTTTTTAAATGAAAATGCATGAAGAAAGCTTATGAAACTTATGTAAAACATAACTGAGTTAAGATTTTGCATTTTGTTTTTGAAGAACAATTTAGGAAAGGCATAGTAAATACAGTCAACAAAATAGCTGGCAAAGACTTTAAAAATCTTGGGAAAGATATAGATATCTATGCCCAAGAAGCTCAATAAACTCTAACAGATCCAGCCAAGAAAGACCCTCTTGACATATTACAGCCTGTTAAAAGTACAAGACAGGCCTTGTGAGATGGTGCAGCAGAAGGAGTACTTGATATCAAACCTGAGTTCAATACCTAAATTCTACATAAATGGAAAGAGAGAAACAATTCCTGCATACTGTGCTCTGACCTGCACCCATACACCGTGGCACAGACATATCCATATACATAATACATATGCACCAAATAAATAAATAAATAAATACAAGATAGAAAATTTAAAAACAACAAAAGACATATATCAACTTATAGATAAGGAAATCTTTATTATACCAATAGCAGGTTTCTCAATAGAAACCATACAGGACAGTAGAGAATGGGGTGATATATTCCAAATTCTGAAAGAAAAGAATTATCAACAAAGAATATTATATACAGCAAAGATATCCTTCAGAGATGACAAAGAAATAAAGTCTTTCCAAGATAAAAACAACAGCAACAAAAAAGCAGGGAATTCATCACTGACAAAATATGCTTAAAAGAATGCTTATAGGAATTCTACACTAAGGTGACAGAAGATAACTTCATTATGAAGACATCTGGAAATGTAGAACTAAATTAGCAGAGGAGATGCACAAAGAGGAAAAAGAGAAACCTATCAGAATAGAAAACCATTAAACCACAGCGATGAGCAAGAGAAGAAAAGGAACACAGGTCATCCAAATGACCAGCAAAACATGGAATAGAGAGCATAGATTGCCTGAATGAACTAATCCCAAGTCTCAGTGATACACCGTCTACAATAAACTCATTTCACCACTGAAGACACACACAAACCAACAGTGACAGGATGGAAAAAGATACAGACGAAGAACCCCAATGCAAGCAGGAACACTTGAGCTTATGTCAGATAAAACAGACAGTAATTAAAGTCTGTAGAAAGGGATGAAGAAAGTCACCGTCTAGTGATACATGGATCAATTCAACAAGTGGAAAAATTGTAAATATATACACTAAATGCAGGAACATGAATTATGTAAAGCAAGACCACAGATATAACTGGAAAAGCAGATTTTAATACAGTAATAATCGGGACCTT
This sequence comes from Pachyuromys duprasi, assembly GCA_028658305.1. Lineage (NCBI taxonomy): Eukaryota > Metazoa > Chordata > Mammalia > Rodentia > Muridae > Pachyuromys > Pachyuromys duprasi. Next base: position 95,228,270 of record CM053744.1, read on the forward strand.
TACTGCCACCACTTTCATCAATAGATCATTAAGACAGAACGTCAACAAGGAAACAACACAGTTCATCAGCACTATAGACCAAGCAAATCGAACAGACGTCAACTGTACATTCCACCTAATAGCTGCTGTTTCTTGGCAGCAATCTTAATGCAAACGAAGTTGATACCTGCCAAAACCTATGAGCTACAGTAAAACTGAACCTTAGAAGGGAACTTCATGATGCAGTTCGGGGAACTAGAAAAGTAAGAGAAGGAAAGAAATAGCAAACAGCAGAGCAAAAATAAAACAATAGAAGGAACAATGAAACGGAAGTAATCCTTGAAGTGATAAACCAAAACCTTAGGTCTTTAGCTTAATTAATCAAGAAAAAACGTGGAACGGTGGGTACCAGAGCAGCAATGAGGGTCACCACCCAGCAGTCTAGCCAATCACAAAGCCCCAGGTTCAGTGTTTTAAAAATAAGGTGGAGAGAGATTGAGGATGACACCATGTGTTGACCTCTGGCCTCCTTAGGAGGTCCACACACGTGCGCTCACACACACACACACACACACACACACACACACATGCTACTCCCATATGCACATATGAGCACTTAAACTCTGACACTCACACATTTCTAAAAAAAAAAGAAAAAAAATGCCTCCTTACCCAGTATGACCTACTATAGACTCAGCAGAATATGTACTAAGATATCAATGACATTCTTCACAAAACAAGGGAAAACAATCTTGGAATCAGTGATGCTGAACAGCCAAGGTGAACTTTATAAAAAGAATGAAGATGCCAGATCCATTAAGATACTTGACTTCAAAAGGTACAAACCTGGGCAGAGAGATGTGCGCCCACTTGGGAGGCTCAGGCAGGAAGGAGGAAGCCAGCCTATGCTACCTAGAAAGTTCCAGGACGGCCTGTTCTACACAGCAGAGCCCTTCTCAAACAAAGAAGCAACATACTACAAAATTATAATAACTCAAACCACATAGCTCCAAAATAAAAATAGACATATGGATCAATAGAAAAGAATAAAGAACTCAGAAATGAACTCAAATTTTCACAGCCAGCTGATTTAATTATTTACAAATGCATCAAGAACACACATTGAAGAAATGAGCCTTCTCAATGAGCAGTGCTGAGAAAACCAGGTATCCACACACAGTAGAAACTGGACCCTGTCCTTCACTCTGCAAAAATCCATTCAAAATGGGTAAAAGACCTGAATGCAGGACTTAAAATCATGATTCTACCAGAAGACTAATCTTGACAAAGATTCGTCTTGTTTTGATTTGATTTCTTTGAAACATGGCACTGTGGAGCTTGGACTGGCATTCACTATGTAGCTTAGGTCAACCTCAAATATATGAGCCCCCACCTCAGTCTCCCTTCTTTGATATTATGTACTTACTTCTATGTCTGTGTGAGAGAGTGATAGCATGTGTGTAATGGTCAAAGGATAACTGTGGGTGTCGGCCCTCTCCTTCCACAACATAAGTTCTGGGAATTGAACTCAGGGCAACAGACTTAGCAGCAAGTGCCTTTACCTGCTGAACCATCTCACTAGCCCTTCAAACATACTTTTTAACACCCCCTCTCCCCAACAAGGCAAATATGATTATTTAACACTGAAAATGCTTCTGAACAGCAAAGGGAGTGAGATGAAGATGTAGAGAAAACGACTAGCGAAGGAAACATTTGCTCCCTGTTCACTTGAAGGGCACGACTCTCAGGATAGACCAGGAACTGAAACAACTTGACAACAAAAAACTCAAACGTTCCTGCTCTAAAATGGGCCAACACCTGAATGAATGTACACATGGAAAACATGTACAAACACAGTGAACATCACACATCAGCAAGGCAATACAGGGCAAAGGCATGAGGAAAAGCTCATCACAGTGAGGTGGCTGCGTAAGTAAGTACCGGATGCAGTGAGGCTGCAGAGAGAGGAAGCTTGAGGTTCGCTGGGGAGAGCTGCCTGAGTTCCTGCTGCCAAGCCTGACGCCCTGTGCTGAATCTCAGTAACCCAATGGTAAGAGACCCCTGAGAGTTGTCCTCTGACCTCCACACATGCACCTTGGCACACGCACCAGCACATATGTGCTCACATTCACACACAAGTTTTCAAACTGAAAAACCTTTCATACAGAGACAATGGGGATGTAAACTGGTCCAGCCACATGGAAACGGTATGGTGTACAACCAAAAAACAGAACAGAACTACCATATGATCCACGAATCTCAATACTGGGTACATGCCAAAGGAACTGAACTGAACAGGCATCGTGCATGTTCTGCACATAAGTGTGCCTGTTGCACACTTATTGCAACACTATTTATAATCACCACAAGAGAGAATCCTTTGTGCTGTCCACTGACAGATGAGTGTGTACACAAACTGTGACGGACATGCATGGTGGAGCATTATGTATCCACGAAGATTAAATTCTGTCCTGGCAGCAACATGGATGAGATGTATGTTAGGCACAGAGAGAGATCGCATGCTCTTGCTCACAAGTGTAGCTAAAAGATTGACCTCAAAAGAGTGTACACTAGAACAGTGATCCGAAAAGGAGTAAGGAAAAAGAGAGACAGAGAGAGGATGGCTGGTGTGCACAGGGAGAAATAAATTTTTATTTTTGCTTGTTTGTTTTTGTTTTGTTTTCCATAGCGCATGAATGCAGGACATTTGAGGCAGACACGCTGAACTGCATCCACAGTGAGGAGTAGCAACTTTCTTTTTAAAGTTTTATTTATATATCATGTATACAATGTTCTGACTGCATGTATGCCTGCACACCAGAAGAGGGCACCAAATCTCATTATAGGTGATGGTGAGCCATCATGCGGTTGCTGGGAATTGAACTCAGGACTTCTGGCAGAGTAGCCAATGCTCTTAACCTCTGAGCCAACTCTCCAGCCCGAGAAGCAACTTTCAATGCCCTATGACACAGCAGGATCGTTACAACCGACAACAATTAACTGAGTATTTTAAGGCAGCTGGTAAGTAAGATTTTGAGCGCTCCCAACACAAAAGTCTGTGTAAGGATACATAAGCCAGTTGCCCTGATCTGGTCATCGCATGATGTATATGACCTTTAACCCTTACACCATACCCCACAAGTATAGACAGCTACTGTGTGCCCATTAAAACACACCGTGCTGCCTTCAGAAAGGGGCAAAGCCCTTCTGTAGGTGAACTGCTCACTCCTCCATCCTCCTGAATAGTTATTGCCCTAATGCTTTATTTCTGCATATGCTGTAAGCCCTTGGGACGATTCAGAACCCCGACTCATCTTTCCATGTGCGGCTAGTTATCTTTCTCTCCTTTCCTTTTGCTACACCAGAACAAACTAAGCCTTTCCCCACTTGGTGCTATATTTGTTTCGTATTGAGACAAAGGCTCACTGTGTAGCCCAGCTGACCTTGAACTAAGGATCTTCCTGCCTCAGCCTCCTGAGTGCTGGGATTGCGATTCTGTACCAACATGCCCAGGTTATTTTCCTACTTTTACAGGAAGTTTTTCTATATCTTCCATTCTGTCTGCTTTCTTCTGATTGGGACTTTCAATATTTATCGGACACTCCCCGTGCAGAGCTGACTCACCCTAGAATAAGACAGACACTCTTTGTGCCCACAAAGCCGCAGGCATTTTATAGCTCCTTGTGTAGTGGAGCAGGCCAACCTGAGGGAGCACAGAGGACCGAAACTGCCATTCCAAACAGAGACTGGAGAAAACGGGGGCGGGGGGGGGGAAGGGAGCGGCAGTGGAAGAGGGAAGAGAGGATGTCTTTCTTTCCTTTGCCTCTGCACTTCCCTTCACTTCAGATTCCCAACTCCTCTGGTGAAAGGAGTTCCCCTCTGCAGTTTCCCCTCCCAGCTCCAAGTCCCCCTCCTACCCATGCCATAGGGAAGTGTCTGAAAACTTCCTTTACCGGTAAATACTGGGGAAATGATGGCTCAGTAACTCCCCAGTGTTACTTGTATTAGAAATACCCTAGTTGTTGCCTTGGGCACCTGGCTTTCAAAGCTCTCTCTGTACCACAGAGGCTAAGGCTCATATTGAGCGCTTCTCTACAGTTGTCCCTCTAGAGCTCAGCAATTCTCCTGCCAGGAGAGTTGCTTTTAAGGATCCCTGTGAGACAAAAGCACATCCTATGGTCACAGGATACAGAAGCAAAGCGATCTGTCCTCATCAGCCTATGACAACAGAGGGTGGGAACTAACTTATTTATTTGGTGCCTTCCAAATAACTGGAGTTTGAACTTTCAAATATTTATGGGGAGAATCCCTAGGCCCAAGAGCTAATGGTTAGCTAGTGTTTGGAGCTGCCAGCTTGGAGGCTTTCCCATATGTTCATTTCTCTTTCTGCCTCCTCTGGGCTGACTCCCTCCCTGTCTTCCCACCTAGAAAGACAAGATTAAGGGAGAAGTTCAGGGAATCGGTAACTCTTCTTATTGTCTTATTAGAGATTTTCTGGATGTGGATTTCAGAGTCTTGAAGACAAGTCCCTCACAAAGGCTCCCTTCCAGGAGCACCAGGCACTTGGTCAAGAGTCCCCTCTTCATCCCAACCTTCCTCCACCCGATGAGCACTGCCTTTAATTTAAACCAGCTTCTTTTTGGTGCCAAGCTCAAGGATCTACCCCACGCCCTTATTCCTTCACTCCATCCTGCCTGCTTCCCTGTGGGTTCACAGCTAACTATCCCATGCTGAGCATCGTATAGAGAAGGGCGCTGTTGTGTGGAGTTCCACAGAGAGGAGGGCAAGGCTCTCAGTGTCCTTGATGAGCATGAGGAAGATGAATGTGCGCATAGCTCAATTACAAAGACCGGGGGTGGGCCACATCCCAAAAGGACACAGGCAAACTCACAGGGTGCAAGGAAAGCACATACTCTCTGGGCTTCGTGGGAGAGGCTGAATTTTGTTTGTATCTTTTTAAGCAAGGCTGAGGGGCACCTGTGGCACAGCACACGTGTGGCTGTCAGAAGACAAATCTCAGGAGTGTGTCCTCTCCTAACATGTACATTCTGGAGATTGAACTGAAGTCCTCAGGTACGGCAGCTAGCGCCTGCCTTTACTTGATGAACCATCTCGCCAGACCCCCAGGTCAATCTTGAGTGACAGCTCACTGTTTTCTGTCAGTGAAGGTATGTGAGGGGGCAGTGACCTCAGTGGGGTACATGAGCAAGCTAGGGAAGTTCACAGAGGAGAGGGTGTGTGGGGAGCAGCGAGATTAGAGGTAAGAAATACCACCGAGTCCCAGATGCTTAGTGTTGGGAAAGGGAAGCAGATGCTGGGGTGGTGGTCATTCTGGGGCAGACCTAAAGCTGCTGTGGATGCATTCCAGAGGCAGACCTCTATCTAGAGCAGCGTTTCTCAATCTGTGGGTTTCCACCCCATTGGTGGTCACATATCAGATCTTTGCATTATAGTCAGTAACAGCAACAAAATTACAGTCACAAGGTTGCAAGAAAATAATTTTGTGATTGAGGCTCAGCACAACATGAGGAACTGTATTAAAGGGTCCCGGCATTAGGAAGGTTGAGAACCACTGGTCTAGAGCAAAGGTGACCTGTAAATAACATTAGTAATTCAGGATTGAGCACTGGGGTTAACCATGAGGGCACCAGAAGGGAAATATGAATGAGGATTTTAGGGTACGAACCAAAGAAGTCACAGATTGTTGATGAGGATGGAGGCTTGCCTCCTGGGTAGTGGCCGACTCTTACTTAGGGAACCTTTGTGCCAGGCATGGTGGTACATACCTATAATCCCGGTGCCCTGGAGGCAGAGGCTACTGGATTTTTATGAGTTCAAGGCCAGCCTGGTCTACACAGTGAGTTCTATGTCAGCCAAGGTTACATAAAGAGGCCTTGTCTCAAAAGGGCGGGGGGAGGGGAAGACAAGTAGGAAATAGTCACCCCTGTGCAGCCTTGAAACAAGTAAGCTATGCCCATCACCTCCTCACAAAGGCAGAAACAAGTTAGATTTTTAAGCTGGGAGAGTCTATTAAAATGCAGTGGTTTTGCAATGGCTAGGAAAGTGGAAATGATGATGGGGTCATGAAGAAAATAAAGAGGTTAAAGGACATTTCCCCTTTCCCCTCCACACGTACACCCAGGCTTCCAGGAGATAAGGCAAGGGAAGACAGAACAGCAAAGTGTTTTCCTAAATAGTCAGTATTCCCGGATATAAGTAGAAAAGCAGCCTTAGGACTCTGAGCTCAGTGGACAATGAGCAAAGGGGAAAATAACACACAGGCAGCTGGGAGCCTGAAGAAGCACAGATGTGATCCATCAGTTCTGGGAAGCCACAAGCCCTTGCACCAGACTGAAGGGTATTTACAGAGAAAGGAGGCATGTGTGTTCTTGCAGAAGCACATGTACCTCCCACATCTTACACATACAATGCAGAAACACCCCCCCCCCCCATTTCTCTATTTCATCTCATAAAACTGAAGTATGGAGAAACACAGCTTCTTCCTTTTGGCCCATTCTAGACCTTGCTATAGTGCACTGAAGGGCGCGTCCGAACTAACACTGCAGGTGCAGGATCCTGAGTTCTGCCTTCTCCTGCAGCTGGCAGAGGAAAGAGTGCCTTTCCCTAAGCCGGGTGCACCAGAGCCTTAGGCTTAGAGCTACGGTTCTCAGCCTGTAGGGCGCGACCCCTTGGGTCGATTTGTATTGAGAAAAATATATCCTGCATTTCAGGCACTTACATTACTACGCATAACAGTAGCCAAATGACAGTTGTGACGCAGTGTGCCGTGGTTGAGGGTCACCATGGCATGCTTATAAGGGTTGCTGCACTAGGAAGGGTGGAAACTAGGAGCTTTGATGCTCCCAGCTCAACAGTTGGCAGGCGCTGTCCAGAATGGAGGCAACGGAGACCCTTTGAAACTAAGTTGTTTGCTTATAACTGGGCACAAGCCTCGCCGGCTTTTGAGTGAGATTCTAGTGAGTTCTCTGATAGGGCCTCTGCCTGCTCTTTCCTGTGTCCATGTGCTTGTCTGAGGGTGACCCTATAGAGACCCTCAAAGCAGGTGACTCACCTCTGGTGGGCTGCTGAGAACAGGTGAGCAGGTGGGAGCGAAGCCTCCTGCATCACTCTCTTCACTTGCAGGACTCGCCTTGCTGGAGCCAAGAGCCGCTGCATCTCTAGGGAATCAACACAAAGCCAGCAGTCCACAGGCCCTGGGAGAGATGCCCAGTGCTTGTGGGTTGGGCTTTATAAGTCTCTAGGACTCCAGCCTCCGGAGGAAGCCCCGCCTCAGCTTATCGAGGCCTCTGCCTGCTTCGGGGAAAACTGGGCCAAAGGTCTCAGAACAAGAGCAAGTCAAGGAAAAACATCATCTGTAACATGTACATAGCTGCCCTGCTTCTGCCTGGCATCTAGCTGGCTGGCTCAGACAGCCTTATTTTTGCCCAGCCGTGAAAGTCTGCATGCTCCTTCTAACACATCCAACAGTCACCCAAACGGTCTCCCCAGACCCTTGGCTCCCTTGCTGGGCGACCTGACATCTGATTCCTAACCCTCTCTGTGCTGTCCCATGTTGTTCTTATCATTTTCTAAGAAACAGCTTCCAAAACCAAAGAGTGGCCATTATTATTATTATTATTATTATTATTATTATTTGAGCCATGTTCTCCCTGTGTAGCCCAGGCTGGCCTTCAACCAGGAACCAGTGTTCCTTCCTCAGCCTCTCCTTAGTACTGTGATTGCGAATATAATCTTTCAATACCAGCCCTTCAAGCAGTTGAGAGTAAGTGTTGACGCACATGTGAGGGGCTGGCTTTGGTCTGTGGGACCGGCTATTTTCTTATCTTTATTGTCCACCATTACACTTACAAGCTTTACCGGGCTCCCAACACGGATGCAGCTGGAGAGGTTCAGAATTCCTCAAAAGGAGACTGTCTTGAAGTTCAGGCTCTCCTAGGAAGGAGAGGTTTAATAAGCAGGAGCTTAGAGACCGGGCGGAAGGAGTACTTTTCCTTAGCCATCTAAGTCTGCTAAGTTGCAGCATGGGGGTCCCGCCGACTTGAATACTGTGCATGCAGGAATGTTCCCATGTGTGTACAAGGTTGCTCCCCTGTGCACTCCTCTCTGGCTGCCACAGGCCAAAGTCAATAACACCTTTTATGCCTCTCTGCCTTAGTTTTGGAGATGGTGTGTCTCTCTCTGAACCTGGAGCTTGCCTCTTGGGCTAGACTGGCTGGCCAAAGAGTCACTGGGATCTGCCTCTCTCTGCCCTTCCCCACCCCCACCCCTCAAGAGCTGGGGTTACAGATGTGTGCTTTTACATGGGCGTGGGGTTCCAAACTCAGGTCCCCATGCTTTCGCTCTACCCACTGAGCCACCTCTCCAGCTCCTCGGCCGCTCCTCCTTCAGCCATCAGACATTCTGGCTGAGTCTGTGCCTCATGCTTCTCTTGCAGCGAGTGCCTGTCTCGCACAATGCATTCTGCCAGTAGTTGATGCACTTCACCCCCTCTGTCTAGTGCAACCCTGAGAAAGAGTCACAATAACCAGGGTAGCTCTTGGTTTATTGCCAGAAGTCAGAAGCTCTACATATTCCCCAAACTCGAGGCTCCTATGTCCCTTATCACCTTTACGTTCTTGTCTCCGTACTGTTGAACCCAGGGAGCTGCTGCTCAGGCCACGCCTGCCTGCCTGCCTGCCTTGTGGAAAGGCCCCTAGTAAGAGCCATGGCCCTCCAAGCCCTCCAGAGACTTCCCTGCCGTCTAGGTTCCAGAAGAATAGCAAGGGCTGTTTTCAGTTCCACAGAGAAGTCTAAGAGCTCAGATTGCCAGACTCAAGGACATCACTGGCATCACACCGCCAACCTATAATCCCTGCACCCCAACTAGATGTGTTCTCCTTCCTTCCTTCCTCCACATCCCCAGGGTCAAACATTCCTCCTTCCCTCTTCACACATTCATCTTGGCACATGTCCACTCTAACTCAGTCTCTGTCTAGCGCTGGAGCTCTTCCACTGAGCCTTCCACAAAGTTCCATCACCAACAGAATTCTTCGTTGGAGTCTCCAAATGGCCCTTGTTTATTGTCTGGGAACTTCGGATTCCAATGGATGAAGCAGCTGGCATTCCCATGGCTCTTTCAAATGGTGCTTTTGATCTCTCCCTTCCCCAAGCCCCACTCCTCAGGCCACCCATACCCAAGGTTCTTCAGCACTTGGAACAAGGCATGTACCCTCCTGGTTCTTCATTGATACTTCTATTGAGTACTTCTATTCCCTACTCTTTCAAAGCCTCTTAGAGTCAAGCCAAGCATGGTGTTGCATTTCTGTCACCCCAGCACTCAGAGGTGAAAGCAGGAGGAGCAGGAGTCTAAGATTATGTGGTAAGTTTGAGGCCAGCCCAGGTTATGTGAGGCCCTGACCCCAAACAAACAAAAACCTGTTATTTTAAAGTCCAAGCCATCAGTCCGGGCTACTCAATTCTCCTCATTTCTTTCAGCCCTGTAAAAGTCTTTCTCCAATTCCCCTCAAATGTATCTAAAGACATGGACTAAGGCTTCCTCTCCAACCTCTGTCACCCTCGGCATTCTTGGAAACATCAACCTTCAGTCTGGCTTCTACAGAAATTATCACATTCAAGTTCTTGCCCTCCTCGTGACTTCAGCTTCCCAGCTCAGTCCTAATCTTGACCCTGCTCTTGGACACAATAGCAGCAACCTTAATACTTATTAACACTCACTGAGATAATGCTCACAATTGCTTAGCACAAGCAGCCAGCAAACACAGCTTGCTTGTTACGTGCTTCAGAGAGGGAGGGCAACAAAGCTGGTTCATCTGCTGGAACTCTTAGTGCTTGTTGAGGCAAGACAGAAAGACACAGAAACACTGGGAACATGGGAAGGGAAAGAGCCCTTCAGCCCCGAGTCTGGCTAAAGCCTGTCTCCAGCTGAGCACCAAGAGTCCAGCACATCCCCACTTGCTGTGAGGGCTGCCAAAAAGGAGACACTGTCCTTTCTCTTTGTAGACATTTTATGTCAAGAGACGGCCTCATTACTTTTCTAAGAAATTTTCTGGGAATCTCAAACAAGACTATTATAAACTCTGTGTGCAGTGAAGATACCTTCCCGCATCTCCTGGAGCTAGAGAGTTGCCTGTCCAATTGAAGCCATGGCAACTGTCCTTCAGACATGGGGTCTCATTTTGTTTCCTTAGCAATCTCACCAAAATAGAATATATGGCTATTTTAAAGACAACGAGGGGCAATGCTCTCTTAGAGGAACCCATACCCATTGCCTGTGCTTCATCTTCTTTTCTTCCAAAACTTCTCTTTCCCTTAATTCTTCTGCTTAAAATCTATATTTTTTATTTAAAAAAAAATCAATATTTTTTGTATGTGTGTGTGGTGGGAAATATGTGCATGCCAGAGGTCAAAGTAGGGTCTTTTCTCTCTTCAATCATCCTCCATCTTTTTTTTGGGGTCAGGGTCTTTCACTGAAGTTAGAGCTTGCTGGTTCAGGCTAGCTGGCAAGCCTCAGAAAGGTTCCTGCCTCATCACCCTCAACACTGGGGTTACAGGTACACTACCACACACAGATCTGAACTCTGATCTGTGCGTTACCAGCTACACCATCTCCCTAACCCTCTATCCCAGCAATCTTTTAATAATCCCAATTCTGCTTTATCCATAGCCCTGAAATTCTTTCTTGTGTTGAAACTGAAGGTTGCCTGAGTCTAGGTAGGTGCCTAAAAAAATTGAAGGGACTCTTTAGGTTGCTGAAGGCAATGGTCTATCTTTATTGCAGGAAGGCTTATGAGAATGCCTAATTTATTGCATTCAAAGGAATGAGAATTGCAGGGCAGAATCTGTCTGCATAGGCTGGTTGATGACTGAAACTCCAGTGATCTGGAGGAATTGGATATCGCAGTTCCGGGGACTCACAACAACTTATCCTGGATGGTCTCTAGCATCCTAATAAGCCATTCCTTGCCCCTCTGTGTTAGACCTAACCCCCTGCTACTTGCCAAACCCAAGCAAGATCTGACAGATAAAAAACGTTTGGAACGTATTAACAAAACCCTAGTTCTCCACCAAACAAAAGTCTAAGCATGTTGAAGACATCATCTAAGGTCAATAGCAGAGCTTCTCCATCTTATTGTAACTTGTCTCTCTGATGTTTCTACCAATGTGTTTTTAAAATATCTTAATTTTCAACTTTCTTTGTTCTGTTACCATAAAACTCCATGAAACTGTTTCCGTGTTGGACACTATATTTGGGGAGTATATGCTCTCAGATCATGGTCACTCAAATTTTTGTCCAGAATAAAACACATCTTTTACTCCTTTGAAGTGAGAGTTGTTTCTGTTGACAACACAAAGTCAAGTTTCTATTAGATTGGAGGTTTATGGTCTTTGGTTTACTCAACCAACACATTATCTGTTTGTAATCCTGTGTGTTTGTGTGAAAGCCCAAAGTTCCTTCTTATTCATCATCATCCATCTCAGCGACATCACAAGTGTATGAGGATTGCTCGACTACTCCAAATGTAAAAGTCAGAGAGTGAGAAGCAGCCAGAGGACAGATGTGTGGTCTGGTTTGGTAGTACCTTGAGAAAAAGGGAGAATGGCCTTGCCATTTGTCTGCTCAGGACCTTCCATTGGATTTGTTGATAAGGAAGTCATTGGTGACCTTGATAGGAGAGAGTTCAGTGGAATCCTGGGGACAAATGACTAAAGAGATTGCAATAGGCAATGGTTTGTTACAGAGGAAGATGTAGATCATATGGCTTAAAACAAGGGTTTGAAAGGGGAGTTTTTGAAGATGGAGCTATACTGGAACAAGAAGATAAGAGCAACACAGTAGAAACAGGAAACTGGACACGAGGGACAGGGCATTGATGGAGAACAGCCCTTGTGTGGAAAGAAGCAACCTAATCACTCTCCAAGCACCATGCTAGTTGTGTGCCCAAAGCAGGTTTTCTCAAGTAACAAGAGTGCGTTACAGGCGGAGGGAGAAAGGGAGAGGAGAAATGAGAGTCAAAGTGTTCAGCTAAGAATGAGAATTTGAGAACTGATATATACAACTTTGTTAGATTTCTCTGGATGTTTGTCTCTCTGTCTCTGTCTCTCTGAAAAAAAGGCCACGAGGCCTATTCACCTCAGCTCTACCTCCTGTAAATAAAACAGGAATTTGTAAACAAATGTTCTTCCTTATTCCTGCCCCTTCAACTAACAACTCTGATGTTTAACCAGAACTGGGTTTGAGCTGTGGCCAGGTGCCCCACCTCCTGAGAAAATATGAAAGCAAATACATTCCAAGGTTCAGAGCAAGTCGCTCTCTCTGTCTCTCTGTCTGTCTCTCTCTCTCTTCCCCTCCCTCTCTTCCTCTTTCTCTCTCTCTTCCAGTTCCCCTCCTTCCTCTCTCCTTCAGGTTCCTCTACCATGCTGTCCATGGCAATCATCCCTTTCACTTTTAGCTACTTCTACTCTTGTACATTAAGCCACTTCTCTTATAGGAAAGTCTTTCACTCTCTTTAAAGCCCCATCATGTTGTCTCTGATGAAGTATTCTAGGCCTCTTAACCATGCCCTTGGTCATGTGACTATCTCTTCTGCTAAAGCTCATTCTGAATGATAATCTATTAACTCCCCTCCTGAAGCTGTCCCTCTTTCCTTCCACACCTGAGATGTGTGTTTGTAAACCCAAAGCCAAACATCCAGGCCTAAGTTGTGTTTTCCTTTAGCCATTCCTGGATGTGAGAATGAAGAGCATAGCCAGGTGGTGGTGGCTTTCATTCCACAAAGAGGTAGAGGCAAGGGGATTTCTGAGTTCAAGGCCATTTTGGTCTACAGAGTACGTTCCAGAACAGCCAGGGCTATATGAAGAAACCCTGTCTAGAAAAAACCAAACAGAATAAAGTGGATCTGGAGCTGGGTTCAGTCACAGTCAAAAGTTCAGCAGGCCTGAATGAATAAATGGCAAAGTGTGTAGAAGAATTTAGAAGTTTATGATGGCAAAGTGTGGCTATCTGAGCTGAGGAGGGAGAGCTAAGGAATGATAAGTGGTTTTAAAAAACATAGAGTCAGCAGTGATTCCAGCAGAGATGACAGCTTTAAAAGTAAGCCAACAAAGTTGTTACAAATTGAGACATATGACCTAGACTTCCCTGGGTAGAGGAGAGAGCTGCCTGTCTGTATCTGTGTTCAAGATTCTAAAGACAATCCTATTTTTCTTTTAACAAGACCATTCTAAATTACTACACTTATGCCCACAGATTAATGCTGGTCAGGAAAGCTTCTTTTTTATAAATAAATAAATAAGTAGATAAGTAAATAAATAAATAAATTTATTCTGTTCAATTTCAGCATCCTATAGCTGTGATTATTTTTATTTATTTATTTTTTTTAATTTATTAAAATTTTTTCACTTTGTATCTGTTTGACCCTAGCTAATCAGGTCTCATCAGGACTGACTGCATTGTCTTCTTCTGTGGCCTGGTAAGGCTGCCCCCTGCCCTTCAGGGGGAGGTGATCAAAGATCCAGCCACTGAGTTCATGTCAGAGACAGCCCCTGTTCCCCTTACTAGGCAACCCACTTAGAGACTGAGCTGTCATGGGCTAAATCTCTGTGTTCCTTGGTCAGAAAGGACCCCTGTGCCCAGATATTTTGATTCTGTTGCTCTCCTTGTGGAGCTCCTGTCCCTTCCAGGTCTTACTATCTACCCCTTGTTTCATAAGATTCCTGCACTCTGCCCAAAGTTTGGCTATGAGTCTCAGCATGTGCCTCAATACCCTGCTGTGTAGAGTCTTTCAGAGGCCCTGTGGTAGGTTCCTGTCCTGTTGGCTGTTTTCTCCCTCTATCCTGTTTGCCTTTCTGAATGATGACTGAGCATCTTACCCAGGGTCCTCCTTCTTGCTTAGCTTCTTTAGGTGTACAGATTTTAGTATGTTTATCCTGTATTATATGTCTAACATCCACTTATAAGTGAGTATATACCATGTGTGTCTTTTTGGTTCTAGGATAGCTCACTCAGGATGATCTTTTCTAGTTCCCACCATTTGCCTGCAAATTTCATGTTTGCTTTTAATTTCTGTAAAGCAAAGGACACTGTCATCAGAACAAAATGGCAGCCTATGGACTGGGAAAGGATCTTCACTAATCCTATATCTGACAGAGGGCTAATATCCAGAATATATTAAGAACTCAAGAAGTTAAAAAGCAACAAATCGAGTAATCTCCTTAAAAATGGGGTACAGAGCTAAACAGAATTCTCAATAGAGGAATATTAAATGGCAGAGAAACACTTAAAGAAACGTTTAACATCCTTAGTCATCAGGGAAATACAAATCAAAACGACCCTGAGATTTCACCTTACACCTATCAGAATGGCTAAGATCAAAAACTCAAGTAACAACACATGCTGGAGAGGATGTGGAGAAAGGGAACCTTCCCTCATTGCTAGTGGGAATGCAAACTTGTACAACCACTTTGGAAATCAATCTGGTGCTTTCTCAGAAAATTAAAAATAGTGCTTCCTCAAGATTTAGCTATACCACTCCTAGGCATACATCCAAAATATGCTCAAGTACACAACAAAGACATTTGCTCAACCATGTTTGTAGCAGCTTATTTGTAATAGCCAGAATCTGGAAACAACCCAGATGTCCCTCAATTGAAGAATGGATACAGATTTTGTGGTACATTTACACAATGGAATACTGTGCAGCAATTAAAAACAAGGAAATCATGAAAATTGTAGGAAGCTTCTTTCTGAAGTGGGTAGAACTATAGGGACCCATAACTGGCCTAAGGGCTGAGAATAAGTGAGTGTTGACTTTTAACCATGACGGAACAACTATATTATTCCCTCCATGGCTTGGGGAAATTGGTGGGAGAGGGACAGGAAGAATGTAAAATTTCAAGAAAAGGGTGGGAAGTCCTGATTCCAGAAATGACATGGCCTTCTCACTCTTTAACTCACACAAGGTGTACAGGGTTTGTACAAGATTGGTTCCTTAATATCCTATCATGGAGGTGGGGAGGTTCATGGGCTCTACCCATCCCTGCAGTTAATGGAAGAGTAAACAACCCTTAAGAAGAAACCCATTGGATCACGTGAGAGAGGGAAAAGAGAGGTGGGGAGGCCAGTATAGGAGAGAGACAGGATGGAATAGGAGATAAATGTGATCAAAATACATCATATTTCTGTAAAAATATAATGAAAACCATTTTATATAATTAATCTATACTAACAAAAGTAAAAGACCAAAATAAAAAGATTCTACAAATCCAAATGACTGAACTTTGCTGTTATGAAGAGTTAAAACACTGTTGGTCAGATTATTTCAGGCTGCTGGAAGAGTCACTTCTTTAATCCCAGCACTTGAGAGGCAGAGGCAGGGGCTGTCCAGTTCAAGGAGAGCCTGGTCTACAGAGTGAGTTCCAGGACAGCCAGGGCTATACAAAGAAACCCTGTCTCAAAAAGGGTTGGGTGGAGTGGAGATGGCTTAGTGGTTAAGAGCACTGGCTGCTCTTCCAGAGGATCCAGGTTCAATTCCCAATACCCACATAGTAGCTCACAACTGTCTCCAACTCCAGTGTATGATACCCTGACAGAGACATGCGTGCAGGCAAAACACCAATGCACATAAAATAAAAATAAATAAATTATTTTTTTAAATCTCAGGCTATGTCCAGTTCCCCTGAAAACCATTTATTGCCTGCCTCTATATCTGTTCTAATATCCATATGGCTACCAAAATCTTTCAAATATAGTCTTACATACACTAGCTTCCACCAGTCTGCGCGCTAAGAATGGGGCTGGGGAGACAGCTCAATGGGTTACCCTTTTGCCACAGAGCCCGACAGTCTGAGTTCAAATCCCCAGAACCTACATAAAAGCTGAGGCAATCGGGCAAGTGTTTGCAGTCCCAGCTCATCCTCACTGGGAGCGGGGGAGAGACAGGAGCATCTCCAGAAGCATGCCAGCCAGCAAGCCTGGTATACGCAGCACAGAACAACAAGGCAGACCCTGTCTCAAACAAGGTGGAAGGTGGGGACTGATACTTGGCGATGCCCTCTGACCTCCACATGGGTACTATGGCACGCACTCTCTCTCTCTCTCTCTCTCTCTCTCACTCACACACACACACACACACACACACACAGATACAGTCAGAGACAGTGAGAGGAAAATAAGGAATATCAACAAATAGCTTCTGAGAACTGTACCAGAGATTTCCCCATTTTGTGGTAACCAGCTAACCAAAAACTGCCTTGATTTTTCATTTAATTTCTTCTGTCAATATAGAAAATTTCCGTTCTTTCCTATTCATCCTCCACCTCCTATCTTTCTCCTCTCCTCCTGTCCTTTCCTCCTTCATTTCTTGATCTAGGAGAGGATCTCAGTGGTTAAGAGTACTTACTGCTCTTGCAGAGGACCCAGGTTTAGTATCCAGCAAATACGTGGTGGCTCACGGCCATCCACAGCTCCAGTTCCAGTGATCTGATATTCCCTTCTGACCTCTGTGGATATAGAGCACTCATCTGGTACATATACATCCATGCAGGCACAACAATTTTACACAAAATAAGAAATACTTTAAATTGTAAAAAGAAAAGAAATTGAATAAACCTGTCACCACACTGGAACAGTTTTTGTAGCCACCTAAATCTGCATTCTCAGGCCCTAGTCACTTGCTCATATTTTGTTCTAGAATAAAGGTGAAACTGGGTGTTTTGTTTCTTCTGTGTTGACAAATAAAGGAAATTAAAATTTTTGGAGGTGGTATACTTTTCCTGTGCTGAGCTTTGAATGCCGGAATCAGGATCTCCACATAATAGGCATGCCTGTAACTACCTGTAAAACATTTCCTCCTGGGAAGAGGTTTGGGAAGCTTGAAGATGCAGGAAGCTAATGAAACTCACAAGGCCCAGAAAGTTCAGAAATTTGCAGGACTCATAAGGACTTTAAGAGTGGGAGAAATCTGCAGAGGAAGTGCCTTTGCATATTGTAGAGTGAGTGCTAGGTGACAGAAGGGAAATCCAGGACCTCTATTGGGGTTCATAGTCTTAGCAATAAAGTGATTTTAGAACAGACTCAAATGGAAGCTGGAGGGCTGTGCTGGGTGGTTTTATGTCAACTTGACACGAGCTAGAGTCATTTTGGATGAGGGAACTTCAGTTGAGGCAACACTCTAATGAAACTGGCCTGTGGGCAAGCCTGTGGTACATTTTCTTGAGTAATGATTGATGTGGAAGGGCCCAACTTGCTGGGGGCAGTGCCACCCCTGGGTAGGTGGTCCAGACGGCTATAAGAAGACAGACTGAGTAAGCCATAGGAGCAAGCCAATTAGCAATATTCCTCCATGTTTTCTGCAGTTCCTGCTTCCAGGCTGCTCCTTGGATTCCTGCCATGACTTCCCTCAATGATGGACTGTAATCTCCAAGACAGAAGAAACCCTTTCCTCCACTAGTTGCTTCTGCTCATGGTGTTTCAGCACAGCAATCGAAACCTTATTATGGACCCAATTGCAGTGTAAATGAAAAACACACCAGGGTAGGGAAGCTATATCTCAGCAGCTGCCTAGAGAAGGAGAATGAGGAGAGACGGGAGGAGGGCCATGCAGCTGCTTGAGTTAAGGACACACAGAGGTCATCCGAGTGGTTTCAAGGGGGCATTAAAGAAAGAGTGAAGCCTGAGGTGTTATGTTAGCAAAAGCATGCTTAGAATGGATAGATAGGGAAAAAGAGGACGTTCATTTTTCTGAGTAATCCAGAAAAGCAGGTGATATTACATAACGGTATGGCCCTACTTGTGCCACAGGGTAGGAATTCTGGGAAGGAAGAACACAGCATCTCATTAAAGGGGTAATTATTCCACCCACCTCTTCGGCATAGTTTGAGGTGGGCGCACTTTCCCAGGTGTGGTCTCTCCTTCCTGAGAGGTAGTTCCATGAACAGGGTTGACCCACCCAGCTGGAATGCCAGGTCTCCAACCAGGCCAGAGAGTCTGTTCTCTTGACCAAAGGGTTTTTCCCTTAGTAGGTCTTTTGCTTTTCAAGCAGAGGAATACAGCTTTGGTTATTATCACCCATGTTGGAGTTGGCCTTTTAGTGCTCCAGCCACCTCTGAGTTACTCCTGTGCCTGGAGATAATGTCAATAAATGCGTTGGCTCACCAAGCTAGACTCCTTTTGTGGAATTCCTTTTGTTTGTCAATATTTGGGGTGAACACACTTCCCCAGATCAAGTTATTTGAGGCATATGCATCAATTTCATGTGAGTCTACCTAATAATTGGGTCCTTTTGAAAATACTAAAATATACAGAAGTGTATTAAGTAAAGTAAAAATGAGGGAGAAATCACAGCAAGACCCCATCAGGTGGTAATTTTCTACAGTGAGTCAAGTCATTGTGCTCAAGTACAGTTGAGTAACCAACTTGTCTGTCAATTGCTCAAATTGTTAAAGGGCCAGCACAATTATGTCCTAAAGAGACTCTGTCTTCCCAATACTTAAATTAACCCATAGAGTGTATGTAATGTGCATGTATGGTATACATGCATGTGTGTGTAAGCATGTGTTCCTGTGAATATACATGTGGAAACCAGAGGAAGGTATGCAGTGTCTCACTGTATTCCTCCACCACTCTAGTCCCTTGGGACAGGGTCTCTCACTTAATCTGGAGCTAAACTGGCAGCTACCAAGCTCCAGCAATTCTCCTATCTCTAGTGCCCAACAGTGAGGTTACCGGTTTACTTTTTTACTGGGGATTTGAATTTGGGTCCTCATGCTTGTGCAGCAAGAGCTCTTACCCAAAGAGCCATCTTCTCATCCTGAGCCCACATTTCTTCTTTATTTTATTACAATATTAACACGTGATAATTATGCAAATTAATAGGTTTCCCTGAGTATTCCCAGATATAATCTTGACCATCCTCTACTCTCCCTGTCCCAATACCTCTGCCCAACTCTCTTGGTATTCCACCTGTCTACTCTTGTGTCTTTTTAAAGATTCTCTTAATTCTTCTCAAAGAAGACCAGACATTTTTACTTTTCTTTGGGATCTGGAGCCTTTAATCCTACAGACTTGCAAAGGTAGGATCCAAAGGTAGGAAATCTGTTAAGTGTTAGACAAACATTAAAAGAGAAATTGATTATCGAAGATTATATCTTACACGGTGTTTGTGTTTTAGGAAATTCTGCCACAGGACTTGCTTCAGGAACGAGTTATAAATAAGAACCCCAGGCTTCTAGCTGAGCCCTTTTAGTACATGTAAAGCCAGCATTTCTTCTTCAGCAAAAATCCACACTCCCTCCAGCAAAACAGTGAAACACATTTACTCTAACAGGTCAGGAGTAGTGAATCAAAGCAATGTCCTGTCATGCAGGTGGTATTTCTCACTGGACCAAAAGGCAAAGGCTTTCAGAATTACAGGAACCAGGAAAAGGGGGTGGTGACTATTTCTATGGCAAGTCTAGATCTTAGGAGGTCTTTATACTTCTAGGAATGAATTCATGCTCTGTGGTCCATGAGCATTGGTGCTCAGTCAGTTCAGATGCCTACGAACAACAGTTCAGAGGCTGATCTGGATTAGTAGCCCCGGTTGTAGGATGCAGACCTTGAGACTTGACAGATCAAGTGGCCTGGCTTATGGGTGTGCGAATAGGGGCTGTGGCTGGGAGCGGGTAAAACCACACCTCAAAATCTAGGGCTTGTGAAGGCTTTTCATTTCCCAGGCAGGGATCCCGCTGTGGGAGGCGAAGGCCTGCAGTGTTTCTGATTTTGTTGTTTTCAGCCTATCTCTTGTATGTGCCAGACCTTGTCTTTTGTGATTGCCTGGAATGAAAGGCAGACCTTTGATTCCAAAGCCTCCAGAGTTTGGTGAGAGAAGGCTGTGGGGAGTGTGTTTAGATTCCAATCTTACTAGGTCAGAGTTCCAGAGGAAAGTAGGGGAAAGGGCAGGGAGTCTGAGAAAGTTGTTGGAAGAAAACAATCCTCTCCTGGTGGTTTTGAAGTGCATTTCCACTTTTGGGTGCTTCCCAACACACACACACACAGAGTGTGCATCCTCTAGAGGACAGAAGGAGCACATGTGGGAAAGACTCAATATTTAAGCCCTTTATGCATTCTCATAAATCAAGCCGGGTGCTATGTGCCATCCTTTCTCTGGCATCTACCATCAGGCCTCCATTTTCACAAACCTTTGAAAATATGTTTAGATTATTAGCAAACAAAATGTCACAACATATTCATCTGCATGACTATTCTTCTTGATTGCTTTCTTGCTTTTCTATATGTGGGTTCTTGGAATTTTATTGATAGATAATGATCAAGTGTTTGTCCCGCTTATTGTAATAACTTATATTTACACTGTATTTGATCATGACAAAACTTTTCTGCATGGCTATACAGAAAACTGCCATAGGCTGTCGAATGCTTCCTCCCACACCAACCTAGAAAGCAACAGAAAAAAGGTAAAAGCATGAATTTTAAGAGTACATACTTGAAAATCCCAACAGAAACCCTTAAGGGTCTGAAGGGTGTGGGGACAGCTGGACACAGGAGTAGAAGTGGAGCTGGAGTTAGAGGGGAGGCCAGCTGGGGGCAAAGAGAGAAGTCTCGTCAAAATTGTCAAAGCTCTGTGCTGGTGCCCAGGTGGTGAAAATTTCAGACAGACCAACCATGGCCTGATGATCCCTCTCAAAAACTTCCATTTCTACCCACCAAGACTGGTCCTGCAGTATTTTCTCCTAGTGTGGTCCTTCCCAGGGGCATTGTGGGGACGCTGCCCTTTCAGAGCTGGCTCCTGAAGTCGGCAGGCTTCCATGGCTTATACCGGGTCTGTGGCTCTCTGATGTATGCTTAGCCTTGACTCTCACCTTAAATATGCCCTGAAGGGCACAGACCAAGCTGGCCATAAATGCTTCTGACACAGAACACCAGAGGGAGCAGGCAGTGCCTCTAGAAAACCAAGCTCACCCACCAAAATAGCAATTTGCCCAATATGTAAGAGCCAGTGAGAATTTAGAATGGTCACAATATGTGCTCTTAACATACACACAAAAAGAGCTTTTACTGAAGAGAAATCCTAAGCACATGGGCATAACATTGATATAAATGCGCTATAGGGTGAGTATTACCACATGACACAATAAAAATAATTAGTAGGAATCTTTGATTGGGGAATTCCACAGGCAGGGTGTGGTGGCACAAGCCTGTAATCTCAACACATGGGAGGTGAAGATAGGATCTCAAGTTAAGGACAGCATTGGCTATACCTTGCCTTAACCTCATCCCTTTTCACTAGGCCCAAAAATCAATAGGAAAAGACAAAAAAAAAAGGAAAATACTTTTCTAAACGTCTGAAATAACATTCCTAAGATACTAGAAGAATAAATGTAAAGATCAATAATATCTGAATGTTAAAAGAACTAATGAAGATATGTTTTTGAGGAAATCTGTCCTTTAATAATAAGTTCATCTACTCAAAGCAGGGAAAGCTGGGAGAGGGATCCAACAGCAATCCAAAGAACATGGGAAATTCCTTACATTTATAGACATTAGAAGTTAGGGTTCTCTCAGCGTCGCGGTTTAATGAAGGAACTAGATAAACTCCATAGATATAGCCTATTCTCTCTCCTGAGGCAGCCTCTGTGACTTAACATTCCAGCCTTCTACATATATACAAATAGAAATGACTTCACATGGGTTGGGAGGAGGGGGCATAAGGGGTGTGTAGATATTGACTTCCATTCTGGCTACTTCCTGCTTAAATTGGAGCTTCATGGGGGTTAAGGTCAAGCCTCTCTCCCTCTTCATCCTGTGCTGATTGTCCAATATGGGTGATACTTGAGTCAGGGGCTGGTATCTGTCTGTATCCACACATCAAGAGGATGTTATTCAGTCTGTGTGGCATGCTAGGGCGTCTAAATGAATCAAGCTAACAGTTGAACTAAAAAGGGGTTGTCTTTAAATAGGAATCTGAGCTTTTCCAGAGGTCACAGGAGTAGGTAGAGACAGCTGAAGAGTAACTTGCCAAGAGCTGCCCTCTGGTTTAAGTGTGGGTGTCTGCTTGCAGTCCCACACCTGGATTTAGCTTAGAAAAATGAACTGAGACCTGATTAGTGGAAGCAGAGGTGGCAAAGAGGTCCAAGTAGGGTCCTTACCACAGAAGTAGAAGGAGTTTATGGTTTAGGATTTTTACTTTCATCCTGAGAACAGACACAGGACGAAAGTAAAGGGAAACCAGGTGAAACTAGGAATTCTGAAAAATGTTACCTGTATCTCATATAACTCCCCTTTGGCTCAAAAAACATGACCTGGATTTCCTATTACCATTTTTTAGCTTACAGGTCCTTGGTTATCCATGCTGCCATTGGGGTAATAGCCTAGGAAGAAGGGGGAAGAACCCCGAAAAGCCCAATTAAAAAGAGGGGTTGACAGAATCCAGACAGTAGGGCAACATTTCGGATGGGCAACAAGAACCCACAAGTAGGGACAAAGCCAGAGGGATTACCAAAACCCAGTAATGGGCACATCCCAAGGGACCACCTTGGCAGTAGCACAAAGTCCAAGAGAGGAGTTGGAGGGTACAAAATGACTAGATAGAAAAAGCCCCTGAGGTGGTTTAGATGTGGGTGCATATATGTTAATGTTTGGTCCTCAGTTGGTAGACTCAGTAGGAAGAATATGGAAGCATAGCCTTACTGGAGGGAGTGTCAATGGGGATGGGCTTCGGGATTTCAAAAGCTCACTCCAGGCCCAGCCTCACTCTCTATCTGCTTCCGTGTTGCCAATAAGGCATAAGCCCTCAACTACTGCTCCAGCACACATGGTGTCTCTTCACAGCAATAGAATAGTAACTAAGACAGCCCTTCACACACACACACACATAAATCAAGTCAGTTTACCTCCCAAGTTCACACCAAATGTTTTAAATAATGAAGATTCTTTCCAGGTTTGGTAGAGAGATACACTGACATAGATTACAGGTTATCAGCCTCCTTTATAAAAAATTATATTAGTTTATTTACTTTACATCCTGAGGGACCCCCTCCCTTCTCTCCTCCCAGTCCCCCCCCACTCTTCCTCCATTCCCCCTCCCCTCTCCCCTTTTCCCCAAATAAGGGGAACTTCCCCCATAAACCTTCCCCAACACATCAAGTCACATCAGGACTAAACATATTTTCATCCCCTGAGGCCAGGCAAGGCAGCCCTTCCAGGCAGAGATGATCCAAAAGCAGGCAATACAGTCCCTGTTAGAAACAGCCCCACCCTCCGCTCGCCAGGTGCCCCATATGAAGGCCAAGCCACATCAGCCACATATGTGCAGGGAGCCTAGGTCCAGATCATGCATGCTCATTAGTTTGAAGTCTCAGTCTCTGAAAGCCCCCAAGTGACTAGGTTGGTTGTCTCTGTTGGTCTTCCTGTGAGGTCCAGCCCTTTAATAACACTAGCCTCTTCCAGTGGGAGAAAGCTGGGAAAGGAAATACAAGAGCAACCAAAATACATTTTTTTTTCTAAAGATGATGCATCTAGGGGTTGGCAAGATGACTCAGGAGGTAAAGGTGTTTGAAACCAAGCCTGACCATGAGTTCAGTTCCAGGAAAGAGAGGAACTTCTCCCTCAAGTTGTCCTCTGACTTTCACCCTAGAGTTGTAGCATGCACGTGTACACACACACACACACACACACACACACACACACACACACACTAAACAAACAAATGTGAAAAAACTTTAAGATGATGCATTAGTGTGAAAAAAAAAAACCATGAAAGATCAAAAAGCAGAGCTAAGTCGAGCATGAAGCTAGAGCACACATAGACAGACAGCCACAGTTTCCAGAGAATAAGACAACACAAAGGAAACAAAAGTGGGGGAATTGTACCACACCATGCAACACTGGCCTCAACCAGACATTGGAGTAAGAAGGCTGAGGCAGGAGAGTGGAAAGTTCCAAGGCTTTCTGTGCTACACAGAAAGTTCAAAGGCCACCTGAGCAACCTAGGATCCTGTCCCAGAGAGAAAGAGGTGGGCTCAAAAAATAGCTCACTGGTTGAACACTTGTTTAGTGTAGACAGGGTCCACAGGTCAGCCCTCCAGAACACTCCCCCATTCACACAAACATAAACAATGAGCAGCAAACACATTCTCAGGTTCTCGAAGACCCATAAAGGAAACAGAATTGGAGAAGAAACTAAATGCGATCAAGAGCACACAGTATGAGGCATGGGAAACACCCAGCTGATCAAATACTCCAGAAAACGTTTTGTTGATTCAGTAAAGTTTCCAGCAGCAGCTCAATTTATAAAACTCAACAGCGTTTCTCTACATTAGCATTAACCAATGAGAAAATTTGAACAATAGCAACAGAATAATATCTGGAAATGAGTTGAATCAAAACAACCTAAGATTTCTGCAGAAAAAGTTTTTAAACTTGAATGTAGCTTTTTCCTGTCTTTTTGAAATCAGGCTGTGTTTGGTTATAGTGACACAGACCCAGATGAAAAGTCATCAGCCTTTGGACAGAGCATGCAGGCTTTGCTCACATGTACATTCTGGTCAGTGCTGGTTCAGGACTTTGGACTTCCACTCCTGTGAAAATTCTAGTATCTGCAAACTATTAGTAAATTCCTGGCTTAAAAAGAACTCTGTAAGTTCTGTAAGAGACGGTTTCTACAATCAAGGACCTTGTGTGGATGTGGACTGGAACCCCCGCACGGATGGGGCCCATGATAACTTGGTGTAGGGCTGAAGACCCTATTCAGGGAAACAGGGACTGTTTCAGTCATGATCTTGATGGCTGACTCTTTGACCCTCCCCCATATAAGCCGGGGAGTGACAGACTGGCTAGATCCCA
>CM053744.1:95253604-95279926 GCA_028658305.1 Pachyuromys duprasi
CCTGAGGAGACATGATAAGTTGGGGTTGGATGGAAGGGAAGGAGGTCCTCCCCTGTTGGTGGACTTGGAGGGGGCGGGGAAGAAGGAGATGAGGGAGGGAGTGGGAGGGTGGGAGGGAATGGGGGAGGGGGCTACGCCTGGGATTCAAAGTACCCAACCTGTGATTGAGATAAAAATAAATAAATTTAAAAAAAAAAAAAAAAAGAACTCTGGCCAACAAATGTAAACTTGTTCCTAAAGGGAGTCTTCCTTAACTGTTTTTTCTTAAGCATGAAGCTCATCTCAGAAAAGAAGAAAAAAAAGAGATAAATAATGAGATAGGGCTCAGCCAGTAAAGGTGCCTGCCCCCAAGCTTGATGACCTGAGTTTCAGGTCATGACCCACATGTCTCCCACAAGCTGTCCTCTGGCCACCAAACATGTGCTTTGGTAGACACACACACACACACACACACAGAGAGAGAGAGAGAGAGAGAGAGAGAGAGAGAGAGAGAGAACACTAATAAGCACAATAAGTACACAGAAAACATCACAATTCAGCCACAGTCGTGATTAATGCCTTCCTATGTATCTGCATAGGTAGTTTCTTAGTAGATGTTTCAAAATTGAAAACACATAAAAAACAAAGCATGATGCTCACAGCACCTAGAACAGACCCAAAACCCGAAACTTGCCCAGGCGTCCCTTTCTCCTCTTCAGGGGTTTTCCTATCCTATCTAAAACCCACGTTTTCCTTATTTATGTACCAGCAAGTTACTCAGTGTGCTTTCTCTTATCTACACAAGGCCATCCATGCTCCAGAGCTCTCCTCACCCTTCTGGACCCGACCCAGAAGATCCATCCCAGCCCGATTCTCTTTCCCCAGACATCTAGAACTGATGGACTCAAGGCAGAACTATCTTCTCCGCTGCACCCAGCCCAGCTCCATCTTTTTCCAGATTCACATAGTGGCTCTTCAAACAACTCACAACTGTCCTGCTGCACAGGCAGGGTGAGGCTTGCTAGAGACAGCCCTGCCTCCTTGAAAATTTCCATTCTTTCCCCCACAGAGTAAACAGATACAACCCCAGTGCCTGCTGTACAGGTATCAGTATAAAGAGCAACTTCATTCTGAAAAAAAACGAAACAAAAAACAAAACAAAACATCTGCCAGTTTCTTCAGGGAGAGACCCTTGATGGGAGAAAGAAAAAGACAATACAGAGGATGGAAAAGAATAAGGGGAGGGAGGAAAGGAGGAGAAATTATGGTTTTATGCTGTTTGCTGTCTCTGCCATTTCAGCTCATTTTCTTCACCTCCCCCCCCCTCCATAAAACTAGAAGGTTAAATAAGATAAACTTCTCTTTACTTGTTTGAGTACAGGGTATGCAGCCTCTGCTTGTTTCAAACTCATAATCCCCCTGCCTCAGCTTTCCAGGTACTGAGGTTTTGGGTGTGAGCCACTATTCCAGACACTTCTAAAAAACAAACAAACAAACAAACTTCATCACAGCACTCATCCCTCTTTCCCTTGACTTCAGTACGAAGGACCATCTTCTCCAATGGCTGCTAGTAAAACTGGCTTCGGTGAGGTCATTTAAAAGTAATTAATACTTGAAAAGTATTCAATCAATGCAAATAGTTACAATGATCAATCTCAGGCATAAGCTTGGCAGGGCTACTGAGCACCCATATATTTGGTAAGACATTGTTCTGGATATTTCTCTGAGAAATATTTCTTAATTAATTTAGTTGGAAGTAAGAAATAATGAGATTCTCAGAATGAGAGAGATGGGATACCTCCTGCCTGGTGAATGATTGTAATACCAGTCTCTTCCGGCCTCAAACTGAACAGTCAGCACTTCCCGGGTGTCAGCCTTTGGACTGGAACTATACCAATAGTCGCTGGTTCTCAGGCCTTTGGGTTTGGACTAGAGCTTTATACTATGGCTCCCTTGGAGCTCCAGCTTCCCACTCATAGAACCAGAAACTTATCAGTGTCCACAATCAGGTAAGCTTAATACCTTATGAGAAATCTCATACATGCACACACATGCCCCTCCCCACATGCCCTAGTCTTTGTTTTTCTAGAAAGCCCTGACTAATGCAGTTATTTATAATTTAATTATAGCTTGTTCTCCTTTTCAAAATGGTATTTCTCAAAATAACAATATCCAAGACACATTTACTCTTTGTTTAATCCAGTTCTGTGGAAAATAATTTTTGTTTGCAAAACAAGGAACGAACATTAATTCTGAGATGTTTCTGAGGCCATGAGTTCTGGAATATTCTTTACTGCAAGAGGTAGCTATAGAAAAGTAGGGTTGTTCCCCCTTCTCCCCGCTTTAAGGTTAAGGTTTTACACTGGTTCTTACATTTTTATTATTATTGCTTTCCTATCTGATAAGTTAAACAGTGACCAGAAAGGTAGGAAAACATTCAAGGTGTAGAAAGCAGGAAAAGATTCAACTGTTATAGGAAGAAGCCTGTGGGACCCCCAGTAGCTAGAGTGAAGTTCACTCCAGGAAAGTTAGCAGAAGACCACCCCTCCATCAGGAGGAGACCGCAGTCACAGCCAAGGGCATGCTAGCTCTATTTACTGCTCCACAAGCGCCTGTGCTGGTTTGCACACACAGCTGGTGGAACCTGCTTCTTGAGAGACTGCAGTGACACAGGGTTTTGAATCGCTGATCCCCCATATAAAGATGGTTAAAGGAAAATCAAAGGCTCATGAACACTGGCAATAAAATGAAGTGGTGGCATATTCCTTTGATCCCACAAATGCAAAAGTGCAAGATAAAGCAGCAAGCAGAACATTTATGCTGGCCTCTGAGAGTAAGGAGGCAGAGGACAAGATGGTTTGGAGGAGGCTTTAAGCATAGGAAAACCCCTAAACCATCTGCCAGAACCTGGGGAGAGCTGGCAGGCTGACGCCAGGGCAATAGCTAAACCTGAAAGTTGATGACCATCAGTCCTAGTAAGCATAAGTGCCACACCTCAGGGCTGGGACAGTGCACTCACCCAGTTACTGTTTATATTTTAACAATGTGATTGGTAGCATTCACTGGTTTCATGACATAAACACCGTCATCAGAGTCAGTTGCAGGTATCAACATGAACATAAAGTTCGGAAGAGTTGTGCACGACTCTTGCAAATGGGAGCCAGATGTGAAAAGAGCCAGGGCCTCTTTCCAGACCTGGCTGAACACTGAGTACAAAGTGCTGGGAGGAAAAATCAAAACTGAGCAGAGTAAGGACAAAGGAGGGGAAGGCTGAGAACTCTTCCTTTCTTGGGGAATGGAACAGAGCCGGGAATTACAGAGAGTGCCGGTGCATTTCTGAACACTGAAGAAGCAGGGGAAGGTGCTCTGTGCAGCTAGCATGGCCGCTTTGAGCTAAGCCGCTTTGGACACCAGGAAAGCCAGGGCTTCACAGAAATAGGCAACAGAAAAGTACTGTGGTAAAATCCTGAGAATGTTAAAGAAGTCATGTGACACCACGCCAGAAAGAATAACTAGAAACAGAAGCAAAGCCGAGACATGCTGATCCTGGGCCATCTATTCTGGTTGGAGGCCACACTCCCAACTACCTACAATGAGTTAAACTAGCCTAACGCAAGCTGTGACATTCAAGGTAGCTTCCTCCTTCCACCCAGTCAACAACTTTCTGCTCACTCCTAACTTCCTTCCAGTTGCCATAGGTTCACAGACACTGTATGTGGCAGATCACCTTATTACAAACCCCCACTTTAAAAAAAATCTTTTTAATTTTGTTTTTTAAATGGAAACACAATGATATCATTCCTCTGCCCCCCACTCCCATTCACCTTTCCTCTCTCTGACCCTTCCCCCACACACCTCATTTGTTCTCTCTCAAACTCATGACCTCTATTTTTCTAACCTTTATTTTACATGTGAGCGTTCTGCCTGCATGCATGCATACGTATCACAGGTCAGAGATCCCCTCTTCTGCTGCAACCCCTGAGCCTTAGGTACAGGAATTGTGTTGTAGTTGTATCTGGTGGGGCTGAGCACCGCATCGTCACTTGTTCCTGCTTGGTTGTGGTTTTCTGTAACGGTCTCTGCTGCAAGGATCAGTTTCTTTGTTGAGGGATAGGACCTATGCTTACCTGTGGGTATAAGGATACATATTTAGAATGTAGTTAGGGATTGTTCTGGTTTAGTAGCAGTTCTAGCTGCTTCTCTAGGATCCATGGCTTCACTAGGCTTGAGTAACTAAGTTTTCCAGTACTAGGCATGCTTTCCCTCTTGCTGGTCAGGCCTCAAGTTCAATTGATGAGCTGTTGGTTACCAGTTGTACCTTTAGGGATATCGTGTCATGGTAGTCATTATTTTAGTTCAATGGCATCTTGGCTGGGTAGGAGTGCTGGTTGCTTCTTCCTTTAGAAGCTTGCATGGTGCCTTCTGGTGCCATGAGAGCTAGTCCTCAGGGAGGAAGCTCTCAGGTGAGAAGCAGTTTGGGTCCTTCCAGTTCTGTGTTCAGAGGACACAGTGTTTTCAGCAACAGGATCTTACTTTCAAGCTCTAGGAGGCAACCAAAGGCAACAGCAATAGCCTATATATGTTTTGGGAATTTCCTTTTTTAAATTTCTTTTTAAATTGTTTTAAATTTTTTATTTATTAAATTTATTCACTTTGTATCCCAGCTGTAGTCCCCTTCCTCATTGCCTCCCAATCCTGCTCTCCCTCCCTCATCTTCTCCCATGCCCTTTCCCTGGTCCACTGATAAGGGAGGTCCTCCTCCCTGTCCATCTGATCCTAGCCTATCATAGCTCATCAGAACTGGCTGTATTGTCTTCCTCTGTGGCCTGATAAGGCTGTTCCCTTCCCCTGGGGGGGGGGAGGGGTGATCAAAGAGCCAGCCACTGAGTTCATGTCAGAGACAGCCCCTGTTCCCCTTACTAGGGAACCCACTTGGAGACTGAGGAGCCATGGGCTACATCAGTGCAGGGGTTCTAGGTTATCTCCATGAACTTTGGGCAGAGTACAGGGAACCTTATGAAAGAAGGGGAAGATAGAAAGGCCCGGAGGGGACAGGGGAGCCACAAGGAGAGCAACAAAACCAAAAATTTTGGGCCCAGGGGTCTTTTTTGAGACTGATACTCCAACCAAGGACCATTCATGGAAATTTCTTGGACAATAATGACCAACAACTCAAAAGGGTGTTTACCATGCCTGGTGTTTGGTGGGGGTTTTCTTAGATAATCTATGGCTCTTGATTATGCCCAGAGGGGAAACTTTCATTTAACCAACAATATAATTATATGATACATGGACTTACATGTGCTATAGATATTTTAGGTAGATAGTATGTCTCCTTGTGCCTTTTTTCAGATATCCTTAGTGCTATTTTACCTTCCTTCCTCTTTTTTCTGTATTTCTCTCTCTGTGTTTCTCAAATTAAAGGCCTCCTTTTCTCATTTCCTCCTTCAAATCACAAGTACCTTGTTCTTCCCTCTTTATGGCCTTCCCAACTACTGCCTGCCTCACAGTCCTGTTTTATTTTCCTGGTTTCTGCAGTTACTCCAACTTATATGCACACATATTAAGATTTGAAGCTAGGAACCGCAGAGGACAGAAAACTTCCTACATTTGTCTTTCTGGGTTTCTTCATTCAATACAACCTCTTCTAGTTCTCATGAATTTCATTATTTTATTGTTTTTACAGCTAAATAATATTCTACAATGTATATGCACTACGTTTTCTTTGTTAAAGGGCATTTAGGTTGTTTCCATTTCCTAGCTCTTGTGACTAGATCAGCAATGAACTTGACTGAGCAGATTGTCTGTGAGGTAGAAGGTTCAGTACTTTGGGCAAATGCCCAGCAGTGGGTAGTGTAGCGCGGTCACATGGTAAGTTTATTTTTAACCTTTTAAGGGTTCTCCACACCGATTTCCAGATTGGCTGCATTAGCTTGCAATCCCACCAACAGTTAATGAGGGTTCCCTTTCCCACTCCAGCATTTGTTGTCAGTTGTTTGTTGATCTTTGCTGTTCTGATTGGGGTCAGATGAAATTTCAAAGTCATTTTAATTTACATTTCCCTAGTTTCCAGAGATGATGAACATTGGGTGGCGGGGGGGGGGGGATATTTCTTAGGCATTTTTATTCCTGCCTCTGAGAACTCTCGGTTCAGATTCCAAGCCGATTTTCTGAATGGATAATTCGTTTTTGACTCTGTTTTTGAGTTTTCTGTGTATTCCAGATATGAATCCTCCATGAGATGTAGAGTTTCCAAATTTCTGTTCTCTGGGGGCTCCTCTTCACTAGACTCACTGTGTCTTTAGCTGTGCAGAAAGTTTTTAATTTCATGAAGTCCCACTTGTCAGTTGTTGAGAAGGCCCAAAGTCTTAGCGTCAGCCAGATGCCAATCAAGAGATGTTATGAATATCAAAGCTTTAAATCCTTGGTGGGCCTCAGGATGACAACCTGAAGGGCAGTCTTCTGAATGTGAGAATTGTTTTTCCTCCTCTGTCAAAGACAGCTAGCCAGTTAAGAACCCTTGTTTAATCTCTCCAAGCTTATAAATTTTTATGCAAATCTTTTAACCTCTCTCACGTGGTAAAACTGTTTACAAAAAGGCCCAGTTACATTCCCAGATCTTAATGACCTGGAGTGGCTACCCTCTTCCTTTTTCCTTTCCAAAGATTTTTTTAAACTAGCCAGTCTTGAAAGACTGAGGTCTGACACCAGCCAATGGAGAAAAGACATATTATCTGTGTTAGAAGAAAAACTAACCAGACTCCCTGACTCATTGTGCTTGCTAGCCCTGTTTGGGTCATGTGCTCCCTTTTTACAAAAAGAAATTGCTCTGCCAAGTTACTTTTGCTTTGTTCATATTTTTCTATGTGCAATGCCAAGAATATCTGTTCCTAGCATGAAGAACAAGTCTGTGGACTGCAGGTTGCCAACCAGCTGTCTTGGAGGTCTGCCCTGAGGCAGGAAGGAGCCTTCTGCCATAAACTGTGGGCTTCTGGCAGATCATCAAGGCAGAAATAGTGGTTGACCCTGAAGCAGAAATGCCTTTTCTGCCTTAGGTGAGAGTAGCATTTCTCAGAAGTTGGAGCAGATCCAGTTTTCCTACCTGTTCCTCTCTCGCAAGGTCCGAAAGGGAAGGCACTCTTCCTTCTCTGAGAAAAGCTTAGTAAGTTGGATGATGGAGAGGACGTGACCTAGGCAGGCCCTGGTTGTCTGTGTGTATACAAATTAAGTGAAGAATAAGAACCAAACAGGTGCGGGCCCATCAGCCTAGGAAGGAAAGCAACAGCCCACCAGAACCAGGGAAAGTTCCCAGTCAGGGTCACTTCTCTGGCCCCTTCCCCTCTCAATGTTGAGGTGAAAGTTAGGAAAACCGACCAGAAAATAGTAAGAGCATGACTCCATCCCCACCCCTGCCGCTTTCGACTCTGTTCCTGCTCCAATGTCATTTGTTCATTTGCTCATTTGTTACTTGGACCACTAACTGGGGCCCTCTTGCTGCTGCTAATGGCTGGCCTCAGTAGTCTCTGAGGGTGGGGTGTCTTTTACTTCTATCATCAGCGCAGCTAAATAATCATTCTAATTATACACATACTAGGTAACTGAGTTAGTGCTTTATCAGTTTTATTAGTGTGTATGTGTGTATGTGTGCATGCATGTGTGTGTGTGTGTGTGTGTGTGTGTAAACATATTGACTATATGAAATCAGAATCAGCCTATTGGTTACAGAGGCTGGCAAGTCCCCAGGTTTACAAGAAACTTTGATTTGTCTTTTTGGATCACATTTCCATTTCCTTTGTAAGTGAGTGGGACCTTGGAATATAGAGAGAAAGAAAGAAAGAAAGAAAGAAAGAAAGAAAGAAAGAAAGAAAGAAAGAAAGAAAGAAAGAAAGAAAGAAAGAAAGAAAGGAAGGAAGGAAGGAAGAAAGGAAGGAAGAAAGAAGGCCAGGAGATAAGGACCATAAGAGACATCACTGGAGGGCTTTCTCTAGATCCCTGGTCAGCCTGACTAGGCAACTCAAGCTTCTGTTGAATGAAGTCTAATGAGTAACTAAAACCAGTAAAAATGAAAGAGCAGCCTGACATGACCGGTTCACACGTGGCTTCTGTTCTATCCCAGGTGATCCCTGCACTGGGCTTGGTGTTAGGCTTATAGAATCTTGTTTTGTAACTACCACCATTGCGTAAACATGCTGTGCTGCAGTACGGAAAAGACCATATACTATATAACACACACCAAACAGAAGAAACTGCCTGATGCCCATCACCAGTGGGCTGTACACCGACAGCAACATGGGAGATGATACAGCATGAGAGAATGCATGATCCATGAGTATACAACAGTACAGATAACCCCCCCTCCGAAAAAAACTGAGCAAAAATGCTGGGCAAAAATAAATACCTAAGCCTAAGGAGATGGCTCAGTGGGTAGAGCGTCTGTCACGAGAGCGTGAGGACCTGAGCTCACACCTGTGGAAAGCTAGGTGTGGTGGCAGGTGCCCGGGATGCCAGCACAAAGGGGCAGAGCCAGGATTCTGAGGTGGCCAGCCAGTCTAGCAGCAGCTGCAATATCCTGGTTCAGAAAGACCCTGAATTAAAACAATAGGGTGGTGAGCGAGAGAGGGAGACTCGAGAAATCAACCTCTGGCCTCTGCATGAACACTCAAAGGTGTACATGCATGCTTTAGACCACATGCACCATGGCTTTAAGTACATGCACAACTCTCTTGTGTGAAAACAAAATAGACAAAACTAATCCGTGCAGTTCTGCAGGGTACTGGTTACCCTTGAAAGGGGGTGCATAACTGGAAAGGACGCAAAGGCAGCTTTTCCAGTGCTGTCTCCATGGACACGTCCTGTTTGTGAAAACTTATCAAGGTGTGGGGGTTGGGATATATGTGCCATTTTGTTTGCATCCTACACACCTCCTTGAAAAGTTAAAGAAATGCTATTGGATGTCCATGCTCTCCCCAAATTCCCTCCATAGGCAATTACCCTCTCATGCCTCATTATATGTGTGTGTGTGGGGGGGGGGGACACACAATATTTTGACTGCGTGTATGTCTGTGCACCACCTGCTTGCAGCGCCCTCCATGACCAGAAAAAGGTACCAGATCCCTTGGGACTGGAGTCACAGACCTCTGCGAGGCACCACATGGGTACTGGGAATTGAACCAGGTCCTCTGGAAGAGCAGCCGGTGCTGTTAACTGCTGAGTCTCTCTCCAGCCGCAGGCCTCCTTATTTTTCAGGCCTGCTGTCAGCATATAAGCACCTCACCTCCTTACTCATCATGGAGTGCTGGGAGGGTCCTGTATTGTTTATATTATGATAGCCTGGGAGGGAGCTCGGGAGCTTAAACTCAAATTGTCTACCGTTTGTGCTTCACTAAGACCGTTTAGCAGCGGCCACTTCTGCGTATTTCATTTCTCTCTCTCTGCCACTCTGCAGGTGTTTCAGGGGAACAGGCTCAAATAGAACTGCCCCATGTTAAGCTTTGTTTTGTAATCTGATCTGGAGGAAATGCAAACCGGTGTAGTCCTGTAACTTTCCCAGAATCCTCCTCTCGGGCCATGTGTACACACACATGAAGGGTTTTAGTGTGTGGAGGACACACCCTAAGGGCAATGCGTCATGCCCTTCAGTTAGTTCAGTGTGGCTGGAACTCGTGGCCAGAACTGGTTCTAGCCAGAGATGCAGCAGGAGTAATGAGTAGCCAGTCCCAGGATGGGTTTTGTGCCTGCAGAATATAGGGAGTCTCTCCTGTTGGTTGGGAAGAAGCAGTTTGTCCCTCTGAGGTGCCTGTGGAAGTCACACAGCTGGTGACCTAGGAACCAGGTTAGGTCTCTGGAAGCAGCCAGGACCCTTGGTCCTGCAGCCATAAGGAAATGAATTCTGGCAACAATTTGAGTGAGCTTGGAAATTGGTGAGAACCCACACTTTGGATACTGCATTTTGCAGCCTAAGGACCCCAGCTAAAGTGTGTGCCTCTTGACCCTCAGAAAATTTTGAGATAACAAAGTATGCTGCTTTTAGCAAGCAGGTTTGCGGTTAAAAAAAATTAACCTAACAATCGTAAACAAATACACTCTTTGCATAACCTTTTTGTGTGGGGTACATGTGTGTACGTGTTGGGCCTGAGGGCCAGAGGACAGTCTCAGGTGTCATTCTTCAGATGGCCTCTCCCCACCTCCCGCTCTTGGAACTTGCCGAAGCAGTTAAGCTGGATGTCCAGTAAGCCCCAGGCAGCCTCCTGCCTCGGCTTGCCCAGAGCTGGGGCTACAAGCAGGCCACTGCAGCCAGCTCTTTAGATGTGGATTCTGAGAATCAAATTCGAATCCTGGGCAAGTATTTTACTAGCTGAGCCATCTGTC
This sequence comes from Pachyuromys duprasi, assembly GCA_028658305.1. Classification (NCBI taxonomy): domain Eukaryota; kingdom Metazoa; phylum Chordata; class Mammalia; order Rodentia; family Muridae; genus Pachyuromys; species Pachyuromys duprasi. The sequence continues at coordinate 95,263,952 of CM053744.1, forward strand.
CAACCCCTCTGTGGAATGGTTATGGGCTTTTGGGGTTTGTTTTTTATTACTGTTGTTTGTTTTGTTTTTATTTTTTGAGATTTATCATTTTCTGTGTGGGGGTCTATTGCCCACATGTATGTCTGTGAATCATGCTTACGAAGGGCCTGTGGAAGCCAGAAGAGGACAATTAGGATGTGCTGCCAAACATCTAGTGGGCACAGGTGTTTCCATTAATAACTCTCTACAGATGTTTTCTGGGAAGCTTGATCTGGCAGAACCTGGCCTCTCCCGTGTCGGGAGGAAGTCAAGGTCCTCAGTCTGTTGTTCGATGCTCACTTCAAAAGTCTGTTGGGTTGTAACTTGGCACATAAGGTTTTTCCCTTCTCAGATGCATTACTTAGGAATCCAGGCAATCCTTCCAGACGCTGTGAGTGGAAGCCATGCCCTGCTGTAAGAATATAGCAGCATCACTCAGCACTTCCGTGTTTCCAGCGCCTGTTTCCTGGGTTTCCTGCAGCTACAGACAGTCAGGAAGGGAACCCCACCAGCCTCACGTTCTGATACTTGCTAACAGTTCAGCCCATGGTCCAGTCAGTATTCAAGGCTTTATCCCCTGGAGGAATGGTGGGGAGAGTTCTGGCAACTTGGCGGGTGGCTGAATGGAGCTTTCCCTGACACCCAGCAGTCACCTGTTCCCAGTTCCCAGTGGGAGCCACAGGCACACCTTGGTAACCCAGGCCGGTACTATGACCACTCAGGTCACTTAATGAGGATTGTCTTTGAAGACCTTCATAATAACCCCCCCCCCCTTTCCATACATGTTTCCGTTTCTCTCTCTTATCTACCTCTTGACCCCTCTGGGACTCTTCCCTACAAGTGCTGCTTTCATGACGCACAGAGCTAGCATACACACTTCGACGGCCAGAAGAAAACCAACTCCCCCTTCCCAGTAGCCATTTAACACCCACACCCGCAGCTCCTCAGCTAGGGGTGCCTCAGAAGCCCTCCCTCAGTAACTCTATTTTCCTTCTCCATCATCAGATTCAAAGTCTGAAAACTCCTGAGAAAAGTTCCATTGCCCTTCTCTGAGCAATCTTGCAAACCACTTTGCATTTGCAGGATTTAAGAATGGTCTTCCAGCTGGGCGTTAGCCCACGCCTTTAATCCCAGCACTTGGGCGGCAGAGGCCGGCAGATCTCTGAGTCCGAGGCCAACCTAGTATACAGTGATTCCAGGACAGCCAAGGTACGCACTGAAACCCTATCTCAAAACAAACAAACAAACAAACAAACAAAAACCAGAAGAAAAAGAGGAGATGGAGAAGAGTAGTTTTCCAGAACAATCCTCTTCAGCTTAGTCTCCTCACAGAGTGCGCTATTCCTCAGATCCGAAACCATGTGATCCTCCTGCATGGCTCTCTTCTCACTATGGTTCAGCATTCAGAGTGTGGACAGGCTTGCTTGGGGTGCTTTCACCCACCTCATAGAAAGGAATGTCTGGTCAAGGGTACCACATACTGTTCTTCCCCACTTTGTTTGGGCCATCACTCCCACAGGCCCTTCCCATGCTGAGCCAGGGTTTCCGGAAAGCACCGGGTCAGGGGGACTGCTTCCCTGAGGCTTGGCAGAATCGCTGCCACAACCTAGGTTTGCCCACCTTATGTTTTCGTGGGCGTAGCCTGTGTGGCTGCTCCATAGCTTAGGATACAGCTAACCTGCCTATGTCCTGAGAAACTCAGGAATTTTAATCAAGCAGAGAAGCTGTCTGCTAAATCCTGGAATAATACCCAATGACAACATAATCAGCACAGTCATTGAAATCTGTTCTCTGTGGATCAGGCACGGCTCTAGGCTATCTAGGGATGCTTGTCACTGTGCTCCCAATTAAAAAAAAAAAAAACTGTCGACAATTTCATTAAATCCATTCAATGGCCTTTTAAAACAGTCTTCTTCTTCTTCTTCTTCTTCTTCTTCTTCTTCTTCTTCTTCTTCTTCTTCTTCTTCTTCTTCTTCTTCTTCTTCTTCTTCTTCTTCTCCTGTTTGTTTCTTTTTATTTTGTAAATGGGGAAACAGCCTCTGGGAGATTGGGCAAGCTGTTCATAGCCACACCACCATTAGTCAGCAGATCTGGGATTGGAAATGCTTGACCAAATTCATGATTGCTTTTCTTTTTCTTTCTTTCTTTCTTTCTTTCTTTCTTTCTTTCTTTCTTTCTTTCTTTCTTTCTTTCTTTCTTTCTTTTTTTTTTTTGGCCTATCTGCATTGTTTGAAACAAACAAACAAAAAAGAATTGCCTCGGCATTGCACAAAGTAACAAAGTGCAAGCAGAAGGAGCCCCAGAAGCCCCAGGAGCTAGCAGTCACACTGGGGCAGGGAGTTCTCTTAGTTTTGATTCTAAGGCAGGTGATTACTCTCTCTTCCTCTTTCAAGACTGGCTAGTTTTAAAAGAATTGGGGCAAAGGAAATGAAAGAAAGGGGAAAGAGGTGGGCCACTCCAGGCTATCAAGTTTTACAACTGGGCCTTTGTGTAAACAAAAGCTTTACCAGCTGAGGGAAATTAAAGTAGGGGAAGATTTGTGAACTATTGGCCCCTACCAGGTAAACCATAGAAAAAAAAATTCTCACAATGCAAAAGAGAGTGCATAGACTGTTTTATCAATGTAATCACTTTGAGAGAGACTTTCTGCCGCAGCAACCTCAGCAGGACAACTGTATGGAGGAGAGGGAAGTGATTCTGCTCCCTGTCGGAGGTTACTGACCATCAAGGCAAGGAGGGTGTGGCAGAAAAAAGCAGTAGGAAGCAGCTCCAGAAGGCCTGTGCTGTCTGGCTCCCTTTCTCTCCATTTCCATTAAGGTCTCTCAGCCTGTGGGACGGTTTCACCCACATTCAGGACCGGTCTCCCCCTTCTCCTCCCCCCCACCCCCGCCTCCGACGCCTTGCTGGACCTAGCCTCAGAGATTTACCCAGAGGCTTGCTCTGATTAAAGTTCTAGGCTTCTCCCATTCTTTCCAGTAGAAAATCACACATTGCCATTGCTTCCTGGGTAATGCCTTGAGATTTTCAAGCTTTTTTCTGCTTCGTGACAAAATTCAGGGCACATTTGCTTCGATTATGAGGAAGAGGCAGCCAGTGTCAGCCAGCTTCCTAGGCATCCTGGTGCAGAGTAGAGCAGAATATGGTTGAAGGGCTCAGGATGAAGGGCCTAAGAGTGGGTTGGATGAGGAATAGTTAACTGGTACTTGAGCCGGAATTCCTTTTGTACTTCCAAAGATGCTGGCCATTGCCAGACATTCCAGACCTCTTTTCCAAGCCAGCTTTAGCTTCAGAAAACCTACATTCTCTGTTAAGCAAAATTTAAGTGAGCTTGATAGTTTTTTTTTAAATAAATGAATTTATTTCTATATATTACATCATTTTTTTCTTGACATACACATAAAGGATATAGTCCTGATTTGATGTTTGCATATCTTTCACATAAGATGATTTTCTTATACAACTGGGAGACCACAATAGTTTCCCATATATAGAAACAGTTTGTAACAATTTAAAACTAAAATATAAGTTTGTAGAAGCAGGAAATACATTTTAAGATATTTAATTATAAACCAGGTATGGTAGTACATGTCAGTAATCCTAGTGCTTAGGAAACGGAAGATGGAGGATTACTGTGAATTCAAGGCCGCCTTGAAATTACACAGTAAAGTTCAAGGCCAGCATAGCATGCTTAGTGACACACAGCCTCAAAAATAAAATGAAATAACATTAAAATTTAAAAGCATGAGTGTTTATTTTTTAAAATATAAAGTAACTTTTAAAAGGTTACCTCGCTCCTACCACTGCAAAAATAAAATTGTTAATAAAGGGAAACTCAGGTTTCATCCTTTTGCTGTTGTTGGTTTTTGTTGTTGTTGTTTGGTTTCGTTTTTAGACAAAGTCTCATCATGTTGCCAAGGTTGCACTTGAACTGGAGATTTTTCCTCCCAGCCTTGCAAGTGCTGAGATTACAGTCACAAACTACCACACCTGGCTTCGAGAACATGATTTAAAATATCTCTAAATCATGCAGATGGTGGGAGACAGAAATAATTTTACAGCTGTGGGATTATAGTAGATGTAGCATTTGAAAAAATAAAAGCATTAAACTTGATTTTTAAAAAATAGAACATAAGCCTGTGTAGCAAAACTAAAGGAATCTCACCTTTAAGTAAAAGTCTTCCAAAGCAGAAAATGCTTGTATCTGAAGGAGTGTTTACAAACTATCTTGGACCAGCAAGATGGCTTATCAAGTAAAGGTGTTTGTGGCCAAGCCTCATTTTCTGAAACCTGGATTTGATCCCTGGGACCCATATGATGCAAAAATAGAACTGACTCCACAAAGTTGTCCTCTGGGCTCCATATATGTGTTGTGGCAATACACCACTACACAAATAAATTTAATTTTTAAAATTAAAAAATCAAAACTAGTCTTGGGAACCGGAGCTGGAGAGATGGCCCAGTGGTTCCTAGTTTGCTGCTCTTCCAGAGGACCAGAGTTCAGTTCCCATCACCCTTGCTTAGTGGCTTACAATCAACTCTTAACTCCAGCTCCAGGGGAGCAAACACCTTCTTCCGGCCTGTGAGGGCACCTGCACGTACATACGCAAACAAACACACAGACATTCAAAAATAAATAAATAGATAAGTAAGTAATAAGTCTTTCAAACAGGAACCCCATCCGCACGTGCGACGGCGGCTGACAGGGTGCAGCAGCAGGGCTGTCCTGTTGTTGGCTCACTACAGCATGAGGAGTGCACTTGCACTCCCGATTGACTCCACTGCCCTCCGTAGCCCTGCTGTCATTAGAGCTCTCTCTGCTGCTGAGGGTTGAAGGAGTCTCATATCACTCTGTTCTCCTGGCGCCTAGCAATACTGCTCTAGCCTCACAGCCCAGGGCCACGAATGTTCTCATTTTAATGACTGCCACGATTCGTATTTTCAGTCATGCTGTCTCCTCCAAACCCCCTATTTTTTCTCCTTTTTAAAATCATTTGGGTTTCATCGTTGGACTGTTTCCTTTCTCAGGAATGGCCCACAAGATCTAGATATTTAACTCACGTGATTTATGTCGGCCTGTGTAACCCTGGATTCCTCATCCTCAGCATTTTTAGGGGTCATCTATGCCTTTTCAGCCAGCAGATTCAAATTTGGTTCACTTTATTTCTTTTACACTTTACCTTTCTCATTTCGTTTTCTGTATCTTCTATTCTCTTCTACAGGAACATAAATATCACACATTGTGTATGGGGTGTTTATATGTATGTGTGCGTTTGTCTAAGCATTGAAATAAACAGGTTTGTAACTTTTCTGTGTGGTTTGCTCAAGCTAGCTTATCATACCATTCCATTTTCTTTCTTTTTCTCTATTTTGAAAAAGGTCATCTTCTATTCTCTAAGAAATATTTTTCTCAGCCCTGGAAAGATGTTAGCACTCCAGTTAGGGACATGTAAATCTGAGTGTAGTGGCTCACAGCAGCCTGTAACTTCAGCTCCAGAGGACACAACACCCCCTTCTGGCCTCCACAGGCAACTGCACTCACATGTGCACACCCATGGACAAACAAACACACACAGTTAAAATCTTTTTGAAGAAAAATATGTTTCTCTTTTCAAATATTTCTTTGTTTGTTTTTATTTTATGTGCATGAGTCTGCAGGCTTGCCTGTGATGCCTGTGGAGGTCAAGGCCCCTGGAACGGGAGTTACAGACAGCTGTGAGCTGTTCTATGGGTGCTGGAAACTGAGCCCAGATCCTTGGCAAGAGCTAAACCATCTGAGCCGCTGAGCTGCCTCTACAGTATGGATTCAGTGACTTCTATTCTATTATCTTCATGTAACTTTATTATTTTGGTGCAGGAACTCACTCCTAGAGCTCCGTGCATGCTGGGAAAACTCTACCACTAAAATGCATCCCAACCCCAGTGCTAAATTCTTGGCTAATCCATTTTCCATCACTATAACAAACTTCTAAGATGGAAACCTTATAAAGGAAAGGGTGTGTTCTGATTCACACTTTGAGGCTTTATTTTATGAAGTTGCTTTGAGCCTGTGTTGGCATTTTGTGGTGTGAGTGGCTGGGAGAACAAAGCCATTCATTTTGTGGTTCAGAAGAAAATGAAGTATTAAGAGACTAAAATCTGATGCTCAGCAGTTAATAATTCTTGAAGAGGACCCACGTAAGATTCCCAGCACCCACACGGCCGCTCACAATTGTTACTCCAGTTCTGGAAGAGCTGATGCCCTCATCTGGCTTCTGCAGCTTCTGCAGTTATTGTGGTTCACATACATAATGCAGGCAAAGCATACACATAAAAATTATATATTTTAATTAAAAAACTTTAATATTTTAGAATTTCCCTTGAGCCAATGCTAAAGGCAGTGACTGGAAAATCTCTCCCTGGGTACCTCCCAGCTTTCCATAGTGTTACTCTGAGGGTCTAGCCTCCAACACATAGACCTTGGGAAATGTTCAAGATTTAAAAAAAATACTTTTTCCCCTCTCTTTCTCTTTCTACAATTCTGCTAGGTCTCCTTATATTTCTTCACTTAGGTAGTAGAGCACAGAATGAATACCATGCATCCACAATGCATTTGAGTCAGTGAGGAGTTACTTTTCTAGTTTTCTCTCCTGATTTACTTAAGAAATTCCTCTTGGGATGTTTACTTGCTGTTCATTCATTCACTCATTTGTTTGTTTGTTTAATCTTTGCTTTGCTTTTGCTTTTTGAGACAGGCTCTCACTCTGTAGTGCTGGGTTTCCTAGAACTTGCAAAGTAGACCAGACGGGTGTCTAATTCATAGAGATCTGCCTGCCTCTGCCTCCTGAGTGCTGGGATCAAAAACATGCACCACCACACCCAGCTAATTTTCACTGAAAACTTCTGGGTTCCCATATTCTAGACCTGTTCGTTATCTAATTCTAAACTCAGGATAGTGTGTGTGAAACCAACAAACTAGACCACTCCATGGGTAGGAAGAAGGTTTACTGTAAATATGAAATTTCTGCAGGACTACCTCGCAGGTGGCAGAGAGAGAAATAGGCAGAGGCATTTGGGGAGTCCAGTGCTACAATGGCTACCTCTCAAGGACACCAAGGATAGCAGAAAGGCAGAGAAGAGTCTTGCCAGTTATAGAAAGCAGGTAGCTACAGGGAGGGAGCTCTGCAAGCCATTGCAGCTTGGGTGCTAGCATGATGCTTCGGTATGTGTTACAGGTGTGTGCTAATAGGAGCCAGATGCCCTACTAGCCAGAGATAACAGAAGATGAGGGAAGTGGCTTTTCCTGGTAGTCAGAAACCCATTTCTCAGCTTCCTGTGGGAGGCAGAGTTCAGAGCCCTGGTCCTGTGTCCCAGTAATCTTAGCACTGAGGAGGCAGAAGCAGGAGAATTGCCAAGGCCTGTTGGCCAGCCCTATAGCCAAATTGGCAAGGTCTAGGCTCAGTGTAGACCCAGCATCAGCAAATAAGATAGTGAGGGAATAAAGATGGTACCTGACATTACCCTCTGGCCTCCACCGACATGCACACACACGCACACATTTACAAAACAAATAAACACAATGTAACAAAGTATTTGAAATCGGATATGGAACAATCAGTCAATAGGATATTGGCTATTCTCTAGTTACCCATTCTAGGACCTAACTAGGCTCTAATTCTAATCTACTCACAAATTCAGGCTTCTACAAGATTCCATTTTGTCTGAACTTTGTCCCTAAAACTGCCTTCTCAGCTGCCTTCATAGGGCCCTCAGGCTGAAGGACAGGATATGGATCTTGGTCATAAACTCTACTTTTGACACCTGTTTACACACTTACATTATCTGTCCCCTGACCACAAACAGGGGACTGGCTCTGCCCTCCCGTAGGACACACTGACCCATCATCACTGTGCACATTCTTTTATTTTTATGTTCACTGTTATTTTTGTAGCCGTCCCAGTGATCTCAGAGACTGACGTTGATTTAGGGAATTACGTGATCCAGACACCAGTTGAACAAAAGAGTGAGCTGTTCATTCCAGGGTTATCAGCTTGTCCCCATGGGCAAAGGTGAGCAGACCTACTTTGTCTCATATTTAGTTGAAAGAAATGAATTTGAATGCTAAAGTCCTAATTACCACTCACTTTAGTTATCCACATTGAACTAGACCTTGAAGCATTAGTTCAAAGGTCTCTTTGTGTGGAGAAATTGAAGTCTGGAAAACAAACATACATTGAGATAACAGAATAGTTCAAATGGCAGTAAGACTTGGGCAGAGGCCATGTGCTCTAGAAGCTGGAGAAAGAGCTAGCAGGCACCTGGGGAAGGAGTTACCTCATGAGAACTCTGCTGCAACAAATGCGAGAATTCTAGGGGGCGCTGGAGGATGATTCAGTAGTTGAGAGAGCACACTGCTCTTGCAGAGTACCCAAGTCTCCCTCCCAACACCCAAGACAGGCTGCTTGCAGCTGCCCTTTTCTTCAGCTCTGGAGGATCTGATGTTTTCTTCTGGATTCTGCAGGCATCTGCAGCTACATATGAACATACATATATAGATCATTAAAAATTAAAAAAAAAATAGCTGGGCGTGGTAGCACATGCCTTTGTTCCCAGCACTTGGGAGGCAGAGGCAGGTGGATCTCTGTGAGTTTAAGGCCAGCTTGGTCTACAAAGCAAGTTCCAGGACAGCCAGGACTTCACACAGAGAAACCCTGTCTGGAAAATAAAAATAAAAATAAAAATAGACCTAGAGGCCCAGCTGCCCCCAGGTCACCAGCTCAGGCCAGCAGAAGAGACCCAAAGACCTGCTAGTGATGGAGGAGAAAGACATCCAGAGACCATGCCATGCCACACTGGGCAGAGAGGTAAAGATGCCCAGAGACCCACCTGCCTCCACGCCATGCGTCGTGGGTGAGCAGATGAAGCCCAGAGGCCAGCCTGCTGGCACAAAGCTCAGGTAAGCTGTAGACACATAGAGGCTAGCCTGTAGCAATGTCACACAGCATGGGAATGAAGGAGGACACTTAGAGCCCCCTACCTCCCCTCCCCCAGACGGAGCCACTACAATGTACAAGTATGTGGTAGAGAGATGGGAGAGGGAGAAAAGCAGAACAATCTGAGCATTATGAAGAGAGGTGGGACTGGAAAGGTGAGGGTGGAGAGGAACAGCTTCTTGTGAGTAGCCTGTCCTGCCACCTGACGCCACGGTGAAGTTCCAGTCCACGCTGCTGCTGAGGGCCATGTCTGGGTCTGTGGCCATGCAGCAACAGGGGTCTGTGGCTCATATTACCACTAAAGATCATGCAGATGTTCCTGGTCTGGGCAGCCACCTGGGACCATGTCGATGCCCAAGGTTGGTGCAGAGGTTAGTGCACCTGTCACCGGCTGCAGCACTCCAGATAGTGGGTCCTGAGCCTTGCCGGGGTAGCACAGTAGAGTTGGCCCTGGTGGGGTTGGTGCAGGTGAGCCGCCCCTGAGGGCCTGAGCTTGGGAGAGCTGCCCTGCCTCTCATCTGCCATGCCATAAGGTGGCCATGAGGTGGCCATGAGGTGGCGTGTGTGTAGGGGTGATATCCTTTCCCCTTGCCTCTGGCCACTTGCTGCAGTTGGGAGAGCTGGCCCTGCCCCTCACTGGCTTTAGCGCTTGGGAGAGCTGGCAACGAACATTTGCAAACAAAGATGTGTGGACAAAAGTGTATGCTGTGCGATTCACTGTGACATGCTACAGATTCCGTGAGGATATGCTTTCTATGCTTTGTTTTGTTTTGCTTATTTATTTTTTTAATTTTACTTTAAAATCTTTTTTCTTTTGGGGGGGAGATTGCAAGGGCAAAGGGCAGATACAAAGGAATGGGGAGATGAGTGGGACTGCAGTGCATGATATGAAACTCACAAAGAAATAACAAAAAGTTAAAACAAAATAAAATACATCTTAAGATCTATTTTTTTTTCCAAAAAAAAGTTAGAAGCCATAAGAAGTTTGAGGACAGGGAAAATGATTGGTCTACTGGTCTCTTGCTTTATTTTGGGGAAGTTTGAAGCACCAAAAGGGTTAAGTACTTTTCTTATTTTGGTTTTAAAAGGATTTGTAATGATGGGGGGGGGGAGTAGACGGAGCTGGACAGGGTGGGAATGGGAAATGAAGAATTCTGTTTCAGGTGAAGCTGAGTGGTGCGGAACACAAACGTGATGGGCTTGAGAGTCCCACATTTCTCATTTTCCAGCATATCTCTTAGATTCTCAAGGGTGTGTTTTAAAAGAAAAACATTAAATTTTGGTGGCAATAGCTCAGTCAGTAAAAATGCCTGCCATTTGATCCTCAGCATCCATGTGTGGGTAAAAAAAAAGGTATGGTGACACAAACTTGTAGGAAGGCAGAGACAGGTGAATTCAGGGGACATGGTGGCTGGTCAACCTAATCAGTTAGCTCCAGGATCCAGGGAGAGAGCCTGTCTTAAAAAATAAGGCCTGACATGATGAGATATCCCTTTAATCCCAGAAGTTGGGAGACAAAGGTAGGTTTAAGGCCAGCCTAGTCTACATAGTGAATTCTGTCCAAACAGGGCTATACAGTGAGACACTGTCTCAAACAAACAAAAAAAAAAATCAACAAAAACAGCAATACAAGATGAACAGTTTCTGAAGGACACCCAAAGCTGACATCTATGTGTGCATGTGTGTGTGAACCTACACACATACACACACACACACACACACATGCATCTACACACACATGAGCACATACACACCTGTACGTGTACACACAAAAATATTAAAATTTGAAGCCAAATTAATCAATGTTTCTCTTCGATGGGTTATGTTTTCTGAATCCTAAGAAATCTAACCTGAGATCACACTGATATTCATCTACATTTAAGGGGGATGCACATGTCTTCTGGGAGAGTCCTCAAACTCTTAGACTCCTTTGCACACATTAACTCGATGACTGCAAACACGTCACACACACTCAGTGCCCACTGATATTTCTGAATGAATGCTCAGCATGCAGCTGTCATGACTCATATCCACAAACACTCACATGCTGAAGCCTTAGCCCCGAGCACAGCTATGTTCTGAACTGAGATGTGGATCATGAGGGCTCTGACTTCACAGATTGTGTTAGCCAGTTGGGTTGTGTTGTTTTTATTTCAGTTCACTGTGACAAAAGCCTCAAAGCAAGCATCTTAAAAGGTTCCCTTCTGTCCCCTCCCAGTCACAGAGGTTTCACTGTGTGGCTATTGCTTTTGAGCTGTGGTGAGGCAGAGAGTCAAGGTGCAAAGCGATAGAGAAGCAGATCGATCGCTTCATGGTGGCCGGAAGCGGAGGGTGGGGATGAGGGAGAAGATGCTCAAAGGCATTCCCTCAGGGGCCCACCTTCAGACACCAAGGACTTTCCCTTCAGGAGCCAATCACCTCTCAGCTATCAGCTGGGAACCAGGCTTTTAACACACGAACCTTTGATGAGACATTTCATATCAAGACCACAGAATGGAATGTCTGGGTCTCAGGCTTTCTTATGGAGAGTAGGCTCTTTCCAGACAGCATGAGTTAAGCAGTTTTGCTTTGCCACATGCTCTTGACATGAAGCTCTTCCTTGTGAAAGGCCCACAGCAAGGGAGCCAAGTGACCATAGGACCAGAGCCACAAGTTCGGGTATTTTTATTTTTATTTTTCACAGCGATAGAGCGCTAGCACACAGCATCTCCTTCACTGTCTTGTGCCTGGATCATCTCCTATGAGTTAGGCAGGCTCCTGCACAGCGCCCTCTGCAGGCCAAGATTTCTCCTGCTTCTGTCTTCCCATACTCTGTGGTCTGGTAGATTGTAATTTGACACAGTATTCGAGCAAGCCAATTATGATAACTCATGGGATGATGATGGCATTGTTAATAATTGACTAAACCTCTTTCCAAATGCTTCACCATATCTTAACTCAATCCTCAAATCCCTGAGAAAACATGACATCTAACTTGGAGAAGTCAGTCAGCTCCAGGGCACCATGAAAGCGCAGTCACTGTTATCACTGTAATAACCTGCCATAACTGGACACCGAGGGCACAAGTCACAAGATAATACCATATTGAATGTTTTCTTTCCCCCCCTTTCTTTGGTGGAGGTGGGGCTCAAGACTAGGTTTCTCTGTTAAGACTTGGCAGTCCTGAGCTAGCTTTGTAGACCAGGCTAGCCTCGAACTCACAGAGATCCACCTGCCTCTGCCTCCCTGAATTCTGGGATTACAGGTGCGTGCCACTGCACTGGGTGAATACTTTTTTCCTTCCATCACGTGCTTCTCCAATCTCAGCTCAGACTCCTAACCCTAAGGTGTTATAAGTGGGGCCTTAGGACAGAGTTGCTCACAGGAGGCATCATAGCCACATGGGTTGAGAAGCAATCTGCCCCACTCAAAGCCCATGGTAGGCCACAGAGCAGCAGGGTTGTGTAGTTTGTGTGAGGGGTAGAAGAGTACATAACTAAGGGGACGGACTAAAGTCCAGCTTGCTTTGTTTCCTGCAGCCTTGTGGCTGAGTTTCCCGTGGAAAGGAGCAGCCTTATTTCAGTTTCTCTGAAGGTACCGTATATGGTAGCAAAGGTCTTCTCTGGGCATAGCTCCCATCTCTAGGAGAATTTCAAGCAATATGCCTTTGCTAAGCTAATCATCACAATCTGTTCCCTTGGCCATGGTGGCTGGTTGGCGCAATGAGTACATAACTCACACCAGGCTATTTCTGGCCAATCAGGCTTCATTTGGAGGCGTTTGTGTGAAGTCTATGGACCTTTTCCTGGGTGTTCCATCTATCTTAGTAGATGAAGCCTAATAAGGAGGCTAATTCCCAGAAAAGCAGCCATAAATTGAAGAGAGGAAACCCCGGCCCAGGACTTACTTGAGCTGTTGGTCTGTTATAGGTTATAGGTCTGATTATTGGTTATTATCCTCAATCTATTTTTATGAATTATGGAAAAAGAAAGACACGATGCCCAACATCCCCCTGCCTCTGCTCCTAATCAGCTTTGCCCTTCCCTCACAGCGCTTGTCACCTCTTCATGCTTATTTCTTTTATTTGTTCCCTTTATTTATCTGCCTCCCTCATGTCTCTCTGAAACCCACAACCCACAATGGCAAACAGGAGCATCTTTGTTTATTGGTAGGGGTTGGTCTGGTGCTATGTATTTTGATGCTAATTACTGGCCCACAAGGTCTGGTTGCCTCACATTCACCTGTCCTTGTTGTATATACCTTGCCCAAGAAATTATTCCTGCTTGACCAATAAAAAAGCCTATACCTGAGCAGGGCTGAGTTGAAGGTGGGTGTGGTTAAAGTTCAGGGGTTTGGGGACAGAGGATCATGGGAGAAGAAGCAGAGTGGTACTGGAAGAGGAAGGAAGGAAAGAGCCTCGATGGGTTAATGTGGAGAGAAGCACATGGCATGGACGGAGGAAATTGGCCTGGATAAAGAACATTAACAGGTACTTTGAGATTATGGATGGGAAGTAGCCCAGGCAGAAATGATTAGAGCAGGTGGCATGGGTTGCGAGCTCGGGAGATAAAGATATCTTAGGAAGTACTACCTGCCATACCCCAGGTAAAAGAGAGGTATTCTAAAGCTCTATCAGGTGTCTGTGTCTTTTATTGATTGTGATAGCAGGTTGGATAATACTGACATAATAGTTATAGGGCTAATAACAAACACTATTAGACCATCCTTTTGAATTAACCACAACGGCTTGTTGATGGCTTCTCAGCATCCAATCATCAGCTTCTGTTACCCAGGCGTACTCCGGGAGATATGAGGGATGGCATACCTGCCTGAATGCCTAAGGATGACTGAAATTTTGTATGCATAGTGGCAGATCAGCACAGCTCCAGAGTTAGCTGTGCATGAGCTCCCGTCTAACAAAGGACAGCCTTTTGTCCGTGGGGAAGGACGCCCATCATCTGTGTGTGAGAGCATGCCTGTGCCCGGCATTGCAGAAATTTCAGGAGGGTACTTGTTCCACAAACACTGCCCCCAAATGGCAGTGATCTCCATGCAGAACTACCTCAAACCCATTTTAAGAGCTTTTCACGTGCTTACAAGAATACACTTTTATCAGTTACTGTCTGGATTTTTATTTTGTTTCTCTCTCCTTTGCAGTTGTGGGGATGTAAATGGATTAGGAGGGAAAGCGGACCCCGGTTCTTTCCCAGAAACAATGAGTTTTTCTGTTTTGAGGAGATATTCTTATCTGTGAATCCTTTACATTCTAGTTCTCACGGCAACGATGCAGGGTCTGCTGGTTAGGTTCTATGTGGCTTCCTTCAGCCTGCACTCTCCACTTACCTACCGTCTCTCCCCAGGAATCTGATGTGTCTAGTTCTGGGGAAGTGGTCTGTCCAAGTGCCTCTTTGGAGTGGATGGTTGTCATTTCAGCGAAAATGACCCTTCTGCATGCAACTGTCACCTCCTCTGAGACCTCATGACTCCAACTTACTTAGTGGTTGACAGGCCTTATTAGAGTAATGCACTAATTATTGCTGATGCTTTCCTCTTTAACAATAGAAAGAGGGGCTTCATCCATTACCCCTTTCCTCTCCTCTCTAACCCTTCCTTCAGTTTTCCTTCAGCCAGCCATTGGACAACTCTGGGTATAAAGGAGCTTTTCAGATCAGGGAAGCAAGCTGTGCTCACTGCTTGGCCATGTCACCAGGATAAAACAAGTGCCGTCCAGGCCACACAGTCTTTCTTCTTGGGTGCATTTCTCTCTGATAGACATGGTCATGATCACCGTAGCCCTTCTTAATAGCCAGCAAGTCCTGTTTTCTTCTCCTACTGCCCTGCAGATGCATGACCTGGGGTAGGGGTGGGGATGCTGTGTTTTACGGTTCAATGATCTCCTCATAATTGGAGCAAACATGCTATAAGGAATCTCAAATTCTGAGCAAATAGAACTGAGCACCGTCACAGAGCTTGTTCATGGCAGAGAAAAGGCAAAGCCCAAGGCCTCCAGGTCACTGGAGTCCACTGCGCCATCTGTGACTGTCAACTCACCATAGTCCAGAACTCACAACTAAGCACCCCTCCACTTCCTCCACCTTGCTCTGAGCCTGGCATGTACACCATTTACCTCTTTTGCTCCAGCCAAGTGCTGCCAGAGACACGGGAGGCAGGGATCCGCTTCAGACTGGCAGAGACTCAACTGTTAAACCTTTCATGGCAAGAGGGCAACAACAGGAAAGTAAGGAGACATGTGTGGGCAACAGAGGGTGGTTACAGAGTTTGAAGCGGACAGAAGCTCACTCTTGGCTGTTTTTTGGCTCCAAAACTTTACTAGTTTGACAGAAACCCAGTGGTCAGGAAGCACATTTCTAGTTGTAGGAGACAGTGAGAGGGAAGAAGAGTACCAGAAAGAAGGGAATACTGAGACCAGAAGCGGCTGTCCCACCGTGCTAAGTTCTCTGAGCCCGATAGTCAGTGCACTGGAGGCTGTCCATGCTAGCTGCTGTGTTTACTCTCTGAGATAATGATTAAATCAGCTACTAGGTTGGAGGGAAGCAGAAAGAGTTTTATGAAAGGCTGGTAGATGCTTGACTCTTGCTCTATGGCCTGTACTTGCATAGGAAGTGTCGGCGTGTGTTGCATTCATTTTTGTTCCAAGTTAAAAATTCTGTAAGAAAATAAAGACATTTAAACCGAGTTAGTTTAGTGCTGGGTTTACCGGAGTTATCTGTGTGTTTTTCTTGGAGTCCTGGGCCAGGGCCAGTGGTGTTTACACCATGTGTCAACACAGGTAGGACATAGTATTGTTTAGTTCAGTCATCCAGCAATTGCGAGCTGCCCAGCTCTCTAGCTGTTGCTCTGCAGGGAATTTGTAGATATTGTTGATACTCAAATCAACAGACATAGAATAAAGCACATCACCCTACAATATGTGGGTGGGTGGGCCTCATCTAATAGGTTGAAAGCCTTAAGAGAAAGGGCCTTCTGAAGCAGAAAATTCTGCCTCTGA
>CM053744.1:95280426-95323334 GCA_028658305.1 Pachyuromys duprasi
TGTGTGTGTGTGCATGTGTGTGTGTGCATGTATGTGTGTGTGTGAGTAAGTATGTGTGGCTGACCTTCAAATCCACCTCCCATCTTCCTGCAGAAGTGCTGGGATTACACACACACCACCCTGTCCAGCTCTGCGTGGGTTCTGGGATTCAAACTCAGCAAGCCGTCTCTCCAGGCCCCACCTGGGTTTCCTTGTGTCTGCAGCCTGTGTCTTGGCCTGATTGCCGAGAGCCAAAGTGAAACAAAACGCAAGGTATGGAACAAAAAGACTCAGGCTCCCAGTTCTATCAGATAACACAGGCTCCTTCAGTGTGGGGGCCTGCTGACAGGAAAGGATTTGAGAACTTCATCCAGTGAACCATGAAGATGCAAGGGACCTAGGGAAGCATCTGGTCAACCTCTTCCCCAAAGCTGGCTAAAGGGCAGACATGGGAGGTCTCTTATCATAGGTATGGGAGTCAATGGAATGTTTTCTTTTGCCTGTTGATTTTTATAGCTTTGAATCACTCTTCTTATTTTTTAAAAGAATTATTTATTTGTGTATATGAGCACTCTATTTGTATGTATGCCTGCACGACAGAAAAGAGCATCGGACAGAAGAGGGTATCAGATCCACTGGTTGCTGGGAATCAAACTCAGGTCCTCTGGAGGAGCAGCCAATGTTCTTAACCGCGGAGCCATTTCTCCAGCCTGAGCCTCTCTTACAACACAATTTCTACTAAAATGAAAACAAAATGCCCACCTTTTCTTTGGTTGACTCTAGGTTCCAGCTGCTTCCTGGGGTAGCTCATTGTGGGTTTGGGTAGTACTAACTATTCACATTTTCCCCTTAACTTGGGTGAGCAGGCTTGTTTCAGCAGACTGTACCTATGGATTTGCCCGTATTCTGGCTAAATCGCTTTGCATAGCAGCGGTTGGTCTAGGCGTGGCCTAAGAGATTCCTTCCCCAGCCTTTGGCCTCTGATGGCCTCTGTCATAGACTGCCCCCCCCCTGCCTCCCTCCATTGTTGGTATATTGATTTGTCAAAGACTGCCGGGTGGGTTCAGAGGTTGACAAGTTGTGTGTCGAGGCCACTGTCCTGTAAGGCAGTGTTGCTGGGTGAAAGGAGGGTTGGGGAGGAGGACAAGGATGCCCCTTTTGCTTCTAATAGGTTAAAGGATGGAGCTGCAGCTTGGGGAGAGGGAATGGGTGCAGGGAACTTACTCTCCTTGGGATTCAGTTCAACACAGTGCCTGGCTTCGCTCTTTGTCTTGGAATTCCAGGGCCTGTACTGGGGTGTGGACCCATCAACCCATTGCCATAACTGTTTCTGCAATGACAGAAAACGGAGGGGATATGCAACTCAGTCCGCTCACCTGTCCACAGCTACTCTGGGCCCTCAGCCCCATGAAATGTGTTCCCTGGGGGCAAAGGATAGAAACGTATGAAGAAGCAAAATTAGAAAAGCCACCTCTCCATTCAGGAATGGAGGAAAACATCACCGGCGTTTTAGCATATTCACTTCTGATGGAAACATGGTTATCATTGTACTAAAAGTACTATGCTCTTTAAAATATACATTCACGTCTTTGTGTTGCTTTCTAACCCCTCCTTTAACATAAGGAGGTACCATAGTCTATCTTAACAACTTCCTATTGACTTCTGAGTATATTGTTTCTCATTTCCAATTATTATGAAAAACTGTACTATGACTGCCTTTGTTGAGAATCACTCTGTGTTCTCAAAATTGTTTTCTCATAATATATTCCAGAAGCAGAATAAATGGGCCAGAGGATGTACCTGTTTTGAGGTTATCAATACCCACTGGCAAAGTATTTTCCAAAAACTGCCCACTTGTCCAAATTTACATCCTCACTGACTGAGCACAAGGACAATATAGTCTATATTATTCATTATACAAAGGAAAATGTTGTAATCTAAGTTAAATTATATCATTTAATTTGCATTTCCTTGATTATTAGATATAGGATACAAATGTTTTAGAACATTTGTCATTTGTATCTCACAGTCATACATGTAAAAAAAATCCAACTACAAAAATGTCTCTCAGAAATAGATGCAAATATACAGCTTGTCTCTCAATGCAGTTTTGATTGACAACAAAGTAAATACATAAAAATGAAAAAAAAAATTGGCCAGGCGGGGTGGCTCATGTCGTTAATCGTAGCACTGGGGAGGCAGATCTCTGAGTAGGAGGCCAGCCTGCTCCATATGGGGAGTTCCAGGTCAGCCAAAGCTACATTGCGAAACTCTGTCTCAAAAGGGAGGAGCTGGGGAGACTGCTCGGCTCTTACGAGTACTTGGCGCTCTCACGGAGGGCCCAGGCTTCGTTCCCAGCACCCACATGGCAGCTCACAACTGTGCTACCCCAGTTCCAGAGTACCTGATACCTTCTTCTGGCCTCCCAGGCACCGGGCACATACATACATGTAGGCACACACACACACACACAGAAATATATGAAAATAATTTTAAAAGTAAAAATTGTGAAAGTCAAATAAACGCCATTTTAAGCAAATAACTGAATAACAGTTATAGCAAAAAAATAATAAAACAAATAAATTCACTTGTTTTTCTGCAATACTCAACATGGAAAGCATTGTACAATTCATAGGCAATTGCCAAAGGGTGTCTACATGTTAATGGAATAAGGTAAATGAACCCTGGTGTCTCCAGCAGAATCAGTAGGTACAGATGCCCCAACCCAAATCCATAAACACAGGTACCACGTGGCACTTCTCACAGTCAAGTGCCAATGGATAGAACAACAAGGGTCCAGAGAAAATAATTAAGAATGATGCAAAAGTGACAGAGTCTAAGAAAAAGGTTAGCTGAAAGTTTAATCAAGACCTAGTGGCAATTAAATTAATTTGGATCTTTTAGAAGATCAGCCTGTATTTTTTCTAACCTCCCCCTCTCCTTTGTCTTTTTGGGGAGGGCTTGAGAAAATTAGTTATTTTGTGTCTGAAGATCAAGGAGGACCTTAATTAAAAGTTACACAAAATGGAGCTATTTAATTGTTTCTTCCACTGAGGGCAAGAATGGGGTCCCTGACCTTCAGGCCTTGGCTTTCATCATTGGTGGTACTCGGCTGGAAGGCTTCTACTTGCATCCTGTTTGTAGGCCAGGAGGCCACTTCTCATGAAAGGGTTACCATCCTGGGTTTCCCAAGAGACTCTGTGGGCCAACCCTGGGGTTACCTTCTGTGGGTCATGCAGGCCAATCCACACAGGCAGGTTTCTTTGATACCCAGTTATGTACTTTGATATGACGAGGGCTTCCTTTGGATTCAAGACAGATGCCAGATGGGATCCATTTCCATGTGATTGACACTCCAGCTGCAAGGAGAGGTCCTATTAATGATGCCATATGCACAGCTCTCTCCTTGGAGCCCTAATGTGCCAAGCAGGATGGCTTCACCCCTGACTCCCACTCCAGAAACTGGGTTCTAAACCCATGGGTGATTTCTGTCACCAGAGAAGACAAAGGACCACAGTGTCAGGTCTCAGAGGAAGAGGTGGCTTGCAGGAGATTTAGGGCCAGAGCTAACAAAACACTTCATCTCTCTGAGGCACAATTTCCTTATAACTATGGAATCTGGGGTCTCTTCCTCTCGCCTTCATGCTCTTCTCTCTCACTTTCTCTGGCCCCAATTATTCAGGACTCCACTCAGTAAGACATTTTGCTCCCTGAATTATCTCTGCTACTTCTCTTGGTCTAATCAAAAAGAGATTATTTTTGCTTATACTACAATGAAATTTTCTGTTTCGATGTCACAATCAAGCATTTCTCTCACACATCACTTGTTTGTTGAGGGCAAGCATCCCTATGTAGCCAAGGCTGCCTCAGATATTCATGACCACCCTGTCTCAGCTCCCAAGAGCTAGGATTGTAGGTATGCTCCACCACAAACCGTCCTCTCACAGATTTGGAAGTCAGAGAACATGGGCTGACAACTCATTAGCTGGCACATGGTAGGTACTTCACTCTTGCTCCTGTCCTTTCCTTATTGAGTTGCACACAAGAAGCTTGAGACTATTCTGGTCCTGGATCATGCCACATTGTATCTATATGTGTCAATCAGTCACAACCTAGAGAGACAGCAACATCAATTTTCTACTTACTTGGCCTAGATATTTGGATATATCTTATGCATAGCTGGAGAGAATAAAATCCAGGAGTGTGACGGTTGTGTCAAATGAGGACACCTCATTTTTCTACTTCTTTGCATTTTGCCTGGCATTCTGGAGACCTGTTTCAGGTATTTCCACATCGCTCTCTCTGGTAAGCCTCATACAGGAATTCAGTTATTCATTGCACAAGTCCCTCAACTCTTTCATGCTCCTTTGATCTGCGCATTTATAGCTTTCTGGGGGTTCATGGCTACATCCTACTCACTCTGTGTCAATGCAGCCCACTGCAGGTCCAAGCACACATACATCATCAATGCTCACACAATCGAAGGAGTTGAGCACACCTCTCCTCTGCATTTCAACCATGAGGCTTCTCCTGGGAGCCCAGGAAGAACCCTTAAATTTAAGTTAAATATGATCAGGTGCTCCAGTTAGCCCCTTCCTCTAAAAGAAACCAACAGCCCAGACTTCTTACCTCAGCATCAGACCAGGCTCCTAGCCTCCGGAAGTATCCATAGCAGTGGGACCTGTAGTAAAACCATCCCGAAGAACAGCTGGGTCTCAAGACAGCTGTACAGAAACAAAAGGCAGTTACAGACTGTGATGTCAAAAACCTGTCAGTACAATGATGAGGCAGTTTTTAGAGCTAGTACACCTTGTATAAAGGGAAGAGTCTCTCTCAGAAGGACCCTGATGAGTTGCTAGAAATGTATACTAAATGGGGCTGGGGAATCTAGGTAAGTTGATGGAATGCCTGTCTTGCATGCACAAAGCCCTGGGTTTGATTCCTAAGACTTCACACACCAGATGTGGTATGAATGTCTGTAATTTTTACTCAGGTTATGAAGTAGAAGAATGAGGAATTCAAAGCCAACATTGGCCACATCATGAGTTTGAAGACAGCCTGGACTACATGAGATTCTGTCTTAAAACACACACATACACACAGATAAACAGACAGACAGAGAGAGAGACAGACACACAGAGACAGAAAAACAGAGACAGGGAGAACAAAATAAAACAAACAAAAATTATTATTGCTCTTCTCCCAGACTTCATCAAAGAATCTTTTACTAGGGTGGCTACTTACTGGAAAGGGGGAAGCAAGCTTTCTGGGAACACTCTGAACAAACAGCAATTCTAAGAAACCCAAACATCGCTGTGGCCCAGCTGTCAGAGAAGGAATTAAGGAGTCTTGTAGCCATTGAAGTTTGGGCTCTGTTTGTGCCCTGAGGCCTCCATGCCAATCAGTGGCTGCATTTCTACAGTGGACCTGCTCAAGCGACGGGTAGAATGACCCAGCAGGACGTTGTTGAGTAGACAGAGACATAACCTGGGAGTTAGGGGCATTATTAGGAGAAAAAGCCTTTCTTGATGTGGATGGGGTAAATGGCAACGTAGCTGGAAAGTGATCGTCAACGGGTTCTGCATCAACAGCGAGGAGAGGGGACTTTTTTTATATTTTAGAGAAAAGGAATGGGCTGGAAATGGAGGCAGGAATGTGTCTGGTGTGTGCAGAAGTAGCAGGCCTCTAAGTTGGCCTTGAGTATAGGAGATCTGTAAAACAAGCATGGCCATCAAGAATGAGAGAGGCCTTGTGGCAAAGGAGGCTGTGACTCAGGAAGGCTCGAATTTCCTACTGGTCAGCTGGCAAATGCCTCTGCCTCTGGAGCTGGAAATTGATAAAGAATAGATGAATAGAACCGAAGAAGGGCTGATGACCAAAAGAATACTAGGCTAGCAGTCTGAGTCCTGTGACAATGTGTCTGCATACCTACACTCTAGATCAGTGCAAAGGTCTTCCACAGTGATGTCCACAGACTAGAGTTGTTCTTAGTGTGTTTATCTTCGACCAGTCAGATGACTACCTCACTCATTTACCCCACCTTTTGTACTGTTTCATCTACTGCCTATAAATCCCCAGGGCCTTCACACAGATTCCAAATAAGCTTTCCTCTCTTCTCTCTTCCTTCTCCTGTCTCTCTTTCTCCCTCCATCCTTCCCTCTCCTCCTCATTCCTCTCTTTCTTTCTTTCTTTTTTTTTTTTTTTTGAAACAAGATCTCAAGTAGCCCAGACTGGTTGTGAACTCACTATGTAGCTGAGGATAACTTTGAACTTCTGATTCTCCTGCCTGAACCTACCAAGTGCTGCAATTACAGGCATTGCGACCTTCTCAGTTTTACAAAGCAGTGGGAGGTCAAACCCAAGTCAAACACCTAGAGGGTGTGCATGCTAGTTACACCCTCTAGCAACTGAGCCGTGCGACCAGCCCTTGCTCATTAGCACTAAGAAGCTCTCTCAGCTCAGGCTTCTTGCCCTCACTAGCAGCATCCTCCCAGGCACCAGCCTCAGCTGATTTGGAACAGGATGCTTCTTACAGATTTAGATCCATTGCATATGTGATTGAATTTGCCAATGATGGATAATCGCTAACTGAGCTAAGGAATGGGAGTAAAGTAATTATTTTTCTCAAAATAATTACCTGACAAAAGCAACTGGAGAAGAAAAGGTTTTATTTTAGCTTGAGGGGGGGGGGAAAGCTTCGGTTTCCTCAGGGCTTTGTGAATTGCTATAATCCCAGCAGGAACACGAGGTAGCAGTTGATGTCCCATCTCCAGTTAGGGAGCAGAGTGAGATGCATATTGGTGCTCAGCTCATTTCCTTCTCTTTATTCAACCCAGGACCCCAGCTCATGAGATGGTGCTCCCCATATCCAGGGTGAACATCCCTTCTGCACTTAAACTTCTCTGGACACACCCAAGTGCGTGTCTCCTAAGTAATTCCAAATTTAGTCAAGTTGACAATGCAGGTCACAAAAAGGCTCCGAGGATCACCTGACATATACTGACACCAAGTAGTAAAGACCCTCATTTATTTCTCCCATTAGAAGAACGGACACAGTTTTACATGATGTAAGTGGAAACCATTTAATTCCACTAGCCTACCAAGTGTGAGGCATGAGGCTAAGCAGTTTACTCATGCTTTGTTTTTATCAAAATAAATCAGAAAGATGAAACAGGACAGGTGGTTACCGGACCAAACATCTCACACTGTGAATAGCAGAGCTACTCTTAGCCAGGCGTGGTAGTGCACGTTGTTGATCCTAGCACTCTAGAGGCAGAACTCTCTGCGTGTTCGAGGCCAGCCTGGTCTACATAATTGAGGCAAGGTCATCCAATGCTACACAGAGAAACCTGCCTTGAAAAATACAAAAAGAAGAAGGCAGAGGAGGAAGAAGAGAAAGTTACTCTTTAGATTCAGTTTTATGGCTTGGAAAAAAAATTCCATGTTTCTACCAGGAACCCTTCCAATCTTTAATTTATAAATTTGTAAAATGAGAAGTTAGAAACTTGATAATAAATAGTTACAGAGTTGAGAGGCCTCAACTTTTTTATGAGAAGAAAAAAAAGCAAAGGAAATTTAAGTTTTGAGTTTGACATTAATATTTTTCTTTTGCTAAAAAGAAAAAAAGTGCTGGGAATGCATTCAAGCCCCGATGAAACCAAAGGTTTTTTTTTTTCCTCATAGAAACTGAATTGTGAAAGTATATAGCGTTGGAAACCAAAAGCTTTTTTTAGGGAGAATTATGCTGGTGAGTTTTATGTCAACTTCACACAAGCTAGAGTCATTCGAGGAGAGAGAACCTCAGTGGAGAAAGTGCCTCCGTAAGATCCAGGAGTAAGGCTGTAAGGCTGTGGAGTGTATCTTTCAAACTGTATACCAAAAAAACCCTTTCCCCCCTGAAGCTGCTTCTCGTGGGGTATCGCAGCAACGAGAAACGTAACCGACACAGGAAGCATACCTTTTAACCTAGTGCTCGAGAGAATGTTTCGGAAGACAGGCAGCAGAAGCCGAAAATCTCCAACCCTAAATTGTGAGGGTCTGGGAGCTGGTCACATGGATAATCCTGTACAGCCCCCTGCAATTGAGTGTGAGGACCGGCCCCGCAAGACACTGTGCTCCACCACAATTCACTCTGTTTTCTCACGTGGCCTGGAGTGAAGAACAGATCCTCCCCCACCATGGCATTCCAGTCCCCTGACTTGAGATGGCAAGAGCGGCCATCTTGGGTCACAAGAGGGGTATCCAGGGGTTCAGAGTACAGAGACCGAAGATGCCTCCAGCCAGGCAATCAATCCTCTGTCTCTCCCATTAGTCTCTCTGCTTCTGTGTCTGTGTGTGTGCACCGAACTCTCTGTCCTTCCAGTTCATCTGTCTCTTTTGCTTCTTTCCATGCCTTTGTGCGCCACTTTTGCTCCGTTACCTGGCATTCTCGCCTCCTGTCTGCTCTTCTCCATATTTCTTTCTCACCTTAGTTTAGCATTAGTGTAGCTACGGATACACGCACGCGCCCCCTGGTGGGAGCATCTCAGCCCCTAGAAATGTTTCCAACTGAGCCCCTGAGCTGTGCCTTCCACGGTGCCACACATTTACCCAGCATTCCTTGGTACCAGGTCCTGCTCTGGGCAGTTTACTAATACTCTAGAACCCACCCTCGCCTGCATTACGTAGTTCCTGATATTACTACCATGTCCCAGATAAACAAGGCATAAAGAAGATGTTGTACTTCACATTCCCACAGCAAATAAGAAGACAGATATGATCTAGACATCATGGCTCTGAGTTGGGGCTCCAGGCGTCTTAGTCATGCTCAAGCCATGTTTAAAAAACAAAAACCTGCAAGCTACTCATTTATTCAGACTTCCCTATTTAACAGCCAGACTCTCCCTAAGAGATGGGAATGGGTACTGATCGTCCAGATAAGGAAGCTTGCTGAGGCCACTCCTAGACAGGAGTGGAGAGCCACGGATTTCTCCGCAGCCTCGGGTCTTTCATGTTTCTACCAAGGGTGCCACCGTTCCTTATTTCTGGGCATGGGGTGACATGAAGGGACAGGTCCTAGCACCTAGGCTCGGCTCCTGCAGTGGTCTTTCTACTCTCCTAACTCTGGTTACCTGTCTGCACAAGGAATTAACAATGCACACTTTCCCCACAGGGTTACCTGGAAGGTTCGTGGGATAATTTGTACATAAGGCATTATGGTTAGCATGTGCATTAGTGGTGAGCATTGTGTCCAGCACACAGTAGTGTTGGGTAAACGACAGCTGGTTAACAATATAGCTTTCTTGGGTGATACTGGGGATTGGTCTGGTGCACAGTGGAAAGGCCTTACCACTGAGCTTTAGAGATATACACTAGCCTTGAGGCTTTTTTCTTTTCCTAAACCTGAGACAGGGTCTATTTAAGCTTCCAGAAATTAGGCCTTGAACTCTGTGTAGCCTAGGCAGGTCAGGCTCTGAGATCACTCTGTACTGTTCTCCGGAGTAGCCAGGATTCCAGACATGTATCACAAGACTAAGCAAGAGTTATAACTAATAAAAATTATCACCTTTATTATCATAACTGGGTAGAATATTTCTGAAGATATTAGCCAGATGCAGTTTCTATTGTCTCTAAATGTTCCTCTGTTTCTCCTCATTGAGGCCCAGGCAGGCACAGGCCAAGGAAAGAAACCGTTGTGCATACAACAGAACTATGATCTTGGCCATCAGCCTCTGCTGAAAGAGACAGTCAATTTCCAAGTTCTCCACAACTATTTTAAATTCCAGATTAGACTTTTTCCATAAGCTTTTCCACAAAGAATATATGGGATCCGTCTTAAGCACAGTTCTCAGGAATGTAACAATAAACAGAAAGTTTTTCTACAGCTGGGAGGAAGATCTGCCTGGAAAAGAGCCATGGAAGGACTCATGGTATATGTTTTGGCTCTATCTACTCCTGGGGAGAGACCCAAACAGATTAGGGAAGTCCTGGGAAAAGAGTTGGAGAGTCTTATCTCATTCTCCAGAATATAGCCAGGGTAAATGTCAAGCCCTTAAAAGAAGCCAGAGGTCAGGGTA
This sequence comes from Pachyuromys duprasi, assembly GCA_028658305.1. Classification (NCBI taxonomy): domain Eukaryota; kingdom Metazoa; phylum Chordata; class Mammalia; order Rodentia; family Muridae; genus Pachyuromys; species Pachyuromys duprasi. The sequence goes on from CM053744.1 coordinate 95,290,461, forward strand.
GCCTCTAAGCAGCATATAGAAATGGTTGGAAGGCAGCAGGGCCTGGGGGCAGTTCCCAGCGTCCTCTACATTCTTGCAGGGTGCAGAAATGGTGGTTGAATTCTTGGGGTCCTGAGAAGCCATAAATGGTGAGAGATTTGGTGGCTGGAGGCAGGTGTGGAGTTAGAGGCAGTGAGTATCATATAAGGCCATGTCAAGCTTGGGCTATGGCAAGGACCGTAGGCTTCAACTGAGGACCCAAAGGCTCTGCTTCTCTCCATATTTCCTTGCATTAATTCACCCCCTTGGCCAAGCTCATCCAAGAAGTCTTAGGCCTCAATGGATCTGTTAATGGCCTCTTCTCAACTGAAGTGAAGCGCATGCAAGCAAGTCTTACACCGCCACCTCCAACTCCTCGTGAGGCTGTGAGGGTCTGTGGAAAATGACCAAGGTCAGGAACTGGCCAGAGTTCCAGTCCAGCAGTGTGACTTTGGGCAACACTGTCTTTCTCTGCCCTTGTTTTACTCACAGATTCAACAAAGCAGGCACACCACAGAAGCTCACATTTCCCCTTGTTCCAATCCAGATATTCCATTTTTTCCTCAGCACACTAACTTTCCTTTATGCATTCTCTATTGTAGATTCTACAGTGTCACCGGCACACTCCCTGTCCTTGGTGCTCGGTCCATGAGTGTGCAATAGCCACCTTTGCACACTCATGCAAAGGTTTTTCAGGTCCCTGGCAAACTGGACTTTGTAATCTGCTCAGACAAGAGAATAGTGCATAAATGTTTGGATGTTGTGATTATAGCCATCAGCCATAGACAGTCTGATGCCTGTCAGGTTCTTCAAACAGTGTCTCTGTCACTCACAACAAACTTGCAGAGTTTATTCTGCAATCCTTGATTTGAGTGCGGCTCACAACCCTCTTGGGCTGGCTTTTGTCTGACTGTAGAACCTTTGGCATGCCCCAGCAGTTTTCATTTTCCGCTTTGATATTTCTTTGCTGAAATGCCTGACGGGTGAGTGGACAGGGTTCTGTGTGGACTGTGTACTTATTGCCTTCCAATGACTGACTGAACTTACCGCTCAGGACTCCGGGGCCGAATACACAGCCCAGCAGAAAGAGCAGCTGCACATATTTAGAGGCCATCTTCTCTCTTTGATTTCAAGGCCCTCAGAGCCCTTTCCAGTTTCTCCTTAAAGTCTCTGGTATCTCCTAGACCTGCAATTTGGACCAAAGAGAAGGTAATTTGACCAATTAGATACCACATCAAATATTTCAAATTAGATTAGGGTTTTTCAACGACCATAATCTCCTGTTTAATGTAGATATTGAGGGAATTTAATTTATGGGATTTTATTCTTACCTGCAAGCCCTTCTGAACCCACGCCAGAGCTCTAACTACAGTGGACAACCTAATCCTACCTACAACTGGCAAGGAGGATTCAGCAGTGGAGTACGGAGCTCGACTATCCAGAGTTCCCGTGTTATCTCCAGGACAGTCAGCAGAGGGCGACCTGGGCACATTGCCTCACAGGGCGGTACTAGGCCTTCTAAAATTCAGGAAACGAAATAACGCGGTTCCAACGCTGACTTTTTTTTTTTTTTTTTTTTTTTTTTTTTAATGTTGAAGTAGAGTAAACAGATGTCCCAAATACAGTTACAGATAAGAAAGCCTGAGGATCACAGGGACTGGGTCATTGACTCTGTGCTACCAAACTGTGACTGAAAAAAGAAAGAAAGAAAGAGAAAAGAAAAAGCTTTGCTAGTCTCCCCTTTCATTATCAAAAACCTTACAAATTATTGAAATACCAGCACAGACCAGGAAATACGAAGTGAGCCCATTTCCCAGAGGTAAGCAAGCAGTTTGGTGAGGAGCAGGCAGGCAGCTTCAGGCGCCTGTGTGGAGTCCTGCATTAACTGAATCCCTCTGCCTGGTAATCCAGCCACTTCTCAGACACGCAGCAACGGCATCGAATGTTCTTGCGGTTGTGGATCTTTGGTTGGTCCCTCCGCTGTCTGGTGTGGACTCATGCGTCCCGCTGCGCTCACAGAGAAAGCTGGGTGTCATTTTGAAACCCCGCCTTCCGGAAGGCTCGCCTACCCGTTCCTCTGGTAGACCTCAAGACTGTTGCCCTCCTATCCCATGATACTCAAGATTGTCAAAAATGTGTTATTTACTCCGCTCGGTGTTTAAAAAGAAATGTTTGCTCTTACCCAAAAGCTACCAATGGAGTTGAGCGGCTTTTTATATGATTTTTAACATTTCTTTTGTGATTTATTAGTTTACGGCTTCGTAGATTTTTCTTTTTGTTGGGATTTTTTTTTTTTTTGATGATCAGTGAGACTTGTTTTATATATATATCCCAGTGGTACTAATAATATGTCTCCGTTCATAATTTTCTCTCATCTATTTTTTAACCATTCTAAAGGATGACAGACAATAACAGTAGGGACTAACAGGACACCCAAAACTCCACTTCTTTTTGCTTCCTTTAAGTAGTCCCTGGCCCTGTGCCAAGCACATCCAGCAGGTGCTGAGATCTCTCTTTATAGACAGAAATGCTGTTGCTGGACGCAGGGTGTCCTTTACAGTCTTTGGAATTTCTATGAGAAAACAGTAGCCACCCTGTGACATAAAACTAACAGAGCCACCACCCATTGTGCCTTCCGTTCTTACTTATGCTTTATTGCAATTTTAAGCAATGGTAGTTTTCCAAAAAAAAAGCTATGAAACTGAAGAATTTATCAAATTTTTAACGGTGCTTTATGATCAAAAAACAAATAATGAACTCTCAGGTAAAAGATGGCTTCAGAAGGATGACTCGATAGCATATCTAAAATGGAGACTTCTGGAAACTCTAACCTGTGACCCTGTGAGCACTTAGTCTGACGGTAACAACAGTAACAGACGGCACATCCCTTCTTTTCTGTTTGCTTTTAATTTTTAAAAATTATCACATGGCCAGGCTGTGGTGGCACATGTCCTTAATCCCAACATTTGGGAGGCAGAGGCAAGCAGATCTATGTGAGTTCAAGGTTAGCCTGGTCTACAGAGTGAGTTCCAGGACAGCCAGGGCTACACAGAGAAAAACCCTGTCTCAAAAGAAAGAAAGAAAGAAAGAAAGAAAGAAAGAAAGAAAGAAAGAAAGAAAGAAAGAAAGAAAGAAAGAAAGAAAGAAAGAAAGAAAATCTGCATGAACTTTGCACTTTTTTTGCTGACATTCTTTTCAAAAGTACCTTGTGTTTTCAAAGTCCTGAATTCCTTTGAAATGCAAATGGCTGGAACTCAGCTGTCAAGCTATGGCTGGAGGAAGGGAGGCCAGCATTTCTTTCCTTACTCTAAATTAATTTTAGTCATCCCGTGAGGCCCTATCATCTTATTTGACCTCCATAACTCAACTACATAGCAAGTGTCAGTGGGGTGTTTTACAGAGAAACAAAATAAAATTCATTAATTAGACACTCTCTAACTTCTTCTAAGTTTCACAGACGCCAGCACCGAACCCAACAGTGCTGGGCGCCAGAGCCAAGTAAGAAACAACTCAGGGCCGAAAGGGTGAAGGTTCTTGGTGTGCAAGCCTGGAGACCTGAGTTCCATCCCTGGGACTCACTTAAAGATGGAAAGGAAAGAACTGGCTCCACGGCTCTGTTCTCTAACCTCCGCTTTCCACGCACACACGCACGCACTCACACACACAAGTGCGCACACCCACAGAGAATTGATATTGATGATGATCTTAAAAGTAAACAATTTAAATCAATCGTTACTGTAACAAACACCCCAGCAGAAGCAGCAGCAGCAGCAGCGCTGTGACTTGTAATTTCCCTTTGTAGCCTGCAGAGAATAACAACAGGTGCTCACAGAAAGCCCCCTGTCCCCGCTGCAGGGAGGATTACCTGATTGGAACCAACACAGAGAAATCCTGCCTCCCTTGGCTTGAGTGGTCCCAGGTGAGGTTCCTGCAGCTCTTATACTTTCTTGCCTCAGGATGTAATGCCCTGTTGAAGTCATGAGGCGATAGTGTTGTTTACCAATAATTAGCCTTATCTACAGTCAAAAGACAACTGTTCGAGTGATAGCTTTAGAATGGACACATATTGAGCTTTGTCTAGCCAAGAGCAGAACCTCTCCCTGTGTGCAAACAAAATCTTTTATGTCCACGTTATTAAAATTAACAGTTTCCTGTAATCTACAAACAGCCATTTTGCTCTCCCATTTCTTCACTTAATTGTGCTTGGGTCTTTTTGTGTTTTTCCTCTCCTTTTTATCTCTTCTTGTTGTAGGTGACCTTTAACTTCCTTTTCTTTCTGGAAAGATAATATATTTCTATTCTTGCAGAAATTTTTTTGACCTTAGGTTATGACTGAAGACCACATAGACCCCCATCCCTCAACCTGGAAGTGCTTTTTCCCCACCTCCCAGCATGCATCAAGGTCCTCATACTCCTCCTGTTTGCCTTTCTCCTGTGGAACTGAAGGTACTGAGATTTTGTTTTACCACAGGCAAATTACATCAAAATTGCTTACACTGATAGACGATTAAATTATTTCTTATATCATCAAACAAGATGCTAACCAAAGCCCCATATGGACGACCAAGGACAGGCTTCTCCATCACACAGTTAAGAAGCACACTTAAATACCGAGGCTTGGATCAATTCTTAGCACCCATGTCAGGCAGCTCACAACTGCCTGTAACTCCAGTTCCAGAGGCTCTGACACCTCTGGTCTCCACAGGCACCTGCACTCATGTGTGCACACACATGCAGACACACATACCTATACATAATTAAAATGATGAAAACAAGCCTTAAAAAGGAAAATAAACCCAATACCAAGAGAGCAGTGACCTTTCAGGTTCTCAGGGCTTTTCTGTGGAAACCCTGGCCTCCTCAGTCCAATCTAGGTCTGTTCACTGAATTCACAATCATTTAGAAAAAAAACAAAACAAAAAACTGAGCTGTTTAGAAAGGACATCAAGGTTTGCTTTTCTATGCAGAGGGTCAGGGACTGATTTGTGTTGTGGGCACCTGATAGTGCTCGGCTGTTGTTACAGAATTAACTGTGTAAGGGTCCTTGTGTCTGAAAGGGACCACAGGGGTGCTCAGATCTTCCTCCAGAGAAGTGCTATGGCTAGCGGAGCTGACTATGGGTCATAGGGAAGTCAGGACTCCCTGCTCCAAGCCTAGTGTTGCTTTCTAGATGCCACTGTACCTCTGTCACTGGGTCTTTCCAACATGTGTGTAAATTCATGCTAGGGTCCGAAAAACCAGTGTTCTTCCAGCATACCTCCCCCAGCACCACATAGCCTCTGATGACACCTAGGAAGAAGCTCACAGGGTCTGGCTGCCAACAGTGGCTGGTTCAAATTTGAGTGCTGTTCTTCTCTCACTAAAAATCACCGGGAAAGTGCTGGGCCTCTTGGAGCCATGATCTCCTGATCTGTACATGAAGGAGTGTTGGGGTACATTGTGTGAAAGCCTGTCTCTGTGTATTCTGCTATTGATTGCTAAACAGGCAGAGAGCTAAGTGCTAGCCTACTAGCCAGAGCTTGGCATTGCTTTTTCTATGGCCCATCCCAGTCTCATTTTTTGAAAACAGTCGTCCTTCCTCACTTGCCTATTGGATATAATTAAGAGCTGATGGCCAATAGCTGGGCAGGAAGTGGAGAAGGGAGTTCTCCAGAAGAGAGAGGGTCTCTGGGGGGAGAAAGCAAAGGCAGGAGATTCGGTAGTGGGACAGACATGAACAGGAGCAGAGAGGTGGAGCCAGCCACATTGCAAGGCGAAGTGCCAGGATTCGTTGGGTTGAGCTAGAGAGCCGGCTGTGAGTCTGCCCAGCTAAAGGTCTAAGCTTTAAAATATTAAGAAGCCTCTGTGTCATGTTCGTCCAAATGTCCTGCTATAAAGGAGGACATTCCTGGGTGATCTTACCTGTTTAATACACAGTACGTTTTCCCTTCAGGAAGCTGGATGGGAAAGTCACTGCCACGTGGTTTGACAGACAGCACAGATACCAACTCCCAGCCTTTCAACTCCCATAGACCTTATCCAGAAGGAACACAGAAAAGTTTTGCAAAATAATGTGATTAAATAGATATTCTCCACTCCAGACTACCTCAACCCCGCTCTGACCTCTGTGCCACTGTTTTAAGACTTCAGATGACAAAAGGAATGTCAGAAGTACTGTGTCTAGACTTGAGAGGTCTCTCACCAGAACCTCCATTGGTCAGCACCAAACAACAGCACTGATAGAGCCCACATACAGTGTGAGGCATAAGAATGAAAGGGAACTCTGCTTACCACAAAGGCTGGCACAAAGAATCCTAAAACCTGGAGGATGGGGTCAGACTGTGAAGTTGCAGATAGGCTCAGCTCCATAATGAATCCTAGGCTGACCTAGGACTCGTTGCTACATGGCAACGGTTGAGAGATGACGTTCAATTGATAGTGTGCATGTCTAGTGTGTCCCAAGGCCTGGATTTGATCCCCAAAACGCATAAACTCAGAGGTGATGCCACAGACTTGTAATGCTAACACTCAGGTGCTTGAGGCAGAAAGGTCGGAAGATCAAGGTCATCCTCAGCTACATAGTAAGTTCCAGGCCAGCCTGGGCTGCATGAGGTTCTGCTTCAAAAACCCACAGACTATAAGGGATCAGAAAAGTGTTTAAATTTAAAAGCTTTGTTGACTACCAAGAAAGATTGGTATACAAGACACTCTGCTCATAGATGCACCATACATAACATTTGGAAAGAGTGAAGCCACATTGCATAGATCCGTAACAATGACATATCAGTAGTCAGAACTGAGCACTGGAGAGATGCCTCAGATGCTCACAGCACTGGCTGCTCTTACAGCAGTCCTGGCTCAGTTCCCAGCACTCACAGAGAGTCACAGCTGCCTGTAACTTTGGTTTCAGGGGATGTGACACCTTCTGTGGACCTGTTTGTGCACTTCACACACGCGCTACGTAGACACACATACAGGCAAAACACACATACACAGATAGCAAATAATAAAACTTAATATTGAGGGAGGGAGAAGTAGTCCTCCTGAAGGATAAGGCCCCCAGTCCCTTATCCAATACCAAATGGTCAGCCTTGATTACCTCATTACCAATTGTATATAACATACAAGTGACAGTAGGTAGACCGAGCAGGTTGTACAAAGACACGCACACATACACAAAATAGCAACCCCAACTAAAGCAAAAGAGGTCATGAGTTTAAGAGAGCATAAGGGAGGGTCTATGAGAGTGGTTGGAAGGTGGAAAGGAAAGGGGGAAAACGATACAATTTTTAAAAAGTAAAAGAAGAAAATAAGTAACAACAACAAAAAAAACAATAGAAGAATCTATGCCTGGCCAAGCAGTCATAATGATAAATGCAAAATAACAAAATTTAAATTATGAGAACTTAAAGGTAATCCATAGAAGTGTGTCTTTGGCAAAAACCAAAACAAACAAATAAACAGGCAAACAAAAACTATTCCAGAAGGAAGAATTTGATATGCTAAAGGAAGAAGTGTTGAGCATAATGAGAATTATAATGACGTTTGAAGTATTTGCAGTATTTTATTTTCAATACAAAAGAAGCCAAAGTAGCAGGTAATTTCTAGCAAGGATAATGAGATGAGGCTGATCCCTGCCAAGGTCTAGTGTTGATTAAGTTTAGACTTCACTAGAAAGTAATCATTTGCAGGCTGTGGCCAGGACTCAGCATGAGAAGCTGGGTGTGACACCAGGTGCCTTTAATCCCGGAGGGAGGTGAAGATTGGTGGCTGGCAGCAGCTCACTGGCCAGCTGGACCTCAAAGAGAGCCGTCCCTGAAAAGTCAGATGGAGAGTCCTTGAGAGCAAGCTGACACAGACCTCAGCAGATGGCCACCCACACACAGCTGACCCCTGCCTATCATATACACACACAGATATTTGAGTGTATGGATTCTCAGAACTCTTGATAATAAGAAACCCGATGTTACACTTCCAGTGAAAATTACAGTTGAGCACTGGCTGCTCTTCAAGAGGACGAGGGTTTGATTCCCAATATCCATGTGGAGGTCCATGACTATTTGTGACTCCAGTTCCAGGGGATCTTATACCCCACCTCTGACCTCTGCCAGCAGCAGGCACACATATGATGCATACACACACACACATAAATACATATATACACTCACTCATGCACACATACATGCAGGCAAAACACTCATATGTAAAATTAAAAAAACTAAAAGAAAAAGAAAATTACCGTTGGGCCCCACATTGACGCTGACTTTTGGCATCAGTGAGCAAAACCCTTCAAGTCGCAGCCACTCTGGCTTTCCTGCTTCCTGCACTGGCTCACGATGCCCCATCAGCAGCACATGTCTGTGTCTGACCACCAACTGCCATGCCAGTTTTCACGCCTTTCCTGTTTGCCACACCCCTCTTCCTTGTCTTTATTCGATCTTGTTTATACATGAACTTCTTAGTTCGTTCGATAAATTTTGGTCACAATCAAGTGCAAGAATCTGGGGTTGGAGATGTAGGTACCAGGTGAAAGGGGACTTCCATGTGTGCCTACATGCATGTGTGTAGGGACCAGAGATCAACTACGGGTGTGATTTCACCCCTGAAGTGTCCACCCACGCCACCAAATCTGGCTTTTCACTTGGTATCCTGGGATCACATCCAGGTCTTCCCGCTTGTACAGGAAGCTATTTACCAAGCAAGCCATCTCCCCAGCCCCCTCTCCGGGTCCCTTTCGGCAGTTGTTCTGGTTCGCTCCTCTGACAGGGACCACGCCCCTGAACAGCTCATGTGTCAATGCTTATGTGTAAAGTGTCTCTTCTGTCTGTTTTCTTGATGCATTTCCAGGCCAGTCACAATGAGGGCTCATACCTCTCTCTCCTGCATGGGCCCCGCTCTTAGCCAAGCACATTGATTGATGGGACCAGCCACCTCTGGCACAGCCGCTGTTGCAAACCCATCACTTGCTTCCCAAGGTCAAGCTCACTCATTCACCTTCTATTAGCCCTACAGGGAAAGAAAGGTGTCACTTAATACCCTTCTTTTGGAAACATTTACTTTCTTGTCTTTTGTTTGTTTGTTTGTTGTTGTTGTTGTTGTTGTTTAGATTTTGAGACGGGGTTTCTCTGTGTCGCCCTGGCTGTCTTGGACTCAATTTGTAGTCCAGGCTGGTCTTGAACTCACAGAGATCCACCTGCCTCTGCCTCCCCAGTGGTGGGATTACAGGCGTGCGCCACTGCCACCAGCTAACGTTTACTTTGAGAGACCTCTGTTTCCTTTCTGGAGAGAACTTACCCTTGAAGCCCACTGGAAGCCTCTGATCTGTGTCAATGTCATGATTTGATTTGGTTTCCCCACAGTCTCCTCTGAGTGGAAACACACTCATTGTCATGTCACTATCATGAAAGTCACACTCTGAACCGGGTGCTGTGTCGCACGCCTGTAATCCCAGCACTCAGGGAGGCAGAGGCGGGTGGATCTCTGTGGGTTCTTGGCCAGCCTGGTCTAGGACAGCCAAGGCTACACAGAGAAACCCTGTCTCAAAAAACCTAAATAAATAAATAAAAATTAAAAAATAAAGAAAGAAAAAGAAATTCACACTCTGAAAGGTGGATGATTAATTGTTCTTGGATGGGTGAGGGCTGAGTGTACAACAGAACACTTGCTGGGCATGTGTGAGAGCCTCGTTTAATTGCCAACACCAAAAGGAGAAAAAGAAAAGCAATTAGATCAAAGTGCATTTTTTTTTTTATGATACAGTATACTCTTTCCTTCTTTGCCCCAAACACGCTGTGAACTTTTGACAGTTCTTGCTCATGGACATGCTTCAATCTGCGTTGTCCGTGAGGTGCCATTAACCACAGGTGCTGAAAGTGACTGGTGAGAATAAGAAATTGAGTATAGTGACATTTTCTTTCTTCTTCTTTTATTTTTTGAGACAGGCTCTCAGATATCCCAAGCTCACCTCAAACTCAGTTTGTAGCTGAGGGTGACCTTGAACTTCTGATTCTTTTGTCTCCATTTCCCAAATGCTGGGGTCACAGGCATTCAACCTGGTGTTTGGCTTTATGCCATTCTGGAGATCGAACCCAGGGCTTTACACATGCTAGGCAAGTACTCTACCAACTAAGCTACTCTGCCAGCCCCAGAGTAGTTTCTAAGGGCTACCCTTCTGAACAGCACAGACCAAGAGTGTCTTCCTGTAGAACAAAAACAACAACAAAGTGTTTCTGTTCATGGAAAGATCAGAGATAAAGACACTACTCAAGTCCTGAGGACTGGCAGGAGCCATGGAGAGGTTTGGGCAAAGCTGCTGAACTTGGATTTGAGCTGAAATTCGTTATATCCCCACACAGCAGAGTCTCAGCTAACAGCTGAGATACACATGGTGAGAAGCATGTCATCTGGGGGTTCTTGTGTCACAACTACAGCATGATTTCCTGACTCCACTTTTCCTGGCTGATGTTTGAATGGCAATGGCGTCTTTGTCTTCCTATTTGAACTGCCATTTTGAGTCCGGTAGTGACTCTTGTTTCTCCATCTGAAGTCAAGAGTAAACTGTTCCCAGCTTTGGAGTGACAGGGACTCACCTGGGGCATAATTTAAATGTTGGACTATTTGTATTTTACTGACTGCTCCTGCTAGAAGTGTCTCAGAAGTGCTGTTGCTGTTGTGGATTACGCGTAAGAATTAGATTAGCAAGGAGAACCTCGGCCAGACAGAGGCAATGGTGCAGGCAGTACATGATGGAGCAGCCAATGGGAGAAAGAGATCAGAGAATGTTGCATTTTAGGAGAATAAAAAAATGAAATCATAGTGGAAAGATTTGTAGATCTGATGTGACCATATGAACGAAGAAGAATCTTAATTATTTTCCAATTCTAAATCCTAAGGAAACGGCATGAATTTGTTGTTGGCTTTTGTACAGGACTTGAAAAAACCCTGGCTTGTGTAGCCCTGGCTGTTCTGGAACTCCTTTTGTAGGCCAGGCGGCCTTGAACTCAGAGACCTGCTTGCCTCTGCCTCCAGGACTAAGGGTGTGTGCCACCACTGTCCAGCTTACTCATTACTTTTTAAATAATTATTGCATTCAGGCTGGAGATCTAGCTCAGTCTGTAGAATGCTTGTCTATTGTGCAGAGTCCTGGGTTTAATCCTCAGCATGGTGTACATGTAAAGTGGTCAGGGTAGGACGTGATGCAAACTCTCAGCACTGGGAGGTAGAGCAGGAAGATCAGAAGTTCAAGGTTAACACTGGATACATAGAGAGTCTGAAGCCTGCCTGAGCTACATGAGACCCAGTCACAAAACAAAATAAAAAATTGTTCCCTCCACATCTTTATTTTTGTTGCTTTTAGCCCCCTTCCTCATCCCTGACCAATCCTGCCCTTCCTCCCTCATCTCCTCCCATGCCCCTTTTCCAGTGCACTGATAGGGGAGGCCCTCCTCCCTTTCATCTGACCCTAGTTTATCAGGTATCACCAGGACTGTCAACATTGTCTTCCTCTGTGGCCTGGCAAGGCTGCTCCCCTATCATGGGGAGGTGATCAAAGAGCCAGCCACTGAGTTCATGTCAGTGACAGCCCCTGTTCCCCTTACTAGGACACTTGGACACTGAGCTGCCATGGGCTACATCTGTGCAGGGGTTCTAGGTTATCTCCATGCATGGTCCTTGGTTGGAATGTCAGTCTCAGAAAAGACCCCTGGGCCCAGATTTTTTGGTTCTGTTGCTCTCCTTGTAGAGTTCCTGTCCCCTCCAAGTCTTTCCCCCCACATCTTTATAGGATACAATTTTTTATGGCTTTAGACTTTGTTCTTTTATATTTGACAGAGATAATGGGCATGCACATCTACGAAAGCAAGACATACAGCGTCATCCATCCCTTGGCTGATATTATAGCAAATCCTACCACCAGGAGAAAGGAAATGAGTCACCATGAAAGTGTTCATTAACTTTTACAGCCAGCCTGAAGAAACTTGGGGATCACAGAATTCCTACCCATTCACTCAGCTCCCAAGTAAGGCTCAGGTAGCATATGGCCACGTTCCCTTTCCTGCCATTTCACAAGCAATCTGCTACCTATATTCATGAAAGGCTCTACCTGTCAGAAAGCCTCAGGTGGCTTCTGCAAGAGGCCCAGTAGAAAACCCATTGCTGTAGCTGAAAACCTTCATCAGCTCTGGCCTTCTTACCCTCTAAACCAACATCTTCCCCTCTAACAACAGTTCTCAGAGGGGATATAAAGTACCGTGTGGAGGGCTGTGGCCTGCACACAGTATCTTTTCTCAGCCATGTCTTTATTGCAGGTCTGGCTCTTAGGTAGTGGTCCAAATCCATTTTGCTGGACCAATCTCAATGTACTGTGATGCCTGGGTCAGTGCACAGCACCCAGAGTGCCCACAAAACCCATTCATTAGCTTCCAATTTCTGTATTTTTATCAAGAGGACGTTTATCCTACAAATGTACACTTTACGAACACATAGAACAGCTGTGAAAAACTGTCCTAAAAGAAAGAACTGTAATGCATGTCAAAGTGTTTTTAAATCATGTAAGCAGAGTGAAGAGATCCTAAAACTGGAGAATGTAATGCAGTTAAATGTTTACCGAAATTACTATTTCTTAGCAGCAAGCTTGAAGTTGGTGGATGGGAGAGGAAAAGGAAGTTAAGGGAGGACTTATGCATCATTTTCACTCTTTTTCAAGCTTCTCTGCATTTTTATAAGTGCTTTGTAAGTCCTGTCAGAGCCCCAGAGGCCCGGTGAGAGTGGGAGTATTAGTGTGCTTTCCTTGCATTTTAGTATTATAATTTCACAGTAGCACGTTGATTGGAAATCGTAATGGTATGCAAAGAATGTTTTTCCACTATTGTAAGAGAAAACAGTCATACCCATGTCTCTATGTCTGGTTGATGGTGCGCATGTTAAACATGCTGATCGTATTCGCTATTCCCAGCCTTCCCATTTGGAGTTATGTGTTCTTAGAAGATGGCCAAAATGTATTTTACCTCTGTAATTAGGAAACAGATAAGCAAAGTGAAATTATCTGTTCCCTATTCATCTCACCAGGCTGCTGGGAAAATCAATCAGGATAATGTACATGAAAGCCATCATCAAGTATAAAATAGTCTATAAGTTATTTATATATATATGTGTGTGTGTATATATATATATATATATATATATATATATATAAGTTATGATACTGAGTAAAATACATCATGACTTTGGCATTTTCTTTAGCATTAAAGGAGGAATTTTGTTTTGTTTGGTTTTAAGCTTCAGGTTCTTCATGGTTTGTTTCTATCTCCAGTTTCTAACCGCCGGCACCAGCCCGTGGAACGGCTTCCCTTGGCTTCCTGGCTGCAGCACTGTCCTCCGCAGCCCACCTGTTTGGGTGCATTGGGCCTGTGAGCAATGGAAGATTATTTAGTCTGGGTTCAAGCTCCAGCACTGAGTGTACAAATGTCTTTTCCTGTTTTTTTGGCCTCACTGGGTTGCCCAACTGGGTTAGATATCTGTAAACATCTTAATAACTGGATTATGCGAGAACTGGCCAGTGTCTGCTGTGTTTTTTTGTTTGTTTGTTTTTTGTTGTTGTTGTTGTTTTTTTTTTTTTGGAGACAGTTTGACTAGAGGGCATAACCTATAACACTTCTTTCTCTTGTTTACCTTTGGATTCTGATAGATTTAAAATTCCTTATGGCCCCAAACCTTCTTATTCCCTTTTCAGCTCGCCTGTTAAAGTATTTTTCTTTGTATTTCAGATATCTCCTTGTGTCATATCTGTCCCTCAAAATGCCTAGATGAAGTTGTAGTTTCCTTGGCTATTAAAATCTTTATTTTTGCTTCCCTTTTCATTTAAAATATTTTATTGGGTTCAGTTTGCCCAGAGTGTATATTTCACTATATATGTAATGATGGTCTAGATCAAGACAAAGAGCATTTCCTTGCTCTCTGAACATTGCTTCCTGGCTCTTCCCTGTCAGTACTCCCAACAAAGTTACAATGATGTTATCCTTATCACTAGAAAGTAGTTTTTCTACTTTTTGAATTTTATATGAATGAAATGATATAATGTTTACTGTTTTATACCTGGATCGTTCACCCAATATTTCATTTAGTTTGCATTACTACAGTTTATTCTTTTATATTGTTGGGTAGTAATTCATTACATGTATACAGTAGAGATTATTTGTTGTTATTATTAATTCTTACTTGATGGATAAATGGAAAAAAAGGAAATGCAAAGGAGGATGTGACTGATCCAGGTACGGTGGAGGAGAAGGTTTATTATAGATAAAGGGAGAAAACAGCCAGAGGCAGAGACAGGGACATCCGGGAGAGTCCAGAGTGAACATGATCAGCCTGGGCCAGGCCATGGAGTAGAAGGTGTAAGAGAGAAGAAGGGAAGTGAAGAGACCAAGAAGCCAGGAAACCAAGAGAACAGGGGGCCAAGAAGGACCAAGGGGTAAAAAGGACCATGTAGCCAAAATGGTTGGATTTTATGGGGAAGAGCAGCTGGGAGAAGGGCAAGCCTAGCCCCCAGGCTGGGGACTTCAGAGTAAGGCAGGGCATGCCAGCCAGGAGGACCCTGTCACAGGTAGGCACTGAGAGACACTGGCAGAGCCTGGTAGCTGGAGTCCAATTTGACACGTTAATGGGCATCTCAGCTGTTTACCAGGTTTGAGACCCAACAATGGACAGTTCGGCTATTTCCAGTTTCTGACTAAAACTGCTGTGAACTATCTTTCACAAGCTTTTTGGTGGACATGTTTTCCTTTCATGTATAGTAGGACTTTCTTTCTCAGGGACCCTGAAATATTTTAGAAAATGACAAATTTGTATTCTAGAACCTTTTAACTATTTTTCTCACCTACCAGCAATGCAAAAGGGTGGAGAGTCATCCTTCACCCCTACCTCCATCTCTCCCACTGTCCCCTATTCCCATCCCTCATCCCACCCCTTCACCACGAATACAGAGATTAAAAACTGCCCAACTTTCAACAGAGGTAACCCCTGAACTGGCATAGAATATTTGAAAACTATCAATCTGATTAGAGATTAATATTTGAAATATGTAGCTAGATAAATCCTAAAACTCAACAACAAAACACTCCATGCGGAAGGGCAATCATCACCCTTGTGATACAGCCGAACCACGTGAAAGGGATCTCTTCACCTTTGACGCTTTTCCTGGTAGAAAAGATTTGGACTCAACCCAGGAGTTCATCCATGAATGAAGGATAAAGGAATTGTGTTTTAATTAATGAAATAGTGTCCCTCAGTATCCACAGGGATTTTATTCCAGGGCTCCACACCAAATATTGTGCACTGTTGCTGGGACTGGTATAGCCGCTGTGCAAAACAATTCAACAGCACCTCCGAATGTTAAACTTAGAATTGTCATATGTGTTGGTCGACATCCTATCGATGTGACAAAATAATTTTAAAAACTTAAAAGCAAAAACTGAAACATTTAGTTAGGCTCCTGTCAACGGGGTTTCTGCCGACGGTGACTTGGCCTGACCTCTTCTGTTGGTGGCAGCATAGTGACGGGAAGGAGCAGTGTTAGCCAGGTCTGCTCTCCTCCTGAGAGGAAGCCTGGGTTTCAGGATCCCTTCAGGGCCACACTCCCCAGGACTCAACATCCTTGTGGGAAGTGCTCCTCACAAAGGAGCCCCTGCCTCCTAGTCACATGACAGCAGATGAGCAAGTCTGTAGGTAGTATCCAGACCATAGCACCCTACAATCTAGCAGTTTATTTCTAGGTAGGTATACAAACGAGCAGAAGCCGAGCATGGTGGCTAATGTCCATCATCCCAGTACTTGGTTGATTGATTGCGTTGGCTCCATACTGAGTTTCATGCCAGGCTGAACTAGGAAGTGAGACCACAAAAATAAACAAACACAATTAAAAGCCAGTTATTGAACAGGTATTTGTTCACTCCTGCTCATACATATTATTCACAATAGCTAAAATGTCTAGCAACGAATTCAAGTGTCTAGCAACACTTGGATAGATAAACAGAGTGTGGTGTGTCCGTACATTGGGATGCTATTCAGTCTTCATAAGGAAAACCTCTCTGTAATACATGAATGAGTCTGGGGAACATTACAATAAATGAAATAAACGACACACAGATAAAACTGGGAAGCTTCACATACTGAAGGTAATTTAGAGACAGAAAATAAAGTTGACAGTTTGCAGTGGCAGACAGAGCGAGGAAGAGAATTTCAAAGGGCAGCGTTTCTGTTTTACAGGGTCAACGATGTGTGGAGATAGATGGTTGCACAATGTACATGTTTAATACCAACAAATTGTATACTTGAAAAGAATTATGATAGTAAATTTTGTGCTTATATCTATCAATTTGGGGGTAAATTACCCAAATTAAAATTCCCAGCTCTTTTTGGGAAACCAATTCATATTTCAGAGAACCAGTATCCCTTTCTGGGTCTCAGTTTCCTCATCTTTAGAAGAATGAGGCAGGTGTGGATGATTTCTGAGGTCATTTCTAACTCAACAGATTTTGAAGGAAGCAGATGAGTGCAGTTGTGGTGCATGGGTACAGGGCTAGAAGATGGGTTCTTATCACTCATGGGTGCGGGAGTAGGAGATGTGGTCTTAACCACTGACGGGTGCTGACACAGGAGATGGCTTCTTACCATGCATGGGTCTGAGCATAGGAGAGGGGTTCTTACTGTTGCTTCTGATGTGGGGTCCTCTAGTATTCACTTATAAAATCAGGTGCCGGTTGTGCACCTGTAGACAGTTTTACTTCTACTTCCATGCCCAGTACACATGCATGACTTCATGTATACCTGCGCAACTCCATGTATCTATAGGAAAACCTAGGAAGCACATGTGAGAGATAACATGATATTTGTCTTTCTGAGGTTGGTTTAATTCACCAAATGTGATTATCTCTGGTTTGTATTCATTTTCCTACAAATGTGAGTTTGCTTTTCTTTATGCCTGATAAGATCTACTGTGTATAGAGATATCATATCTTTGTTTTAATTTCTGTGTTATTAAACATCTAGACTGGTTCCTTAATTTAGCTGATGCAAACAGTGTTGCAATAAACAATGATGAGTGATTCTCTCTGATATGTTGACTTAGATTCTGGGTCATATGATAGATCTATTTTTACACTTTGGAGGAGCCTCCAGGGCTTCTTTTGGTCCACATCCTCACTATCATTTGTTAATGCTTTCTTAGTGACCATTTAAATATTAGGTTTTTTAAAATTAGAAGCTTTCAGAAGCATCAAGTTTCTTCCTGTGTCTGCACTACCTGAGGACAGAGTGGAAGGGCTTCACCTCCTGGAGTCTACTCAAAGCCCTGCTTGAGTGGAATGCAAAGGTAATTTTCATGCGGAGTGTGTGCTTGGAATAACAGAACGGCTAAAGGAAGGCCTGGATAAAGTGTAAGTCAACAGTACCTACACCCCCCTTTGATTTATGAGCAAGACCTACCCCGCAAAGTCCCTGCTGAAGCCCCCCGTTTATTCTGCTCCCTAACTTCTTCAAGACAAGCAGTAAAGAGAAAAAAGAGATTGTTATCATTTGCCTTCAAGTCTAGGAGATATTTATGTCCCTCAATGCTCCCGGGCACTTTAATTTTGAAGTTCAAACCATGTTTTATCTCTTGAGTAAATAGTACATAAATTTTCTTTTAAATATAGAAAATGAACACTAGCCATTGATTTTGAGAGATGGATTTATATGATTTTTTCTTTGCTTTCATACATGTCTAAATATTAAAAGAAAAGGTCAGCCAGTGAATGAACATTTTTGGGGGGGTTGTTTGTCTTAGACAGGATCTCATGTATCCCAGGCTGGCCTGGAACTCCTTGTATAGTGAATGATGGATAACCTTTGACTCCTGACCTTCTGTCCTCACCTCTGCAGTGCTGCAAGCTAGTACCACACACCTGCTTTCTGTAGCACTGAGGATGAAACCCAGAATAGGAAAGGAGAGAGCCAGGCTGAAAGGAGAGGTTCCCAGGATATGACTTCCAGCAGCACCAGATAGGGTCCTTGATCAGGAGCCTCAGAAATGAGGTCTTTTTGTGGTGGGTGCTATTTGTTAGACTATACTGTCTTAGAAGGTGCACTTACACAGAGCTAGAGAGTCAAAGCTGATGAAAGTCTTACATGAAGAAGACGTGGCAGGAAGGATTAACTATGGGTGCAGTAATGCTGGCATTGTGACCCAGTGACAGGGAGGCTCCTTGCTCAGTTTCAACACCTGTCATGTGGAAGAGGTTTGATCTGTTTATTGAACACACTAGGGGAAGGTGATGAGGATCAGTGTGTTTACAAATTAGCTTCCCAAGAATTGCTCTTGGCACCGCACTCACTACACCCCACACCGCAAGACAGACTCTTGCTGGATGGTCCTAATGGCCTCAGACTTTCAATTCTTCTACATCAGTCTCTAAGCACTAAGATCAAAAGTAGGTACCACCACGCCTAACTCCAGAAACTCCCAGAACTACTTTTCAAGTAACAGCCCCTATGGGCTTTAGCAATTTTACATAAAAATTGGGAACTGTGAGTTGTGCAATTATCACTGAGAAAGGAAGCACCACAGATTCTGCTGTCCTGACCCATCCCGATGCCAAGAGATGGAGGCCAGAAAAGATCTCCCTGGCCTTAGAACCAGGTCACAAGCTTCTCACAAGTTTCAGCAATTTGCAAATTGATGACAATGGACGGTTTTATTCTGCCTGAGTTGTTCTATTGAAAAATCATTGGTGTGGCTGGCAAATTAGGTAGATGGCAATGGTGTAGGTTTATCTGTGTTTGCAGTGTCTCATTGCTTTTTTCTTTAACTATATATTTATTCTTATTTTATGTGAATTGGTGTGTCTCCTGCATGTATGTCTGTGTGAGGGTATTGGATCCCCTGGAGCAGTTCAGACAATTGTGAGCTGGTGTCTGGGTCGTGGAAATTGAACTTGGGTCCTCTGGAAGAGCACCCGGTGCTCTTAACCATTGAGCCATCTCTCCAGCCCCACAACGTCTGATTGTCACCTGCCTTTTACAACGCAAAGGAAAACCTACAGCAAACAAAGACTTATAGCAGCGGGTTTAACTCGCACACCCAAACCCAGAATCTGTCATGAGCATTCATCTCCTTGCTTATCACACTCTTTGGTGAGCCGCCTGCCAGTCTATTTAGTAATTAGTTTGATTTCTTGATGTATTTCAAAATAAGTTAAAGATGTCAGTAACATGCCTTCTAAATACTCCAGCATTACTACCATCTACCAGGACAATATTTCTAGGCTTTTTGCAGTAAACTTCACACACAATAAACTGAATAAATCAGTCATATTGACTAGCTGAGACTTGACAGGTACATAAATGCCTGTGGACCAGGTATTATAAAGGTTCAGCACATTACTCCCAAAAATGTCTCATCTCCATTCCCTGGCAGTTCCTGCCCTATAGCCATAGCATACATAAAAATTTCCACTGTAATTTTATTGCATTTAATTCATGGCTTCTGTCAATGTGATTAAAGAATATGTTAAGGAGCAAGTATAGCTCTATTCAGTTATCGGATATTTTAGAGTTTCAGCCAAAGCAAACAAAGATGGTTTGGAGGTTTTCAGAGCATGCCCCCTCTCTGCATGTGAGTGAGTGAGTGAGTGAGTGAGTGAGTGCATGTGTCCTTAGAGAAGAGAAGGTGTTGGAGTCCCCCTTGGCTGCAGTTACAGGCAGGGAGCTACCCAACATGGTGAGTCCTCTGAAGAGCGACAGGTACTCTTGACTGCTGCGCCATGGACTCATCCCAATGCTACTTTATGTATCAGGTGTTGCTAATTTTTATCCTCTTGAACAAGCAGATCATAGATGATTAGCCCACTCTCCCATTAAGAGACACTTGAATGCTTACAGATTTTGTTCTTATGGACAAAACATTCTTATATAAATTATTTTGTTCTTATTTCTGTTGGATTGATAATTAAGGAGTCATACAAAGGGTAGCAGTTTGTTTTATGAAAATCAGCTTTGTATTTTACCAAAGTGTTTAAAGCATTGTGTAATCCCATCATTCTTGTATGAAGGAAGGGCACGTTTTTGCTGCTTCCAAAAGGCCTCTCTAGCATGTGTACATTTGCTGTAACTGGAGATACAGGTGAATTTAGAGGCGTGTGATGCACTGGACTTCCTCCCTACCACCACTGCCACAACCTTGGGATTTGAAAGGATCTTAGTTGTGTAAGGAATGAATAAGATGCTATGGGACCACACAACATACTCAAGGCACAGTGGACCTTAGCCGTAGGGTTATGGGAAGATGTAGGGCACAAACAAATCCTTCTGTCTTTACCTTTGAAGGTATAGACAGCCAAACTAAATATCTGTGGAGAAGCCCACATCTTGATAAGAGTTAGTAGCTAGAAATGGAGAGATAATGCCATAAAGAAGAAAGTTGGCATTAGATTTGAGGCTAAGATGTAGAGTCAAATGTATGTTTTTTAAATGAATACTTTATTAGTTATCTCTTAGAATGATGATGCAGCTCATTTTCAAAAAGCAATCTATTTTCCCTGAGTTTGTGTGATTTTGTGTGTGTGAACTGTATACGTGTGAAAGTTAGGCTGCGTACAGAAGTCACGTCTCTCCATTTACCATGGGGTCGAGGACTGAACTCAGACTATCAGATCTGGCAGTAAGTGTCCTTACCTGAAAGGATCATATCAGTCTCACTACGTTGCCCAGGCTGGTCTCAAAGTCCTGGACTTAAGTTATTCTCCTGCCCTAGTCTGGCTAGCTGGGACTCCAGGCATGTGCCAGCTTGTTAGATAAAGGTTTATTGTCATCTTTTCCTGGGTTAGGCTTAAAGTTAATCCTTCTTATGGTGTTATTACAAAGTCTTGCGTCCTCTGTGTTCTTTTTAATGATAGCATAGTTTATAAAATGCACATTTGTTGCCTATATCCTCCCTTTATGTACATACCACATGGTCAAACATTTGGCCAAGAAACAGATGGTCTTAGAATTGGTCCAGTGTTTATGAGCATAGCAACCCAGGAGTAGCTTATCTGGAACAGCCCTAGGAATGCAGGAGACATTAGACAAAGGTTGTACAAATGGCTGCTTTAGGGTACGTGCTTCCATTAGCAAACCAGTTGAAAGAAAACAAGAGTTGCAGAGCGTCCAAGACAGAGGACGATTTGGAGGTAATCGAGAACGTTCTCGTTAAAGAGACAGTAGAGCTGAAACCAGAGTGAGTGTGACAGCGGCGTCCCCAGTTTCTAAACGGAGTGTTGCAGTTTGGGTTTTAGTTATAAGAGGGGGAAAGATACTTGAGCCAGCTCAAATTCAAGTGACTTAACTCAAAGGAAGAAGAGTTGTTCTCTGTTTCATCTTACTCAGACTTAATCTCTCGGTCTCATCCTGAGAGCACCAGCTACAGCCTCCCTTACCCCTGGCCACATCTCCTATGGGTCCCACAGATAACCCCCTCTTAACCTTCCTCCTCCCATTCATTGATGCATCCCAGCCTTCAACACCAGCAGGCATTCCCTGTAACCAGTAATACAGGCAACACACAGACATCAGAGAGGAAACAGAAGCCAAGGAACAAAACACCCACCCAACAAAGACAAACCCAGAAATCAGCACCTAGACCTATAATCACCCCAAACACAGATGCCGAGACACCAGATGACCATGGGGTCCCACTGCTCAGGACAACGTGGACATGCACATGGAGAAGTAGAGCTGGTGCCTAGGTGGATTTCACTCCTATGTTCTAGTCTCTTTGGTGTGGGAAGGTACTCTGCAGATTACGTGGACAGCAACAAAACCCTTGACCTACAATCTGTCCTGCCTAAAAAACATGGTAGGGCAATGGTGGCACAGAACTGTGGGAGTAGCCAACCAATGTTTGACTTGACTTAAGGGCCACTTCATTAATAACCAGAGACTAGACAGCCCAGAGAACTAGGGTACAAACCAAACACGACTGGCCTAAAGAAAATCAATAAAATGATTTTAATGACATTCTGCTATACTCATAAATCAGTGTCTTATCCAGTCTTCATCAGAGAAGCTTCCTCCAGCAGCAGATGGGAGCAGATGCAGAGACTCACAGCCAGACATTATATCAAATAAGAGTCTAAATTGCAGGTGATGGAAAGATTGTAACAATCCGAGGGGATGGAGGGCAGTGGGAGAGCAAGGCCCTCGGAATCAACTAAGCAAGGCTCACAAGAGACTGAAGATGCAAGCACAGACCTACATGGGTCCACGCCAGGCCCTCTGAACATATGTTACAGCTATTTAGTAGTTTTATGGGACTCCTGACTATGAGAATAAATGGGTCTCTGACATTTTTTTGTTGTTGTCATTTTTGTTTTCTGTTTTTTGAGACAGGGTTTCTCTGTATAGCCTTGGCTGCCCTGGACTCACTTTGTAGACCAGGCTGGCCTTGAACTCACAGAGATCCGCCTGTGTCTGCCTCCCTGAGTGGCAGGTAATCCCTGGGCTTACAGGCGTGTGCTGCCATGCCCAGCTGGGTCTATGACTCTTTTTCCTGCTCTTGTGACTCATTTTCTTTTGTTGGATTGCCATGTCCAACTTCAATATGAAAGTTTTTGTTTCATCTTATTATATTTTATTTTGTCACGTTTGATGCTTTCTCTTAGAACTGTCTCTCTAGTGAGAGACAGAAAGAGGATGGATCTGGAGGGAAAGAGAGTTAGAAAGAAACTTTGAGGAGTAGAAGGAGGAGAAACTATAGTCAAGATATTATGTGAGAAAAGAATCTATTTTCAATAAAAAGCTTCCTTTATCAAATTACAATGTTTATCTTACAAATACATATTGTTTTGGAGTTAGTGAAGGAACAAACAACTTGTAAATACCAATCTCATAAGGATCCATTTAATCTGAAAGGAAAACTTATTATCAGATTACAACAAAACTTCTAAGTTCCCAAGGCCTTGTGGACAGTCTAGGAAAATTAAATGAGACCCTTAATGTGATGACAACCATCCGTCACTGCTTTGGTTAGCTTCCCTGTTTAGACATGCAGCTGACCCAATTCCTCTCATAGCTCAGAAAGACTGACTTCAGGTCCCATGTTCAGACTAAAACAAAGGCTAAAAGTTTAGAATCTATTTAAAGAGACTGCTTTGTATAGATTGCATCAATTGGGCATCATTGTCTGACCACAGTAGATCTTTTTACTGTGCTCAGTGCAAAGTCTGTTTCACTGTCTACATGCCAGTCAGACCAGAAAATGTGATGAGAAAAAAATCACACAGAATACTAGAAGTCTAAGAGAAAAATCTCATCTATTAAAACAAGAAGTTTTTTTTTATCTGTGTAAAATAAAAAAATTCTCTATGTTAGTTTGCTCAGCGATTCTATAACAAAATAGCAAAATATGAGCAGAATAGAGAGTTCCTTGCTTTACAACATGCACAGACAACCTCTCCCAATCCCCTTCTCCTTGAACTTTTTTTTTTACTTATATATAAACTAATGTTTAAATGTGTATGCTACTGGAGTGTTGTATAATATAATGGTTTGACAGATTCATGCATATTAAATGCTTGAGTCAATCAAGTTAAACATCTTTTTAATAAAGATTTTATTCTCTTTAATAAAGAAGATGAGAAAAGGAAAGGAAGAAGGAGGAGGAGGAGGAGGAGAAGAAGAAGAAGAATCAGCTTGTGGCAACAAACCATGGCTGAAGCTTGTGGGCTCTGGCTGGGAAAACGAGCAGACTTGTGTGGCTGATGCAGCCAATGGCTTTGAGCCCACATGCCTGTGGCTCCATCCCGACATTTCCTCTCTTGGTTCTTCTCCTAGGTCAGCATTCTCTGGGTATTCAACCCACACTTGAGCCTGATTGCTCTGACCTCAATGCTACTTGACATGCGACCCTTTCTTCCCGAGGATCTGTCCTGATACTCCCTCCCTTGGTGATCCAGCACTATCCATCCCTCAGTATCTGAATCCTTCCATCACTTTAGCAGCCCCTCACAACAGATATCTTTATCACTATTTCTGTCTTTGTGTCTTTGGATCCAACTTAGGAAGGACCAGAGACATTTTCTTCACCATGACAGTAAGAATACGCTGCTGCTGAGTTGTAGAACCCAGTCCTGGTAGGTAAATCTAGAAAACACACCACACCTAGGGCTCAGCGAATGTTGCAGAAGAGGGGCCTGCAGGGACATCCAGGAAGAGTGATTGGAAAGAAGGCAAGTGCTGGGGAGGTATGCTACAAAAAGACGCCTCCTGGATATGACATGGCCGTTGCACTCAGGGACTCACTGCGGCTGTGGTCACCTGACAAGATTGGGTGCTATCAATATTTCCTCATGAATGAAGGAGGAGGAACTCTTGAGTCCCACACCTCCTGGGGGACAACAGGCATTTGACAGTTTCTGGGAAAGAAGATGTAATTTTCTTCAGTGCTATAGCCACTGAAAAGTTGTTATTTATCCAATAATTAAATGCCTACTCAGGCTCATACAAACAATCACAACCAAACTCAGAGGGCCACAAACAAAAATGACCGGAAAGTAGGAGGGGCCCTGCATGGGAAGAAGAGTTTTGATGGGAGTGGGCACAGATAAGAGAGAGTGATGGGAATGAGATGACTAAAAGTTATTGTATACAACTGTCAAGGAATGAATAGGAAGAGAGGAAGGAAGGGAAGAAAGATGAAATGGAAGGAGGAAGGGGAAAGCAAGGAAGAAAGGAAAAAGTAAAGAAATGGAGGGAGGGAAGGAATTAGGGAAGCAGAGAAGAAGAAAGAAAGAAATAGAGGGAGGTGAGGAAGGGGGAAGAGAGATGGGGAGAGGGAGGGAGAGTGAGAGGGAAATGCAAGGTCCAAGGAAACACTAGCACATGAAGTGTCTGTGCCCTGCCTGCCTGCCATGGCTGGAAGCATTGGACAGAGGTAGTGGGGGAGGGGGATATGCCATTGCAGGTTTTCATTCCCTGATGGCAGTGAGAAAGATGGAATGCCAGAGGAGAGGACAATGTCAATTACCCTTAAGAGTAAACAGATGACGTTGAGCATTTCTTTAAGTGTTTCTCTGCCATTTGACATTTCTCTATTGAGAATTCTCTGTTTAGCTCTGTACCGCATTTTTTGATTGGGTTACTTGATTTGTTGCTGTTTAACTTCTTAAGTTCTTTATATATTCTGGCTATTAGCCCTCTGTCAGATCTAGGGTTGATGAAGATCCTTTCCCATTTTGTAGGCTGTCAATTTGTTCTGATGACAGTGTTCTTTTCTTTACAGAAGCTTTTCAATTCCATGAGGTCCCATTTATTGATTGCTGATCTTAGAGCCTGTGCAGTTGGTGTTCTGTTCAGGAAGTTGTCTCCTGTGTCAATGAATTCAAGGCTCTTCCCCACTTTTTCTTCTAACAGGTTTAATGTGTCTGGTTTAATATTGAGGTCTTTGATCCACTTGGATTTTAGTTTTGTGGAGGGTGATAAATATGGATCTCTTTGCATTCTTCTACATGTAGACAACCAGTTAGACCAGCACCATTTGTTGAAGATGCTATCTTTTTTCCATTGTATGGCTTTGGCATCTTTGTCAAAAATCAGGTGTCCACAAGTGTGTGGGTTTATTTCTGGGTCTTCTATTCGATTCCATTGATCCACCATTCTGTTTCTATGCCAGTAACATGCAGTTTTTATTACTGTTGCTCTATAGTACAGCTTGAGATCAGGGATGGAGATACCTCCAGAAGATCTTTTATTGTAGAGGATTGTTTTAGCAATTTTGGGTTTCATCCTTAGTCATCAGGGAAATACAAATCAAAACAACCCTGAGATTTCACCTTCTACCCATCAGAATGGCTAAGATCAAAAATTCAAGCGACAACACATACTGGAGAGGATGTGTGGAGAAAGAAGAGCCCTACTCCACTGATGGTGGGAATGTAAACTTGCACAACCACTTTGGAAATCAGTCTGGCACTTTCTCAGACAATTAGGAATAGTGCTAACTCAACACCCAGCTATACCACTCCTAGGCATATATCCAAAAGATGCTTAACCACACAACAAGGACATTTGGTCAACCATGTTCGTAGCAACTTTATTTGTAATAGACTGAAGCTGGAAACAATCCAGATGTCCCTCAGTTGAGGAATGAATCCAGAAATTGTGGTACATTTACACAATGGAATACTACTCAGCAATTAAAAACAAAGAAATCATGAAATTTGCAGGCAAATGGTGAGAACTAGAAAAGATCATCCTGAGTGAGGTATCCCAGAAGCAGAAAGACACACATGATATATACTCGCTTATAAGTGGATATTAGACATATAATATAGGATTATCATACTAAAATCTGTACATCTAAGGAAGCTAATCAAGAAGGAGGACCCTGGGTAAGATGTTCAATCTTCATCCAGAAAGGCAAATGGGATGGACACTGAATGAGGGAGAAAACAGGCAACAGGACAGGAGGCTATCACAGAGGGCCTCTGAAAGACTCCACCCAGTTGGGTATCAAAACATAGGCTGAGACTCATAGCCAAGCTTTGGGCAGAGTGTAGGGAATCTTATGTAAGAAAGGGGAGATAGGAAGACTTGGAGGGGTCAGGAGCTCCACAAGGAGAGCAACAGATCCAAAAATTCTGGGCCCAGAGGTCTTTTCTGAGACTGATACTCCAACCAAGGACCATGCATGGAGATAACCTAGAACCCCTAGAGCCCCTGCACAGAGGTAGCCCATGGCAGCTCAGTCTCCAAGTGAGTTCCGTAGTAATGGGAACAAGAACTGTCTCTGACATAAACTCAGTGGCTGGCTCTTTAATCACCTCCACCTGAGGGGGAAGCAGGCTTACCAGTCCACAGGGGAAGACAAACAAGGCAGTCCTGATGAGACCTGATAGACTAGGGTCAGATGCAAGGGAAGGAGTACCTCCCCTATTATTAGACTGGGGGAGTGCATAGGAGAAGAAGAGGGAGGGAGGGTAGGATTGGGAGGAGATGAGGAAGGGTCTACAGCTGTGATACAAAGCGAATAAACTGTAATTAATAAAAATTTAAGAAAAAAGAGTAAACAGAGGTGGGAAGGTCCGTCAAGAAGGGATCCTCATGGTGACTAATCCCAGGCTAGCTGGGCATGAAATCCGAGAGATGTGTGATCACTGAAAAGGCGCTAGCTTTGTGACATTTCCTTCAGCTCTATGCGTGGCACCCTTAGTAAAGACTGGGTTTCTGAGGAAGATGGAGCCATACAAAGCTCTCACATGCCTGCTTTGGCATTTACTGGGTGATTAAATATTTGAGAAACACTCAGTTCTTCTGGGGTTTGGGAGGGTCTGGCTCTCAGCAATGCTAACTTACAGATTTCTGAGGTAGCCATGGAAATGCACCACTGGCATCTCCAGCCCTAGGAAGCCATGCAAACAAGCCAGCAACCGTTATGCTCTGAATCCAGCTTTGCCGTGATTTCCTCTAAGGGCTGGTGCTATAGCTCAGCAACACACTGTTTATTTAGCCTGTGCAGAGCCCCAAATTCCAGCCTCAGAACTGTTAGGAAAACAAGATGGAATAAAACCAAACACAAAACTGCTCATCTGACATTTTCCCAGGTTCTGTACTGGCCCCTGAGGAAAGCCTCATTAATTCTTCCTCGCAGGACACCGCACTGAGTTATGTAGAGGCTGTTTTTCTGCTCGATGCTCTGATTTCTCTTTCTCCACAGTTTGTTTTCTTTCTGATTGCAAATGCATTTATACAAAAGAAGAGAATCCACCCTTGTACTTCTAAGAGTCTGTCTTTCCCTGAACCCTGACATGATATGATACAATGACCACAAATTCACAGTGTGAATCACCTCATTTTCTATTGCTGCATACCAAAGCACCACAACGTGCAGAGGTTTAAAGCAAAAACCTTTCGCCCTCCCACAGTTTCCACAGGCCACAAGGTTAGGCAGGTCAGAAGGTCATCTGACCCATGCATTACAAGCTGAACTCAGGCATCAGGCAAGCTGTGTTGCCTTCTGATGACTCTAGGGAAGAATTCGCTCCCACTCTATTCAAGTTGTCAAACTAGTTCAGCTCATGTGACTATGGGACTGAGATTGCCCTATCTGTCTGTCTGTCTGCTGTGAGCTTCTCTCAGCTTCTCCTGGCCTCTGGCTGTGTGGTACCTGCATGGCTTCTCTGTCCCACACAGGTGACTCTTCCCAGCACGGAAACCCTCTCTACCTCATGTCCAGGAAAAGTTCTGTCCCTTTTCAGAGGTACCTTCATTAGGTCCATTGATTTGGAATCCTGATCACTGCCATAAAATCTTGTTTTATACAAAATACAGAACAATCCCAGGTATGAGATCTCATCACTGGCTCTGTCTCTATTCAAGACCATTATACAAGGTTAAGGATAATTACAGTGTTTGCCTACAACAATGTTATGAAAATATAGAGTCTGGAGAGATGACTCAGGAGTTAGGAGTACTGGCTGTTCTTCTAGAGGACCCAGGTTCAGATCCTAGCATCCACATCAAATGGCTCACTCAGTCTGTATCTCCAGTTGCAGGAGGTCAGTTTCAGGAGGTCTGACCCCTCTGTCCTATATGGGCACCTTCATTGACATGCACATACCAAAAGTCTAATAACTCCAAAGCCTCTGAGAGACCCCCAGAAGGACCCAATCTGGCTAATCTGACTAAAACCCACACTTGTGGGCAGCCAATCAGTTTAAAGGTTAACACATGGGCTTGAGCCAAGTATAATGATTTAGTAAACCTGAGGAAAAGTCCTTAGCAACTCTGGGAAATTCCTAAGTGTTTAGCCAATCTGAAATCTCCCATACCTCCTGAGTCAACCAATCAAATGAATGGTTACTTCTGGAACTCTCCCTAATTGCATTTAAATTGAGCCTGTACATTCACTTTGTGGCTCCATTCTAAGGAACATGGCCTTAGCATGCTGGTAAATTTCTGCAGAATAAATGTTCCTTGCCTTTGCATACTACTTGAATCTGGGGTCTTCCTTCAGTGATTCTTGGACCCTAAAATACAACATGCAGGCACTCATATCTACATATTATTTCAACTAATAAAAATAAGTCTTCCCCCCTCAAAAAAAAACCCTACTTCAAGTTTAAAAAAAGAAGAGTGACAGACCTCTGCTCTTTCAGAATACATAATATCAAATTAATCCTCCTTCCATAAACAATTATGACATTTGTAGATCGTGGAGGAAAACTCGACAAGGCTTCAGTTTTCTAGGGATAGAGAAGTTATGAGGGAAGATCCCCAGCTGCCCTAGTTCTTTCCTGGGGACAGTGTAAAAAGAAAAGTATCAGCTCAGGACCCCAAGACCAAGTTCCCAGCACAAAGGAGATTGAGGACAAGGGACAAGAGGAAGGAAGAAAAGGATCAAGGAAGCAAGGACAAGACCATTTGACCACCTCTGGACAGAGAGACAGACATGTTCCGTAGGCAAACTGCAGTTTATAAAGGTAAAATGGGAATTTCCATGTTATGATGCTTTTTTAAAAATTTTAATTGGGTATGTTAATTAGGTGAGCCAAATGGTGCTTTTGATTTCTGGACTTCAGTACTTTGATAACTGGACCTTGGCAGTCAGCCTGAGGTTGAGGGAGTGGCTAGATAAGGGAATGGGTCTTGGGGGCTAGCTTTAGGAATGTAATCTAACAGTTTTTAGCAAGGCAGAGGGAGTGGGGAGGGGGTAAGGGCAAGGCCTGCCAGAGCCATGCTCGCCATGCTTGAGCTAGCCAGAGGCCCTTCACAGAGTCTCAACAACAACACAACAAAGTTGAGTATATCAGTCCCACTTAACCAAGGAAGTAGGAATCTGAGCTCAAGACCCCTGAAACAACTGAATTATCCAGGAAAGATTCCCCAACAACAAAGAGCCAGCTACCTAGACAGTAGCCGTAGAAGTTCTTGTATAGGTCCTTGTACATAACCAAAGACTGGGCTGCACCGGCATGAGAAAAAGGCTAACAGATTGAACAGAGAAAAGATACCAAAGGAAAGAACATCTTTAGACCAGCCCTACTAAATCCTAAAAGCAATACGGGCAAGTTACACAGGGGAGCTGGACCTGCACGTTCTTCAAACACAGAGAGAATACTCATCAAGATAGACCACACTTGGTGAGCCATAAAATAAGTCTCAATAAAATGTTTAATTACTAATTATGTTTGTTGACCATAAAGCTTTATTAGAATTAATAACTGTAAGACATGTATGAAATAACCAAATATTTGAAATTTAAATAATATCCTGTTAAATAACATGAGTCAAAGTAGAAAAAAAAAAAGAAAGAAAGAAACCAACCTAGAACATGCTTTAAGCATAAGGACAACAAAAACACTGCATGGTGAAGCTAAACAGGCTATCAGTGGGAGATACACAACTTCATGTGACTGGAAGGAAATCCTAAAAACAACCATCTTGACTTCTAACCTAGACAGGCAGCCTGAATACAAAGGAACTAAAATAAAACAAACCCTGAGGAGAAGTCAATCAAGTAATGGAAAATCCAAAACAAAATCTGTTTTAAAAATTAACAAAATTTCCCAGCACGCAGGGAGGCAGAGGCAAGCGGATCTCTGTGAGTTTGAGGCCAGTCTGGACTACAAAGCAAGTCCAGGATAGCCAACACTGCACAGAGAAAACCTATCTTGAAAAAATAAAAAGAAAAAAATTAATAAAATTGATAGAGATGAGCAAACCTAATTGAGAAAAGTAAGAGAAAATATCAACATTCTTTTTAATTTTTATTCATCATTATAGTATTGTTGGACTCCCGAGGTGGGGAGACCCTCCTTTCCTCGGGATAGATGCCAGACCCCAATAACTCACAAAACAGAACTTGATGCAAACAGCAAGAGGTGTTTACTAGTAGCTGGCATGCTGGGGCTCTGCACACAGCTCCCATGCAAGGGGTGGTACAGAGCCCTGAGCTGCAGAATCACAGAGTTTACAAAGACAAAACCCGCAAAACAGGAGCGGGTCTAGGGGTAAGGGATTTTTCTAATGGGGCAGTCAGTGATTGGCTGTGCCCAGGTGTGGTGACTAGGGGAGGGTTAGGGACTGTTTGCACTTCTCAGTCCAGGAACAAAGAAGGGCATTTAGGGCCAAGTTAAAATTTTCTACCCTTACATTCCCCCCTTCTTCTAGTAACTGCTTCAATCATGAAGCAGCTGTGGGGCGAAGGTTTTTCTTGGGGTCCTGCCCCCAGCCCTTGATTTAGCATTTTAGCCTGTAAGGTGAGATTTGGGCTGAAGGTCCATCTTCTGGAGCTTTTTCAGTGCTGATAATTGGACCGTTGACATCAGGGGCTAGGGAGGCTGAAATGCTAGTCAAAGGCTGGACAATGGGGCAGTCTCAAGCATCTGGTTAGTTGATCCAATTGAAGACATGGGGAGCTATCTTGTCAGCTTTTAGCAAGTCTAAATTTTAGCTCACAGTCCATAGCTGATCCAGGGATAGAGCCAACCAGGTGAAAATCTGAAACAAATTTAGACTAGAGACAGAAGTTAAGATTTATCTATTAAATGGGAAGTGAGGAATCCCCAAACCAGGAACAACTACTCTGGGATCCGTTTGAGCTATGCCAGATCCAGATTTCATGACCTTTGATTGCCTGAAACTCATGAATTTTTATATATAACTTAACTGTGTCACAGTCTGAAACTCTAATACTTTAACTGTGGTCCCTGTTGGTTATCAGCCACCAATGGAGGTTGGCCATTTTTTGTACACTTAGCATTTACTTTTAGCTTGCATCTCCATGACACACTGGAAAGTTAGGCAAAAATATATTAATGGCTTTACTACTAGACCATAGATGCTCAGACTTTTTTAAACAAAGTAAGTAGAACTTATATTTATATATTTTAAAATATTTATTTAGACTCTCTAATCTTTTTTGCATTTATCAAACCTGAAACATTTAGACCAAATAACACTCTCTAGAATAACCTAAACTCTTATATCCTCAGACCCTATATAAGCTCTTTTTACCTAGCTCCTTTTTTTTATTTAGCTATATATCTTAAGACACAGGCAACTGACATGAAGCCTGTGAGCAAGGCAAAACTGTTTTTTTTTTTTCTAAATAAGAAATCTAGTACCTAGTAGTTCTAACTAGCTAATGAACTGCCCAATGAGCTGACAGTGGCTCTAATTGTCTGCTCTCTAGCTGAAAAGCTACCATTAGCTTAGCATAGCCATCAAGGTGATCAGAGACCTGAGAAGGATAAATTATAAGCTAAATAAATATACCAATCTATGTACCAATCGAAATGACAAAGATGACTAGTCTATCACCTAGGCAGTGTCCCTGGCTCCTGTGGTCCCATGGCATCATGAGCAGAGGCAGTCCAGCCAGGCACAGATGAGAGACTGCTTCTGTGGAAAGAGGGACATGAGAGATCAATCCCACCTTGCCTCTCACAGTGTGAAACAATGACTCCCAGGTGTCCATGGCTTTGTCCACAGGTTAGGCTGGGCCCTAGCAGTGGGCCAGTTGAGGCAGTATCACCCAGTGGTTGGCATACCACAATCCAGAGTTGCAGTCATCTGTCGTTGTACCCAAATCTTCTCGGAGACCTTGGGCAGCTACTGCCAGGATTTTGGAACTCTCTGTGGCAATACGCTTACACGTGTTAAAATGCCATATTCATCAGATCTCTGACAAGCCTGAGGGCCAGCATGTCTACCTTTGTCATCTGCTCTAAACTGTGTCCTATAAAACAGAATGTTATAATCTTTAATTCTGGCATATTTCTTTAGATGTATGATTTAGAACTATATTTTAAGTAGATCTACATGGGCAAGCTTTATACTTACCCATTTTAGGCTTAACCTTAAAAAAAA
>CM053744.1:95323434-95342999 GCA_028658305.1 Pachyuromys duprasi
TAGCACTAATCAGAGGACTGAACATAACTGATAGACCTAAACAAAGATGTTGGCAAAACTTATGGCTTTATATTCTTATCTCTGAACCAGCATGGCACCTGGCCACTATGTAGTTACTGATGGCACTGTTACCTCTCATGATACAGCAGAACTCTCTGGCTCCTTATACAAACATGCACTAATCTTCTGCAACATTCTATATACCTTCAGGTTTCTAGCTTTGTTTTTCTGGCTTAACCAGACATTTTTACTTTAGAAAATATCTCTTGCTCTCTCTCTTGCTTTTTAGACAATATAAAAACTCCCATCAAAATCTTTCCTGTAGCAGATATGGTCTAAGGTCACATAAACAAGTAACTTGGAACAAGTTTTAAAGAACTTGGTGAAACTTTTTTTCTCTGTCTCAAGGTGCAGACCAGGGTGGAAACAAGTTTTTTGGTAAACAAAGCAGCATAACAATCAAACAGCTCTTTACAAGATACACTGTAAAAACTATAATTTTTTAAAATTAGCTCAAACCATATAACCAAAACTAGAAGTGAAATTTTAAAAGTCAACACTAGATTTTAAAACCAGAATTTATCAGTGCAAACAATCCAATCTGTAAAACCAATACCAATTTAAACTGAGACTCATCTGTAATTTTTGAACCACTCCATGTGGCTATTCCAAGATGGTGGACTCATTACATACCACACAGGAATCTTAAGATGGTGGTCTCATTACCCACGTGGCAATCCCAAGATGGTGGTCACATTACATTCTACGTGGCAATCTCAAGATGGTGGTGAGGCATATTATATACCACGTGGAAACCTATATTGTTGTTACTTTAAACATATGCATTTATAGACCTTATAAACACATAGGCACATATACATATCAAGTGTAGTTACCTTCTTTTATCACTTCATGGTCTGCAGAGCAGCAATTAACTTAAGCTCCCTGGATGGAAGAGGAGGAGGGGCAGTGAGCTCTAGCTGGTTCCCGCTCCAAGGGAAGCGGCAGAGGGGAGAATCCAAGCAGCTCTGCCTGATGACTCCTGCACAGCCAGTCCAATCCATGCGTCTCCCCAGCTACTCACAAGCACTCCCGCTGTGTGTGGGACTTCCCCATGCTGGCCTCCATTGAGCCCAGCAGCAGTCCATGGCAGATTAGAGCACAGAGCTCCAAAGTCAGAACTAGACATTTTTACAGAACTGGACTCCATCCAAGTCCACCAGATAGGAGGCATCTGAGTATCCTCGGCCCCCCTTACACCCTGGAGCATTCCCCAGGGTCATGACCTGTGGTCCTCTGGGCACATTTGCCCACCACAGCTTGAGACTTTAGCAAGTCACCCAAGCAGTTGCAAACCAAAAGCGCATAAACTAAAAGCACTTTGAAACAGACAAAACAGACAGTACAGAGACAAACATTTGGAGTCTTTTCTCACCTCCAAGGTCAAATTTGTGAGTCAGGGGTCTGTGCTCATCCTGGACGGAACCCCCAAATGTTGGACTCCCGAGGTAGGAAGACCTTCCGTTCCTCAAGATAGATGCCAGACCCCAATAACTCACAAAACAGAACTTGATGCAAACAGCAAGAGGTGTTAACTAGTAGCTGGCATACCAGGGCTCTGCACACAGCTCCCACGCAAGGGGGTGGTGCAGAGCCCTGAGCTGCAGAATCACAGAGTTTATAAAGGCAAAAACCGCAAGTCAGGAGCAGGTCTAGAGGTAAGGGATTTTTCTAACGGGGGTAGTCAGTGATTGGCTGTGCCCAGGTGTGGTGACTAGGGGAGGGTTAGGGACTGTTTGCACTTCTCAGTCCAGGAACAAAGAAGGGTGTTTAGGGTCTAGTTAAATTTTTCTACCCTTACAGTGTATGTGTGTTTGTGTGCCAGTGTGAGTGCACACATAGCGTGTGTGCATGCGGGGTCAAGGTTGTGAGTGTGGGTGAATGGATGCTGAAGCGCATATGTGGAGATCACAGGACTAGAAAGCTCTCCTTTCAGTTTTATGTGGATTCCTCTGATCAAAGCCTTTACCTACTGAGCCATCTGCTTATTCAAAATATAGCATGTGCAGATCCTGAAGACATGAATAATATTATAGTGAAAGCCTAACAAATTACTTTACACCCACAAATGTGATGTTTCAAATCCCTTGGTGAGTTTGGCCCAAGCACCCCAGTTTTTAAAAGCCGGGTGTGGTGGAGCTTGTCTGCAACTCTGGTACGGTGGGAAGGATGGCAGGAGGTAGGAAGAATGGTTCAGCTACTTTTGCTGAACCAGTGAACTCCAAGAAGACAATGGAGAATGACAGAGGAAGACATCTGAGTTCAGCCTCTGATTTTCACATGTAATGCACACCTGTGTACATACATACAAACACACACACTTCACCTATGACTAAGCTCAAGGTTAGTGATGAAACACTGAGAACTCCCCGCCTAAAAAAAAATGAACAAAGGAAAGAGCTTTTTCACCAAATTGACTCAAAACTGTTCTGCAAGTCTCAGCCAACACAGCAAGGAGAAAGGAAGACAAAGGGAACAACATAAAGATGTGAAACTCTTAAAGGGGAAGAAGAGGTGGAGAGACAGAGAGCCCTTGCTGCCCTGTAGGACCCAGATTCAGTCCCCAACAAAAACATGAAGGCTCACAACTGACTGTTGCTCCGGGTCCAGGGGATCCAGTACTCTATTCTAACCCCTGCAGACACCAGGGATTCACATATGTACATGAAGTAAAAACACTCATACACAGAAAATATTAAGAATTAAAAAAAATTCATCCATTAGAAAACCTCAAAGAATTGTCAAATTACCACTTTTAATACATAAGTTTGGAAGAGTCACAAAACAGAACCAGAAAGTCTCAACACAGAAAGCCATGACAGGCAGAATAGCCGCAAGTCTAGGGACGTCAGATGCCAATTTTTTTTTCCATTAAATCTCTTCTGTTAAAAACAATAACAGCCCTCTTAACCCCGGAGCCATGTCTCTGGCCCTGCAATTGTATTTTTTTAATATAAAAATTGTCTATTTATAGGCATGGGAGATGGCTCAGTGGGTCAAGCGCCTCCTGGCCAAGCAAGCAGAGCAGCGTTCAGATCCCCAGCACCTGTGGAAGGCCAGGCACACCATTCCACGTCTGTATCCAGAGTGCCTTTGGGGAGGTGGGGGCTCAGAGAGGAGAGTTCCTGGACGCTCACAGACAAGCCAGCTTGGTGGGTGCAAAACAACCAAAGCTTTTCTCAGAGTCTAGAAGGAGAGGGCCGGCACCCCAGGCTACTTCTGACCTTCATAAGGTGTCATGGCACAAGGACGAGGGCATGAGCACATGCTCGCACACACACACACACACACACACACACACACACACACCCTCTGTGTTTCTGCCTTATCTCTATTCCACTAATACCGTAAAATTGTTCCTCTTCAGCCTCCTATGAAACACTTTCCAAGTCCATTTTTGACGTGCTCTGGCAAATTCCTACACTGACATAGTTATTACCTGGTCAAGATCCAGACATTTACAACATCCAGAAACTCCCTTCAACCTTGGCAGACAGTTTTCCAGCTAAGCTGGCTTCTATAATTATAGGTTAAATTTACCTCTTCTAAGATGTAATGTAAATTTAGCACCGTTTGTCCCATATTTTTGTCGTCCAGCTCCCTTTGCTCCACGTGGCACTTGGAGCTCCTGCTATGTTGTTAATGACACCATACGTTTCCTCTTCCTGTTGCTGAGTACTGTGTACAGCTCTACCCTGGGCAACGCAGCGCTGAGCACTGGCGTGTGTTCTCTTTTAGGTCCATTTTCCTGCCTCTTCAGTGTCCCCAATGGGGCACACATCCAACTTCTGCACGCAGCTTCCGACCTGTTTTCTGAAACAATTGCAGTTCTTCGTCCTCTCCCAACAATGGATGGTGATGTGCTTGGGCTGAGTGCTCTCAACAACTGAGGTCTCTCTGTGGTGTTGCTCACAGGTTTCAGCTTCCTGACAACTGGTAGCCTTGAGCATCCGTCAGGGATTAAAGCTAGGAGTGCATTAATATTGACACACTTTATTTTATTTAGTACTGAAGTAGTCGCTGCACCTCGGAGTTAGTTACCATTGCGGAGATGGTAACCTCTGTTAGAAGATTTTGCATGGTCACGAGTCCTTTGATATATATCTAGACTGTAAACACAGTTGATGGCTTGCTTTTCACTTTTGTGAAAGAATGTTGCAAACAGCAAAAGCTCTACATTCTGCTTCTGCTTACCTTGTCCTTTCTCCCTTAATAGTTTGGGAGGTGTCTGTGAAACACAGGAAATCAATACCCAACTTAGAGTCATAAAGATTTTCTTCACAGTTTTTTTTCTCTCTAGACTTTAGGGCTTTGGTTTTTATATGTATTTGTGTGTGTACACATGTCCATACCAGAGTCAAGGCTGGGAGTATTCTTCACTCTTACCCACCTTACTTTTTGTGACAGGATCTGTTGTAGAATCTGGATCAATCTGGCTGGCTTGGCTGGCCAACAAGTACCAGGGATCCACCTGTCTATACCTTCAGGCTCCCACACTTTCTGGGCAGACTGAATCACCTCGCCATAAACAGCTTTTACATTTAAAACAGAAAAAAGTGGGCCATTTAAAAGTTAGTTTAACTACTGTCCTCCTAGAGATTTGAAAAGTCACTAAGCCATCAAGAATGCCTACTATGAAAAGAAGCAATCAAATGCAAAACAGGGCCATTAAAAAAAGTTTAGGGGTGGCTGTAAAGTTCAGTGGTTGAGCACTTTTGTAGCAAACTACTTTTGTGGCGTGCACAAGGCCTTAGGCTTAATCCTGGACATTACAAATGTAAGAAAAATTAAAAGAGCAGCAGAAGTGTGGAACAGTCAAGGACCAACAACCAGAACACTTGCTGAATACCTACTGTGTGCATTTGTTGAATCCCTATTATTCCCAATGCTTGACAACTGTTGGTTCATTTTTGTTTCATAATAATCCTTGAAAAACGTATTGCTATTATCTGCATTTTGTAGATGACAAAACTGAGGCAGGAAAATGCTAACTCACTCCTCTCATGACATAACTGGCCATGGTGAGGCCTGACTGGTGAAAACAGGCATGTCTGAACAACCGAGCAATACCCCGAGAGGTCAAGTCCAAAAGATAACAGCTTCCACTAGAAGAAGGTTAAGAAGACTAAGGGGAACACTAGGTACATGATTCCTGATGTGAGTTCTAAAAGAAAGAAAAGGGGAAGATCATAAACTTTAGAAAGAAAGATGTTCTGGTTTATCTACAGATATAAAGAATCTACCAAAAACTACACACACACACACATACACACCTAGGCATATCTTAGTGAAAACGTATAATTTTAAAGAGTGGGGAGAAAGGGCAGGAGGAAGAGGTAGAATTCTATCAATGGAAATTAAAACAAGGATGAGGATTGGGAGAGAGATGAGAGCTGAAAAATCAGAACGCAGGAGCGTATTTCATGGTAAAGCTAAGTGTGGATCATCACACAGTAACTGCAGAGTGTTTGAGAGAAGCACAGAGTAAAGTGTGTTGTTAGTCATGGCTTACAAAAATCACAGGCAATGCCAGAAAAAGTTGGAAGACACTGAGGAAAACTTAAACAAAGAAATTACTGTGAGTTTCGGTTCCCAGGCAATTTCCACAGCCCCCAAGCTTTCCAAAACCGTGTCAGAGAGGAGGCCGAATGGGCCAAACAGGATTTTAAAGGTAGTCATTTTAACATTTCAATAGCTGAGAAATTATCAGTCGGTGTGGTTACCATTTATGAATGTCATTGTCTTTAAGATCTGAGCTGCCATGGGTCCCACAAGCAGATCACACGTGTGTCTCAGGACACTGGGCTGTTGCCCTCTGTTTTGAATCAGTTCTAACACTCCCTTGAAATAACATGGAGCTCAGAGTTTGAAAACTTGGTCCCTGGAGCTGCCCTACACCTCATACACCAAGTGCAAACGGCAGCTGTGGCTACAGCTGGGATTCCTACTTCC
This sequence comes from Pachyuromys duprasi, assembly GCA_028658305.1. Lineage (NCBI taxonomy): Eukaryota > Metazoa > Chordata > Mammalia > Rodentia > Muridae > Pachyuromys > Pachyuromys duprasi. Next base: position 95,329,447 of record CM053744.1, read on the forward strand.
CTCTCCTTCGATTTGATTAAATTACTAGAGCAGAACTCGGGCAAACACCCTATCTTTATTGGTTTATTGGACTAATAATAAAGGACCCAACAGAGGAAACAGATATACAGCCAGAGGAAAGTCAGCACAGGGTAAGGGGAGGGGAGGGTGGGGCTCCGTGCATTCGTCTCTAGGTTCACCACCCTCCAGGATGCTCCACGTGTTCAACCGTCTAGAAGTTCACACAAACTCTGCCCGTTGGGGTTTTATGGTGGCTTCGTTCTGTAGTCTCGACTGACTAAATAATTGACTGTTCCGCCTCTTCTATCACAACCATAAGTCTTTTACCAGATGTCTGTGTTGTAGGTGAGGCATATAGTCTTCTACCTGTGCTTTGATCTCCTTGGAGAATAGGGTTTTTTTCAGACCTAGTCACCAATGACCTTAGTAACGCACAAAAGATAACCATCATTTTACACATTTGAAGGAATTTAGGAGCTGTTCTTTCAGAAAGGGGCTGCAGCTACAGAGACGGCTCAGAGAAGGACCCAAGAACCTGCACCCACATGACAGCTCACAGCTACAGGTCCTAGGGGACCTGATTCTACCCTGTGTATGGCCTCCCTGTGCACCAGGCATGCACACGGTGTACGGACAGGCATGCAGACAAAACACCCATGCACATAAAATATAAAACAAGAAAGTGTGTACTTCTTTGCAGAGGACACGAGTTTAATTGCAAGCACCCATACCAGGTTTCTCAAACCACCTGCAACTTCAGCTTTGATGCCTCTAGATCTCAGAGACACCAACATTCACATGAACATGTCTACACACAGACCTACACACATGCATGAAATTAAAAATAACAAAACAAATCTTTAACTAGCACCAGCCTAGCACTGCCTGGCACTATCTGAAAGCACAGATATGCTGTCTGCAACATGCAGAGAGAAAGAGACAGAGACAAAGACAGAGGCAGAAACAGTGTGCATGAGGAGCAGGAAGGCCTGAACTGGAAGTCTTCAGCTCAGCATCCCACTGTTTCTCACCACAGACTCAGACTTCCCTCGGGAACAAAAGAGTCAAGAGAAGGCAATGCAGTTGGAGGAAGCTCTCACAGGCAGCCACCAGCAAAGAAGGGCTACTGTGCTTGCTCACCTAATGCATTAAATAAAGGCCCATCTGTCAAAGGCTTGATTCCCAGCTTGTGGCACTAGCTGTTAGGGAGTTCGGGACACTTAGAAAAAGAGGAACCTAGCAGAAGGTTTTCTGGTACCTGAGATGTGCCCCTGAATGGGGGCTACAGGGACCTCTGTTTTCCACATTTAGGCCAGGAAGAGACTATTTTCATTGTGTGTTTTCACTATAATGTTCTGTCTCATTAGAAGCCCAACGCAGCATGTCCCATGGATCCTGGGCTGAGACCTGTCAGACCCTGAGTCAAAACAGAACTCCTTCTTTTAAAATGGTTGTTCTCTGTTTGTGGTTTGGGTGTTTGTTTCCTTTTGTTTCTTAGAGTAACAAGCAGGCAGAGATGCCCCCAACTGAACTAAGGTGGGTGTTTATTTTTTAAAGAGTGCTGCAACTTAAAGGCCACTGAGTAGTTTGTCTAAGCAGAGAGCTTCTGGAAAAGAAACACACACACACACACACACACACACACAAATACAGCATTCACAGGGCCCTTAAAAGTTCACATACCTGAAGCTGGAGAAACAGCTCAGTGGTTAAGAGGACCTGAGTTCAATTCCCACAACCACATGGTAGCTTTCAACCATCTGTAATGGAATCTGATTCCCTCTTCTGCTGTGCATGAAAACAGTGTTCATATACATAAAATAAATAACTCTTTAAAAAATATTTTTAAAAAACCCAGAATCAACGTGCTGCTCCCTGGCTTCTGTTTCAAGCTCTTCCTGCCCTGACTTTTCTCAGATGGACTGTGACTTGCAGCTTAAATAAGCACTTTACTCCTCTGAATGGCTTTTGGTCAGCGTTTTACCACAGTGACAGAAAATCACTCTAAACCTCTGCTCTAATAGAACTTAGCAACGGATTCATCTCATCCCAGGAGTTCAGGTGACCAGAGACGTTGGTCGCTCTCTTATTTCTTATCAATACACAGTACAAAATTACTTAAATTTACACACACAAAAAAACTTTAAATTTCTATCAACAGATATTAATCCATACCAACATAAAATAACACACCAAATGACAAAAAACATCCTCCCCATATTTGGGGCATGGGGGATTCATGTGGACAAATATGTCTTTTGAATGCCCTATGAAAATTTGGAATATTGGTCAAGTTCCAGGAAAGCTAGCTGTATCATTTTCTGTCCCTTATCTGTTTTGTCTGTCCAGTCTCTGCATTGCCTGTCCTTTGGACTAGCCCTTTTGAAGATGATTTGCATGCAAATTTTGGAAAACCTAGTAATTGAAGCAGTCTGTGAGAGTGAAGCATCTGGGCTATTTGCTTTGTGAAGGCAGTCATGTCTCTGTTGATAAAAGGTTTTCTCTGGTCACATCTAATCTTTAAAAGTTGTATTTTATTTTATTTTGTCATTCACTGCAGATACATAAGCATAACCATGTCCGCATCTCAAAACTATTGCAGGTTTCTATTCTAATGCCAACACATCTTTGTAGCACATCGGCTGCCCTAGGTCATCAGTTTCTTCTGTAACCCAGTGTCTCTCAGCTGCTGCTGTTCCTTTTTCACCGACATTAAGAAAATTTAGAGTTAACAAAGCATTATTTAGTCTGTCCCAAGGGGGAGCGGTAACTCTTCTTTTTTGTTTAATAAGCATCTCTTTTAAAGTGCGATTGGCTCTTTCTACAACTGCTTGTCCTGTGGGATTGTGTGATATACCCATAACGTATACTATATATGCATACAGTAATATGTACACAGATTTATTCTGTAATATGAAAACAACTGTTTCATCTTACTGGACACAGATGCAGGAGAATTACCGGTCTTAATTTGTGCAGGTGTCCCCATAATTGCCATTATTTCTAGTAAGTGTGTAATTACACAATCAGCCAGAGCTTAAAGGAGTTGCCCATTGAAACCCTGAGTACGTTTGTACATACTTTTGTTTTCCAAATTCTGCAAAATTAAAACCATACCTCTGCCGTATTTCATTTTGTTACCCCTAGGGTTAGTACCAGCAGGTAATGGAATTTGGTTATATAGAGAACATGTAGGACTCTTTTGTTTGTTTGTTTCTTTGTCTTGTTGCCAAGTGAAAGAAAATTTTTTCTTTAAACCTTTTCAATTAACATGGTGTTTCTCATGAAATTTTGAGGCTTCTAACACATTTCATATTAGTAATTGATCAATTTCCTCATTTCCTTGTGCCAACAAATCTGAGTAATATATAATGGATAGTTTCTACTTCTGATGGCCTATTGTAATCACGTAAATAACAAGATTAATTCTGAGCTATCAGGAACAAATTCAGCAGTCTCTGTAGGCAAAACAACTCTTTCTGTGTATAAGAAATCAGTAATTATATTAAGAGATTCAGGAAAATATAATAATACCATAAGGATTGCATACAGTTCTTATTTTTGAACTGAGGTATATGGACTTTTGACTACCTTTCTTACTTTGTTTGGCTTATAACCTGCCATCCCTATCTTGTTTGTATCAGCACAGAATGTTGGTGGCATTGGTGTTCTCTTTACAATACATGGAAGAATTCAATGAGTTCTTTTTTATAAGTTGAATATATTTGCTTTTGGATATTTCTCCCAAGTAGTTACTACAAGCTCTTTGCCAATCTTCATTGATCACTCACAATGACATGATCTCAGCATTAGTAAGAAGTACTACAATTTTGGCTTGGTCTGTTCTTGACAATTGATGTAGCCTTATTCTACCTTTTATAATTAACTCAGAAATCTTCAATAAATGTCTTCAATTTTTTACTTTGTTTATGTGCTAAGAAAATCCATTCCATAATACTGTCTTCCATTTGCATAATGAGCCAAGTAGGAGAATGAGTTGAAGGCAAAATGACCAAAATTCAATCAAGTTTACAATCAATTTGATCCACATATGCATCTTACAGTCTTTGTTCTAAAAAAGTTAACTCTTTTTCTGCTTCAGCTGTTAGACATCTTGGACTCTTTAAATTTGAACTCCTTGTAATGTCTGAAACAAATTACTTAACTTGTAAGTACTCAGTCCAATTGTAGGCCTCAGCCAGTTAATATATCCCATTAATTTTTGAAAATCATTATGAGTTTGCAATTGGTTCCTATGGATCTGTATCTTTTGTGGTTGAATTTTTGTTGACTGATTTTATAACCCAAATAACTAAGCGAATCTCCTCTTTGTATTTTTTCTGGAGCAATCTATATAACCCACAACTTGGTAGAATTCTTTGTGTTTCCTTAAACATTTTCTCTAAAGTATCTGTGTCAGAATCAGACAACAAAATGCCATCCATGTAATAATATTTGATAGATTGAGGAAATTGCCTATGAATTATTTTTAATAGTTGTTGCACAAAATAGTGACATAAAGTTGGACTATATAACAGTCCCTGTGGAAGTACCTTCCAATGGTGTCACTTAATTGGGCCACTGTTGTTCAGAGTAGGTCCTGAGAAAGCAAACCTTTCCTTATCCTGCAAGTGTTTTGTGAAAAAGCAATCTTTCAAGTCAATTATTATTATAGACCATGATCTAGGTAACAAAGAAGGTAAAGGAAGTCAAGGCTGTAAAGGATCCATTGGTTGAATTATTCTATTGACTGATCTTAAATCCATTATCATCCTCCATTTTTCTGATTTCTTTTTTACAACAAACAGGGGAATTCCATGAGCTGGTGTGCTCTTTTATATGTCGAGCGTCCAGCTGCTCTTGTACCAGTTGTTCAAGTGCCTGTAGTTTTTCTTTTGTTATGGGCCACTGCTCTTACCTCAAAGGTCTGTTTGATATCCATTTCAGGGGCCAGGCTGTTGGTATTTCAGCAGTGGACCCTATTATAAATTTGGAAACTCAATTTCTGTGATGTCCTGTATTTGGACAATGAGCACAGCTTGTGCTAGCTCTTGATCATCTTCTCCAGGAGCAGCTACCATATCTTCCCTATCTTTCTGCAGGTCTTTGGGCCTGCAGAATTATTTACTGGAATACCCTTGTAAAAGATTCCTTCTTCATAAATTTATGACTATGTCAGCTGCATGGGGTCTCAAATTCCCTGTTTGCCCTTCTGGTCCCACACATTGAATCCACTGGACACTTTGTCTTGTTTGTGATAATCTACCAATTTCTATAAATTGTGTATAATTCTTCTGAAGTGGTCAATCTGGATACCAAGACTTTGGGGAAAATATACTGACATCAGTTCCTGTATCCACCAAACCTTCTATTGCAACATCATTCATCTATATCATTAATTTGGTCTCTGATCATTAACCACTGTTTGCCAGGACACAGGTGTTCTAGTACTCCCTAAAGCCCCTGTTCTTTCTACTGGAGTAGACTTGCCCTTGATGTAAGGAAACAGTAACAGCTGAGCAATTCTATCCCTTTCATTATAATGTTTGCATCTCCTCTTTCACATTCACCTTTAAGTTCTTCCTTGAAATCTCCATCTTTGATATCTGGATGCACAATAAACCCTTGGGAAGTCAATCCACTTCTTCCCAGAATTATTCCTACTGTCCTGAAAGTAAAGGACCATAAGCACCAGTGGTTACCTTGTAACATGGACCTTGACCTTCTTCAACCAGGAGCTCCAAATTAAGTTGTTTTATTTTATATTGCCTTGGTCGTGGAATTTCTTCACAGAAATGGAAAAGTAACTAACACACACACCTATTATATCTATATATTTGAGTCAAATTGTGTTATCCTACATAAGAAATAATGTTTCTCCAAAAACTTGTTGTGTGCCAAAATATAAGTGCAGTGCCAAACATGGGATACAACTACCTTGAGTAATTGATGGGAGGTATTTGGAGACTCCTCAAATGATAGAAGCCATATTTCTATTGCCCCTGTATGTCTCTAGAATTTGATAAGACCGTTGCTGAAGACACCACACATTTTGGTCACTGGACTTGAATATTGTTTATTCTTTTTAAAAATTATTTAAAAACATTATTTATTTCATGTAAACGAGTATTTTCTCTGCATGTTTGTATGGGCACCATGTGTGTCCCTGGTGCTTGCAGGAGTCCAAAGAGGTCATTGGTTTCTCTGAAGCTGGAGTTACAGATGGTTTTCAAATACCAGAAGTATGCTAAGAACTAAACTTGGGTCCTCTGCAAGTATAGCAAATGCTCTTAACTGCTGAGCTATCTGTCTAGCCCCAGATCTTCGTGTTTTGTGTTTAGTTAGTTAGTAGTTAGTTAGTTAGTTTGTTTGTTTGTTTGTTTGTTTGTTTGTTTTAATCTAAGCAGCTAGGGTCTCTGGAAGTACAAACATACACAGGGTATGAAGACAGAAGAACTAGAAAGGTGACTATGAAGGTGGAGAGAGAGGTGTAAAGGGAGGGGAGTAGAGAACAAGAGAAGGTAACAGAGTCTAGGTGTCATCAGAGAAGAAGGGGAAGGAGGCAGAGAAAACACCTAAAACAGCATTCGTTTGTATGCTAGCCAAAGCATTATTTTAAAAATATACTAAAATTAGAGAAAGTTAAATATTAGCTAGAGGAAAGCATAAAAAATACCCTGTATTCTCTAATGTCAAAGGAAGAACAGAGTGACAGTATAAACAGCATGCAAGAAGGGCTTCTGAGATTAGAAGCTGTCTCTGCATGACTGAAAAGAGGGTAACAAAGAACACAGTTTATCTCTAAGAGAGTGGAGTGTAGTTCAGTGGAAGAACATTTGCTCAGCATGTATGAGGTCATGGGTTTTATCCCCAGCACAGCACATGCATACATGTACACACACACCCTCATACACAGAGAGAGGAATTGAGATTCTATCTCCAAGAGAGTAACAGAGGAGGAATATCCGTAGTCACACAGCAGTTGAACCAGAGAAGTACAACAGAGAAGCTATGCAGGAAAAAGTGGTAAGCAGCTTGCGTCTCCAGCCATGGTTTCCAGTCCTATGAGAAGAAGCCATGGCCATGTGCTGAACAAGATGACCTTGGTTAAACAGACCTAACCACAAAGAACAAGCTCCCAGTTCTGACAGGGCTTAAGTCAAGTGTGGGGACTCAGAATGACAGTTATTCTTCCCATGCTGCAAGCATTCCCCATGTTAGAGTGGTATAGGTACCATGAGATAGGAGCTATTGTTTGAGACTGAGTTTCTCTGGGGACTGAAACTCAAGAAACAACCACAAGTCAGGAAACTTGGGACAGAGCTGCCTCCCCACCAATGGCATCACATCACAGCAGATGGCATACAAGAGAAAACAGGCAAAATTATGTCTTTCTAAGCCTGGCTTATTTTTGCTCATTTTTCCATTTCCATCCATTTTCCTGTGAATTCTATAATTTCATTTTTCTTTGCAGGTGAATAGTTTCACTGTGTGTATGTCACATGTCCTTTATCTATTCTTCTCTCGACAAACCCCTGGGCTGGTTCTGTATCTTGGCTACAGTAAGCAGTGCAGCAATAAGAGCCGATATGTAGGTATCTCTGTAGAACACTGGCTTAGGAGCCTTGGGGAGTGTTCTCAGGAGTGGTCTAGTGGGATCACATGGCAGTTAGCTTTTCATGTTTTTAAGAACACGGACATGGATATGCATAGTAGCTGTGAGTGAGGGTCTGTCCCCTCATCTTTGCTGGCCTTTGTTGCTACTGATTGTCTTGATGATAGCCATTCTGGCCAGAATGTGATGGAATATTGAAGCAGTTTTAAAGTGTTTTGTTTTTTGTTTTGGTTTTTTTTTCCCTTCCTGATAACTAAGGACACTGAATACTTCTTATTTGAAATATTTGTTAGCTGTTTGTATTTCTTTCTGTGGGAATAGCCTTTTCAATTCATTAGTCCACTTACTGCTTGGAGTGATTTAGGTTTGGGTATTTAATTGGGGGAGGGGAGTGTCTTTATAGATTCTAGGTGTTAATTTCCTGTCAAGTGAGATCTGCCACAGGCTGCAGACACTACCCAGTGGATATTGCTGCAAACCAAGTATAAGCCTGTACAAAACAGAATAGAAACATAAAATTATAAAAATGCAATCTTGAGGCTATTTGTTTCTTCATCAGGCAAGATGTTTCATCAATAGGATTGTTAATGTATCAATCATTTAGTGGATACATTTGACCTAATCACTAAAACAAACAAAAATACTGCTTATCACTCCATCTGTCATTTTTCTGTCAAAATGTAATGGGCAGAAAGATTGCCATGAGTTCTAAGACAGCCTGGATTACATATCAAGAACCAGGCCAGCCAGGAATCTCTAATAACCTGTGTGTGTGTGTGTGTGTGTGTGTGTGTGTGTGTGTGTGTGTGTGTGTATTTAAATCAGACAGACTGCCTGTGTTCCTCATCTCTTCCTACAGCCTTGGACAAATGCTCTCACAACAGTTGCAGCTTTGGAATTGCCACTTTTTCCCATTCATGTTGGTGGTTCAGAAATGCTAGGACTAACTCCCAGCGGTCTATAGAAGTCTCTTGTTCAAATTCTGTTAAAGCAAAAGTAGTATCTCTGCAACCAGGGTAACTTTTAGAACCAAAAGGCTTTTCAGGGCATGGACAAAGGTAATTAGAGCCCTGACTCAGGTCTTTGAGTACCATTTGTGCCTGGCAAAAGTATTTGCATCATTAACCCCCCCCCCCCAATTTACAAAGCTCTAAAGAAAGGTACACCGGGCATTGTTGTGACCATTTGCTTCTCACAACAGTCCTGTGAGACAAGAACTGTTGGTCTGCAGAGGTGGCTCAGTAGTAAAGAGAACCTGACGCTTTTCCAGAGTTCCTGAGGTCAGCTCCCAGCACCCTCCTTAGCTTACAACTGCCTGTAACAGTTTCGAGGGGATCTGAAGGCTTCTTCTCGTCTTTGAGGGCACCCTTCTATAATCATGCACACACACACACATACACACACAAAATCTTTTTTAAAATTTTTTTTCTTTTAAAAATTTAATTGAGTTAATTTTTCATGTACATACTAACTGTAGCCCCTCCCTCCTCTCCTCCTGGTCCTGCCCTTCCTCCCTTTTCCTCCTATCTTCCCTCCCCAACCCCTTAGAAAAGGAGAGCCACAACCACAACAGCCCCACTCCAGTACATCAAGTCACATCAGGACTAAGCACATTCTCTTTCTCAGTGGCCTGGAAAAATAGCCTTGCCAGGGGAAAGTGATCAAAAAGCATGCAACAGAGTCTTTGTCAGAGACAGCCCCTGCTCCCCTCACTAGGGGATCCATATGAAGACCAAGCTGCCCATTGGGTAAATATGTGTAGGGACTCTGGGTCTAGTCCATGCATGGTCCTTGGTTGGCGATTCAGTCTCTGAAAGTCTGTTCCCCCACCCCCTGTCACCACCCTGGGCCCAAGTTAGTTGGCTTTGTTGGTCTTCTTGTGGAGCTCTTGTCCCCTCTGGCTCCTTCTCTACTCCCCCTCCACTCTTCTGTAGGGCTTCCTGCATTTCACGCAATGTCTGGCTTTGAGTCTCGGCATCTGTTTCGATCCATTGCCAGGCAGAGCCTCTCAGAGGACAGCTGTGCTAGCTCCTTGTCTGGTAGCATAGCAGAGCGTCATTAATAATGTCAGGGGTAGCTCTCTCCCTTGGTGTGGGTCTCAGGTTGGGCCAGGCAGTGGTTGGGTATTCCTCAGTCTCTGCTCTATATTTATTCCTACACATCTTATAGGCAAGGTAAACTTTGGGTCAAAGTTTTTGTGGGTGGGTTTGAGTTCCCCTCCCTTCACTAGGAGTCCTCTCTGGTTAGAAGGTGGTTTCTTCAGTCTCCATGACCCCTACTACTAGGGGTCTCAGCCAGAATCACCCTCATATCCTCCAAGAAATCTGCCCTGCCATAGGTCTCTAGCTTGTCTCAGAGATGACCCTGGCCATGCTTTCTTTTCTCTCTGAAAGCCCTCTGTCCTCCAGCTCCTGCTCTCCCCACATCTGACCCTACTCCAATTTTCCCCAGCACTCCCTCTCCTATCCTGTTCCCTCTCTTCAACCACTTCTGCTGTCTAATCTCTTTCTCCTTCTGAGTGAGTTTAAACATCCTCCTTCGGCCCTCATTGTTACTTAGCTTCTTTGGGGTTGTGAATTGTATTATGGTTACACTATACTATATGGCTAATATCTCTTAAAAAGTGAGTACATACCATGTGTATCTTTTTGGGTCTGTGTTACCTCACTCAGGTTGGATCTTTTCTAGTTCCATTCATTTTTCTACAAATTTCTTAATTTCCTTGTTTTTAATAGCTGAGTAATATTCCATTGGGTAAATGTAAAACAGTTTCTTTATCCATTCTTCAATTCTTCAATCATTCTTCAAAATCTGTGTTGTTTCCAGTTTCTGGCTGGAATGAAAGCTGCTATGAACATAACTGAGCAAATGTCCTTTTTGTGTGGGAGAGCATCTTGGGTATGTGCCCAAGAGTGATAGAGCTAGATTTTGAGGTAGCACTATTTCCAATTTTCTCAGAAAACACCTGATTGATTTCCAAAGTGGTTGTACAAGTTTGCATTCCCACCAGCAATGGAGGAGGGTTTCCCTTTCTCCACATCCTCACCAGCATGTGCTGTCACTTGAGTTTTTGATCTGAACCATTCTGATGGGTGTAAGATGGAATCTGAGAGTAGTTTGGATTTGCATTTCTCTGATGAAAAATGAAATTGATCATTTCTTTAAGTGCTTCTCAGACATTTGATATTCCTCTGTTGAGAATTCTGTTTCACTGTGCTTCCCCATTTTAATTGGATTATCTGTGAGTGTTTAATTTCTTACGTCCTTTGTATATTTGGGATATAAGCCCTCTATCAGTTGTGCAGTTGGTGAAGATCCTTTCTGTAGGCTGTTCTGTTGACATGTCCTTTGCCTTACAGAAGATTTTCAGTTTCATAAGGTCACACTTACTGGCTGCTGATCTTAAAGCCTGAGCTGCTGGTGTTCTATTCAGGAAATTATCTCTTGTACCAATGAGTTCAAGGCTATTCCCCACTTTCTCTTCTAATAGTTTTAGTGTGTCTGGATTTATGTTGAGGTCTTTGATCCACTTGGACATGAGTATTGTGCAGAATGACAAATATGGATCTATTTTCATTTTTCTACATTTAGACATCCAGTTAGACCAGCATCATTTGTTGAAGATGCTTTTTTTTTTCATTGTATGGTTTTGGCTTCTTTGTCAAAAATCAAGTGTCCATAGATGTGTGGGTTTATTTCCAGGTCTTCTATTCAATTCCATTGATCCATTAGTCTGTTTCTACGCCAGTAACATGCAGTTTTTATTACTGTTGCTCTGTAGTACAGCTTGAAGTCAGGGGTGGAGATACTTCCAGAAGTTCTTTTATGGTATAGGATTGTTTTAGCTATTCTGAGGTTTTTGTTTTTTTTTTTTTTGGAGGGGTTGTTTTTTGAGAATTGTTCTTTCAAGGTCTGTAAAGAATTGTGTAAGTATTGTGAAGAGAATTCCATTGAATCTATAGATTGTTTTTAGTGAGATGGCAATTATTACTGTTAATTGTACTGATCCACGAACACCTTTCTGTCTTCTGACATCTTTGATTTCCTTTTTTCAGAGACTTGAAATTCGTATCATACAGGTCTTTTACTTGTTTGGTTAGAGTTATACCAAGATACTTTATATTATTTGTGGATATTGTGAATAGTGTAGTTTCTCTACTTTCTTTCTCATCCTGTTTTTGTCATTTGTATACAGGAGAGCTACTGATTTTTTTTTAGTTAATTTCATATCTAGACACTTTGCTGTAGGAGTTCTCTGGTAGAATTTTGGGGGTCACTTATGTATGCTATCATATCATCTGTGAATAGAGATGTTTTGTCTTCTTCCTTTCTAATTTGTATGGCCTTGATCTCCTTTACTTGTTTTATTTTTTTACCTAGAACTTCAAGTACTATATTGAAGAGATATGGAGAAAGTGGGCAGCCTTGTCTTGTCCCTGAATTCAATGGGATTGCTTTGAGTTTCCATTTAATTTGATTCTGGCCATTGGCTTGCTGTATATTGCCTTTATTGTGCTTAGGATGAACTTTGTATCCCTGATCTCTCCAAGACCTTTAACATGAAGGGGTGTTGGATTTTATTAAGGTTTTTAACTGCCATCCAATGAGATGATCATGTGATTTTTTTCTTTAGGTTTGATTATATGGTGGATTTCATTGATGGATTTTTGTATTTTGAACCATCCCTGCATCCCTGGGATGAAGCCTATTTGATCATGATGGATGATGTATTTGATGTGCTCTTGGATTTGTTTTGCAAGTATTTTACTGAGTATTTTTACGTCAATGTTCATGAGGGAAATTGATCTGAAATTCTTTTTTTGTTGTTGAGTCTTTGTGTGGTTCTAGGTATCACGGTGACAGTGGCTTCATAAAATGAGTTTAGCAATGTTTCATCTGTTTCTGTTTTGTGGAGTAGTTTGAAGAGTATTGGTATTAGTTCTTCTATGAAACTCTGGTAAAATTTTGCACTAAAACCAGCTGGCCTGTCTTTGCCCCATCTACTTAGAGAATGAAGACCATTCTCAGCAATCAGAGGGTGGGCATCCCAGAAAATGTCGACATCACTCTGAAGGAAAACACAGTATTGTGAAGGGCCCAAGGGAATCCTGCAGAGGGACTTCAATCATATCAATGTAGAGATGAGTCTTCTTGGAAAGAAAGGAAAGAGGCTGAGGGTTGACAAATGGTAGGGCAACAAAAAGGAACTGGCCGATTTCGAGATATAGAGGGAATCCAAGATGGCTGCCATGAGAGAACACTGTGTCTGAGGAGTAGGAGAGCAGAAACAACTCAGCGAACAGGAGACTGAACTCTGGGACCTAAAACGCCAGCATTTGTGAGTGCCAGGTGAGCTGAACTCCTACAGTGAGAAAATCAAGTGGGAAAACCCTAGGGACACCCAGTTATTACCTGGAAAAATCTCCCGGTGACCAGTGGTGCACCGCTCTGATCTGTACGAGCAGCCGCGCTTTATGCCCGCACCCGCCATTATAGACTGGATCACACAGTCTCGCAGGCAGTCTCAGGAGGAAACCGGTGCCATTTGCACTGAACTGCACAGGGCGAGCTCACACTGCACCCAGGTTCTGCTTCAACCCGCGGGTGTGCTGCAGGCTCAGACCGATCACCGGAACCACCCCAGAATGAGTGGATTGGGGGACCGTTTTGACCAGTCCGCAAACTGCGGGGTGTGCGCTGAACAATTCCACCAGCAAAAACTCAGTCAGTGAGTGAGTCCGCCAGCAGGTCTGGGAGGAACCTGAGTTCTGCCTCAACCCACTGGTGTGCTGCGGGCACACACCGATTGCCTGAACCACCACAGACTGAGAGGATCCTGGGACCATCTTGGCAAGACTGCACACTGAGGGCGAAAGCTGCACGCATCCGCCAGCAAAAACCCCAGTTCGGGAGTCTGTCCACGGGCCAGACAGAAAAG
>CM053744.1:95343499-95385470 GCA_028658305.1 Pachyuromys duprasi
TTAGATTTCCACGGTCCGCTACTAGCGCAGGAGCCCCAAGCTCACAGTTCCCTTGGCAGGCTTTCCTGGAAAGCTGGGTCTCTCAGCACCCACCGCTGCCCACCGCATCCAGTGCGATTTCGCTGGGCAGTGACTGAAGCTCGCGCTGAAGAACGGAGGGAAAGGTGCACCAGAAAAACTGAGAAGAGATCGCTTCCAGCGCAGATGTTTTGTCAGGCTGTTGTGGTGGCCACCTTTAATTCCAGCACTCAGAAGACAGAGGCCAGCGGATTTCTCTGTGACATCATCGAGGCCAGGTTGTTCCACAGACAGCCAGGGCTGTCCGTGTTCCAGGACAGCCAGGGCTCCACAAAGAAACCCTGTCCTGGAAAATAAATAAGAAAAGAAAGAAAGAAACAGAGGGAGAGAAAGAAAAAGAGGTAGAGAAAGAATGGAAAAAAGAAAAAGAAGGAAGGCAAAAAAGAGAAAGAAAGAAAGAAAGAAAAAGAAGAAAGAAATAAGGAAGGAAGGAAGGAAACCCAGAGTCATGAAGTGAGGACTTGAAGACAAGTACTTTCAGCTTTAGTCCTAGGAAATCCAGTCAGGCTGCTTCCCATGGAAAAGTTATGAAGACCCGGTGTTAAGTGTGGGGCTGTAGTTACGGAGCTCTTGATGGGTCTAGACATGTTGTCTGTGGACAGAAGTCATGGCCCTGGGCTGAGGGAGGGAGGGACAAAGGGAAGGAGGGAGGAAAAACTAAGGAACAAAGGCAGGAGAAAGAGCACAGCTCTTAGGAGTGGGTGAAGGCATCAGGAACACATTCCCTGAATCAGAGAGGTCAGAGATAAAAAGGATGTTATTGTACGTAGGTGTGGTGGCTTCCCAGTCCCTCCTCCCTAGGGTTGGAATGTCAGCTGGCTTGATCTTAAGGCAAGCAAGCACAGCTGCTGTTAGCTTACAACTAAGGTATGCCCATCATGCCTAGAGGATGCTATTTCACTTTGGTCCTCCTCCAGAATTCTGGCTCTTACAGACTTTTCACCCTTTCTTCCCAGATGGCCCCTGAGACTTTTAGGGTGGTAGTGAGGGGTATGACGGATGCTTCTTTGTGGCTGAACAGTCCATATACTCTCTGCATTTTGACCAGTTCTGAGGGTTGTGTGTGTGTGTGTGTGTGAAGTCACCTGAAGATGAGATAGATTTCTAAATGTAGTCAGGTACATGGAAATCCTTGGTTAACATAACCTGGGCTAGGCCTGTCTCTGAGCTATCAGTATAGTGCTCCATGGAACAGTGTGGGGAAAGCAGACAGGGAAACCAAATCAGAAACCTTAGGAAAGCTAGGATGTGTACTCGGGCCAAAAGAAGAAGCTGTGGTTGTCTGAGGAGTGGGTTTTGATACGAGGAAGGGCAGGCTGAAGTTGAGCTGAGCGGCACTGAGGAACAGTGAACTTAGCCAAAGGAAAGTTGTGGTAATGGTGCAGACTTGTTCAGGAACAGCACACGAGTTAAGCCAGATAGCAGAATGTAGATATACAAACTGTAGATTAGATAGATGAGCTCGCAAAACTAGCCCACATCTCCAATAAGTTAGGAAAGGCAGAGCGAAGAGATGAGAAGGAAGCTGGTGGGGGCTCCATGACAGAAAGGGGAGTTGATAGAGGAGAGGGTCCTGACCATTTTCATCTGCTGGTAGGAAGCCATACAGAAGGCCCGGCCTTCAAGAGTGGAGTGTCTCTGTGGCTCCCCCTCAGAACCACCCAGCAGGAGTGCAGAGGGAGGGAAGGGCTAGCTGGCACACAGCACTGAGGTAAGAAGGTAAGAGAGGGCCAGGCAAGAGCTCCAGCATGCTCTGTGAGTTCAGCCAGTGAGTCAGGAGGTGGTGAAGGGAATCTAGGAGACAGGAAGGAACTGTTCTCTCTACTGCAGAAGTTCAGTTGAGCATTGTAAGAAATGCAAATAACACCAACAGACACAGAGAGCTGAGGAGGGCCTCAGTTATCCCCATGACCCTGCCTTGGGGCACTGTTAGGTGTTCATGGTGAGAAATATAGAAATTGTGCATTTTAGGATACCAGGTCTGTCTTTCTCTCTCAGAGACAAGAGTCTTGCTATGCTCAAACTGTAGTGAGGCCTCAAGTCTGTGGGTCGCCTGGGAAGTATAGACAGATGCCATCATATCTGGCAAGATATTGGAACTCTTGAGAAGTGTGGCCTAATAGGAGGAAGTTATATCACACAGGGTGTCCCCTTCAAGGGGATATTGGGACCCTGGCATTTTACTTGCTGGCCATGAGGTGACAGCTTCCCTTGTCTCACACTCTTTTCTGTGATGCTCTGTCTTAGCATTGGCCAAAAAGATAAAGGCCAAGCGAACAGTGCTCCAAACTGCCATAAGTCAAAATAAACCCTTTTCTGTATGAGTTGATTATCTTAGAAATTTCCTCACAAAAATGATAAAGTGGCTATGCTCATGGTCTCAGTGGTGTGCCAGCTCTATAGGCACACACATATCTCAAACTGAGGTATGAGCATATATTATAAACCAGAGTCTATATGAAGACCTATTAAATATGTGCAACAGTTTATATGTGGATCATATCTCAATGGTGACTATCATTTATTTTTAAGTTTGTAATATTTTGTACAAAAGAAATGCTATATAAATACTGTGTTGAGGAAATAAAGACAAAGATATAACAGTTCAGTTCAGTGCCGTCCCCAGCCCCAACTCCCAGCGCTGCTTCTGCACTGTATGTTTCTGCCGCTGGTAACACTCCATTCCCTTTTCACATTTCATGTGTTCTGCTGCCTTCTCTCGCCCTCCCTCTGAAGCCCCTTTTAGAAAGCGATGTGAATCTAGAAAAATAGCACCTGGTATTTATTTTATTGCAAGACTTGCTCTTCCTAATGGACAACACATATTGCAAATAATTTTCTAGATTTACTTTGATGCCCCCAGCAGGCACATAGTATTCTGGAGCATGCACTAGCCACGGAATTGACTATTTCCCCCACTGGCCATGGTTGTGCAAATCAAAAGCCTTGAAATTATTTTGTTTTAAAGTTTTTCCATATTATGATAGTAAATATAAACAAGTATGTATGTTTTTACAATACTTTATATGTTTATGTTTATATATGAATACATACACATTTTTTGCCCCTTGAACTATTTCCATTGTTAGATTGCCAGAATAAATCAAAGAAAGTAAACGTGTTCTTATTGATTAATGTTATCGACTCACCCTTAAAAATTGTGTTCATTATAAACTAAGAGCCACGTTGTGCACTTGGATTTTACATATCAGAATTAAGAACATATAACTAGCAGAATGTGCCAGTAGCTGTCATTTGAGAGAACAACAGTACCTGAGACACACCTTCCACATTGTATAATATCTAAGATTTTTCATTAGAAAAAAAATGTAGCTCAAAATTTACCTTGCATTTTTGGATTACTGTTGAGGTTGAGAATATTAAAGGTGAATCTGCTCTTAATTGTAAAAAAAAAAAAAAAAAAGAATCAACATTTCAAAGGGTCGGGGATGGCTCAGTGTGTGAGCCTGCAAGCGCGAGGACCTGAGTTTGAATCCCCAGCACCCATGTAGAAAGCAGGGCACAGCTATGCACGCCCATAACTCCAGCACTGAGGAGTGGGGACAAGAGGTTGTAGGCCAGCCATCCTAGTGGAAATGGTTTCGTAGAGACCGCCCCTCAAAGCAGTAAGGTGGCAGGGAAAGAGAGGAAGACACATGCTATCCTGCTTTGACCTTTGCATGAACTTGCAGACACACACACACACAGCTTAGAACTTGGGAATCCGCTTGAGATACTGCAGGAAGAGTCTGTGTATGGAACCACTAGAACTGACAGTGGGAATGCCTTACTCCCCAAATTCTCTCCAGCAGTCTACTGATAAAGATTAGCAGAATGCCAGCAAAAGGTTTACTGAGTTTTTTTTTTAATATTTGTGTTGTGTATGTCTAAGTGTGTGTGCATGTGGGCCTTTGTGTGCAAAGGCCAGAAGTTGGCATTGAGTGTCCTCTATCACTTATCTTTGAAGCAAGGTCTCTCTCCGACCCCCAGGCTGGTGTGTTCTCAGCTAGGTACAGCTGGGATCTAGATCTAGGCCCATGACTGTGAAGCAGGTGCTCTCAACCACTGAGCCATCTCTCCAGCCACCCTTTCCTGTTTTTGAAACAGGGTCTTGCTGTGTAACCCAGAGTAGTCTTAAACTCACAATTCCTGATCCGCAACATTCTCTTACTAGGTTGACAGCTCCAAATGTTTCTCTTCCACAGGCCAGCCTTCCTACCCAACATAGAGTCCTGCACCTCACAGCTATAATACATCTTCACATTTGCTTGTATTCCCTCTCTGCAGTGGAGACAAATTTCAATAGTTGGGAGTGAGGTTTGATGATTATCTCTATGTAAATGTATGTAAGTGTATACAACCAACCAACATCTATTCTTTTTGTTTTCTTAGACACAGGTACCACTTCAATATGTTGAGTATAAGATATGAGGGAGAGCTGGAACCTGTTATTTGACCAACCTTGATTTATACTTTCACCAGCACATAGCATTTGTTTTAGATTGATTTTATGAAGTTCCCTGTTGTTCATAGTTTTTCATGCAGATGTAATTTTATCAGCACATTCTTGATTTTCCAAAAGTTATTGTGAGTTTTCTTGATGTGGTAGTATCTATTGATACATTTAAAATATGTTTATTTTGTGTATGAGTGTTTTACATGCATGTATGCCTGCCCACCGTGTGTGCAGGGTTCCCATAGGCTGAAAGAGGGCATAGATCCCCTGGAAATTGAGTTTCGGACAACTGTGAGCCACTCACCATGTGGATGCTGGGATTGTAATCCAGTTCCTCTGGAAGAGCAACTAGTGGTCTTAATCACAGAACCATCTCTTCTACCCCACTGGTACACTTATTAGTTGTTTCCTTGGGGGAAAAGTCCTGGTCATAATGGAATTATATGATACCCACTTGTGGCGATTGGTTTTTTGTTACCTGACACAAACTGAAGTCATCTGAGAAGAAACTTAACTGAAAAAACATCCCCATCAGACTGTCCTATACTGCCAGCAAAAAGGTTTAATGAGTCTTAAAAAAATATTTGTGTTGTGTATGTTTGTGTGTGTGTGCCTTTCTGTGCATGTGTATGCACATGTGCCTTTGTTTGCAAAGGCCAGAATTTGGCATTGAGGTCCTCTATCACTCTCCACCCATTTCTCTGAAGCACGATCTCTCCCTGAACCCCAGGCAGGTGTGTTCTAAGGTAGATCCGGAGGGCTATGCATCATTTTCTTGATTAATGACTGATACAAGAGGACCCACCTCACTGCACATGGTGCCACCCTGGCCAGATGGTCCTGGGATGCAGAAGAAAGTAAGCTGAAGAAGGCACAAAGATTGAGCCAGTCAGCAAGGGTTTTCTGTGTCCTCTGCTTCAGTTCCTCCCCTGACTTCCGTTCATAAACTGTAAGCGGAAATAAATCCTTCCCACCTCAGGTTGCTTTTCATTATGTGTTTACCACAGTGATAGGAAGCAAAACAGAACACGATTGTAGTTTTAGTTTAATAGAGGATTTAGATTCTTTTATCTACAAGTAAGATGAACCTCTAATTTTCTTCATTTCCTGGTTTCCTTTATGGTACACACGTGGAGGTCAGTGGACAACTTGTAGGAGTTGGTTTTCTTCTTCTGCCGTGTGGGTTGCTGGGACAGAACTCAGGCTGCCAGTTATGGTGGCACGCACCTTTACCCACTGAGTCATCTCATCTCTTCTTTGTGGGATTTGAGGAATTTCTATTATCCATCCTGCTGCTAGACTGTCTCCAGGAGTCGTGATCATAGCTAAGGCTAAAGTAAGGAAACCCAGGAACAGGCCAGGAGAAGCAGTTTTCTGAGGATTATCAACACTTAAGCCCTTTTACTTTGTTTCCAGACCTGACACACCAGGGACAGGCCAGCAGTAGAAGGTTCTCAAAAGCTGTGTTTGGAAAACAATTCTTGAGGAAGGATTCGTACCTTCGGATCTATCCTCCTCCCATCAAGCTTTGGCCATGGACTCTGGGCTGGTACTTGGGGCCATCTCTCAGGGTGGGATGAGAAAGGGAGTGAGATCAGGATATTAATTCTTTGGTTTCCTCTGAGAGATATGTGAGGCTCATTGTGTGCCTTGATAGGACATCTGTGCCATAGAGCTTTCCTTCCAGGATGCAGTAACTCCTCTCGGCTCACATTCCTTTGTACATAAGAAGGTCAATATATTGGCCAATGCTACCTAGGGGTATCTGTGCTCCATGTTGCACTTCTAACACTCATGTATGCACATTCCCTTATTGAGACAGTCTTACGTAACCCTGGTTGGCCTTATACTATAACGTTGAAGATGATCTTAAAATTTGGGAACCTCGTGCCTTCACTTTACAAGTTCTTGTAAATCAACTTTAAAATTATCCAAATCTGAATGTGTCCTCATTTTAAAGTTGTGAACTATTCTATACCAAAAGAAACATTGCATTGCTTCTCTCTCTATCCCTGTCTCCATGGCAGAAGCATGTGCTACAGGCAGTAGGCAGCTCACAGAGCCCTGACATCCCACATTCTGGACAGTGTTTTGGAAGGCTGCCCTGATGTGAACCAGTCCCCACCTCTTTGGCTGTGAGGCTGTTCAGATGCCTGAGGGACATAATTCACCCCCTTTCCTTAAGTGATTGTGGGCCAGTATCCAGTCTTCCTGTTCTAGAGCCCTACACAATTGAAGGCAAGGCTGCAAGGCTTACTTGTACAAGGAGATGATGAGATCAATAGACCAGTGATCTTCAGCCAAGATCTATGGAAGAAAGTGTCCTTCACGCAAGATTTAGCACCACAAAAGTCTGCTAGAAGCAACTCCAGCTCTGAGGAAACAGCCTGTAGGTCAACACTCTTAAGCTCTTTTAATTTCCTCTATTTCACCGATATAAAACCCACACAGTGGCCAGTGTATTTCACATACAATTATAATACTTGGGGAGTAACTGGTGCATGCTAACAAACTGTCAAGACCTGACACCTACTTAACCAAAGCATCTCTGGAGATCTGAAATCATGTCGTTTCAGAAAAAAAGCAAAACTGTTACTATTTAGAATCATGCACACATACTTTTAAGATATCTGTAAAAAGAATATTAAAGTAAGTCAAATGGTTGCTCTGGGACTGCCGACAGCACAGTGGCACCTCCAAGTGTTCACGCGTGTATGTCTCTTGGACTGCCTCTATAAACAAACATGTTAACACATTTATGTCAATATTATTTTGTAATCCTGTATCTTCTATCCCCACGGAAGTCCACACAAACCAAAAATGTTCAGGTAAATGCATCAGTAAGTTTTTTCTATACCCAATTCCTAATTCTTACTTCAGCAAGCATTCTCTGCTTCCCTGGGAGGGAAGCACTTGGCCCCAAGCAGCTGTCTGTTGGTCACTACCCATGGTCAGGGTGTGGAGGAACGGCTTCATATTATGACAGTTCTGAATAGATGGAAACTTTCCCTTCAGAAGCATTTATTTATGACCAAAGTAGACGGGAAAACAAAAGAACCCCAATAGTAGGCTTGTAAAGCCTCAGGATGAAGAAGATTAAGGTTCTCTTGACAGCTGTGATATCAGAGGGTGATCACTGTACAGCAAGGGCACCAGCATTGTAAAGAGCAAAGTAAGATACCACTGAGCCTTGACATGGAACCTTGTTTATTTTGTGATAAAAACAGTGTGCATGTTCCTCCCCATGGTGAGTCAGGAACATCCAGTCATATGCTGGTTACTGAGTTTCTCATACAAACAGATATAATGTCACTTTTCAGGGACATGAACACAAGGCAGTTGCTGCAGTACCAAAAGAGTTAAGGGTGGGGGCCTCAGGACACTGATGTGTTCTCCACACAGTCCTCCTACATTCGCCGCACTGGGTAAAGTCCAGGTCCTGTAACCACACGCCAACACAACATTACACCTTTGGTTCTTTTCTTTGCATGGCTTATGAGTGGCCAAGTTTAACAAAATGATATCATAAACTTTTGCTTGAAGGCTTTCACTAAAATTTTTAACTATCTTTCCTTTAGTCCCCCCACCATCACATAAGTCAGAAAACAATGTAAAAAAAAAAAGGAACAACTTAAAAAACAAAATTTCAAAGGCAGATGGAAGTCAAAGGACTCATAAGAATAAAAATAAATCTAAAATAGAGATCTATGCTTGGAATAAAGGATGTGCCTCTGTTTCAGATTCAAGGAGAAAGGGATTACCCACCTCTTCTCCCTTTCCTAGACACTACATAGGTCAAGAGTTCTAACATCTAAGGAACAGATCAGATATTCAACTGGCAGTGCTGTCCTCTTCATGTCTGTACCCTGTTGTTTGTAATGGCAGCTCTCACAATCCTCCTCCCAAACCCAAAGGATCCACTTTGAGGGATCCTTTGTTCTTGGTTCACCATGTCTGGCGAAGGACCAGCAAACCACAGACCCAGTGGCTGGATTCGAGGCTGGTGTTTGCAGACAGTGGCACTAGAGCCTGAGGGTAGAGAGGTCCACACACACAGATTCTCTTAATCTGGGACTAACTGATGGGTCCATGGGAGAAAGTCACCATTTAGGGCAATAAAATGTACACGAAAAGGGCTGGTTTGGTAGGATGATGGTACCACATTAGAATATAACTAAATGACCAAACTTAATCTGACATAGACCACGGTGGAACAACTTGCTCTTGTTGATTCAATGAATTTGGATGGGACTAAAAATCCCCATTTGTTTATAGACTGCCATGCTAACAGATACACAGAGTTACCACAGGGGGTCACAAACTGACGAATGACGGGGACACTTATTTCAACTATTGAGGAAATAAAGACTATTATTAAAACAGAAAACCCTAAAACAAACAAAAGCCCCAGGTGATCCACCTAATAATATACACAAACACTCCAGCAGAACTCTTTCCCCTGGTGCCATGGGCATCATGGCACCAGGGAAGCAGTGATGGCATGGCCACAGGGCCACTCACTACCTGACTGAGGGCAAGATGGAGAAAACCATTATCCTGCTGCTGGGCAGTCACTGGGACCACAGTACAGGAAGCGGGTCTGGACGAGGTACAATCTTAACAACATAAGGGCAATGAGGAACAAGACTGTGCCACCATATCTGAAGGTGACCCTAGGGAAGGAGGAAAATGCAGCAAAGACTAGCAAAGGCTGCCTCACGTGTGCTCAGGAGACTGTCCATTCTCCAGTGCTGGAACCTAAACACAAATCCCAAGTCTTTGTTGAGAACCCACTGTATGCACCAGTAAGTCAGATCACACAGTGCAGAGGGAAATTGATAAATCAGCTTCTGACCTAAAAGAAAACTGGTCATAAGGCATTTGACAGTCACTGGGTCCCCTGAGCCCCAGGCAAGTTCAGTCCTAAGCGGCAAAGGCCCATGGAGAGGTGCTTTCTGCTGTGGGCATCTATGAGGAGCGGTGCAGCAACCAAGAGTACCTTCATCTGCTGGGATAAACGAGTCCTAAGTTTGGGGGATAAATGTGCTTCACAGTGGCAGTCAATGGAGGGCCTGTAGGTGGAAAATTGCTTCTTGAGCGAGTTAGCTTATTTCTTGGTCATTCCAACATTCACTCAATTTTCCTACTTTACAATAAAAGGTGAGGAATATCATAGTACCTAGGCCCCCTAGAGTACAACTGTATACTGATGGCCAACAACAGAAGAACTAACCATATCCTTCCCCAGTGAGTACATTTGGGGCTCCACACGCAGGTGAGAGAAATTAAGGTGCAGGTTCACAAAGGGTCTCCTATTCCCCAAATAGCTTGTTCTCTCCTTCCTTCTAGGGATAAGACATGAAGACTGAGTGTGTGCATCTTCCATAGCATAACTTCAAAGGCCAAGGCTGAGAACCATGAGCAGAGGGAACCCCATGAGACTCCTTGGGGTGCTGGGAATGTGGGAACAGGAGCCTGGAGTTGTTTTCTGGGGCAGGAATGATCAAAAGCACAGAAGTCTTGCCTATTTACATATGGCTGGGGATCACCCATTGACAGGTGCAGAGAGGAAGGCTCCAGTGAAGCCAAGGCCACTTCCAGGCCTGAGAAGGTTAGACAGGTCAACCTGGGCAGAACCCTGGGGCACAGTTCCCAGTCCAACTCCAGAGCAGAATCTTCTCATGGATACAGAAGCCCCCAGGGCTTAAGATGCTGTTCGAGCTGCAAGAACGTCTAGGCAATAAAAGGCATCCATTGTGTTCTCCAGATAGAAGAGAGTCTCAAGGCTTGTATTCATCTTGCATCTCCATGAACTTCCAAGATGGGCAAAGATCAGTAGGAGCTGAGTCTTCCCCTAAAACTGCACAGATACTCAATGAAGATGAAAATAACACTTCTCATGCTTGTCTGAAAGATCGGGGCATCTCTCCTGCCTCCCAAAGCTGGTTACAGAGGTTTCTTCATTTCTTTTCGGATAACCTTCATTCGTTCCTCAGCAGCATGTATGATAGGCACTTCCATCTCTACGCGTGAGGCAGACTCTTCATGCATAAACCTGCATGTTGCTGTGTGGTGGCTCAGACATGTGTGCTCCAGGCCCCCGCTGACCTCCTCCACCACCTCCAGGAGTTGGGCTGGTGGTCACATCTGACCAGTCAGAGGCGGAGTGCGGCGAAGAGCTCGACCACTGGTCAGGAGATTCTGGGGACGGTGTCAGGTACGGATGCTCACCCTGGAGGTGAGCACCGTGACTGGGGGTTCGCTCAGCAGCATTTGAGGAGGCGTAACTGTGCTGGGAGGGGGGTGTGGGGTACTTGCCAACAGAGGCTGGGAAAGGATGGTAGGTTGGGACAATGGTTTGAGCTACCTGCCCCTCTTGCTGGGGCATCATGGCAGGTGGGAAAGCCACACTGGGCAAACGGGCCATCTCTGGGATCTGGTACATAGGGGGCAAGGGGCCTGCAACAGCTGGAGGGCAGTTGGACTGTGTCTGGGGAGCTCCAGCTGCTTGGGCAATGCTGCCTTTTGGGATGAGCTGGAAAGTCACAATGGGAGGCAAAGGTTCCCGCTGGGTGGAGATGTGCTTCCCTTCTGGAGGTCTGCTCTGGGGAGCTACGCCAGGGTGAGCTCCCTCGGCCGGAGCCAGGACCATGCCAAACATTTCGTTGTACTGGGTCTCATTCATCTCCACGCGGTTCATCCAGTCTGCTGGGACAGTGACCGGATGTAACCTGCCCAAGCTTCCTGCACTGCCACTACCTGGGGGGACAATGTGGTGGTGGGACAAGAGCTGGCTGACTGAGGGGAGCACAGCGCCGGCTCCAGGAGCCAAGGGCTGCATTTCATGAAGGTTAGAGAAAGACAGTGCGTGCTGTGTATGCACGGGGGCGGCCGGGGCGGCGGCAGCCAGCAGAGGGGTGGGTGAGGCCTGTAAGATTCCAGGGGATGTGATCATGGGGGAGGATGTAGCATCAGAAACGTATGTGTGGGGAGACTCAAGAGAATCAACAGGGGATAAAGTCACTGAGCTCTCGGACAGCTGGACCTTCTCGCTCAGGGACTTCTTCCTTCTATTCCCCTTGGCATCCTTAGCCTCCTTGGCAAGGTTAGGTAGGCTCGTGGGCATGGCGCTCTTGGTGTTGGGCCGTCTAGCCTTCTTACCCATTGGGGTGTGCTTCAGACTGAGGAAAGACCTGTTGGGCCCACAGAGGACAGGTGAGAGAGCTGATGTCAGTACAGTCCCTGGAGGGCTTGGTGTCACGTTATACTCATCCAGGAGGCGAACGATGTCATGGTGCATGCGATCCCGAGCTACATCCCGGGGAAGGCGGTCCATGTGGTCTGTGATGTCCCGATTGGCAAAATGGTCTAACAGGATCTTGGCTGCTTCATAACTCCCCTCCCGGGCAGCAAGAAACAAAGGCGTCTCTTCCTGAAGAAAGACCGTAGAATACATTTTAACACCCATAAAAATGTTCCTAACCTTTATCCTTTTATGATCTTTTTAGTATCTTTTAAGTGTGTCCCTATGAAATACTGTGGACATGCAGTACATCTTCCTATGTACCGAATGCATATCTTTGATTTCCACAGAGATCTCATCTCTCTCAAAGACCTCACTCTGCTCCCAGGAGCACTGGCTTCTTAGGAATCAGTGAAATAAAGCAGAGATATAGTGAATCCCAGCCAGAGATTCACTTCAGAGGGATGGGCTTATCATCGTGAAGTGCTGAGAGCAAACAGGGTAATAGATAAGAGAAAGCCCAAAGTATGCAAAGAATTCAAACACGGGACAGACGGGGGTGGACATGAAGAAAGAACTAAAATAAAAGAGGAATAAAGGAGGGAAACATGACAGGCAGCTCCACCAGGAGTGTACCAGGGTTTCCAAGGAGAGGAAAACAAAGGACTCATGGAGAAAAAGGAAAGAAAGTGGGAAATGGTGGTGAGCATGAACAAGAGTGTCCCAAAGCAGACATACTGTTGAAGAAGAAAGGCAGGGAAGGCTACCCCAAACAGGCAGAGGCCCTGTCCCAACAGGCCCCATATCTTCCTTCAGACTCTCTGGACCTGGCTATGACCACCAGGCTTCCACAGGTGGCTTGTTAAATGAGACAATGCTGTGAGCATCCTCAGGCTCGGAGCTCACAGGCTGTACCTTATTGTCCTGCATATCTCGGTTGGCCCCGTTCTTCAACAGCAAAAGAGTGGCCTCCACATTATTGACAGCAGCTGCCCAGTGGAGGGCAGATTTCCCTGCAGGGGAAACATTTTATAAGTACACAGAGGAAGAATGAACTGTGGGGTTTTAAGGAGACTTTGACCTCCCCAGAGAGCAGAAAGCTGGTGGCCAGGGAGCCCACAGGAAAGCATATTTTCCCTCCCTTGTGTTCTCAGAGTGTTGGAGAACAGGCTGGGAGCCGCTGGGTAAAAGGATCCCTTGTGGGCTATTCATATCCATGCACATCCTTCACTTACTGAAGACCATAAACATTTTACTCTACGCTAAAGGCATATTTAGGCTATCTAATAACCCTCCCAGTGAATCCACTCCCATATTAAGAGTGGTTATGGCTAGGAACCTGCACAGGTAAGCTTTTCAAGATCCAAGAACCCTCATACAAACAAAAACAAAACAAAACAAAATACCACAATAACCACAACTACCAAAAACCCTTTCAATCTTAATCTAGGGACTCCCACTGCCTCAAGTCTCTGAGCCCAGCATACTGAAGGAAGTCTATGTAAATGACGGGTAAGAGAGTAAGGGATTCTCCAATTTCAGATCTGAGAAGGTTCTCTCAGAGGCGTGTAAGAATTCTTTTGTTTAGAGATGCGCCTCCCAGGCAAGAATCCACGCCGAGGTCTTCACCCCTACCGTGGTCATCTACTGCGTTCACGTCTGCTTGGCAGTTGATCAGTTCTGCCACCATCCCCTCCACAGCCAGGCGGGCGGCCAGAATCAGGGGCGTGGTACCGTCGTTCATTCTGGCATCCAGATCAGTTACTCGGTTGCGGATCAGAATCTAGAAGAGAAGCAGAGAAAAGTGTCACTTAGATGAAGGAAGAGAATGAAACAAGAGCATTCAAACTGAGGCTTCCCCGGGTGGTCCTCAAGGGCAAGAAAAATTGTGTTATCTTCATGCCCTAGAAGCTATAATGGCTAATCATTACGTATTTGCTGAATAAATGGATGCGCCCAACGATCAGGATGCACTGGCCCATTAAGACTATGTTCTGCTTTCTAAGGGGAAGGAGATGTGTGTGGGGTATCACAACGTCAATCATGTGTACAGCCTGAGGTCATCCAGAACATTTCCAATTTCCCCATCAGGTTAAAAATATGAGTATCAAAAAGAAAAAAAAAGACACTGCCAATTCATGTCAGTGATCAGCCATAGACCCACAACAGGCAGAGCTAGAGAGTTAACACTAATCAAAGGATTTGGGCCAGTTACTGCTCCTACCTGACCTGTGCATTTGCGAGGCATCTTTGCTCATCAAAATATTGCTGATTAAGATTCTGAACCCTGTTGCTGACTGAATCATTTTCCAGCTATTCAAAGTCGGTCTGCTGGTTATCCTCCCTTTTCTGTCAGACATAACTAGTTTCTCAAAGACTTCTGAATTAGTTCAATGGGACAGTGAGTGTTTTAGTAAAGCTAAAACATTACAGGCCTATAAAAGTGATTTTATTTAGTATGTGCGGGCATGCTTGTGCAATGGTACACACGTGGGGGTCAGAGAACAGCCTGCAGGAATGAGTTCTGTCCTTTTATTATGTGGGTCCTGGGACTGAACTCAGGCTCTAAGGATTGGTGGTTTGAATGAGATGTGCCCAGTAAGTCTCAGGTATTTGATTATTTAGAGCCCCGGTGTAGCCAACTGGGAATGACTGGGCAGTATATGGCCTTGCCAGGGGAAGTATGTCACAGGGGTGTGCTCTGAGGTGCCATTCCCACTTGCTCCCCACCTCCTGTCTGCAGTTCAAGATGTGAGCTTTTAGCTGTTCCTGCCACAATGCCTTCAACCCACCCTCATAGGCTAATCCTCTGTAAATGTACACTCTATTAGACTCTATTATAAGCTGCCTTGGACATGGTGTTTCACCACAGAAACAGAAAAGTAACTAAGACATGCCTTTACTCACTGAGCTACCTCATTCTTCATTTTCAAACCAACTCTTAGGCCCTTTACCTGGAAGACACCTTGGGCATCTGCTGCAACCGCAGCATGAAGAGGGCAGCGGCCCATGTTGTCCTGGGCATTGGCATCTGCTCCTGCGTCCAGGAGGCGTTTGGCAGCATCAGCTCTCGAATAGCGGGCTGCTAGGTGCAGGGCCATCTCACCGGTCCGGTCTGTCTGTGCCTGAAGGCTGGCACCTTGGTAGACCAAGTCTGTGATGATGTTGGCGGAAGAGTCCTCTGCATCCTCGTCCTCATCACTCAGATCTGAGCTGCCTCCTCGGAGAGAAGCCAGCATCAGTGGAGTACACCCATCTGCAGGGAGGGAACAATCCAAACACACTGAAATTCAGCCATTAGCAGAACAGTTCTGCTGAATGCCATCATGCTAGGAGAAGTGAACTCTGTGCAGGTAGCAACTGTGACAGGTTTTAGATGACAATGCCAGATATGTGCGGCGTATGGGAAAGCAGCTGCTTTCTGATCTGGGCCCTCACAAGCTTTTCTGCTGGAGTTTAAGTGAGACGATGATGTATCATTTTTAAACAGACAATATAAACAAACCTCTACACACCAGACAGGAACTACAGTAGTTCTCCATGCACTGCTGTGGAACGTTTGTTGTGCCTGAGTAAGAATGACCCCCAACACTCATACATTTGAACGCTTAGGTACCAGGGAGCAGCATGATTTGAGGGATAAGAGGAGTGCCTTTGTTGGAGAAAGTGTGTCACTGTTGGTGGGCTTTAAGTTTTCAAAACCCCACGCTAGGCCAGTTTCTCAGTCTCTCTGCCTGTCTGTGTCCCTTTCTCCTGGTCACAGTGTTGCTTCACAGTAACAGAACCGTGACTAAGGCATTTACTGTTTTTCTAGCCTAACTCCTTGCTCTCAGCATGCTGTGTACAAAGCAATGCAAAATTCTTCCCTTTCTTTGAAATCACATTTTCAATTGAAAAAAAATTTTGAGGTTTTATTTAATGTGCATACTGTTTTGCCTACATGCATATCTATATCATGTGCATATAGTGCTCATGCTGGGCAGAAAATGGTGTTGGATCCTCTGGAACTGAATTTGCAGATATAAGTCACCAAATGGGTCCTGGAAACTGAGACCAGGTCCTCTGTGAGAGCAGCAAGTGCTCTTAACCATAAAGGCCTCTCTCTAGCCCATAAGTTTAAAATACTTATTTATCTTATTGTATAAGTACGACATAAGCACATGTGCCTCAACACACAGATTTCTGTGTGGTATAGAATGTGTGTGTATGTGAGTGTGTGCACGTGTGCCCTAATGTACATGTGGAAGCCATTTTTATATGGTTTCTGATGCTAGAACTCAGACAGGTGGGCTTTCGTAGAAAACACTTTCCCTCACTGAGCAATCACAATCATAGTCCCCGGGTTCTGCAAAACTGTGTTTCTCACACACTCATTTCCTCAAGCTCATTTAGTGTCTGTTGGAGCTGGCAGTGGCACCGGAGCGGGCGGAGAAACGCTGACCAACCAACCACACAGAGCCGAAGAGGGTAAGGACCAGTGCTGACCTGGGCCTCGGACATTCACATCCAGAACATCCACCTCCTGCTCTGCCTGGGGAGGAGTGAGCGCCAGAGATGGAGTCCGGCGGATGTCTGCAGCTTCAAGGTGCTGCTGTGTCCAGGGGCGCCGATCGATGGGGTCATCTTCTGACAGCAAGGCCTCATCCTCAGCCTGGGTAGGGAAGTAGTTTTCCAGCATTAACCCGAGCCTTCCAGAAGCTGCTGACAGGGCTGAGGAGCGGCAAGGTCTCCTAGCACCCCTTCTAACCTCCGCTCTGTGTACCTTGTCTTCCTGCCCTGACTTTCTGTATCACTCACCACCGTGACTCCCACTCACCTCTGTGCCTCTCGGCAGGTCTCCCACAGTCCATGCAGACTCTAGGCTCTCTAGCCCTAATATGCTACTTTTAGATCCTCAAAGCATTATATTCCCATTTCTGGGTCTCTGTCTGCTTCTTCTCTTTGCTGACGATGATCTCCTCCATCACTGCTTGGCTGACTCCTATTTGCTCTTCGTATGGAATCAGATTTTAGTTGTGTGTGTGTGTTTTCAAGCTCTGTTTCTCTTTACTCAGCTGGCCATGTGGTATGTGTTACATGGCACTGTATCACCAGAGACCATAATATATCTTTTTCTCTTTAAAAGAATTTAAATTTAGTGTGCAAAATATTGGGTTTTTTCAAAAATACCATTATAACCATTGTACCTTGCTGATACATTCACCCATAACCCCTTTCCTCTCCTCCCTCCAAAAAGTCCCTTTGTGTATACTGTTTCTGTCCTATTTATCTCTATTAGTTAAATACAGATTCTGCACATGAGAGAAAGCATGCAATATTTTGTTTTTCTTTCAACTGGAAGGTTCTTGACAAGGCGGAATAAACCTTGTTCAAGGTGGCCTGGCTGCACTCCACGCAGTGCAGAGCAGAGGACGAAGAGAAATAAACACCTGAACTTAAACACATCTGCCCTTTACTGACTTCTTTATCTGTAATAGGAAATAGGCAAGAGGCATTCTAGCAACTGTTGGATTGATGCCTCAGAGAGGAAAGAGCTATTATAATAATTATTATTATTACTACTTTAATTATTATTATTGCTATTTTAGACAAGGACTATTAAACACAAAGAGGTTTTAAGTAACTGCCATGAAGTAGCAGGCTTTTGGAGCTGACTGCTGGTCAGTTCTGACTAGAGCAACCGTTCTTGTTTTTGCTTTTTCATTTTTTTTCGAGATTATAATATAATTTAATTATCTTTCCTTTTTCCAAATCCTCTACCTTGCTCTCTTTTAAATCATTAACTGCGTCCTTTTTTCATTAACTGTTGTTAAATGCATATTTATCTCTAAATACAACCTGCTCAGTCTGTATGTTACCTAATACATGTTTCAGGGCAGCTAGAGCAATATGGTTTCATTTGTTTGGTTGGTTTGGTTTTAGAGGTAGCTTAGGCTGGCCCCTCGCTAGAGATTCTCCTGCCTTAGCATCCAGAATGCTGGGACCTCAGCTGGTTTAAAGCAATGTTCTTTTTTTTTAAGTAATTTATTTATTTTTATATTAATCACAGGTTATATACTTTGTATCCCAGCCGTAGCCTCCTCCCTCATTCCTTCCCATTCTCCCCATCCCTCCCTCATCTTCTCCCTACCCCCTCTCCAAGTCCACTGATAGGGGAGGACCTCCCCTCCCCCTTTCATCTGACCCTAGCTTATCATGCCTCTTCAGGGCTGGCTGCAATGTCTTCTTCTGGGATCTAGTTAGGCTGCTCCTCCCTGGGCCGGGGGGGGGGGGGGAGAGGAAAGGACACGGTCGACAAGCCAGCCATTGAGTTCATGACAGAAATAGTCCCTGTTCCCCTTACTTGGGTACCCAGTTGGGTACTGAGCAGGGGTTATAGTTTGTATCCATACATGGTCCTTGGTTGGAGAAACAGTCTCATAGAAGACCCCTGTGCCCTGATCTATTTGGTCTTTGTGGAGCTCTTGTCCTTGCCAAATCTTACTAACTCCCCCTTTTTTCATATGATTCCCTGCACTCTGGCGATGGCTTGGTTGTGAGTCTTAATGTCGGCTTTGATTCATTGTTAGTTAGAGTCTTTCAGAGGTCCTTAAAGCAATGTTCTTAATCACCAGATTAAGTGACCTCCCTGGAAGTTAATGGTCTTGGTTCTCTTCAGTGTGTCCTTCCATCTCTTCTTACAGAGATGTATCCACAAACGGAGCTACAAGCGCCCACACAACCAGTCCCGACTCAGCAAATGTGAACATGACACCCAAGCCAGAAGGCAGGCTTGCTTCACTATTTTAAAAAGTTTCTTGAAGAACATACATGGGCAACCAAGACTCAATTCCCTGAAGGTCCCCGCTGTTCATGGGGATCTGGGAAAGACAGAAACTTAGAATGCAGCTACACGATGGCCAGCAATATTGCCTTGCCCAGTACAGCTTACCTTGGCTTTCTTTGGCTGGGGCCCTTCATCATCAACCCAGTGTTCACTTGTCCCAGAACCAATCAAGTTTGCCTCTGACACTTGCACTGACAGATTTCTGATGATTATTCAGGGTAGAAACAAGAACAGAGGTTATGGCTGAACAAATATAGTAGCTTTCAACGGTTCCCCCTCATATTCCCATACTATCTTCTGATGTGGCCCAACAAGGATAGGATGTGCAGCACTTTTTAAAAATTACCTTAATATTTAAAAAAAATTATGTGTCTGTGTGTATCTGAGTATGTGAGTTCAGGAGTTTGCAGAAGCCAAAGGTGTGAGATCCCCCTGCAGATGGAGTTGACAGGGATGGTAAGCCACCCAACATGGGTACTGTGGACCTAGCTCAGTTCATGTTCTTAACTACTGAAGTGTCTCTCCGGCCGCTTTAATTACATTACACACTCAGAGTCCAACATGAGGGCGTCAGTTCTGTCCTGCCGTCACACGGTTCTGGGACTCAAACTCCGGTCATCAGGCCTTGCGCATTTCCACCTACCGAGCCACCCGCCTGCCCCAACGGGCACATCTGACGCAACATTTCTGAGCATTTACCCCTTCTCTTCTTATCATCTAAGAGATTACAACAAAACCATTTTCTGTCTCAGGTGCTGAACTCCACTACAACACATGTGCACAGAAAAGAGGCAGCCATGTTCAGAGACTTGGACAAGCCATTGGGAGTTGTGGTCAGTAATGGTGGAGTTTAGAATATGAAATTGTGATTCAGTAATATGGCTTTCTGCTGATCTCTGCTTATCCTTGTGAACAGTGGCTTATTTTCAAACTCTCTTACTTGAGCCCCACAGCATCCTGCCCCACAGGTTCACGGCGCTTGTGATTGCTGGAGTCTCGGCGAAGGGTGAAACCTTCAGGCAGCCAGAGGAAGCCATGCTTGCGCTTTCTCTTTGCCATGATCACCCCCAGCAGGATGAGGAATAAGACCACGACAACAGCGACCGCAAGCAGATAGAGAAGCTGGGCATTTCGTGGGTTCTCAGATTCACCTGAAAGTTCAGAGATATGGGGCAGTGTTGTAGAAACAGCAACCTCTTACCCACAGCAAGGGTGAACCCCACTGAGGTCTCTTCCCAGCCTTTCCCCCTAAACACCAATGCTACTCACTGACGACAGACACCAGAGGGTAGGACAAGGTCCCTTGGATGGCATGAGAGGCCAGGAGAGCGGCTGCTGCATCGGTGGTCTTGAAGCACTGGTCTGAGTCTTGAACACACTGTCGATTGTCAATTTCCAGAAACACCTTAGAGCTTAGGGAGGAATGGGGGGAAGAAATGAAGGGTCAGGTCTGGTGGATTCAGTCAGAAAGGCTCATATCACCCACATATCCTTCCTTCAGAAGCAAGCTTTCCACCTCTGGGAGAGAGAACTCAGAAAGGAGGATAACTCAGATGTTGAGCGTAGATCCCCACCCAGGAGCACTCACATGCCGTGGTCTGGCTGACGTAAACCTTCTGATGGGGTGAGACATAAGGGTAGCTGGGAAGTGGGTTTGCAGAGCTCCATTCTTACAGGTTACAGTGTTCCTCCCCTCCCCCTGCTCAGCAGTGCTGACCCTTCACTGAACTTGTGACTCTGTATGTCTGGGCCTCATTCTCCTATGTGTCTACACTCATATCTTGGAGGCACAAGGACTAAAAATTATAAACGATCAACAATAGCTGGACGTGAATGACACAACAGCTGAGGATTACTGCTCTTGTCAAGCATATGAATGAAGGGCCTTGAAGACGAGGCCATAATGAATTCAAAAGATACATCGTGAATAAAAGTTCTGAGGCAACTCTGGAGAAAAGACTACGAACCCCAGATCTGACAAGTCCTTGCCAACACCTGCCTTTCCTTGCTCTGGCTTATCTTTCAGGACCTCTCCATCAAGGCAGATCCTTATCCTTACATATAAGTGGCTAGGATGCCTGTTGTAAATGGAGGGGCATTCTATTTAAGTTTTCCATTTTGATGGGCTAAGTGTTTACACTGTGGATCAAAGTGCTCAGCTGTATGAATCCCCTTGGCAGCACTGGTCCTTTGTGTAGTTCTAAGTCCAGAAACGCAAACCTACCCTATCATCTCCTGCTCCTCAGGAAGAGACCTGCGCGTCATCCTCTGCTTCTTTATGGCAGCTGATTTCTCCCCATAGTAGGGGTATACCATGAGGGCACCCTGAGAGTCTCGTTTAATGCGTAAATTGGTGTGCAACAAGGTGCCCAGGGCCCTCAAGAAGCTGCGGGAATCCTGCAGCAGCTGCTCTGGTGGAAGGAGCACCACAATGACCAGGGTGCCCTCTGCCAGGTTCTCGGGCTGGTCCGCAGCGCAGTCCAGCCCGTCCCAGCCACACTCCTCGCTGTTGCAGCCCTGGTCACAGTGGTTGTCCTTGAAGTGGTCTGCACAGTACTTGTCATACCTAGACAGGAAAGAGAAGGAACAGGAAAGGGTCTCAGAACACACTTGGGCTCCACTTGATTTTCCATTTGGAAAGACTATAGACATCACTACCCAACTTTTCTGGCTCACTATCAGGTCCCCAAAGCCTACAGAAACTTCCCAAGAATCAAGTACCCCAACACCATGGGCTGTCAGGCAACATTATCCTGAGCCTCCTGAATGAAGAATAAAGCTGTAGGCATCCTGCACGGGTTTAGCAGGTCCCAGTCAGATAGATAGATAGATACATACATACATACATACATACAGACAGACAGACAGACAGACAGACAGACATGTATTTATAAGAATGTCAGCATGCTCAGGCTTCCCTCTACTTCGCTGCCCCCATAAGTGACAAAGGGCTCTAGAAGTAGGTGCCGGGGCTTGCTCCAGACCCCAAACTGTTTCAGTGCTATTCAGAGGAATGTGCCAAAATGGTCTGTTTCTTTCTCTTTCAGGAGTAAGACAATTAAAGAAGGTAATGGGTAGGGAGATGTTCAAATAGGATATGAGATCTAACACCCTCTTTTAAATGCCAAGAAAACTCTGGGTGTGTTGGTGCATGCCTGTAATACCAGTATTTGGGGAAGATAGAAGTAGGAGGGTCGGGAGATCAAGACTCAGGAGTTTAAGGCCAGCCTGCACTGCATGGGACTCAGAACAAATAAACATGTGCACACACACACACACTCACTCACATAAACAGTCACACACACACACACACACACACACACACACACACACACACACACTGTAACTGCCATTGAATTGTCAACAAAAGAATCAGAACTCCAACAGTTCCTGTGAAGGGTAACTAGTTCTCCACCCTCCTTCCTCCAACCACCCTAACCCTCTGTTATTTGTGCCACTTGGTAGAACTTACCACCTGCTTGAATAAAAACAGATATCTTAAACAGCTATGTATGTTCTGGCAAGTTCTTTAACCTTCCAGAAGAGATCACTAACAATACCTATGCCCCCACAAAGCTGCTGAGAATCACTTGGGGTTATGTGCAATGATTAATAGGAAAGTTCCAATATAGACTGTATCTGCAGCACTGATGACCAGAAGAGCTAAGAGTCCTTAGCTCATGCTTGTTAATCAGATGAAAAAACTAGTCTTAATGAAAGGGATGAGCAAAGAGAGAGTGGTACAGACCTTTCCCTCCATTCTGTGGCAGGCTAGGCTGGAGGCTGCCTGTGAGTGGCGATGCCACTTCCAAGGTTATTTCCCCCAGGAGGTCACAAGAGCAGCAGTGAGAGCAGAGATAGGCATAGAGTGAGCAATCCCGGCCCTCTGTCAGCACGGGAAAACGGGGCAGCGTGCGATGGGACACGGCTGGCACCATCTCAAAGGCAGAGGCAGCTTGGGCTGAAGCGCTGGAGTGGTTAGGAGCGAGAACAGGAGCCTGAGTGTGTTAGTGACAGCCCCTCAGCTTCGGAAGGCCTGGAGCTCTTACTTGCAGGTTTTGCTGTTCCTCTGGCATTCAAAGTTGTCGAACAGGCACTCTGCGGTGTTGCACAGCTCATCGCACTGGTTGTTGATGTACTCCCAGCAGCGAAGCGAGGAGGTGCAGTTGGCCCAGGGGTCCTCCATGGTGAGGGAGCAGTCACCGCCATCCCACTGGCAGGCATGGCTGTTGCAGGCCTCATCACAGATGCCGTCCCGAGCCTTGTCAGCGCAGTACTGACTCAGACAGGTAGCAGGAGGGGTGCTGGTGGGGGCTGTGTAGAGCTCACAGTGGCTCCCCCAGAATGGGGAAGGGCAGCGGCAGGAGTAGTAAGGAGGCTGACGCTGAGGGTAACAGGTGCCTCCGTGCTGGCAGGGGTTGCTGGTGCAGCCTGACTCACAGTCCTTGGGGTTGGGGCAGAAGCAGCGGGGTCCTGAGGCAGTGTGCACACAATGCTCCCCTCTCCGGCACTTCACTTGGCCACAGCTGCTCTGGCATCTTGCCCCGGAGAACCCCTATAAGAAGGGATAAAGAAACGAGGATGGCGCTTAAGAGCTCACCCCACTCACCCCTACACTCCAAGAGAGAGATAAAGACTAAATATGGATCGTAAGACTCACGTTTACTGTTCTAGAAATGACCTGTTCAAATTGGCCATCAGGGGAGGGCTGATGGCCCATGGGAAGAATGTGGCTGTCACCTAAGGTCATTCCCCTAGGTATCACCCCATGCAGCGCTCTCTGTGTACAGGAACGTCTGCCTTTGGAAAGGCTGAGGTCAAGCTTCCTTCTAGCTTGAGAAGCGTTTACTCGCAATGGTCAGTGCTGAGGAAGAAGAGAGAGCAGTGCTCACCCAGCACGGGCAGGGAAGCTGCAGCGCGTAACACTGGGAAGCATGGCTGCCGAGTGTGCCAGAGCAACTGAACACAGGCCAGACCCATACCACCTCCTCGGCACTAACGCCCTCGAATGGTTCTAGGGGCTGTGGCAAGGGGCTCAATCTCAGCACCACAGAGCATATGGAGGAGGGTGTACCCCTTATAGCAGCAGCAGGCCACTTACTGGGGGACAGCGACAGATGAAGCCATCGGGCATGTTGCTAGCCACAGCACAAGTCCCTCCGTTCAGGCAAGGCTTCTGGGGACACACGTCCAGGAAGGTTTCACAGTGGCGGCCTGAGGAGAGAAAAGAAACAGCAGTTTTAAAAGGTAGCACTATTAACGTGGAGGCACTAACCACTGCCCTACAGGGATGGGAACCAGCGTCAGATGCAACCAAGAGGCAGGCCAGGCCAGTTCTAAGCCTACAGGACTGCAAAAGGACATTTAGTGCACCTCAACGCAAAGACTCCATCTCTGGTCAGAGCAGTCCCTCGACTGTCTTGCCAAGGTGATTAAGCACACAAGGACTATCTACCCCAAACCGACTCCCAAAGGGACAGGCAGAAAAGCGACACAAATTCCAGCAATAACAAAAACTAAACACCCTCGGACAGAGCAGCTATAGCTCAGCTTTAGCACACACTTGTGGTGGTTAAGTTGAGGGACGTTGTTAGCAGCATTTTGTCCTCAGCCATGTCACCGAAACAGCTGCATTTGATCAACACATGCGCCTAACTGGTGGCTTAGAGGGAATGCTCATCTCTTCCTGGTTGCTTTGCCTCTGCAGAGTCTGCTGTGCTGCTTTAAAACACATCTGAGTTTTCCCTGGCTCATCTCCTCCAGATCAAGTTCCAAGCCAGTGGACACCTGAGGGCTGCTGCTCCCCGAACACGTGGCTAGAATCATGGAGGAAGTGCAGGGCTCAGCTGTGCTCTTTAGGAAAATAGCAGGAAATAGGCCCTGTCTGCCCTGTGATCATTTGGAAGTTAAAAAAAAAAATAGTAGTACTTTGGCCACTCCCAATTAAGAAACCGAGAATGTGAATGTTTCACTTCCGACATCACAGAGGCAGACACTGCGGGAAAACAGCTACCACACAGACAGAGGGGTCAGGGGTTCCTTGCTGGTCACTAGTGGGGACATCTAACAACACAGCTCAGTGGGTCACTTTCTACCGGTGTGGACATGTCCAGACAGTGCTTCCTGACTGGGGGAACTCACTCAGGTGTCCCCACACCTCTCCCTCTTCCAGCTCACTACCTTCTTCTTCTTTTTTAAGTACTGGTCAGTGTTTGAAATAGCAACATCCTCAGAGGCCATGAAAGAAACAGGAGCCACACCATCCCGGCAGCCACAACAGCCAGAAAGAACAGCTTTGTGTTTGGAAGTATTAGATCCAGGCAACCTCCGTATTATGAAATCCCTTCCATTCTTTGTAGTATTCCAAGCTATTTAAGGATAGAATATATTTCAGATTGAGGAAAGAGAAAGGATGATAGAAGGCACGCAGGCAAGACAGGGGCTCAGTGTGGACCAGCATCCGCACTGCAAACATCAGGAAATAAGAGGCCTGTGCTGTTACCACATGTCCAGCACGGGTGGACACACTCAGCACACGAAATCTAAGCAGGTCCCAGAAAGCACAAGGCAGATCTCAAAGCTGATAAGCATGTTACATCTATGCACTGGTAACTACTTTAGCCTCCAAAAGTCACCCACTTCTATTCCCCAGAGGGCCTAGGCACCCAAGAGAGCTCCTGTTCTGACAGCGCCTGGCCATCATTGTGCCTTCTGTGAAGAATAGGCTAGGCCCATAACGAAGGCTTAGCTGTGCAAGAAAGACCGTGACTACTGCAGCTTCACTTTGGTTCTCATCAGCTGCTTTTGGACCTGTTCCTCTCAGTGTCCCAATAGCTCCAACCTTCTCTAGGTCCCAGGGTTAGAAAGATGACAGACATAGAAACTGCAAACTCCACATCATGTGACAAAAGGTGCAGGATGCTTCTTCAAGACAAACATGCAGCATTTCCATGTAAAAGAGTCTGAGGATGCACAGTAATGTCTGTAGCACTGCACCGTGAGTGCGCTCAGTGCTCCTGCTCAGTGCTCCCGCAGTCACTGCACCCTGAGCGCGCTCAGTGCTACTCCACAGTAGCCTAAATATGATGAAGACGGCAGATTTTAAGTCTTGTTTATCACAATTGAAAATTGTAAAATAATTTTACAATTGAAAATAATAATTTGCTCCTCTACCCCAACATATTATTTTTCATATTCTTGCCATAACATGATGTAATCGATATACCACAAAACAGTTCCTCAGAAAAAGCAAAGATAAAGATGAGCCAAGCTGTAACACCCATGGTGCACAAACTTAAGAAAAAAGTTGGCCTTGGCTTTCTGCAGGAGGCCCGACATTCCCACACAGATCCTAGTTTGTTCACTCCAGCCTGCAGCACATCACGGCCGAGAGGTTCTCACCAGTGAAGGCGCTGCGGCAGACACACAGGTAGTCATTGGTGAGCTGGATGCAGTCCAGGCTGCCCTCCGAGCTGCATGGGTTGGACAGGCACTCATTGATGTCCCCCTCACACCGATCCCCAGCAAAGCCAGGCAAACAGCGACAACTGTAGCCTCCAATCCTGTCCACACACTGGCCACCATTAAGGCAGTGGGGACCCCCAGCGCAGTCATCAATGTTTTCTTCACACAGCAGGCCTACGAGAGAGAAGAGAGAGAGGGATTATCGCTTGAATAATCTCTTGAACCTGTCTTTAGCCCTTCTGGTCTTTAAAGGTTAGTTAGATTATATTCTTCACTTCAAGTAGGACCTCTTAAATTGGGCAAAAAATACTCTTAGTCCACGCCAGCTGCCCCTTCCTGGTAAGCAACACAGAAAGAAGGTGCACACCGAAGCTCTGCATGTTCTCCACTTGATCCAGGGCAACAGAATGACCGATCCATCTCAAAAGCACAGGAACTACTGTCCCATCTCAAGGGCACAGGAGCTAAAGCTTAGGGGACACTGTAAGTTTTCCATCACTTATCAACTCCAATCAAAAGATGAAAACAGTTCAAAAATGAACATACTCTGGTCACTACAGAGGCTATGTTGGAATTAGATTTTAAGCAATGCATTTCATGTTTTATAAGCATTGATTTTTTTCTTTTAAAAGAGGATAAGTGCATCAATTTTTTTAATTAAAAAGAAACCAAAAGAGTGGAAATATCTTGCTAAGAATTTGAAGATAATTTTAGAGGAATGTGGCTTGCTGAGAGGACACAGCAGTCCCGCCACTCAACAACTCAGTGTACCAGCCTGGGCAGGCGCTATTTATGAAAATATATTCTGCAAAAAGCACTTACATGTGTGCAAAAAAAAGCCCAATATCTATCACTAGAGGACTGGCTAAACACAATACATAGTGTCGTCATAAAGGGGAATTCTGAAGCTATGAAAAATACTGAAGAAGTTCCCTATTTTGATACGAAGATATTCCAATTAAGTAAAAAGGTCAAGAGAAAATCAAGGTCTCTGACACATCTTCAGAATTAAAAGTGGAGGAAATACAAACTATCTTTGTATTTTGCTCTTATACACATAAAGCAATTTTAAAGGAGAATCTTTTAAAACCTCTAGAGGCACACAAGAAACTGAAAGTGCTGATTGCTTATGTGCAGAAGGGAGAAAGCAGCTCTGGGTGGATGACTACAGAGAGAGTCTGTCTTTTACTGCCTGTTTTTTCTATGCATGTGTGGACATATTCATCCCTGTCTACAAGCATATATCACCTTATCTAGTCACTGATTAAACTGGAAACCAGAAAGTGGAAGCAAACAAAGCCAGTATGTGTTTCATAGGATATTTGATATTTGGCACCAGGAGTAAAATAAGCATAAAGCTTCCTCTCCTGTGTGGATGGAACTATCAATAATAAACAGCTTATCAAGTGTGAGTGACCTCATTCTTAGCCTGATGCAAACAGGAGGGATGACAGAAGTGTTCCGGTTAGCCTGTGCACTGAGGAACAGGGGGTGTAAGCAGGCCAACATCCAAGGCCTGGGAGTAAAGTGACAAGGACGACTGAAGAACTCTCACTACAGGGTGAGAGAACGCGTATCCGGGAATATCACCAATGGCCAGATAGGTTAAGTCTGAACATACACACTGCTTCAGGTACCTGGAAAGTACAAGTACATGAGGTATAATCCAAACACATTCAGGTAGGACACACTGAAAAAGATCACACTCCATAACAGACCATTAAAAGGCAATCTTGGGAATATCACCAAGGAAAGCTGGGTATCATGAGGCCTTCAATAAGATTAACAGCTAAGTTAAGATCACATCAGTAAAAATTCAGTGAGATGACACACGAGGAGCTGGCTCAGAAATAGTCAATAGAGCAATAGATATACTAAATTACTATTCTGAGTTACAGTAAGAAGTATTTAAGAGCCAGGCAGTGGTGACACATGTCTTCAATCCCAGCACTCAGAAGCAGAGGCAAATGGATCTCTGAGTTCGAGGCCAGCTTGGTCTACAGAACAGCTAGGGATACACAGAGAAATCCTGTCCCAAAAAAACAAAACAAACAAACAACAAATGAAAAAGAAAGAAGAAAGAAGGGAAAGAGAGAGAGAGACAAAGGGGGAAAGGAGATCCTACTGTCTTAGGAAACATTCCATGCGGAGGCTGGATGTGTCTAACTGGCCAAATCTGTGGCACAGTACAAAACCCATGTCCTCCCCTTGGTTTCCAGCCTCCACAGGCTATGGAGTGGTGAGTGGTTCTGACACACACTTCTAGAGACGTGATGTATGTCACTTCCAGACTGAGTGAAAACCTCTGGATAGCCCTGTACCTTATCTCTACCTTTCCTGTGGCAGCCTTGGAGCCTACAGACCAAAAACACAGAGAAAGGCAGCAACCTGACACCTGTCAGCGTCTTAGTGCCAAAACAGCAAACAAAAAATCCCCCAACAAAACCACTATTGTATTATCTGACATTTGATATGTGTAATTAGCTACTACCAGAATTGTAGCTTGTCCTAACCAATACCATTATTTAAAAGCACTAACTACTCAGGCATGGTAGTGCATTCTATCAGTGCACTTGAGGCTGGGGCCACCTGGGATTCTGGGGACAGAAGGAGAGAGGGAGGGGACGAAGGAGGAAGAGAGAGGAGTAATGAGGGAGAAAAGAGTGAGAGAGAGAGGACAAGGGCAGGAGAGAGAAAGGGGGAGAAGGATGGAGAACAGGAGAGGGATGGGGAAGAAGGGAGGAGGATCAGGGATCAGAAGGAGAGTAAAATGGAGGGGGATGGGGAGAGAGACTGGGGTGAAAAGGAGACAGACAGA
Organism: Pachyuromys duprasi; assembly: GCA_028658305.1. Classification (NCBI taxonomy): domain Eukaryota; kingdom Metazoa; phylum Chordata; class Mammalia; order Rodentia; family Muridae; genus Pachyuromys; species Pachyuromys duprasi. The sequence goes on from CM053744.1 coordinate 95,372,385, forward strand.
GGGAGAGGGAGGACGAGATGGAGAGGGTGATAGGAACTGGAGGAGAGGAGAGGCAGATCTAGAAAGGGGGAGTGGTCGAGGGAATGCGGATATGAACCTTCCAAAGGAGAAGACAGAATCAATTTAGTTCATACCTTATACATCTAGCTTTACTACTCAAAAAATGCCCTGTCTCAAGATGGATGGATGGGTAGATGAATGGATGAATACAAAGGAATAAACCAGTAATGACCTGGAACAGACTCCAATTCTTTCAACCACAGATTTTCCTCTTTCTAGAAAACAACCCTCCTTCCCATGTAATACATTTTAGAAGAGTTACAGGCTGACCTTCAGTTCTCCCTTCCCTTTAGCCTCATGAACGGGAATTCTTCTGTCTTAGTTTAGTCTAACTAGATCACTAGGAAAAAAAAGTTACCCAGACCCACTGACGCAAAAGACTAAGCTAGCACAAAGCCTTCTCTGAAAGTCTGTTCTGTTTGATGCTGCTGTGGCTAGCCTTTCCCATCTTGTTCACAGGCCACCTTTGCAGCCAGGTGTCTTCTTATATGTAATACTTTCTTCAGGAGAAAGTATTTCTCCAGGAGTTTGGAGAAGGTGGTAATGTGCAGAGCCAACTTATGGATCTACCGTCCACAGTCTAGGGGTGCAAGTCATGGGCTTTACTGTAAGTGCAGGAGCATTGCCTTCCATCAGCAGCCTCCTTAGGACAGCAGCCAAACATCTTCATTTCAAGGACTCCCTCACTTTACCGAGATAAAACTTGGCAAGCTTAAAAAAATTAAAAAACAGGCCTATGTGGATTCGCTTTTTGAAAGAGGCTATTGGTTGGTTCTCTTGAAGCACCAAGAACCCCGTTAGCTGGGCTAATTTTGTTACAATGTTATGTCCATTCTGTATTCTGTTTCCTGGAACATAAGCTGAGAAACAACCAAACAACTGGAAACATGAACCAAAGCCCGCAGGAGAATAGAGAGTGAGAGAGGATGAATAGCTATGTGGCTACAATGAAGCTAGGTGGGGTTTTTTTTTCTCTTTAATTGTCTCAGTTTTTAAATTGCTTCAATACTAACAGATGTATGACTGAGGGAACCGCTTGGTGAAAAGAGAATTGTAGAGCTCATACCCCGAGTGCCTGGCGGGCAGGAACACTTGAAATGGTTCACCAGGTCAACACAGGTGCCTCCGTTCTGGCATGGCTGGTTCTGGCACTCATCCACTTCATACTCACAGTTGACGCCCTGATATCCCGGAACACACTGCCAGGAGAAAAGGATGTGGAGAACAGGGTCACTCCCGGAAACAGACTGTGGGACCAAGAGACTTTGCCTCTCATTTCTCCAGGCAATTGTGTGACCCTCTGCACTGGTCACAGTCACTGCCACTTCCCTGTGCAGCCTCACATTTACCTGTTACCCTTCCAGCCCCGACGTACCATCCCCTCCCCCAACCCCCGCCTGCAAGCTCCTTTAAAGTAGGCAAGCACTGCACGTTCTGAAGGTTATTACTAGAAGACTCCCAGGAAAACCTTCCCACACTGAGTATCCCTAACACCCCCGTGACAAGAAGCCTAAGACTCAAACAGCATGTGAACCCTTTGTACATTTGTAGGACAGGGGTAGTGGCAGGAGCAAAAAAAAAAAAAAAAGATGAGGCTGAATGGTGGAGGATGATGCAGGGGCTAGAAGAATCCAGAGCTGATAAGGAAGAAAGACAACTGTGGGGAAGCTTCCTTTCGGTACCACTGTGCTGACTTTGCATGCAGAGGAAGTCCCTCATAGCACAAGACTACAGAGTAGGGGGGGAGCAAACTCTGAAAGAGGGAGCACCACAGAGGGCGCTCGAGACCATGGCGGCGACATTCGATGGCCTAGCAGCACCAGCCTTTCAGTGGTAAGCTCTCCTGGACAGCGGACAGCGCTGGCTCTCTGAACTCTAGGCCTGATCTTACCGATGACACACTGTGTGTCAGTTAGCAGGCTACACTAGGCAGGCAGTATTGAATGGCCATAACCCTGCTCATTTGGGCTATGCTTTAAAAACTCAGATGTGGAAAAGTTGAGTTCAGCCCCGACAGCTTTTGAACTAACTGAGCTGACTGTGAGATAAACAATGGAGGCAGCAGCAGAGGGGCCCTTTGCTGCCGCTTGGTGGTCTGGTGGGTTTCAAGTTCCTGTTCTGGTGTTTGGTTAACAGCTGGCTCTAACGTCTATCGCCCGGAGACTGGAAAAAGACACATACTTAAACATTACCCATAGTGACACTGGACATGGCTACAGCACAACAGGTGAGGGCATGCTTGTTTTGTCTGAGAGAGTGATTAACTGACTGATGGACTGTTTTGCTCTTCAGGAAGTACCGGGGACTATTGCCCTTGGTGAGCCTGCAGGATGCCAACCAGAGAGCAAGCCGGTTAAGGGAAGATGTTCCAGACCTCTACGAAAACATCTTACCAGAGCTATGTGAAAGCTGGTAAACACTATAATGAATTTATCCTTTGTGAGACACAAGTGGCTGGACCCAGCAACCACTGCTCTTTCTCTTGGCAGCCTCTGGCCTCTGCTCCTCCTCTCACCTCACATCTGTACCCTCCGATGAAGTCACTGCAGGTAGCACCGTGCTGGCAGGGATGGGATGCACACTCGTCAAGCTGCTCTTCACAGTAGCTCCCCGTGTAGCCCAGGGGGCACTGGCAGTGATGGGTGTTGCCAGCACTGATGCAGACGCCCGAGTGCTGGCACAAGTGTTCAACAGGAACTCCTGAGACGCCAGAGAAGACGGCGACACATCAGGCTCAAACCAAAAGGGTGTGAGCTAGTGACTGCTAGCTTAGATTTTCTTCAGTCTTTACTAGTTCTCCCTAATCCTCGGCAACTGATTTGCATTAAAAAATAAACATGTTCTGAGAGTGGACACCACTTTAATTTCATTTCAGTCGCCGTCCTCTATGAAATCTCTAGCCTTTCCCCAGAGCCTTGTCCCTCCAGTACCATCTGTTTTAAGATGCCAGCACAGGTGTCAGTACCTGTCGCTTAGGGGTGGGTCTCACCTTTCTGCAAGGCTGCTGCCTTACAGGACACGTTGAGCACATCACAGTATGCACCGTCCCAGCCGGGCGGGCACAGGCAGTGGGGCCTTGCCTTTTCCTGAACACAAGTTCCTTTGTTTTTACATGGAGACCGGCTGCAGAGGTTCACCAGGGTCTGAAGCAGAGGTAAAGGTGTACATGCATCAAAATCCAGATATCAGAAATGAGGTCATGAAGTTACAGCGTGTTACAAGATGTCAAAGAAAAAGACTGTTTTATAAAGAAAGGGATGCCTTCATCCAAGCCTTAAACTGGGCCCATTGTCCTGGATGTACTTTGTAATCTTTACAGTATCACTTGTTTGACCAGTGTCATTTTAATAGCCCTTACCCCAGAATCCTAACAACTTTGGAAGCTGTCATTCTCAGAGCATTAGACATGATTATGTGAGCATATATGACCTCCCTGCAAGGCGGGAAAGAGCTAGAGCTGCTGTCTGGGCCCATGCCTCCTATGTTAACCCTGCAGGACATGCATCTTGATGATCCTTGCCTATTGGGAAATGGGTATATGAGGCAATTCAGAAGCCTAAACTATCCAAAAGTTTCTTTTCAAAACAAGGCTATGAAAAACATGAGGCAGTGAGGGGGGTTGCATTCCTGACACAGACTGCTGGCTGAAAGACAGTCAGTGGAGGGTGGGATGGGGCCAAGACCAGCTCTGGCCATTACACTATTAGAGGAAGCAGCTGCCTGGCAGAGACTGCTCACTCTCTTGGGCCTAGCACCAAGCTGTTTGATGGAGAGGTAGCTGTTTCCATGTCCAGTGTCACCAAATGTGCCTGGTAATTAGTCACAAATTCATGAGCTCTCTGAGTTCTGTTAGTCATATAGAAGATGTAAAACTGCATAAATGCTGAAGACATAAAGCAGTAAAATTACCATTTTCATATGACCTTGGGAAGGTTAGAAACTATCCTTTCTGAGGGTTAGAGGGAAGGCTGTTTCTCCTCCATGAATTGAAAATTAGATTAGTTTCCTATGAGGACTCCTTTCATCCTAAGATTATTCACAAATTTATATTTATATACTTGAATTTTAAAGACACAGTTTGGTTATAGCTATGTCATGACAGTGCAAAGCATTACCCTGTTAGTTGTACTGGGTATTTACTGATTTTACTTTGATTGTTCTGTCCTGTGAGTGATGAGCAGGAAATGACCCCAGAGGCTCATGCACTGACGGCTTAGTTCCCAACTACGGCATTATCTCTGAAGGACTCTGAAATCTAGAGGAAATGTGAGGCTGGAAAAGTGGGTCACACATGTTTGGGGGAGCTACAACTTGTTCTTGGCTTCTCCTGCCTCATCTGCCTGCCTCCCTCCCACTGTTCCTCCCTCCCTCCCTTCCCTTGTGTTTCTCCTCCCCTCCCCTCCCCTCCTCCTCTCCTTGTCCCTCTCTGCTTCAAAGCCACCCTGAAGTGAAAAAACTCCTATCCTACATCAGCTCCTGTGACCGTGACACTTCTCCATGTCTCAGGTCCATAAACAAAAGCAGCCAGAGAAGCCTGAAATCTCTAAAAACCACAAGCCCAGACAAACTTCCTATAAGTTGTTTTTCTTACATCTGTAACAGCAATGAAAGCTAACACACTTTTCTTCCTGTACTTCTACTGTGAAAGGTATGTATGTGCTCACTGCTGGCCACATTTTCCTCTTGGGAAGCCTCTTCAAACCACCTTAGGTTTGTTAGCCCATATCACATTGCTGGTGTTACCAGTCTGGAATCTTCTAGCTATCAAGAAGGTGGCTCGGCTTCATCTCAGGGACCACCTGAGATGCACAGTCCTCTCTTTTCCAGTGGTTCACCCTTCCTAGAAACCAGACAGAGTCCTCAGCTACTGTGCGGAGCTGGGTAAAGGAGGGAAGCTGATTACCTGACAGTTTTTGCCAGTGTAGCCCAAGGGACAGGTGCAGCGGTAGGTACCCAGGCCATCAACACATGTTCCCTCATTCAGGCACGGGTTAGAGTTGCACTCGTTGATATCATGGAGGCAGAAGGGACCAGTGAAACCCACGGGGCACAAGCAAGAGAAGGAGTTGATTCCATCAACACACGTGCCACCATTGAAACAGGAGCTGAGGAGCGAATGGGAGATGATATCAGCTCTGTGATCTGCGGCACTGAGCTGCTCCTGCAGTCTGGCTTCTGAAATCTAGGGTGCTGTGGGACAAGCACCTCCGAAACGCTGAGGCCCATGCCCAGGAAGTTTTACAGTCTCCTAAACTAGCCTGGAGGTCAGAGCTTACAATGAGTATTAACTTCTTTTCCATCAACATCTTAGGAACATTTAAATGGCAGAGTTGTCTAGAATTCTGATGAGAGCAGTGCTTTCTAAGTTTTACCCAGTCCTGTGATTTTCTACATAGCATATTTTATCATTAAATCAACTGGCTTTACATGAAAAGCCCTAAATAGCTTTTCACTCCAGATTCCTTTTTGAAAGAGAATAAACAAATGCTAAAATAATAAAAAAGAAATAAAACAAACTTTCCAAAAACTAATTAGACTGTGGCAATAGATCTACAAAGAAAGAGACATCTTTAGGTTGACTTGCAACTGTAACAAAAAGACCACAGGAGAAAAGAACAGAATCGATGGCACTTCTGCTCCAGAGCAGGAAATAAGTGATGGTCTATCCCACTAAGTGATAAGTGATGGTCTATTCAACCTCTGACCTTTGACCCTCTAATTACATGTCTTTCAAAAACTGAGCAATGAGGGAGGACTGTGGAATGGGTCAGGGCACGGGGCTCACCTCCCCTTCTAGTCCCAGCACTGTGCTGTGAAGGCTCCTCCCCACGGCCCCCTTCCCTGCGAGCTGTGGCACCCAGGTACATCCTGCTCACCTCTCCGTGCACTCATCAATATTGTTTTCACAGTGGACCCCATGGAATCCCGCGGGGCACTTGCAGGTGTAACTGTTGACATAGTCAGAGCAGGTCCCCCCGTTCTTACAGGGCTCACTCAGACAATCGTTCATGTCTGTCTGGCACTTATCTCCAATGAAACCGGGAAGGCACAGGCAGGAGAAAGTATTCACTCCATCCACGCAGGAGCCTCCATTCTGGCAAGGGTCTGCGCCATGACAAAAGAAGTGGAACTCAGAACAGGGGCACTGTGAAGGCGAATGACCCAGGCCACGCCCTACCCCTAAGAAGCGCAATTCCAACTTCCATGTGTAACCTCTTTACATTCATTTTGACATGACACCCTGCTATGAAAAACGAATCAATTAACACTTGAGTGAGATTTTATCTGCTTGACAATGAAGATCAATTCAATCCATATTAACACTATCTTATAAAATTAATAGTCAAAAAACTTGACTTGGTCCTCTACATATATGTAAGTCAATTATGTGGCTTAACATACACATCATCGGGAACATTAACCAGTATTTTCAAAACGTGTTTGTGGGGGCTGAGGGAGCAGAACATATATTCAGTCCATTTAAGAACATTGTATGAATCAAGCACCTTCCTGTGCTTTTCCCTTTCACTTTATTTTGTTTTAAACTTTAGGTAGCCTTAGGACACAAGTGTTTTCTTAATTATTTTTAAAACCACACACTTATTCTTAGAGCTCCTCCATCCACAGCAATGTCAACAGGTTCTGAGTTAAAATCACGTACAATCTGATGATGTAGAAATCAGAGCAGGAAAACGTGGCATAGCTATCAGTATGTGCAAAGTTAAGCTCTAACTGCAGAAATTGCCACAAATGTGGAATGAAAACTTAGGCAATGAACGGAAGGGTCAAGTGGGCCCTGCGTTATTAGAGGGTCCTTTAACACAGCCAAACATATGTTCGAGAAGGAAAGAGTCAGGCTTGGGCTCACACTGTAATCCCAGCACTTAAGAAGATGAGGCAGGCAAACTGCTGTCACCTGCGGGCCAGCATGGGCTGCATAGTGAGTTCCAGGTCAGCCTGAGCTATGAGAGTGAGACATGAGTTCAGCCCAGACAGAGACTCTTCTCCAAGGGAAAAGGAAGAAATGAGCAGTACTAGACACAAGAATAAAAATTATCACACATCTTACAGCTATTGAGAGCAAAATAAGACTTATTATTAACGAATCTGTGCCAGAAAATATGAAAACAGGTCAGTTAAATAATGTGCCAGACAGGTTTATTTGTTCGTTTCAGTTTGGTGTTTGGTCAACTCAACAAAAACCAGCATCATCTGGGAAGAAGGAACCTCAGCTGAGAAAATGTCACCATCAGATAGGCCTGCAGGCAAGTCTGTGGGGGCATTTTCTTTATTAATGAGTCATGCGGGAGGACCCCAGCTACTGCGGCCCTGGGATCTGTAAGAAAACCGCTGAGCAAACCATGGGAAGCAAGCCAGTGCGCAGCTCCCTTCACGACCTCTTCTTTAGCTCCTATGTCCAGGTTCCTGCCCTGACTTCTTTCAGTGATGGACTATAAATAGTAAAATGAAATAAACCCTTCTCTCCATGAGTTGGTTTTGGTCACAGTTGCTGTTTATCAGAACACTGGAAACCTAACTAAGAAAGATTAAATCTTTGTGATACATTTTACCAAAGCTCAATCCAAACAAAACTAAAATAATTAAAAAGACTCAGAAAGAGAGGGAGAGAGAGAGGGTGAGCACTGGGAAAGACAAATGGATGGGGGTGTGGGGAATCTCTGGGGTGAGCTAAAAACCTAGGACAATGGAAACTCCCAGGAATCTATAAGGGTGACCCTAGCTACGATGTCTAGCAATGGGGGATATGGAGCCTGAGCCAGCTTCATCCTGTAGCCAGGCAAGACTTCCAATGGAGGGATTGGGCCACCAACCCAACCACAAAACCATATACCTACAATTTGTCCTGCCTACAAGATGTGCAGGGATAAAAGAGTAGAATTTGAAAGAAGGGCTAACCAATGACTGTTCCAGCTTGAAACCAATGCCATGAGAGAGAGCCCACCTCTGACACTATTTTTGATATTCTGCTATGCTTGCAGGCAGGAGTCTAGTCTAAATGCCATGAGAGAGGCTTCACCCAGCAACTGATGGAAACTGATGCAGTGACCCAGAGCCAAACACTAAGTGGAACTTGGGAAATCTGTGAAAAATGGAAAGGAAGGATTGAAGGAGCCAGAGAGGTCAAACCCACAATAAAACCTATAAAATCAACTAATCTGGGCCCGTAGGGGCTCAGAGAGACTGAACTGCCAATGAGAGAGCATGCATGCAATGGACCTAGGCCCCCTATAGGCACACATGTAATAGATGTACAGCTTGGTCCTTATGTGTGACCACTAACAGCAGGAGCAAGGGCTGTGATTGACTACACTGACAGCCTTTGGATCCCTTTCCCTTAACTGGGCCACCTTGTCTACCCTCAATAGAAGAAGATACATCTAGTCTTACTGCAACTTAATATGCCCAGGTGGGTTGATATCCATGGGGGGCTTTTGGTGAGGAGAAGGGGAGGAGAGGTAGATTGAGGGGAAGGGAGGGGAGAAGGAAGGACTGGGAGGAGAGGAGGAAGGGGAAGCTGCAATCTAGATATAAAGTAAATAAATAACAAAAAACGCTAATTTTTAAAAAGTTAAAAACTTGGCAAGAATTAAAAAAAGATCCTATATCTCACTGTTTGGAAGGGTGTATATGCACCAGTTTTGTGCAATGCCTTCAAGAAGAAAAAGCAGAAAGTATGTGACTCTGAAGAAACAGGAGGCAAACCTTAGAGGCCTTGGATATGTGAACCATAAACTACAAAAACTCATCAAACATGGTATCATCTTTCCCTTCAAAAGAAAAACAATGTGTTTGGAAATAGTCACAAGGCAAACACCTGACAGTTGATTTAAACCAAGAATACAATGAACTAAACAATAACTCAAACAATGTTTTCCAAATGTGTAAAAGACTCAAATGGACATTCCATGAAGGATTTGCTCATAGACCAAGAACATGAGCAAAGGTGGTCAGCACCATTGTCAGAGGGTGAGACCAATGAGATGCAGTGTGCTAAATCCAGGACTGCACCAAGTGTTTCCAGACATGGGGTCCAAGCAGTGCTTCCGTGTAATTCTGGTGGGACTAAAAATGGTACAAGCACCTTAGAAAACGCCGCTGTGATTTATCGGTAGGACGTGCAGGCACAGCATGACTCATTCTACACAGAGGGCTTTATCTCAGAGAATGAAGCCACACATTTACACTCCCTTCCTAACACCCTATCCATGATACCTAAAAAACTGGCAAAACAAACAAATGAACAATACATAGGGCAGGTAAAAATAATCCAAAAGTCTGAAATGCAAAGTTCTCCAAAATCTGAAACCCCTTGAGAGTCAAAATCATGTCACAAGATAAAATAAAATTCACACCACAAGTCAGCACACAGATGTATTAAAAAAATTAAGGAATTATATAACATAACCTCCAGGCTGTGCATGCCTGACATATATGAAAACATGAAAGAATTTCATGATTCTACTTGGGTCACATCCCCAAGATGTGAATATTCTGGAACCAAGAGGCCTGGACTCTGAACTTCTGAGGGTCAGCACTGAGGACCAAGCATACTCAATGTGCACAGCCAGAGTGGAGACCACTCACCAATAAAGCAGAAGAAACCAGCCTGAGGTATTATTCTGCTAAGAGCTTGCTTATATGGCTCCATCTATATAAAGCTGTGGGTCTGTGGTGACGTGGGACAAGGTGTGGTTATAGAATGGAAGGTGAAGCTACAGAAGGGCTTTTAGAGAAAGAAAGCGCTCACCATGGTTGACGCTTTTGGGTTATCATTTTGCCAAAACTGGATGAATTCTACAATTAAAACGCTTGCAGGTTTTTTCTGTTTACTGCCCTTCAAAAACCTGTGTTCTCACAAAGCTACCCAGCATTGTGCCTACGTGGCCAGTGTTTAAAATGCTGCAGAAAAATGCTCAAAACAGATTCTATTACTTTCATTTCTAAAGACGGCAGCTTCAAAAGGAAGCTCCAAGAGCATGAGAGTCTGGTGTATCGATGTCAGTGTGAGGGGCACACCTATACTGCACACTTGCGCTTTGTGAGCTTTCTTCCTGGGGCATGTGTACTCACTGGCAAGGCAATCGTTGATGTCCTCCTCACAGTCCATGCCACTGAAGCCGGGAGGACACTCACACATGTAGCTTCCCTGAGTGTTATGGCAGAGACCATGGTTCATACATGGCTTGGATACACACTCATCAATGTCAACTGTACAGCGCTGACCTAGAAACAAAGGATGATAAACAGCCAGTCTTTAGCAGATGGGTCCCACAGAAATTGAGGCGGGGTATAAGCTTAGGTAAGTGGGAGTTCTAAGCAGCATGAGCTTAGAGCAGGCTGGATGCAGCTTCCCAACAGACATCTGATCAGTCTGATGCAGGAGGTCCCAGAAAGGCCTTGATGTCCCTGAAAAATTCCTCCCAGTTGCTATTCGTCGCTTGAAACTCTTGGGTTGGAGTGTCTCAGCTACTTAAGGACTGCAAAGATGAACTCTGGGAAGGCGTTACGAGCCCTCCGGCCAGCAGCTCCTATATGAAGATTGCAGACCCCCACAGCCTGCGGTCTCCCATGTCGCCCCACATGGCATCTGAGCGTCTGCTCAGCTTACTTAAAGTGCAGAACGCATCGGCACCGTTACCTTGCCAGCCAGGAGCGCACAAGCAGGTGAAGCTCTCAAAATTGGAGGCCTCTTTGCAAATGGCAGCATTTTCACAAGGGTTTGGGGAACAGGGAGCCAACACTGTTTGACAATTCTTGCCTGGAAAGCAAATGACAGTCTGTGATAAAGAATCAACCAAGGAAAAGATGGTGTCCTGAGTCTCTAAACCTAGATGTGCTCAGAATCCCAGTCTGCAGCACGGCCAAGAGACTCAAGCTCAGAAGTCCCCCCCTCCCAGATGCTGTGACCTTTTAATACAGTTCCTCATGGTGTGGTGACTCCAACCATAACATTATTCTTGTTGCTACCTCATAACTGTTATGTTGCTGCTGTTATGAATTGTGATGTAAATATATGATATGCTGGACGGTCGATACGCACAGGACCCATAGGTTGAGAACCAACAGGACCTGAGGGACACCTGCTCCTTTCAATATTTGCCTAATGTATCTAACCTGGTAACCCCTAACAGCTCATTTATCTCTCTGAACCATCTTCATAAGTAATAAGAAAATCAGGATAGCATGTCTTTATGGCAGATTTCTGTGGATTAAGTGGGGAAATGCACTCTAAGTACTCCCTAGCACCGAGTGAGCCCCCAGCCTCTGCTGGGGCTGGCCTTCATCTGCACACCTGCATCAACCCAGTAGGACTGCTCCGGAGATCCACAGGGGAAGCTCAGCTCGGGCTCTCACAGGGAGGCAGCTGTTGCCAGGCAACCTCGTCTTATATCAATGGGATGCTGACGTCTGCCCACTAATAAATGCTTCCTGCCTTAGTATACTGATACAAACTTAAGACAAAAATTAAAGAAATAAAATGATTTCATTAAAAGAAGGACCGAAGTACGTTTTAAAATCACATTAGTTTTCAGAAGATCAATTGTAGACCCAATCCTTCCAACCCTCAGGGTTGGCAGCATGTGCCTCACCCACAGAGGCATCTCACAGGACCACTCAGTTGTTTCTGAAGTCAAGTTACAACAAAACCAACTGAAATAGTCACCCTAAAAAATTGCACTCAGAAAGAAAAACACATTAGCATGAATTTCTCCACAATATTGTGTCAGAGTGTGAGAAGGATGGACACTCCTGGGCCAACTAGGCACCAGGTTCTGGCCATATATAACTCTAAAAAGCTAAACACAAATACATGGGGCTGGGGGCATAGGCCGGGTGCAGCCCTTTCCTAGCAGGCATGAGGCCCTGGCATCAGTCCCCTGCACCATGAAAACAAACAAATAAAACCCCACAAACACCAAAAACCTTGAGGAAAGTAAGCTGTTTCCCTACCACATTTCCTCAGAGCTCAAAAAGTAGCCTGTGAGGCCATGAGCGACACCAGAGCCTGAGTCCTCAGGGCAGCATCACTGACCTGAGTCACTGGAACTCGGGGCTTTGCCCTGCCCGGCACAGCCACCCTCCGGCCCCACTGGCACAGGCAGTACCCACCTGTGTAAGGCAGCACACAGTGGCAAGTGTAGCCGCTGATGCCATCAAAGCAGGTTCCTTGGTTCAGACACGGGCTTGAGGCACACTCGTCAATATTCACCTGGCAGTTGTAGCCTGTGGGCGGAGGAGGAGAAAACAGGACACAACTCAAACTGTCAGCCTCTCACTACCTCAGTTACTGGCCAGTTCTCCTAGTGATTGGGTACCACAGAAATGATACTTCTTTGGGTCACAGGAACACCTGCTCATTCATTTTAGCTCTGAGTCTCTGATATGCAGTCACTCAATGGCCAGTCGAAACTATGAAGGGAATGCCTGAAGGCCTGATACTTCTCTAGATATAAGCGGATTCTCCATAATGGGCCAAGAACCCACTATGGCTGAAGAGTGTGCTGCTCTATCTAAACAACGGCCCTTTAACATGAGCTCTCTGGCCAGAAAACGGGAAAACTCATAAGAAAAACCTCTGGAATATGCCCACTCTTCCACCCATGCAGTCGAGGCTATCAGTAAGCTATGTCCTGAAACCTTAAAAATAGTTCTCCTATTTCAAGGCAGAAAATGTATTCCCACTAAGAGATGAAAAAGCAGTAACAAAAAGTGGGACTAGGGCAGTATTCAGACCCTGCCCAGCTTTGCACCTTCAATGTGGCCCAACACAGCCCCTTAAAAATGGAGAAGCCAGAGCAAAAGGGGAGTGAGGAGACAGAAGCCTACTGCTTACAGCTCACTGAACAAACAGGTTTTGGTTTTATATTCTCACTTTCCATTTGATCACTGATAAGTAAGTTCCAATGAGATTTTAAAAACATGAAAATGCTTTTGAATCTACAAGTTTCTTGGCAAATATAACACAATATATCATAACATTAGTGTCTGAAGTAGATATTCCTA
>CM053744.1:95385970-95431810 GCA_028658305.1 Pachyuromys duprasi
CCTGGGATGCAAAGTACCTAACCTGTGATTGATATAAAAATAAATAAATTACATTAGAAAAAGAAGGCAGGCTGAGCGAGCCATGGGAGCAAGCAGTGAGCAGCACCCTCCACGGCCTCTGCATCCGCGCCTGACTCCAGGCTCCTGCCCTGTGTGAGTTCCTCTCCTGACTTCCTTCAATGATGAACAGTGAGGTGGAAATTTAAGTCAAATAACCCTTTCCTCCCCAACTTTGCATTTGGTCATGGTGTTTCATCATAGTAATAGTAACCCTAACTAAGACATCAGAAATGTTTGGGATCTTTTTTAGAGGTGGGATAGAGTGAGGATTCTTGCAAATAGAGAGCGAAATTGAGGGATGTCATGATATCTCCAATGCATCTTTTACATATATCCTGAGGGTAATTTAATACAATATGTTAGAGTGATACTGTATATGAAATAAAGCCTCGTGAACTTTCATTTCATATTTCTGTTCAAAAAGTTCCTGATTTTGAAGCACTCCCCATTTGGAGTTAGGGATACTCAACCTGTCACCAAATTGAGTAGTTCTAAAACACACTGAAGTGTCAAACAGCCCAACACATGGAAAACTGACAGTAAAATACTTCTGAAATATGTTCCTCTGCTATATATTTTCCCAGAAGACCACAGGAAACTAAGTATCCAGAACAGCCCATGTGTAAGAATTTGCTGGGAAGGTCCTGAGCACACCATAGGATCCAATGACAGTAAGTACAATATTTTCATTCCATTTCCAAGAAGCTATTTGACTTATTATAGAATCAAGCCTTGGATGAGAAGCTTACAATTAGTCACTCAAACTTAAGTTGTCAGACAGCATGTATCTTTACCCACAGGGCCATCTTGCCAGCCCCTGAGTGGAATGTTAACTGTTCATTTTAAGTATTATTGCACCAATGGTTTACCTCTCTGGTAGGCAGAGGGCAGAATGATTCCCCCATGTATCTGAGAAACATTAATTTCTCAGTGTGTTTATTGTATGAGTAAACAACAGCAACAAAAAGAAATGGAAACAAAGGTGTGGAAAGGTATACAACAAGGTGAAGACACAAACAGCAGGCATAGAGAGCCGAGCCTTCGCCTCACCTTTGAAACCTTTCTTGCATGTACATCTGTAGCCATTCACCAGGTTGTTACATGTCCCTCCATTCTGGCATGGGTTAGAGAGACACTCATTTTTGTCCACTTCACAGTTGATACCAACCCAGCCTGCATCACAGAGGCACTTATAGCTGCAAGAAGATAAAGAGTTTTTACCATGGTGGATGCAAACGTACAACTGAGTCATAAGAGACACACGGAGATATATAGTTACGTCATTCTTTTTGTTTTATGTGGTATTTGGGGGTAGGGTCTCACTCTGTTGCCCTGGCTGGCCTAGAACTCATGGCAATCCTCCTGCTTCAGCCTCCCTAGTAGAAAGATTGCAGACGTTAGCTCGTTTCTATTTTCCTATGGATCTATACTGGTGTCACCCCCACGTGGTGAGAGTCTGAATCCCCCTCATACATTCAGTAGAGAGACCTACACGGTGCTTCCCTGGCTCACTAGGAAGCTGGTGAATTGCAAACATAAGCAACGGTTTGTCAAATACCCGAGTCCAACCTGAAGGAAACACTAACATGAATAAAGCTCAGTACAAACTAGACATCAGAAATAAGCAGCAGCAAAGCGTCTCGAGCTTGCTGAGGGTTGCCTGGGGCCCGACAAGCCAGTCATGCTTTCTTTGGACCAAAACCCTGCCTCAGAAGCAGGAAAAGGCAAAAAGCCGACAATACCTGAAATATACATAATATCTGATTTGAATATCACTTAAATATGGTATCAGATCAGTCGGATAAGGGGGGCTGGGAAGGAGGGAGATGGGGAGAAAGCGATGGGGATTGCTGCAGAGAGGTGTCGTGTTATAGATCAGAACTCCAAGTCAAGGGAAAAAAAGCTTATCTAATACATTCTCTGTGCTTTCATGTTTGGGAAGTGGCGATTCTCATACTGTCTTATGACAAGAGTATACTATATCTTACGACATCTAAGTCACTGTTGTCTAAAACCACCGCACACCACACAACTCTGAGGGCACGCAAGCTTCAAATGCATCTTCACAGCTAGGTCTAAAGCCAGCTGAGCCACTTCTACCTCGGAGTCCACAGGCGCTATGACAGAATAGGGATAGCTGTGTTAAGGTTAGCAGGAGGAGGGGGTGTGCAAGCTAGAAATTCTTCACATCTCAATCCTGTAAGATAAAACACAACTGCTAGATTCACAAACTTCCTGGACCTTCCCATGGAGTCCTCATTGAGGAAATAAGCAGAAAGTCCTCCTTATTTCTCAAATACGTTCTCAGTCTGAGAAGATGGGCCAGCTTGTATGGACAAAGCAGTGATTTGGAAGACTTTGACACAGACCTTCAAAACCTTCACCTAAGTATCAGGTCAAGTCCCCAATTGACAGACTCAAGCTACTGTGCTGGTGTTTCCTTCGGCTGGTTTTAAGAGCCACCTTGCCTGACCTAAGCCAATTAGAAGCTACTCACTAGCACATGCAGGTCCATTGGAAGCTCCCAGCACACGGCAGCTACTCACCCACTGAGGCCTCCAGTGCAGTTTCCGTGGATGCAGGGACTGCTCAAGCACTCATTCACCTGTGAGTAACAGCTGGGGTGGTGGGGTCCCTCGGGGCACATACAGCGGAAACCATTCACATCATTGATGCACGTTGCACCCTTGCGACAGGGATTGGAGGCACACTCGTCGATGTCAATGTTGCATCTCTGCCCTGTAACGGGGAGGGGGCGGGGAGGGGTCAGTGTTACTCACACTTAAATTCTCAAGGAACAGAGAGTGTGGAGACACATCTGCAGACACTCTTCACCTAAGCAAGGCTGTACGTGCCCACGGCACTGACATCAAGGTTCAAGGGCTAACAGGGAAGCACTTCATGCCATGCAAGGAAGGCACCAGGAGCACTTGCAATTAATAAGGAAGCAAAGTTCTGACATCATCAGAACAGCACTGCAGCACTCACAGGCACACTGCTCCTGGCTTAGAAATCCACAACTGCACAAGTATTAAGGAGAACATCAAATGTCACCAAACACAGCTACCTCTCCTGGCGCAGCTGTGTGGGCACGCTGAGCTCTGGCTGATGTGTTCTGTGGTTTTTCTTCAGTCAGCTTCTTACACTTCTATCTATGGTACATCACAATTGACCGGGATACCAATGGACTGCTTAGCTTAATATTAAATCAATGAAAAAGAACACTATTTTGGTTTAATTCTTAGAGTAGGATTAACCCACTTTCTTCCCCTGTGAACAGTCTATAAGCAAATGTTTACTGCCCTCCAATAACTGAGAAAACACTTAGTAACGCCCAGGCTAGACCAGTGTGGTTTTCAAACTCTAATGTACAGAAGTCTCTTTAAGATGTGGTTTCCGGGGCTGGAGAGATGGCTCAATGGGTAAGAATGCTCACTGCTCATCCTGAGGACCGGAGTGCAGTTTCCAGCACCATGTTAGATGGTTCACAAGCTCCTACAACTCTGACTCACAGAATGTAATGTCCTGTGCTGGAGAGCAGGCGCCCACAAGAAGATAAAACATCCTTTCTTAAAGCAGTGAGAGATTTCTGGGCCCCTTTGCCATAGACTGTGATGGCTTGGGCCTAACAGCCACATTTCAAATGGTTTATGCGATTCAGACACTGCAGCCTCTAAAAATATAGGTGCTGGCAGAACATGAAATGGAAGAGGACAGTCTTTTGCCAGGACACACCCAGGACTGAACTTTTGAAGACCCGTCTGGTATGGCCTTTATGTAGCCTTATGCTGGATAAAATACTATGGACTAAAGATACAAATGTCTTGTTACATTTACAATAATTGAGATTTAACATTTTAAAGTGCTATGAAGTTAAATTTTTCCCTATAGTGCTGTAAGTGAAACCAAGCAACCCTTATGAAGGAATTTATCACAATGTTCTGAATCAAGTTTGAAAGTGTTTTCTCAAATTAATTCAAGAAAGAGTAACACTATATTTCTTTAGTTCAGGAAGTTCCAAATGAGAGAGACATGCCCTTTAAAGTGAGGCATTAGCAAGCTGCCGGCCTCCTCTGCACTCTGAACCATCACTGTGGGCAAGGACCCACAGTCTGGGAGACTTGCCATTTTCCTCAGTCTTGCCTCAGTCTTCCAAGTGTTCAGCACGATCACCTCATGTTTTTAAAGCTACATTTCTTTCTTTACTTTTTCTTTCCCTCTTTCTTCTTTCTTTTTTCCTCCTTTCTTTTTGGTGGTACTAGGGACAAACCTTGGGATCATCAAGCATCTGCCACTGAGCTATATCTCCAGTCCCCACTTATCCTTAAATAACATCCAGAATAAACATTTAAGCCATTTTGATGTGAGTTAGCACAAGTCCCTACTTAAGCAGTCTGCTGTGGAGATCAGCACTCCTGTAGTGTTCTGCCCTCATGCAGTGCCCGCTGGGTTTCAGGAACAACCAGTGCCAGCTACACACCTTGTGGGGCTCAACGGTGGTCAGCATGAGAATTTAACGTATGTTTCTTAATGTTTACACCAAATTAACTGGTGTATAATGGATGACAGCATGTTGCAGAATGGACTCTGGGTCTGGGCTGGGTAGCAGAAGTGCTCTATTCATTTGCCAATGTGCGCTGAGAATTTCTTCTGTGCTAAGGACTGCTGAAGAATGAGGAAGAATTTCTTCTGTGCTAAGGACTGCTAAAGAATGAGGAAGAGGGTCCCTGCCCCAGAAGGAGTGCATGCTGATTTATCAGGCTCCATGTCTGGACCCATAGTCCTTAACTAAGGACAGAACACCCTTTTATGGATGCTTAGGAGAATTTAGAAAGACAGTAGATCTGGGGGAGGTTGGGGCTTTTGTTTGTTTTCTGGGAAACTGGTTTTGGTCTGTTTGTTTTACTTTTTGGGGTTTGTTTGTTTGGTTGGTTGGTACTTGAAATTGGACCCAGGGCCTCATGCATGCTAGGCAAGCATTCCACTACTGTACTGCATCTTTTTGCCCTGTTTTTGTTTGTTGTTGTTATACTTTTCATTTTGAAACAAGTTCTTACTAAATTGCCCAGCTGCCTTGAATTGAGTCTGTGGTCCAGGCAGGTCTAGGACTTGTGACCACTCTGGAAGCATGAGCTTCCAGAACAGCTAGGATTATGGGATCTGCCACAGGCCTGTAATCCAAATACCACGAGGGGCTTTGCAGAATGAAAAGAAGTTTATAGGATCACATGATGCCTGAGTTTCCCCATCTAATCTGAATCTCAAGAGCTCCTGTGAGAATAGAAGACAACCTTAAAAAGAGAAGAGATAAAGTCCTCCCTTGGATCGTTTAAAACTTTTATTAAAATGATAGGGGAAATCACTAAAATAAAATAGAAGGGGGGAAAAAAAAACAACTCACAGTTATGGCTCATGAATTTCGGACATTTCCAGCAACAGATTTACAAAATAACTTCTTGGGCCAAAAAAACAGTTCCCAAGAAGAGGGCACCACCCAGTAACCAAAACATTCCATGTCTTGGCTATGTAGTTTCATGCTACACCTTATGTTTATTTTAGAATATTTTTAGCCTATGTTCTCCCTCTTTGACCCTGTCGATTTGCTGAATGTTAAAAACAGAGAGAATGTGATTCACTGACATTCAAAAACCAAGTCCAGCGAGAAGCCTTACATAAATCCCACAGGAAGCACAGCAGGCTCAGGGCTCTGGGGCCAGGTGCCAGGAGCAGACCCCTAGCTGCAGGGCACTGGGAACATCGCTCAGGGCCTCTCCTCAATACCATAGGCACAGCAGCAGCTGGGGCAACTAAGTGAGATGGGGCAAGCAACTTGGTTCCCAGCTCAGAGTGCGTCATTCATACATATTAGGCCCTCTCTTCCTGTTGCACTTTCCTCCTGTTACACTCTCTTCCTGTTGCACTTTTACCTGCACTGAGCTTCACTGGTCTGTATATTTAGTTAGTTCCCACTCAGTCTGGGGGAACCGCTTTCTGGATACCCAAGTTCACCTGGCTGCCTCAGTGGGTGGGGGCATGAAATTTTCACCACACTGGCTCCTCAGTGACCAGGAAGAACCGAGGTCCACTGAAGCCACAGAGGAACTGGGGACCCAGCTGGTGAACAGCAGCCATTCTCTTCACCTGGCTCTGGCTGTCCTCAGGCTCTGCCAAAGGCTCTGAAGTAGGAAGCAAATAACCATATGGCAGTTACTGAAGGGTAATATCACACTTGTGTGTGGTAACGTCCAGAACAGACAGTGTATCCTCATGACAGGACGTGTGCCATATTGAGCTGTCAGCCAGGCTTCCTCTGGAGCCTCAACAACAATTTTACCAGAAAAGTAAGTGACAAAGTTAATATTAACAAGGAAACAGAAGAGAGAAGTGTGTGGGTTGCACTTCAGCTATGGGCACATGTGCGAATTCTCTAGAGGTTCATACCTAAGCAGGAGTTTGCTGTGCAGTATTATGTAATTTCTTTCCATGGGCAAAAAGATCTTGCTCATTCTAGCCAAATTAGTGCAGTCTCCTCAAATTACACCCTCCCAGACAGGCTTCCCAGAGAGGCAAGACCTCAGGGCAAGCAGTGTTTCCATGCACGTTTACCTTGGGCACAGCTTTAGAGAAGGCACTGGCCTCTGCCTGGAGGGAAACAAAGGTGGCTTTGGAGGCATTAACTCAAGCACAGTGACGAAGAGTTACAGTCTGCTAGGAATTCTCAGGGAGCAAGAAACGTATGGCCTGAGACGCTAAAGGAAACTCTGTGTTTCCACTTAGGAAAGGTCTGGAAACAGAAGACTGGTTCAGAGAAGTACAGAAGCAGATTGCAAACCTTCCAGAGACAATGAGAAACAGGAAACAGGTGAAAAAGTGATTTTTCACTTAGCGGCTCTTTTCCCAACTCGGTGGGACTAGAGGAGATCCCCTTCAAACGCAAGGCACATTACCTGTGAATCCTGGAGAACAGACACAGCTGTAGCGACTGACGCCGTCCACACAGGCTCCATGCACGCAAGGGTTGCTGGCGCAGTCGTCAAAGTTAATTTCACAATTAACGCCTAAAAGAGACCCAGAGAGATGACTCTGCATTACCACAGGAGTGCCAGCACTTCCGCCCACGGGGCTACAGGGAGAAGTCTGGAGGGAATCCAGGCAGCGCCAATGCAACAAAGCAGTGCTTCGCCAAGTACGGTCCACAGAATCCAGGACTGAGAAGCCAAGAGGACCGGATTACTCATACTCAGCCATGATTTGTCCCTTCTACTCTGTTGTCATGGTAATGGCACAAAGGAATATAGGCAAAACTGAGCATCTCAGCCAGGATCCAGGCAGCAGGGCCCAACTGCGCACTCATATCTGAAGGCCCACAGCCAAACAAACACGTGCCTGCTTCACCTAAGAATGCTTCGGTGAAGATGTGAACATCTGTCACTTTATAATTTGCTAACTCTCGGCCCTCAAACTGAGAAAGCATCACAGCCAGGAGATGCAACCACAGCTTGAACTTTGAGCTGAAACAGCGGTATTCAACACAGAATCCTATTTTAACAATGACAAAACAAAACTGTTGGAGGTTGGTCTAATACATATTATCAGCCGTCAAGATCTGGGTACACCTATTCTTGTTGTGTGTAAACCTACTTGATTGGCTAATTAAATGGCCTATACCTGGGCAGGGCAGAATGGGGTAGGCCTGGCCAAGGTCCCCAGGCTTTTGGGTTGAAGAGAGAATCACGGGGGACAGATGGATGGGAAGAGAGGAGGAAGGGGACGCCATGATGGGTTAGCTTGGAGAAGGAGCCACGTGGGACTGGAGACAGGACGCCAATGATGGCGTGGAAAGGCCCAGATAAAGAATAAAAGTACCATGGGATTATGGACGAAAGGTAGTCCAATTGAGAAGGATTAAGTCGGATGGCAGTGGACGGGGGCTGGAGGTGGATAGTGAGCCAGCCAGTGCAATGGCCGGCCCAAGGTAAATAAAGCAATTACAAAATCTAACAGGTGTCTGTGCCTTATTATTTGTGATAGCGGGTTAGATAATACTGCTGTGATAATCTTAGGGCTAATGTAAATATTATATAGCCCGACACTCATTTTTTAGTTACTACAACCCAAAATCCTAGCATACAAATCAGGGCTAATTAGTCTTGAACAGTTAGTAAATACTAAGTGAAGGAAATAACTTCTAATTTTTCAGTAAAATAGTTGACAGTATTTTGCACCTGACATGAAATCTGAGGCTTGAAATCAAAATTTGGAACTTGGATCTGTCACCTTCAACTTGATGGTTACTGTGGGTGTTAAACTAACCCTCTGGGTGTTTTGTGTTACCTAGCTGACAGCCTGTTCCCTAGGTGAGTGAGGGTTTGATCACATTAACCCGAGCTTGAAAGCGAATAACTACACAGCAGCAACACGTCAATTATTATTGTTGGCATGGTTATGTAATGGTAATACAATGCAATACTCACATTGCATTAAAGTTGCATTTAAGAAAGCTTTGTGGGTACCATAGAATAAAAAGCGTAAAAATGAAAACTCATAGTAGAAATACAAACAGGTAAAAACTTCTACCCAAATGTTGATTCACTCACAAACTACTATTTGTGAGTGAATCAAATATTTATTAATAATTAGCACCTGTATGATAGCTCTGGAATGTCATGCAGTCTTCTTACGATGATGAGGCTAACCTCACTACCCATGAACGAGACACAGACTTTCATACTCCTTACACGAGGGTGGCCTTCCAGCCTTCAGCCCTCAGTCCACGAACGAGGGCAGCCCCATGAAGCCCCAGCACGCCAGTGCGGCTCCAGTCCCTCCGGTCATGCACGGTTCCCTCGAGCTGGAAATAGCACCCGATCAAGCTGGGGCACAAGCGTCTACAATGACACACCCGCCCTTCGAGACCCTGGGTCTGCAGTCACCCTGCTTGCGCTGTCTTCTCCCACAGACTCCACAGCCCCGAAGAGGCTTCGAAGCCGCTGCTGAATCATCTGTGTTTCTGCTTTCCTCCTCCTTAGTGAGTCTTTATGCTAGGTCATTTTGGGTTACTTGAAACCCAAAGGAACTAGTTAATTACTTCAACAGTTGAGCATCATAAAAGGACAAATGAGAGAAGGTCCTGAAAGTGACTCTGAGTCTATCTCCCTTGAAGCATCCAGACAGTGAAAACCCCAGGAACAGTTAGCAAGCTGTGAGGATCCCTTCCAAACATCAGACTACCAATGGAGACTGCAAGGTATCTGAATCAGAAAGTCTTACTCAATGACAGTCTATCCACAATGTCTCCTAAATGACTTTCCAGCACATATGTACATGCCAGCTCCTTTGCACTAAAGACTAGCAACTTTGTAGCCTGCAGCTCTTTGCCCTAAAGACTAGCAACTCTGCAGCCTGCAGCTCTTTGCCCTAATTCTTCAAACAGCTGCAGCAATGGGTCTGGTCTTCCTCTACATGCTGCCTGCTGCAGACCATGAATATTAACTTCTTGCCTCTGTCCCCAAAGGAAAGTCTACCTGATATACTCTGGCACAAGAACATAATCCCAAAGGAAACTAAGTTCTTGCCAACCCACCACTCGCCAGGTTTCCAGCAACGTTTGTTACAATAGGGGAGACAGCAAGCCTAAAACAGCCCCTCCATTCTAAAGGCACCTATTCAACTGCTTGTAAATCTCTCACATTTCTTTCGTACTGCAATTTCTCATGTCTGGGGACCAGCCCGGAAGCAAATTGCTTTTGGAAGGTTTCACAAAGCTCTATTCAGCCCTTTGAGGGAGTTATCTAAATGTGGGGAGGGGGCCCACATTCTCAGCTGTGAAGGCATGGGATGTTTTTCGTATGCTTGAGCAATTCAAAAAGGACTTTGTTTTCAAACTTGGCATGTGTGAGGCCCTGGATGAAGACCAGGGCCTTTGACAAGTTTGAAGAAATGGATTTGAAGGAACACAATAAAATCAGGGCACTCCCCACTCCCCTACCTCTGCCTCCTCCATAGGCCAACTTCCTTAAGTCCAGGATGACTCCCCGACAAATCACCCAGTGTATTGGCAGATCCTCTGCTCAAAAAGGCTCACAGTAGTTAATCTTCCACTAATAACGTTTTCCTTTGATCTTGAACACAGTGTTTCTCTGTCTACTAGCTACAGCTGGGTCCAAGATCATTCCTCTAACAGGTAAAATGGACTCTAGGGAAACCTGTGAAATGCTGCTGCCCAACAAAATGACTCCAAAGCTTCTGCTGAGAGAGATAAGCAGGCCCTCATTCAGCTAGCAGTCTCCTTCCAGGTTCAGGGGACAGCAAGGAGCCCTGGAAGCAGAGCTGGCACCTTGGCACTCTTCTTTGTAACTACCAAGGTGTAAGGCAGAGTATGCCCTGCTCTTAACTGCCAGAAATGCCTGAGGACTCCACCCACCCACCCACCCACCAGACACATGACCAGAAGAAAGCTGTCACTTTAGACTGCTGATGCCAGAGAACAAACCTGAGAGAGAGGGAAAGAAGGAGGGATAGAGGGATGGAGGGACTGTCCCACCTGATGTTCCCGGTTGGCAGTTGCACTGGTAGCCATTCACCAGGTCAATGCAGCGCCCATCATTCAGGCAAGGGCTGCTGTAGCATTCATCAATTTGGTCACTGCAGATGGCCCCCATGTACCCAGGGTTGCAGATGCAGGTGTAGGAATCAATCCCATCCTGGCACTGGCCATGGTGGCAAGGATCTGGGTCACAGTTGTCGACATTCTCCCCACACAGCACGCCGGTGAAACCTGCAGAAGGATTTTTGCTGCAGAGTCTCCAAAACCAGGAAACATGTGGCCTCTGTACCCAAAGGCAGTCTGTCCATGCCTGAACAATCTCTACAGTTGGCCCTGAGACGTGGGAACTGCCTGTTTGCTTTACAATTCGAGCTTGGGGACCCAGGCTCAAAGATTCTTGATGGAGTTTGCAGAACTGAGATGGCCTGTGCCTGAACCTTGAGTCCACTGCTGTCCTCTCAGTCCTGCTTCCTGGGCTTCAGAGGACAGTGCTCCACACTTCCCCCTGGCAGGCTGTCTCTGAATACCTTTCCTCCAACTCAACAAACAGGCACTGATTATGGTTTCATGTACTCTGTCTTCCAGTTCTGACTCTGGAGACCGAGATGGAGTGCTATGCTACTGGTTTCTAAATAAATACTCATTAAATAAAGTGAATGAGCCACTTATGACCACTTGAAAGACAACGAGATAAGCGTTCCCACGAATGAGCTGTAACCAGATCTATGTCCCACCACCTCCTAAAAGGGTCCCGGAGGTCTCTTCTCACTTTTCCTTTCCACACTTGTTTTTGATTTATTCTTTTAATTGAGTGGTGTGGGTGTGGACGTATCACAGCACTTTATGTGCAGTCAGGAGACAAGTTTTGGGAATCGGTTCCCTCCTTGCTCCACGGGGTCTGGGAGTCGCAGTCATGTTTTCAGGTTTGGGGGGCAAGTGCTTTTAACCATGTCACCAGCCCTCCTGTCCCTTTTAAACATGATATCTGGCAGTCACTCTCCCTTCCATGAAGTCCTGCTCCACAGAGCGGGCTGGGAGGAGACAGCCTAGAGCGTCTCCAGAGGAAGGCACCGGTTCCTAAGAAGAAAGGGCACCTCAGCACGGTCACACCTACAACAGACATTAGCTCTGCACCACTGTGGGTACCACGTTTGCTTTCCTGAGATCTGAGAGAAATCACAGGTACCATGCCTCTACGCTACAAAGCTGTGTTCTACCTCACGCTGTGACTCTCCTCATGACTGTTTACTTGAGTCTGCCTGCCTGTAGTGCATACGTGTGCACCATGTGTGTGTCTGGTGCCCAGAGGCCAGAACAGGGTGTCAGATCCCCGGAAACTGGAGGTTCAGGTGGCTATGATCTGCTATGTGGGTATTGGGAACCAAACCCAAGCCCTCTGCAGGAGCAGCAAGTTTTCTCAACCACTGAGCCCCTACTGATGACTTCTATCTCAAACTGTCAAAAGGGAAAATGTTTCCTTTTTTACCAACTTCAAGACTGTCTCCATGTTGATGATCCGCACTTCTGAACATCATATGTGAAACGGTCACTTGACTTAATGAAACCCAGACCCAAGTGAGAAATAAGGTCCCAAACCCAGAAATGTATATCTGTTTGACCCAATCTTCTTGGAATATAGAATTGAATCATAGGATGGTTCAAACCTTCCCAGATAGTTGTTACAGCTAACTCTCAAGGATACTTGCATCCTAGCTGCAGAAGGCCTGCACTGTGTAAACACTGGGCTCAGGAGACAAGAGAAAGGCCCTGCAGAGAGCCTTGCTGAGGAACAGCTTTCTTCTAGAATTCTCCTCTTCCCAAGGAGCCAGGGAAGCCAGCTAGAAGCTCACCTCTGCCCAAGTCATTTCCACAAACACAGACACATAGCTGAGCATGTGAGCAGAACCACTGTGGTAGTGAAAATGAGGCAGGGGATGCAGGTGGGAATTGTGAGAGCATCCAGAAGTCTGCAACAAAAGTTCTCTCTGGCATGAGCCAGCCCTGGCTGTTAGAGAGAGTGAAGCTCCCTTTATGCCGCAGCACTGAGCAGACAGTGGAGAACAGTTACCCTGCGACAGAGGAGACTCACAAGGGATGGAGAGTGCGCTGCCGCTTACCTGTGGCACACTGGCATTCGTAGCCATTCGGGTGATCGATGCACTTGGCCCCATTCAGACAGGGAGTACTGGAGCAGTCATCAATGTCAATCTGGCACACCGGCCCCGTGAAACCTTGAAGAGGCACCGAGGCGACACAAATCAAAGCCTGACCTGTCCTCCTTTACTGAAACACCGGCAGAGCAACGGCAATGGGTCACCTGGCAGATGGCTCTGCCTGGCAGGGGACTGCAACAGCTGGGCAAAGCTTAGAGGTCAGAGGCACTGGAGATCTACCCTGCTTCTTTGGGCATAGAGATCATCTCCGGAGGAAGCCAGAGGACCTGAGACACCACGGAATGCTGGAGCCTCAAGCTGGCAACTATATCCCTAGACTAAAAGGACCTTTGCTCTGAAGATAAATAGGAAAGCCACTGTCCGCAGAAGTCAGCTGGCACGCCTTCAATATCAGCAGAGGCAGATGACCTTGGAAAAAATCTCATGTATGCTGCCGGCCTGGACTTAATGGGATTAAATGTCTTGGGATTTAAGAATATGACTCACAAGGAAAAAATAAAATCCTGAGCTTCTATGAGGTGTGAGCACTCTGAAATATACACACAGACAGGGAGGTCAGGGGCCATTCAAGAGCAGACGTGGACTTGAGGCCACAGAAGACTTGGAAGACACATTGGCCAAAACAGTTCCCCACCTCGGTACACACACAGTCTCTTACCAAGTCCGCACTTTAATGACTTCCTCATGCACGGCCCACACACATTCCCTCTCTCCCCTTCCTGTGGTCAGCTGGCTTGGTGTTTGGGAAGACCACAGGGGCAGGTGGCGGGCACTCACCAGGGGGACACAGACACTGGAAGCGATTGACTTTGTCCACGCACTGCCCGTTGTTCACGCACGGGTTGCTTTGGCACTCATTCACCTCCAGTTCACAATGCACACCTTTGAAACCTGCACAAAGGGACCACACAAGAGGTTCAGACAGAAAGAAAGGGACATTCCAGCCAAGAACGCACAAATGCTCAGAGATAGCTACAACCCTTACACGTACGAGCACTTCTTCAAGGGCAAAGCAGTCCCCACTGCCAGCAAAACATAGACACTGTAAGACAGTTTTGCCAATGTGAAGAAGGAGCAAGGATCTTATGGTATGAATGTGAAACAGCCCTCACTGGCTTGTTTGAACACCTGGTCCCAGCTGGGGTGGCTTAAGGAGGCGATGAAACCCTTGGGAGACGGGGCCTAGCCAGCAGACGAGCAATGGGACTTTAACACAATAGTTAGCTTTGCTGCTGGCCCTGTTATCTGTTTCTGAACCCACCAAGACAGGAGGAGCTACCGCCACACGCCCTGACCCATGTCTTCCTCTGCCTCGATGGACTGGCTTGCCTGTGAGCCTTTGATCTGTCAGGTACTTCACCAGTGACAAGAAAAGAGACCAATGCAAGAGTTGTCCCCAGGACACGGTCGAAGCAGCATGTAAACTACACATTCTGTGGCCAATTTCTAATTTCTGGACCCCCACTTTCTTCCTAAAGACCAGTTGAAGTGGTGCTCCTGGGGTGCAGGTCAGGATTAGGAAGGACTCCTTCCCAAGGCTAGAGTTTGTACATCCCTTACTAACACAACAGCTGACCTCTGCCATCACACCATCCTGTCTTTGTCCTCTGAGGAGTCAAGGATGTACTCGGCCGAAGAGCCCCAGGACACAACTAAGCTTGTGTCTCCTTCTGGGTAAGCAGCAAGTGTATGGCGGCCTAAGTTTGGCTAAAGTCTAATTTGATAAGTGAGATGGGACAATGTACGTAATCTCTTAGAGCATCAGAAAACTCAATATTTGAGGGTTCTCAGTGGGAAACTGCTTCTGAGGTTTTCCACTGTGTGAAGCTGGACTTTGACATGGCGATCTTGTTTGATTTGGTCTGCTGCTCTAACTACCCAGTAGTCTCTTACTCTGCAATGCAGGGGCTCGGAGAGGAGTTCTGACTCAACTCTGCCCTATCAGCATAGGGAGTCACACGCCGGCACAGTGCATGGGCTCGCTGGGTCCTCTGTCGGCGCAGCTGGCCCGCCCCATTTACCTGGCATGCACAGACAGGTGAAGCCGCCAATCTTATCCAGGCAGGTGGCATCATTCTGGCAGGGGTCTGAATGACACTCATTGATGTCCATCTCACAGCGAGGCCCTGCGTAGCCTTTCAGACACTCGCAGTGGAAGGCACCATCTGTGTTCACACACTTTCCTGCATGCTCACAAGGGTTACTGTTGGCTGTAACACATAAGAACCAGTTATCAGATGGAGCACATGCCAGAGTTTCTGCAAATTTGGATAACAGAGGACACATGGGCCACACTTTAAGCAAAATCATTCTGTTTTCAGTTAATTTGTTAATTTATAAAAATAAATAACTAGAATGATCTCCAATTTTGTGCTATTCCTTTAACTTTTCACTGACGTAGGACTTTATATTGATTTTATTTACTTATTTTTAGTTATGTGCATGTATGTGTGTCTGAAGCCAGAAGATGAGGCCATATTTCCTGGAGCTGGAGTTGCAAGAGACTGTGAACTGCCTGATGTGGGTGCTGGGAATTGAACTTGGATCCTCTGCAAACACAGGGTATAATTAACAGCTGAGCCATCATCCCAGCCCAGGAACTTTTATTAAGAGTCAAGTCTAGACCTGTCATAGCATTTACTTCCCAGAATGGGATATATGGGAAAGGTTGATTGTAAACTATGTGCGTGAAACAGGAAAAATAAAAAATCAAGGTTTGGGTATAATAGCCTCTACAGTACAATACACTCCTACTGAAACACTAGCTGGGCAGACATAACCTCAAAGCCCAGAAAAGATGGCAGGCACTCACCCATGGCACACTCATCCACGTCTTCTGTGCAGTCAGCTCCCTTGTAGCCCTGTGGGCAGGTGCAAATGTACTGCCCGTTCAAGGGGTTGGTATCACACAGCGCCCCCTTGTGACAAGGGTTGCTGATGCAGGCATCATCCAGATGACACAGGAGACCTGTCTCAGGAGAAAACACAGACACACACACACACACATCTCTCTTAGAGCAAAGCTTCACCTTCATCAAAAGCAGGAGACCCTAACTTAACATCAAGATCTGGAGGCACCATTCCCTTCATCTGATCCTGCACTAGAGGAGGAATACAGGAAAATGGAGCTATCCTGTGGAGAGTGCCAGCATCAGCAGACAGAAATAGCAGCCTTCCGGTTAAATCTGAATGTCTGATAAATGTCTGTGCAAGTATGTGTCAAACACTCCATGCTTCCTGTGTTTTATCTGGCACCCTCCTCCTCCAATGTCACGTTACCTAACGACCACAGGCTCACTGGCATCTTCCTAGCTTCGGAACTGAACATCATCTGTCTATTCAGCAGCCATGGAATCACATCAGCATTTCTGGATCAGGTTTGGGGGTGGGGAAGGACCTGCCAAGTGCCCAGGCATGTGGAAGTGGAGGAGGGAGGAAGCAATACTACTAGTCTTCCTGCTCGGCAGAGTTCTGGTGGGAACCGGATTTTCCAGTCTGCAATTGGCCAAGGCTTCTTCCACAAAGCTAGAGGTGTGGCTTTGGTAGAGGCAGAAACATAAGAACGTTTCAAAACTGCTGGGTGGCAGGGCTTTTGGCTTAGGGATCTTCTAATGTGTTTGCCTCCACAGCACGCTGCTATCCCTAAAACTAGACGCCGTCTAGAAAACAACGTTAGCTCTTCAGGCTGAAGAGCCCTTCCTAAGAGAGGTGGAAACACACTCTTCCGAATAAACGGGTAGTTCTGAAAATGACATGAGCCTGTGGATTGGTCTGGTCTGGATTTCTGAGGTGCTTCCTGGGCCCAGTCCTCGAGGAATTCTACTGGAGCCGGAAGTCTAAGAAAGACGACTAACCCTTCACTACCAGACGACACCCCAGGACGGTCCTGTATGTGACCTCCTCTCAGATGCCACATGGAAGAGAGAGAGGCTGAATGCTCACGGCCTCCTCCGCCTGCTCACTTCCCAGCCTTCTGCTGGCCTTACCTGCCTTTCCCTCTGGACACAAGCAGGAAAAGGAGGCCACGCGGTCGATGCAGGTGGAGCCTGGCGTGCAGGAGGCGAAGGCGCAGTCATCGATGTTCTCGCTGCAGTCGTCTCCACTCCAGCCGTTCACGCACACGCAGCCGTAGCCTCCATTGCGGTTGGTGCAGGTGCCTCCATTCTGACAGGCATTGGGTTGCAGCAGGCACTCGTCCACATCTTCTGTGCAGAACTGCCCTTTTGTGGGGGAAACAAGCTGGCTTAGGGCCCTCAGGTCATGAATGACTCGTGCCACAACAGCCCCTGACTGACCTGCCTGCAGCCGATGCAAGTGGCATCCACAGCAGCCCACGTCTTCACATGAATGCTCAGGAGACTTGTGTTATCCAAACGACACTTCTCACAACAGAAATGGCCTTTCTAGGAGCTCTGACAACGTGAAAATTTACCCAGCCAGCCAAGTAAAAGGCAAACTCTGTAAGTCCCCTGGACTTAACTAAATTCTTGGGATAAGAAAAATGCAGAGGTGGGAAAGTGGCTCAGCAATTAAGAGCACTGGGTGCTCTTCCAAAAGACCAGGGTTCAATTCCTAGCACCCACACAGTGGCTTCACAGCTGTTTGCAACTCTAGTTCCAGGGGATTTGATGCCCTCCTATGGCCTCTGAGGGCTTACATGTTGGTGCACAGACATACATGCAATCAAAACACTCATCAACATAGCAGAGACAGAGACAGAGAAGAAGGGAAGGGAGACAGGCAGGCAAGAAATTAACAATTAAAAGTGAGAAAGCAAGGAAAATGTAAAAGATGAAGAAGGGACATAATGAGAAAACAAGGAGCTCCACACCAAACCATAAGGGCCTTGCTGTCAGTGCCCTGGCTGAGACACTGTACAGTAACCTCGCATGATGTTACTACCATAAGACAGTTGGCAAAGGGTTCTAGGTATCTCTCTTCAATTCTCGCAACTCTCTGTGAAGCCACAATTATCTCATAATAGAGACCATAATATTTTTAAAGTTAGGATGAGTAACAATACAGGGAAAATATTAAAAAAAAAATAGCCCCAACGAAGTGTAGCTGTGAAAGGAAGAGCCAAGAAGAGTGAGAATGTGTCTCGGCCTGAGGGGACAGTCCACGCAACACAACAGGAGATGAGTGTGGCCACTGTGCTGCCTGGCGGGGCACACTGAAGGCAGGTGGGGGCCATGTGCTCCTGCAGATGGGTGATGAGCCTCAGCTACCATGGGGCTGGAGCTGCTGGGAGGGCTCCTGAGCCCAGAACAAGGGGGTATCTTGTTCTTACAACAAGGAGCACATGATCCACAAAAGCAGTTTAGTACTAGGCCACTTGGATTATGAAACAAGTTAATAAATTGGTCCTGTTGGAAGTCTTTTAAAAACCAGTTTCACTTCAAAGGATTATCAGGATTAGATTATCTGAATTTTCTACACCACAGCAAATTCTGAAACCAAACAAAAATTGTCATTCATTCCCCCTTTGTAAACAAATAAACAAACAAAATCCTTCATGCGGAATTGAAGGGGCATTCTGATTAAAAGTCTTTACGGAAAAGAAAAGCACAGAGTACTTGCATTTAAAAATACTAAAGCTCCCACAGACCCCAGAATACCTCCCAAGTCATATAACTACAGATGGCCCATTTGTGCCCAGCTGTGGCATCATCACTTCAGACATGTCTAACCCAACCCAACTGATCTCCTTCAGCCTGACGTGGCCTTCATCACCACCACTACAGAACAGAGCAACATAACTGCCACACTTCCTTAGTGACATACCTCCCTCCTGCTACCTAGTGTCAGCAGCCTCTGGTTGGGATCTTTCTGTCTTTCCAGAGAAGGCCACTAACCTGTCTGCCAGAATGTTTGGGGTCTCTCCTAAGAGAGCTTCATGCTCCTACCCCTCACTTCATCTGCTGGGCCTGAGACAGTGTGCTTATAATGACCACTGGCCCTACTGCTGGATACAGGGTAAGCGCCTGAGCCAAGTTACACCACTGTGTCTCTTTCCAGATTATTGGACTAAAACACTACGCCACAGGACAGAATAATACGGTGGCTGATCTGCAGGGAAAGTGATAAGGGTGACAGAGTCAGAGAGAACTCAAGCCATCATGGAACTCAAACTGTTGGCTCCTGTCGTCCCAGAGTCAGCTGACTGTGAGCCTACTCAGCAGCACACAGTTCTGCACTCTCTGCACAGCTAGACTTGAGAAGGGGAGGACATAAGGGAGCCAATGAGCGAAGGAGAGAAGAAAGGAATGAACGAGTGACCGAGTGAGGTAGTGAGCAATGTAGTGGAAGACTGAGTGAATGATTAAGGAAGAAAGGGAAGAGCACAGAGGGAGGGGAGGAAAGGGAAAGAGAAAGCAAGTAAAGGAGAGACTAAGAGAGAAACAGAGTGAAGTAGGGAGCGATCAGAGCGGCAAACACCCACCCAGGAGAGGGGGGGATGTCATTCATTACAAAACATTTGCTCCCTATGCTTCCAGCAAAAAATGCCACTTCAAAGAATGACAGTTGTGTTATTAGGATTCAGGCGGGGCTAAGAAATAAACAGATGACCAAGGAGTAGGCAAAGAGCTGTTGTAAACTGGGTAATGGCTGAGTCTCGCCTGTTACACTTACGCTAGCTCAGACAGCTGTGCTGCCCCCGAACCACGCTGACTTGTGGAATGCAAGCATGTTCCATGTCATCATTCTTTAGTGGGGCCGCAAGATAAATCTGGGTATGAGGCACTGTGTGTTTAAAAATATTCACATATATTTTATATGTACTGTGGTAAGAAACACTGGGTTTTAAAAAAAAGTAGGTAAAATACTATTTCCTTGGAAAAGAAACCTGACACTCCTGGGAAACGATACTAATAGCCCGATTGTCTATAATGAAACAGACATTGTGAGCTGTCATAAAAGCCATGTCATTTATAACTGAACAACAGGCTCGGAGAGGTCACTGTGTCAGGCAACGAGTGCAGGAAAGCTGGGATTGTAACCGGTTGTAACCGGTCCACTTTCTCTAAACTTAACACAGACTCATGGCGTGAGCCCGACCAAACCAAACCACCTCGACATGGTGAGTCTTCCCACACGCACAGGCAGGGGAGGTGGGAGAGAAGGGCTGAGTGGGAGGGCGGAGGAGGTGAAGAGCAAGGCCATGAGTCACGCTGATGGATGGGGGAACTTACAGCTGCAAAGCACTGCCTGAAGTGAACAAATGGAAACATGCTTGAGGGATGGGCAGCTCACTGCTCCTTCAAGGAGCCTGTCTCTATGTATTCACTTGATGCTGCTCATCCGGCATGAAATCTAGGCATCCAAGGGCACACCAGCTGAGTAGCGATCTTCTACAAACCAGATCACTTTGCTCTAAGGTTCTTGAACAGAAGCCTCTAGACCCATTTCTTCACATAGTTCTGTCACCGAGCCCTATGGTTAAGGATGCTGAAAGCAGCCGCTGAGATAGTTACTACAATCCCTTGCTCTAAAATTTCCAAAACAACGTCTCCTAGGATGTTGCACTTCATGTCCACACCCACTTTGAGCAGGAGAAACCCCAACAGAAGCCGACAGTGAGGGAAAGTGAGCCTCAGCAGGGTAAGAAGCTCCCAGAGTTCAGTCAGCACTGTCACCGGAACCTCTATCAGGCTAACTCCAAATCTGATCCTTTCCCCCAGCCTTGTCCCTTTATAATTTTTATGTATTTATTTATTACAATTGCTTTATTTTGTATCCCAACTATAGCCCCCTTCCTCGTCACCCCTAATCCTGGCCCCCACCCTCTTTTCCTCCCGTGCTCATTCCCCAGCACACTGATGGGGGAGGTCCTCCTCCACGTCATTCTGACCCTAGCCTATCCGTCTCATCAGGACTGACTACATTGCTTTCCTCTGTGGCCTGGTAAGGCTGCCCCACACACAGGAGGAAGTGATCAAAGAGACAGCCCCTCTTCCCTTTACCAGGGAATCCACTTGGACACTGAGCTGCCATGGGCTACGTCTGAGCAGGGGTTCTAGGTTATCTCCATTAATGGAGGAGAACCCTGGGTAAGATGTTCAATCTTCATTCAGAAAGGCAAATAGGATAGACCTGGGAAGATGGAGAAAACAGGGAACAGGACAGAAACATACCACAGAGGGCCTCTGAAAGACTCTACCCAGCAGATGCTGAGACTCATAGCCAAACTTTGGGCCCTATCTCTTTTCTGGCAGTACTGAGGATTGAACTCAGGGCCTTGCACATGTTAAGCAAATGCTCTACCGCTACTCAGCTACATCTCCATCCCCAGATGCCCCTTTGTCCCCTGCTCCCAGCCCTCAAAGCCTAGTGAGAAGGCCCAGCTGCTTGAGATAAAGCACATCCCAGGGAAAGCAGCAAGGCAGAAGGTCATGAGAGATTAGGATGGGAAAATTTTTGGTACTCGAAGGAGCTCTGGGTGTGTGGCACGCTCTCTGGTCACAGGGCTTTTCCCACTCCCCACAGCAAGAAAGTGCTTCCTTACTTCAGAAGGAAGGTCCAGGTAGGTTCACAGGGCAACAAATGAATGCAGTACACTCTCCTTCTGGGGTTTATAAGGGCTGGAGATAGTTTGAGGCTTTAAATTTGAATATGAACGCTGGACCCGATGTAACAGGTAAAGGGTATGATCAACACTGAAGATTAATCACTGGTGAGCAGACAGGACAAAGACGAGTCACTCTTAGCAGGAAGAGGGGGAGAACGCCTAGCAAATAAAACCGCAGTGGGAGGGGGACATGCGTTGTCGCCCTGCCCCACCAAGCTACTAAACCATCAGTGCAGCCCAGTCTTGGCAGCACCGTCATCTGGGTCAACACGAACCGTGCTGTGAACTCCCCAAGCACACTGCGCAGAGTTCACTGAGGCAAGTCTTGGGAGGGGAATAATCACCTCGTAGTAATTTTCATTTGGAGCTGCTGCAGGCTGCTGCCACTTAACCTCGGGACCAGAGCAATGGGCTGCGAGGCCCCTCTCCTCCCTCAGGCAAAGCCGTCTTTCCTGACACAGCTGCAGCCGGCCCCTGATTAGCTTGGTCTGCGATGTCACACTCACCAGTCGGCAGCTGGTGGATACTCTAAACACTAACACCAGCTGAAGCTACTGAAAACCTTCTGAATGGCCACTTTGGCCTGGCGCATACACTCACACAAGCCTAGCCCTCTCCTCCAGACATCTCAAGCCAACGCCAGCTTCTGGCAGCAATTCCAGCACTGTTTCTTCCTGTGCCCGGGCTCTGCACATTGCATGCTGTCTACGCCTTCCAACTCATGGGGTTAACTACTCACCATCCTTGCTTGTGACTTAACCATACCTCCAAATGCCCATCTCCCACAGTGACTCACCACTGCAGCTATCCAAATATCTGCCCTGGCACCTGGCAAAGCTTAACTTTGGCCTACTCACTCTCATCCCTCCTCCCACTGGACTTCAGGCTTCATGAGGACAGGGACCGGCTCTACCATTCACTTCAGAAGGCGTGTCAGAGACACTGGGATTGGTGGAAAAGAGACTTCAGACTGCTGTTTGTCTAGATGAGGGGGATAGGACCAGAGAAGTATGCTAGCCTGCCCAACTGTGCCGGCCCTTGTGCTAGAAGAACTAGAAACACAAATTCAACATGGAAGTATGTGCTAAAAAGCTGGGGAATGTGAGACTGCCACAGAAGGCAATTTCCAAAATGGGAAAGGAACCTGAGCTGACTACCGAGGGACAGGAAGGACTGAGAAGCTCAGAAGAGGAAAGGAGCCCAGCGGTGCCGCGGAGACAGACAACACCACCAACCTGCCATTGGTAAGTAAGACCCCATACTGATTTTCCAGGAGTTGGGCCATCTCAATGCTCTATCCAAATGAGCCATGGACACAAACACCATTTAGCAGCTCTAACAGGGTGTGGTTCAAGGAGCTCATTATACTTCTCAAGGCACCACACAGAAACCATCACTCTGACCTAGAATGTTAAGTGATGGGATGAGGGAAAAGGAGGCCATTCAAGGAGACAGAACTGCCTACTAAGCTCTATTCTCCAAGGATGTTTTCCCACTCATCTATGAACTGCGGAATCCAAAGGAAGTATTGGATCGCATCAGTGTACCCATTACACATCAATTCATAGTTCGACAGCAATCCCCATACAAGAGCATAAAATTTAGTTGGTCCCTGATCCTGTTCCCTTCCTCTTTATGGTAAAATCAAGACAATATCACCACTCACACATCCTTCCAGCCAGCAATCACTAAACACTAAGTTCTGGAGTTTCTATCTTCAGGCCATAGAGAGCATTTCCCAAGCTCTATCCCAAAGGCTCTCTCTATACACAGACTCTAGTTCCTTTCTCAAGTTAAAGAGCAGAGGCAAAAACAAGCTGTACAAGCTGCGAGGACTGAGGACTAAAGGTGTGAGCCCTGATCTGTAGGGCCCATCTACAGAGCAGGAGTATGTGTGACCCTGTGCAAGCAAGCACACGCACCTGTTCCCCTGGCAGGGTGGGTGTGGCTAAGGTAAGGAGCAAAAAGGAATGTGCACAGAGGAAAGTGCAAAGCTCTTGAGGAATCCTAGTGCTAATTCCACATCATTGTCTCTCCTTCAGGACTCCTCAAAAACCTTGTTTCCTGCATCAAGACCAATTTCATTTTCTAGAGAGCTTCAAGAATGATCTTAACACAGAAACTGGACCGAGCTACCTGCTTCTTGGAACCCTTTGATGACGTATCCAGCAGGATACAATTCTAGCACTAGCCATGTTTTCTGCTCTCACCAGCTCTACCACTTCTTTGTGTGTCAAAGTGATCGCATTCCCTCACTTTGACAGTAGGCCATGCGGTCCCTGTGTCTGAGGCCGTTCTTACCCTGCCTCCTCCACATAACTCTTGCTCTCGGTCCATCTGAGATGCCATCTTCCCCTAGGGAAAATTAGGTTTTTCTGCCCAAACAAAATTAGTTTTCCCCATTAACAGACCTCCACACACCCTCTACTAATCCTGCAAGGCATTCACTGCAGGTCAGGTTTTACATATAATCAGATTGTTATTTCTCACTACTGTTTACTTTAGAACTATAAACTTCACAGAGAACTGATGGCGGGCCTGTACCTTGTGGCTGAATCCCCACAGCTTAGCGTAATGCCCAGCTAATAATATCCAGGAATGCTCAATACTTATTTACTAAATAAGTGATTGTATCTTTCTGTCCTCTCTTATCAAACTATCATAGTCTCACTAGAATGAGAACCTAAAGAGGGCGTCTATTCCGGTCATTGCCCAGAGTGTCCTTCTGCCCTGTCTACACCTGCCTGCTTGTAACTCCTTACCCCAGGCCCCTGGCCTATTTGCTATACTACATCTCACGGCCACAGCAAGTTCCCCTTGCCTCTGTCCTCATCTTCACTCTATCCAAGAGTAATCTATGCTGTGGCAACAGTTTCCTTCTCATCGGAAACCCACCCTGTCCCTAAAGACATGTTGTAAGACAGTGCCAGCTAGTAGAGCCCTGGCAGTTCCCCTGAGAATACTGCCGTCTGTGAAGGGTCCACAGAGAGAGGCTCCAGTCTCAATTTCCACTCTACTGCTGATGCCCACCAGTAAAAATGTATGCATTAAATTACTTCCAGGTGCCAGACATCTCTGTAAGTTCTTTCCATTTGGTCAAACATCATCTTTACAAGTGATGTGCTCAAGTTTACGAAAGTTTTCAAACATAGGCCATAGTGAAAAGGGCAACAAAGAATCAGGAGCAACCAGAGAATCTAATGTCCCCAATTCATCCGTTGTCTCAAACACACACACACACACACACACACACACACGTCAGGCCTGACGTATTTGCACTGGGATTATCCATGAATAAACCACCCCTGGTTTCTACGCTTAGACTTTTAGGCAAATAGTGGTTATGCCCACACAAACAATGAAAATACAGGGCGTCGAGTATTTTAATGGGCACCTGTTGCCTCGGGAGAACAGAGAGCGTACGTGTGGGTGGAGGGAAGGGGCGGGGGCACTTTGGGCAGAAGAACATGATATGTGCAGGTTTGGATGAAGAGGGAACATGGCTCATTAGAGGCAATGAAAAGGAATGGGTGCAGCTGAATTTACAAGGCATGTGTTGGTTCCATGCAGCATTCTGCAGCTCCATCCCAAAACAAGGAGGCGCTACCAAAGCAAAGACCCAGCACATCCGACGACGTGTGCTTCAGAAAGCCTGCTCTGCTGCAGGAAGAACAGTCTGAACTCCACCTCACCCCTCCAGGTCAAGAGCAGAGCGGAGGTGCGGGCCACTGTGGCTGCTACAGCAACAAAGATGTCTGCGCGGCATTGGGGCCCAACTCCGGATGCAGTGGCACCAACGCACAGCCGAGCTCAGCCTCTGCAGAGAGCTGGGCCGGAGCTGGCATTCAGGAAGCTGATCCCTGGCACAGAGGCTTCTCCAGAAAGGAAGGTGGTGCCAAGGTTCAATCCCCCTGCTGGAAGGCCCACGCTTTGGCTCCCTCCTCACTTCTTTAGGCTCCTCACTGCTAAGCCAACTGACACAGAAGAGCCCTCACCTCACAGGGAGGTTCAGGGTGAGGGGATCCAAACAGCACATAATTTCTCTATTTACAGGCAAGCAGTTACCCTGTGCAGGATGAGTAATACGGAAAAATCCAACATGGGGCCATTAAAGGTTCCGCAATATAAAGTATGGATGTGTGCCACATATGATTAGATAAAGAACACACTATAAAAATATGCATTGCCAGGAACCAGTACACTGAGAAAGAACTGGTTCTCTGCTTTCAAGACGCTCTGACAAGTTTAAGTTCTAAAAAGAAAAAACAATACAGACTACCAGACTCAGTGGAAGAGGCTGAGAAGCAGCAGAGACAGAAAGGATAAAGATAATTGTGTGTCACACGAAGACAAGAATGCACTGCAAATAAAGCTCAGGATCACAGGCTGCGAAGGACAGGACAAAAGACAAGGAACTATAAATCAGGGTTACAGGGGAAAGTTTAAGATGTTCTCATAAAATGCAAAGTGAAGGGAGAGCAGATTGAAATAGGAAGAGAGAAGAGCTGAGCTCTGTGGGAGGCAAGGAGGAAGACTTTGAGACCGTACAAAGAAAACGGCGAGGACAGCAATGCTGATCGTCAAGGAAGGAGAAACACGCATCTGATGCTGCCCTCCCCACAGGTCTCCCCACCGGAAGCAAAGGAGAGATGCCTAAAATCTCAGCACAAATTGGTGACTTGAGAATTGTATACTAGCAAAATGCTGCTGTACATGAAGTCAACGAAACCAAAGCTCCCAGATGGCTCCCAGAGTGCACCACTGCTTTTCCTGAAAACGTCACATCATCCACAGTTACTTAACTGACTGGAAACTTAGCCCAAATGAAGGAGCCACAGCTGAGACGGCCGTAATACAACTGACTAGTTGCACCAAAGCTGTACACATAGCCCAAGACGTTACTTAAGAAGATGCATTACCATTTCAAAAGTGCTGCCTGGTGGTGGTGGTGCACGCCTTTAATCCCAGCACTCCAGAGGCAGAGGCAGGTGGGTCTCTGTGAGTTCGATGCCAGCCCGGTCTTTAGAGTGAGTTTCAGGATACCCAGAGCTACACAGAAAAACCCTGTTTCGAAAACGATTCTTTGGGACTGGAGTTACAGGTAGTTGTGAGCCACCATGTGGGGGTTGAGAGCTGAACACAAGGCCTCTGCGAGCGCTCTTGACCTCTGAACACCTCCCCCTGCCCTACACAGTGCCTCGTCAGCAAATCATTACAGTTCAAGTGCTGTGTTCTGATGGGGCAAGCACAGGACACTTGCTTTGGCGAGACTCAGGGAAAGTGCATTCCAGGCAGATGGAATAAAACATGTGACTCGCTCAGAGGTGAGTAAGTAGACGTATGAAGAATGTCAAGAAAGTAGGTAGTACCGTACAGTGGTTAGAGCTGTGGATGGAAAAAAAATTTTTTTTCAAAAGTCCTAACAATACTACAAAGCAGATTTTAAAAATCTAGATTACAACTGTAAAACCCACAGAGGACAGGAAAGGCGAATCAGAGCCAGGAGATATTTTCTCACCACTACAATAGCTGCTCTATAAAAAAGACACAAAATAGCAAATGCTGACTAGAATGTGGAGGAAAGGGGAGAGTGGGAATCCCTGCACCCTTTTAAAGAGAATGTCTATTAGTATGGAAGCTACTCACAGTTTGAATATAGAACTACCAGGAGTTAGAGAGATGGCTCAGCAGTTTAGAGCACTGGCTGCTCTTCCAGAGGACCTGGGTTCAATTCCCAGCACCCAAATTGTAACTCACAGCCATCTATAACTCCAGTTCCAGAGTTTCCAATGTCTTCTTTTGGCCTCCGTGGGCACTGCATGCACATGGTACATACACATACATGCAAGCAAAAGCACCCATGCACATAAAAAAAAAAAACCACACACACCCAACAATCCACACAAGGAAATGAAACCCATATATCACAGGGACATCTGCATTTCCACGTTTACTGAAGGACGGTTCACAACAGCCAAGAAACAGGGACAACAGAAGTTTCTATCACCTGAAAATAAGCATGTGATATAGACACATCATAGACTACGATTCAGTCCTGAAGAAATATATGTGATCAGGGCTGGAGAAAGGGCAGTTGTTAAGCTCGCACGGTTCTCTTCCAGAGGACCTGAGTTCAGTTCCCAGCACCCACATCAGGCAGCTCCCAACTGCCTGTAGCTCCAGCCACAGGGGTACTGTATGCCGCTGGCCTCTGTCAGCGCTGCACTCAGAGGCATGTACTCACGTGCAAGGTACATCATATTCTTTGGAAAACACTGTGATGCTGGCATTCTTGAGTCTCCTGGTTATCACGCATCAAGCAGCTTTCACTTATTAAAGACGGTCCTAGGAATGTGACATACAGTCCAACCGGCCGTCTACCAGGTAAGCTGACAGTGTAAGCCAGCCAGGGCAAACAGTACCACAGATGCTGACACAGATGCTGCAGCAGAGGCAGGCAGAGCTGAGCAAGTACAGCCTGGGACGTGGGGTACCACAGGGCAGGGCTCTCCTTCAAACTCTCTTCCCTCCTCCCTTCTTAGCTTCCTTCTCTGTATCAACTTCCTCCTCCATTTTCTTAAATGTGAATGAGTACTTGTCACAATACAGGCCTAAATCTTGGTTGTTGTTTTTTTGTTTTGGTTTGGTTTTTGTA
The DNA here is from genome assembly GCA_028658305.1 of Pachyuromys duprasi. Classification (NCBI taxonomy): domain Eukaryota; kingdom Metazoa; phylum Chordata; class Mammalia; order Rodentia; family Muridae; genus Pachyuromys; species Pachyuromys duprasi. The sequence goes on from CM053744.1 coordinate 95,413,975, forward strand.
TTTTTTTAAATAGATTCCCATGGGAACTCACTGCCCCATCAAACAAACAAACAAAAAGACTTGCGATCGGAGGCTCTAGGCCCTACCTCCATGCCTCTCTATTCGGCTTGCTGCTGATGTTTCCTGAAAATTTGCTTCATATGCTTCAAAGCCAACATCCTCTCTACCCTGTGTCCCTCTCTTTCTGCCATTACTCCACACTGGCCCGTTAGAATCAAAGCACGGCTTCACTCTTTTCAGTCTGCACTGCGCTGCATATGTTGATTCCAATCTACACCTCTTTCTGAATCTCTCTACTCATGTTTTCTACCTCTTCCTATGACTTTATGTAGAGTTTCTTTCTTTTTTATGACAAATTTTACAAGATAGGCATTACCTTCACTTTGTGCCCCTTACAGACTCTCACAGAGAATCCTGGACTTGCGAGTTGTTCAGTAGGTCTCTACTACTGAGCGTTCTCACTGTCATTCCATAGGAGCTTAAAAACCCGGAATACACTGCCGGCCTAGAGTGAGGCCTTCCTGAGCTGTCCCACGCCTTTCTGGCTGTTTCTACCCAAATGGCCTCCTATTATCAATAAAGAGCCTCTAGGAGGAGGATACTTCAGATGACCACCCTGGTGATCTGTCCAAATGACGGGAAACCAAAACTGGGGTGGGAATTGCATTGCAGAAGTTAGGCTTATGATCAAGTTCTAATAACTGGTAGACAGCAGAGAAGTTGAGATGTGTTTTCCCATCTGTTCATAGAGAGAGCATAGGGCCCAAGATATGATTAGTTCTCACTCCACAGGAAAGCTTGTCACCAATCAGACGCTTGACCAAAGCAGACCCATCTCATTCAGCATGCGAACACCGGCACACAGACTCTGTTCCCAAACCCAGAGCTCAGAGCCTACCTCTGGCATAACTCATAAATTCAGGCCACATGTGCTTTTTAAACTGGAGCAAGAGGAACTGTAGCCCACTGTCAAGGCTCACTGTGCAACAATAGAAGAGAGCAAAGAAAAGATGCAGTTGGTTTTATTTGACTCAAATCTACCTAACTTTCATTGTTTGCTTCTGCTTCATGTCCCAAAGCAGTGTTCAAGCCCAGGCTGAAATTACATTTCTGGATTAATAATGAGAGCAGGAAAATCAATCACATCTGCCCTGGGAATGAACCCAAAACCAAAATCAGCCACATAGAGGAATTTGTGAGCTGAGCTTAGAATCAACTTTAATTCTGAAGGAAATGAACCTTTAAGAAGAAAATTCAAATAACAATCTATGTAGACAAAACATTAATCTGCACTGCCCTAATAAATTTGGGGGCCTTTTAAAGCCCTTCCCTTCCATGGACATTTGCCAGAGCAGAGCTGCTCTGATAAGATGGCGCAAGGCCAAGGGCTGCGTAACAGAGGCGACTGCACTCAGCCTGCACCAAACCCTCAGCTGCGCGCTCCTGCCCAGGGATATCCGCATATTCACTTTCTCCATAAGGATTCCCACGGACAAGTCAACCTAGCATACCTGAGCATAGCCAGCTAGTCCTGGAGGCTTGTAGACTCTGAAAAAGCTCACTAGTGACCATAGGTGAAAAGCCCTGGACTGAGTTACAACAGTCCCACCCATACCCTGGGGAGGAACTACCACAGAACAAGGTTAGAACAAGACCGATATGTTCATCCACTATGGGCACCCCAGAGGGCAGAGATGGCCCACACCACAGCAGCACAGCTCTGCCCCCTCTGCAGCTACAGCAGCAGCTTCCACCCAAAGATGGCGGAGGCACGGGTGTGATTCTAACCCTCCCAAGAGCCACTTCCAAAAAAGACAAACAAAAAGTGAAATCAACCCTTAGCATTATTTTCTTAAACTCAATATATCTAAAACACTGCAATTTTAATAGTCAATTTCTAAACATTCCTAAGGTGAATATACTTTACCCTTTTCATACTAACATCCTCAAAATCAGGTATTTTGTGTGTGGCAATTACAACACACCTGAATTCATTCAGACTAGTCACATTTCAGATGCTCTCTGGCACATGGCTATGGCTACCATAACAACTGGCTCCAGAGTGTTCATCATAACTGCTGTTGCTGAAGGGATACAAAGGCTACAAAAACTACTACTATACATTGATTCTCAAGACACACAAAGAGTAAATAACACACATAGATTTTACAGGCTACAAACAAAGCCCAAGAAAAAGAAACCAATTTCTTTACTGCAGATCAACCATGAACAGAGCTGGAGATGTTTCTGTTCTCCTTGAAGGCTAGAGTTGCAGAAGGCAGTGTTCCGTGCATGCACATGTACAGAGCAAAACTGCACTGCTTATGCATGCTCACTAAGTACAGAGCCATCTCCAACTCTCCACGATACTGCAAATCCATGCCTAGTTGCAGCTTCCATGTAATCTCGCCCATTCTCTTGAGGCGCTAGAAACCTCATTTCCTCTCCCAGCAGTCCGTGTCAGCCTCTCCTTGCCTACCAAATGCCAGCCAAGCAGCCCAACTTCAACTCTCCAGCTGGGAGCCACAGGGGGGATTCACGAACACAGTTGGAACAGGCACTTAGGTACAAGCAGAGGAGCAGTACACTGAATGTGAACCATTCACACGGCATGAACTTCTAACCTCAGAGTCACCAGCAAAGTTCCCAAGGAGGGAAAACAAAAACAGCTAATCACGAAATCCTAGAATAATGAAATTAGAAATTGAACTTTTGACCACTGAAGAGACTTCAATGGACTTTATCCTTAAAAGATAAAAAATAAAAGGCACATCACAGAGCCAACAGAAAAAAAGACCACAGACTTGAAACTCAGTAAGCCTGGACTAAAACACTAACCCAATCACTATTTCTTTGCTAAGAACAAACGATTTAATTTCCTTAAATATGCACCATTATCTAGAAAGAATACTATTCAATGGGTTATACTCCTAATAGAAAATATACAAAACACTGAATTAGCACATTAAGATACTAATGTATCTAACTCCTGAGCTGAAGCTCTGCTCATTCTTGTTATTTATGTACCAGCCAAGGGCTCTAACAGAAATAAAAACAGAGTTCCTAGGACACAAAATCTCCTCTGCATTCTCAGCATTGGCAGAAGCCACCAGTAAGGAGTCCAGCTACCAAGGGCTGTTAGGGCGCTGACTGCTGTAATCGTGGCTCAACCTCCTGTATATCTGTCCCCCCACCATAGCAAGCACCCAACATATCAGTACAGCCACGAAGCACATCCCAGTGAAATGCAGCTAGAGGGGCACACAAGCTCAGCCCGCAGACAGGGAAGGGAAGGCTTCCTGGGAGGTGGGCAGCTGAGTCCTGTAGGGAGAGGAGCAGAGAGGGGAGACCTAGGAAAGGGCAGGTTGGCTGAGGACAGGATGTGAGCAGACTCTGTAGAAAGAGCCAATGGATGCATGTAGAGGAGTCTGGAAGCCAAACAGATATGCAGCATAGCCCTTCACACAGCCAAGGTAGAGCCTGGATTTCAACCTAAGCGTGGACACAGCCTTGTCATTGGAAATCGAAGAATCAGCATGCAGGAGGGAGGAGACAAACCAGTGCATGACAGGGACTAGAAGAAATAAAACCTGCCTTGGGAACCTCCTCATTACCTCTGCTGCCCTTTCTACAGGTACAAAGTAACCTAGAGAATGACACTCCACAAAGAAGATCGTTATTCCAAGAAAGCACTGACTGGACCCTGGAGTAAGACACTGTTTACATGGAGAACACTTCCAGAATCAAGGTTAGAGCAAGCAGCCTGTGTGTTATCAGGGGAAGACTCAGTTATGAAGAATGTTACAGTACTGTTTCATGAGCACTGGCATCAGGAGCCTAATGCCAGATGGGATCACACTTCCACAGCAGAGCTTAGAAAAGAGCCCAGGCCTGACAAGGACTCATCCCAACCCTGAACAACTACATCTTCAGAAAGACAAAGAGTCAATCTTAGCAGTAAGTATTTCTCAAGCAATTAACTTCCTGGTAGTTTTTAAGCTGGAAAAAAATGGCTTCTGAAAAATTTAGCACAAGAATAGTGAAAAAGCTGGAGAGAGGAGGCAATCTGACAGGAAGAGTGGAATGATGTCTCAAGGCATCATAAAGAAAGTCTGCAGAAGTCCAACTCTAGACCTGTGGGAAAGAAAGCACTGAAAAGAATAGGATTAGAAGCAGAATTACAGGCTCTTCCAGAAAACAATCACACCACCAAGGTTTAAATCCTCTTTAGATTTTTCTACTCATGATCTATAGCAGTGAGGTACTCTAAATAATTATATGCTTCAGATAAAGGAAAGCGACTCAGAGGCCTGAGGAGCCCTGGCTGCTTCTTGCAGGAGACAGCCTTGTCGGTTCCTCTGGTCACATTAACTCACTCCTCCCCCTTCCACGTTAAGCCAATCAATTTCTGTCAAAAAAGCTCCGTTCAGACCACTGAGACAGTACAGAGAGGACAGGCTCCCTATGCACAAGCCTAACGGCCAGGTTCAGGCCCAGAGACCCACACAGGTGGAAGAATAAAAGAAACAGCCTGGAGGTACCGTCTGACCTCCAGATGCAGCCGTGGTATATATACACATATACATACACACGTACACACATACACACACACACACACACAGTTCATGTACACAAATATATAAAAATGTGATGGCGGAGCAGGGCAGAGTCTCACTGGATGCCCTGCTCTAGATGCCCTAGAACATGCTATGTTGGCCAAGCTAGCCTCACAGAGATTACCTACGTTGGCCTCCCAACTGCTAGGATTAAAAGTGTACACCATCATGCCTGACATAACTAATATTTTTAAGGCTCAGTTCTTCATTTCTTAACCAGTTCCTGTCTCCACATCAGTCATGGATAAACAGGTCAACGTGAACAGGATGTAAAGCCAAATGTCTGCATAAGATCGCTCACCTTTCAAAATGAGCGAAAAACCTAAGCCAAACACAATAAAGTTCAAAAAGGCTGTAGATTTAAGCAAAACTGACCTACTGGCGTCAGTGGTAGAAAAAAAAATTGCTTTAAATCTCTGTGCAAAACCAGATACAAGAAAGGAGGAAGACATCATAGAGATGATGTCACTGAAGGTTCCTGCTCATTGCCCCTGGCAATGAGATGGGGCAGATATCTGTCCAGGACAAACGATAAGCTCCGGGTTCTTAAGGTATGCACAGTTTGTTGTGTGTTTCTTCCTCTCAAATACCGATAGAGCGTGTTCCGTGTCCAGACCACATACTGTCAAAGGCTGAACTCTGCCCTTCATGCTGGCACAGTGCTCAGACCAGCTCTGTACTCAGAGCTGCTGCCCAGCACACTGTAGAGTAGGCACCGGAGAGCCAGGGCTGAGCACCACACCCAAAGGCCTGGCAGTGGGAGCCAGGCTCCATTCACATGCTGATCACTAACATGTGCACTAACATGATACCCACTTCACCAAGAGTCTACGCTGCCACATGCCGTACTCCCCCACGGTGGATTCGCCTCCTGCGCCTACCTGTCCATTGAGGGGGACAGCGACAGTTGTAAGTGTTGACTCCATCCACACAAACCCCTCCATTCTGACACTTGTGGTTAGGGCAGTCGTCGATGTTCCGCTCGCAGGTGCTCCCCTCAAAGCCTGGCAGGAGAAGAACAAAACACAGTGAGGCTTCTCTAGCCGCAGCGTTCTGCTTTCGCTCGCAGGACACCGTCAAAGGAGAGGCCTGCTTCACGATTTCCAGATGCCCCCCTCCCAGCAGCTACGCTACAAAGACATACTGCACGAGAAACCCCCAGTCCTGTGTTTCTTGGCCTTAAGCACAGCTAGACGATGGCAGTGACTCGTTATGCCTCATGCCTTCACGGTTACATCACATTTATTTCTGTGACATAAAATCAGAAGAGACAAATATATACTTGGAACAACCATTAACTGGTTCCAAAAACCAGGGTATTAGATTTTTCCCCAGCTCCTGTCTAGATTCTTAAAAAGAACAGATTAAAATGAACAGTCTTTGGGGCTGCACACATAGCTTGATGGTAGAGTGCGTGTCTAGAATACACAGGCCCTAGAGTCAAACCTCAGTACCACAGAAGAGGACAGAGAGAACAGAGAGAAAGTGCAGGGAAGGGAGGGAGAAAACTGAAAATGAGAGAACGGGAAGGGGGAGAGAGCGAGAAAGTGGACATCTGTGTGAAAGTAGAAAGGGGACTTATGGAACTAAAAGCACGTAAGTGAGGAGGGGAAGGTAGGCAAGACAGGGGAGGAAGATCAACCAAACGAAATAGAAAAAGGAACCTGTTATTTCACATGCTGATTTTATGAAGGAATGAAAACATTATAAAGACTTATATTTTCCCTAGCTCAAAACTCAAACATTTTAATGAACAAGTAAGTAAGAGGAAAAAACAGAGCTGTAACAACAAGAGTTGAAGTCTGTAATTTTTCTTGGCCAACAGCTCAGACGGTTCCAGCACTGGGTGGGTGGGAGGCAGTGAGCCTGAGGCAGGGAGAGCTGAGCCGGGTGAGTGTCTCCACCTTGCAGCTGTTCACTGCTCGGCATCACACACTCTGAGTCAGCGTCGGTCAGCTGGTAAGGAGTCTGAACCCACCTGCCCAGCCTGCCTTTCCGGATGGGTAAGTGCTACGTCATGAATAAAGTCTTCCATGACAGGACAAACTTTGGGAGAGGTGGTATTGCTACTAAAACCACCAGTTTCAACCCTTTTCTCTTCTTCTCCTGAAGACGACATTGCTGGCACTCCTTCTGTCTCCCAGATGTTCCCCTGTTCTGAAAAGTAACTCTAGAATATTAATCTGTACCCCAACTGCCTGTGGCATGCTTCTCTGTCATTTTTACCTAGCTTCTTTCCTGCTTTTCCTGACCAAACCTCTGAAATAAAGAAGAGAGGCGTCGTCAGCTCTAAGAAGACGGTCCACTAAGCACCTGTTTGAAGCTCAATGTCGATGGACAACAGGATCCCCTCATTCAGATTTCCTCATTCGAGCTGCTCACTGTGTTACTCTAGATACTGGGGTGCCAGAGAGTGACAAACAGAGTCCCTGTTTGTGGGGCACAGACTCCAGTCACACCTTGCTCTGTTCTCTCCTTACCACAAGCAACTATGGACTCCACGTTGGATTTGCTGTGCTGGACCATGGCTGGTTGTCTGACTACGTGAGTGTCATGTAAATGAGTTTAAATCACGCAGACAAAAACACTACCCTGAAATGACCTTATGGAAGATAGAAATACTGAAAAGCAAGGGTGGGAAGGACTGTGGAAACACACACTTAGATTTTTTTTAAATTATCAAATTACTTCTATTTCTATGTCATGGAAGGCTTACAAATGGACCAGTACACAAGAAGATGTCGAATTGCTTAAGCACACCTCTCAGTGTGGTAAGGGGAAAGGAGGGTCCTGACTACAGCTCTACCATGTAGCAGCTGCTGATGGGAGATTAGGCCCGTCTTCCTGAAGCAGGGGATGGCCTACCACTACCAGAACTTGTGTAGCCAGGTGATGCTTCAGAACTTGTTACGGTCTCAGTCCTGGTTGGCCTTTTTTTGTCAATTTGACACAAACTAGAGCTATCTAGGAACAGGATTCTTAACTGGGAAAATGCTTCCCTAAGATTGCCATGTAAGCAAGTCTGTGGGCATTTTCTTGTTAATGGTTTGACGTAGGAAGGCCTAGCCCACGGCTGGGGCACCACACTTATAAGGCAGTCCTCAGGTGCATAAGAAAGCAGGCTGAGCACGCCAGGCAGCAGCCTTCCTCTAGTCTCTGCTCCAGTTCCTGTCTTCAGGTTCCTGCCCTGATTTCCTTTGATGATGGGCCGTGATGTGGAAGTATAGGCCAAACTTACTTTTGTTAATGGTGTTTCATCACAGCCTCAGAAACCCTAAGAAAAATGATCATCTCCCTGACTTCATCTCTCATGAAAAAGACTAAGTACTGTTGATTGAGGTAGCAGGCTAGTGGCAATGCCCTTGCAGTTCAGGGGCAAAGAAAGAAACTGGGACCTTGACATTGTAGTAGCCAGTGTTACAACTCACTGAACTTGCCAATCTTGCAAATTAAGGAACAGAAGCATTGTAACAAAGCCACAGGACACAGGAAAAACATCGTTGTCATAGCTGGATATTTTCAAGATAGTTCTTCCTCATCAATTGGTAAGCAGGGGAGAAGGAGATGGTCGGGGGTGGAGGGACTTGAATTCAGTTTGTTAAAAGCCTAGGCTGGGAGGTCAGACTCCTTGTGGCAGCTCTCAGCCTAGCCACACAGTCACTGACGGGGGCCCAGCACAGCACCTCCTTCATTCCAGCGGAGGGAGTCATAGGACCATGCTGCACATGTCCATGAGTTCCACGTAAAGAGCACTAATTTAACCAATCAGAGGTCCAGGAGTGCAAGGATGAACTTCAACTTACATACACATCAAAATTAATTCAAAAACAAGTAAGAGGCCTTGACCAGCAGTTCTCAACCTGTGGGTCATGACTCCCTTGGGGGTCAAAAGACCCTTTCAAAGGGGTCGCATATCAGATGTCACACATACCAGATATCTATATTACAATTTGTAAAATAGCAAAGTTACAGTTATGAAGTAGCAATGAAAATAATTTTATGGTTGTGGTACCTACAACATGAGGAACTGTGTTAAAAGATCAGCACGTTAGGAAGGTTGAGAAGCACTGCTCTAGATGAAGGTGCTAAAATTATTTTTTAAAAATACTGTGGGAAATAGGAGTGGATCTCCCTGACTTTAGCTAAGCAAAACTTGCTTAAATATGGCCAAAACCATAGGCAACAAAAGAAAAACAGATTTCCTCAGAACATCTAAGCAGCAAGAGAGAGAATGGGAAGCTCATAGAATGGGAGAGAATACATGTAAGTCATACATACAGTAAGACTTGTAGCTAGGATATTTTTTAGAACTTATACAGCTTAATAAAAAAATACAAATAACCCAATCTATTATAAATGTGGAAGCTCAGGGCCACTGGGCTGGGCTCACTAGCCTGGGATCGCATGACCAGTGAGCAGCCAGGAACCAGAGCACCAGTTTTAGTCAGTATGTTTTATAAGACCAATCCAGTGCTTCCCTTCAACAACCTGAAAAACCAATCTTAGGTCAAAAGTGCCCAAATCTGAGCAAACTCAAGCCATATTCGTTCCTCCCCCAATTAAGACATGATTAATGATTTTAAAATAAAGATGCAAAGGCAAACGATCACCTTACAGTAAAAAAAAAAAAAAAAAAAAAAAAATCTAGAACTCTTTCTGAAAAGGGCTAGCAAATTCCTGGAAGAAACTGTCTATCCTGAAGTCAGGGAGGGACAATAAATTACAGCCATCATTTCTTAAAAATAGTTCAAGTTTGTAGGAAGAGGAGTCACACACTGCTCAGATGTAGGTGGGCGGGTGTCACAGTCACAGAAGGGCTCGCACAGACCCGCTAAAAGGAATCCAGTGCCGAAAGCTAACTCACATCCTTAAAAGGCCAAAAGGAGAAAATTATACTGAGAAGGGCCCTTCAAAACTGTGCCTTTATGAAACTGTGGGCCACTCTGCTGAGCAACACTCACTGTAATAGACAGGTGGGCGGGGTCTTTGAACTCCCCAGCCCATTCAGTCAGTAGCTCTCTCAGGACAGAGGGCGGTGTCCCATCTTCTGGCCCTCTGTGAAGTCACGGTACAGAGGCATAGAGGAGAAAAGGAAAAAGGGCCAGTCCTCCAAGACCTATCGGCTTCAACTGTGAATACTTCTGTTTCACATGCTGAATCACTTCTGTGGTACGAATTCCTTCCTCATGGGTCCTGCAATACTGCAGTCAACACGGTAACTACAGCACTATTTGCAGAAAAAAACTATACCTTAACCACACAAACATAATCACTAACTTATGTGCTGTTCTCCAACTGTCAGAGCTGAAAACACTCCAAAATCATTTTTATCCAGAATTAGAGTGTCCATGGGCAGAAGCTGCCAAACCTGAGATGCAGGATTCCAGACAGGAAATGAGATCAGTTCCACCCACCGTCCTGACATGATGCTACACTCAAGAGTTAGTCGGTCACGAAGTGTTTGGCCTGTTCCATGTGCGGCCTGTTTAGGTGTTTGGGACAGTGATCAGGGAACAAAAGCAAGGAATCTGACCTTGAGGAGAGGAGTGGCATGGGGCTTCAAAACAGCAGACAAAAAAACAACAGGCACAATGAAGTCAATGACACAGTACAAATTATACAGTAGGAATCTAAGTGTCGGAGGAGAAGAAAATAAAAGCGTAGGCCAGGCTAGTAATTAAGGGGCTGGAGGGGATGGCTACAATTTTAAATAGAGTGCAAAGATCCGCGTGTGGCAGCAAACAGCCATGCCGGGGATGCAGGAAACCTTGACACACTGCTCTGTGCCCGGCTGACTTGGTTTCCCCACTGTGATAACTGAAATAACAATACTATTGCTCCGAGGGTGCTATTCATACAGAGATGGTGGCTGTTATTTTACTGTCCTCTCTTGTACAGAGTAAGGGCAAGGAAAGGAGAGTGAGAAGGCAACTATGTGTAAGACAAAACTTTGAAAAAGGAAGTCTCAGTAGACTATTCCCCAGTGAAACTTGAGAGGATACTCCTTGAGACCTCGCCAGGGATGGAGGACAGCATGAAGTCTCCCACACTCTGGAAATGCGTACTAACGCACAGAGCTGCAACTTACTCCCCTTCTACTCCGTCTACACGAGTACACAAGCTAGTCACCTGCTTCAGCTCATGCCATCCTGAGAGGCAAGCGCTAGTCTACCGAACCACGCTCTCCTCCCTGTGTGCCATACACCTGGAATAATTCTAAACAAATACTGAGTGCTTATGATGGGAATGTCTTCTTTCCCTCATAAAGTAAACTACTTTTCATTTTAATCCAAATTGCTCAAAACTTTTAATGAGACATCAAACACTCCAAAGCCAGCCTGGAAGCGGATGAGCAGTGTGGTGGGCATCAGGTGCACGGGGCTCTCTGGCTTTGGAAATAGCCTGTCTGGGCTCAAGGGCCCTGCCTCTGAACAATCAGCTGGGCACCTCTCAGTGAATGACTTACCCTGCCAGACTTCAGTTACTTCACCAGAGCAAACTTGGAAAATCAGACCTGTCTGCAGCGCATTAGAGGTGTATGTACACACAAGCACTCGTGCACACATGACAAGCACAGCGTGAAACACAGCCAAACCTCTTACTCCACCACGCCAGCCCTGGCTGCGGAATTCCTGGTTATTTCCTTTCTCAAGGAGGAGCTGCTTTTCTCATTTGACGAGCCTTTCCTGGACACTCAGAATTCCCTGAGGTTCTTTATCGTGCCTAGCGGATAACAAGGCAGAACAATGAGAGTGAATAATCACTCTCCCAGCTAAAGACTTCCTTTATTGACTTCTCTAACTTCCTGTCAATATCTTGCTGCCAAATCAGCCTCCTGTTCTAGGCAATTATTAAAAGCAATTTTCTTGAAACGGTCCAGCCATAAATCACACTAACTTCAATTATGAGCCACTTAGGCCATTACAACATTAGACTATTAGAATGTTTGTAACATTAAAATATTTACAAAGGAAGTTGTTTATACTTCTATTTCTGTTTTTAGCTCCTAGAATGCAAACAAAAGCAAGTGCAAAGAAAGATATCTTAGTTGTTCCTTCTCCAAGATAATGAGGGTGATAGCAATTCTTAATAAACATTTATTTAGTATCTAGAATGATAGTGTTATCTATTCTTTATTGAAAGAGAAACTAAAGCTGTAAACGCACTTCCTCGTGTTTTGGTTAAGTGGTTGGCTTGACTTAGGGTTCTGAGAGTGTCTCATGCTGCTTGATGTTACGGGCACAGAACAGTATCGGGAGCACAGCAGTTAGTCAATAAGGTTTTACCAAATAAAATCAACAAACTGGGTCTAAAGTAGAAGTTCTCAACTGTGGGTCCTGACATCCTTGGGTACTGCATATCAGATATTTATATTACAATTCATAACAGTAGCAAAATTACAGCTATGAAATAGCAGTGAAATAATTTTATGGTTGAGGAACTGTATTAAAAGTTCACAGCATTAAGAAGGTTGAGAACCACTGCTCTAGAGAGATGGTTTAATGCTTAAGAGCACTTGCTGGTCTCTGAAAGACACACGTTCAGTTGCCAACACCCACATGATGGCTTACCACCATCGGTAACTCCAGTTCCAGGGAATACAATACCCTCTTGTGACTTCCTTGGGCACCAAGTACACATGTAGTGTACATACATACATGTATCCAAAACGTTCTTAAACATAAAAATGTTTCAAGTAAATAAATTACCATTTGGTTTTATACCACAGATTGACCTTTAACTTCCTAAGATGAAACACACAAGAATATGTGAGCCATGTTCTGAACACCAGAATCTAAGATTCCCACTCAAAGAATGGCTGAACAACTTCTTTTGATGCAATCCTGCTTATTTAGCACATTGCACACACATACCCCACACACAGTTTCTTTCTTTTGTTTTTGTGTTAAGGGTATTTGTATAAAAACAAGATCTGTGTTGCTTAGTAATTCATCTGCTCCAGCTGCTTGTGCTCTGTTCCCAATCAAAATTCTTGGTTTTCAGCCTCCTCGTCACTTTTATATGGAGTGAAGTGAACTGGCCAGGCTTGTTCCTTTCTCCCTCTAAGGACCACCAGGCACTGGGCCCCCACCTCGACTCCTCTGTGGTTGTGTGTGGACTTAGGGGCCTTGAGCAGCCAAGACAATGGCAAAGTGTTGTGTCTTGATTAGTCTCTCCACGTTGCCAACAGCTTGTCAGAAAATACCACTGATTAGCAGAGGAGCTTCTTTCAAAAGTCTCCAGCTTGAATGTGGGAAGGGCCATCCTCCTAAGGTAGAAATATCAATCCCTATGTCAAAGTGACAAGGGATGCTCCTCCATGTAAGGGTGAAAAGGGCTACTCCTCCCCAAGTCAAGAGGGGGACACAGGAGAGGTAACTATTCTGTCGGGGCAGAAGCATAAAGGAGAGCTGGCCTCCAGTCTTTGTGTCACTCTGGCTTACAACACTTTATTAAACACAAACACGAACACATACACACACTTCCCAGTGTGGGGTTCTCACAGTGTTCCCCACTCCAGATCTGCCTGGCCCTGACCCTCCAATTTCTTTTCACTGTTTCTCCAAAAGGGACAATAAACTATTTCCTAAACACTCATCATCATAAACTCTTGACATGTTAAATTACCGCCTGCTCTATTTATAGACCACAGTGAGCCCATAAAACCTCTCCCTCCCCAGCAACCCACCCCACCCCAAGCTCTCACTTCCCCTTTTCCCTGCTTTAGGACACTTCCTAAAGGAAGATCTGAGCCACAGGCAGCCTCCACCTCCATCCTGAGGTTGATTTGTCCCCATTCCCAGAAGCTTATGGAGTTCCTTACCTGGAAGGCAGTTGCATTCAAAAGTGAAGTCACCAGTCTGACGGCAGGTGCCTCCATTGACACAGGGCGAGGGTGCACAGGGCACGTAAGGGCTGTCACAGTGCTGGCCTGTGAAGCCCTGGAGGCACTGGCATCGGTAGGAACCAGGAAGGTTGAGGCAGGTGCCACCATGTTGGCAGCGTCCTGGAATGTCACATTCATTGATATCAGCATCACACTTCTGCCCTGTGAAGCCTGCTGGGCACCTGCAGGAGAACTGGCTGGCCACAGAAGTACAGGTGCTTCCATTTGCACAGGGATGAGACAGACAGGCATCTGTCCACTGGCACAGCTTCCCTACGGGGAAGGTAACAGAGCTCAGTACCACCCATGGAGGGATTCAGCCCCACACTCAACAGCTCCCTCTCCAGCCAACAAATGACAACAGGTGCTTACACGGAGACCCCCAAACTTTACAGTTTACAGAACGCAGTCTCTCGATCTTCAGACATGTGGGATTTTCAGGAAGCTCCCTGGGGTCATTAGGTGAGACTCAGACTCAGCGAACAGAGCACAGAGGGGACAGAGTCGGCTGCGTGAAGCCAGTGCCGCAGGGTCTGTGTCCACCTGCTCCCCGACCCCCAGTCACTCCTGAAGCTGCTCCTTGCCTGGGACGCCAGCTGCCTTTTCATTTACCTGGTGAGCCCACCCTTACACTAACGGCTCTATTCAACATCCCCCATCAAACCATGCTTGGCGCCCACCCAAGGGTGCCAGTTACCACAGCCACAGCAGGCGCTCAGCCGCGCTGCTGAGTGAACAGAACCTACATTATTCATGCTAGACTACCAAACTGATTAATTAATTAATTATTGATATCAATTATATGATGTATAATATATGCTCATATGTTATATGTTGGTTATTAATCATAGTGCATAAATAATAATAAAATTATAGATTTGATTAATTTAATTTTAATGTCAATTTAAGTTACTAAATTGAGCTCTTAGATGACAGAAACAAGCCAATGCTACATTTTTCTTTGAACACAACAGATCCAGTCTAATTTTCTGAGTACTTTTTTCATTTGGGCTTGTAGATTTATAGAACTGTGGTTTTAGTGTCTCTGGCAAAAGCCAAAACGACAAATCTTTTTTTTTTTTTTTTTTTTTACCAAGTTGAGGGGAGAAGAGTTTAAAAAACCAGAAAAGCCAGTCCTTGAGTGTCTGAACAAATACTTCTAAGTATGTGGCCCTTTGCCTTTCTCCTCCTCTGCCCCTTAAAACTCTCCATGTGTAGAGGATGCACTGACAGCTCATACTACAAATTAAGAAGTAGAAGATAAAAAGATTCTCAGTGTCTCAATATGGAAACTGTTTTAGAATGTTATTCTTCAATTAGTTTCTTTCTATACTTTGTAAAGCATCTCATATATTTTATGTCCTTTTAATCATATTTTTAATCTTTTATTTGCTTAAAACAGCTAGCACTCGTGTAGTAATGGATTTTTAATGTCCCTGAGACTTTCCTCGTGGTCCACCTTTTCTCATAATGCAGAATGCACACTGGAGCTAGGGGACTCTGAGGTGGTGGTCTGAATGGAATGTCCCTCGCAGACTCAAGTACCTGAATACTTGGTCCCCAGCTGGCAAGTGCTGTTTGGGGAGGTCACACACATACACACACATCTCTGAGGGCAGGCTGTGAGTCTGCAGCCTCACCCCACTTCCACTCTGTTGCTTTGTTTTGTGGCTGAAAATTCACCAGCAGCCAACTTCCTGATCTGGCCACATGCTGTCTGCTGCCATGGCTTCCTAGTGACTGCGGACCGTTCTTCTGGAACCGTAAGCCAGAATAAACTCCTTCTCTGCGCAGCTTTGATCACGGTGAGTTGTCACTGGCGTGAGAGGTAACTAACACACCTGAAGGGTGAGGCACTAAGACCTAGATGTGCACAGTGAGGGCTGCCTCTGAGAAAGGACAAGCCCAGGCCCAGGGCCAAGTCGCTTACCTGTGAAGCCGACTTGGCAGGTGCACTCATAGGTGTCACGGCTCAGCATGTGGCAGGTGCCCCCGTTCTGACAGGGCCGGGACACAAAGCAGGGGTGAGAGGTTGGGTACTGGCAGTCATCCCCTGTGAACCCTGGAGCACAGTGGCAGGTGGCTTTCCCCAGCATGGCCTGTATCACACAAGTACCCCCATTCTGACAGCGGTTTTTTTCGCAGGGGTCTCGATGTTGACAATATTCTCCCAAGAAGCCCTCTGGACATCTGCATTTAAAACAAAAAAGATTCCATGAAAAACACCTGACGCTTTGGGAGGCCAAAGATCAGCAAATGATGCAGTACGTGCAAGGAAACATTCAAGTGTGACTAAAGGCATCTGAAGGCACAACCTGCAAACTCCCTGACCACAGGAAAAGGGTGCTCAGAGAACTCATTAAATTCCCAAGCCTGCCTGAGTCCTGGAAGGTAACAGAATACTTGGTGTGTGATCCAGCAGGGTCTGCCTCAGCTGGTCAGGATGGCCCTTCCTCAGAGGTGAAATACACCCACAGCGTCTGTCCACGATGCACAGACCACTGTGCATGCCTGCCTCCTTCGTGTCAGTAACTTTCTCATTCTGAGGAGGCATTGACAGGACTAAGGCATTCTCATGAACACAGACACACTCAGCCCTCTAGACATTCTAGTTTAACATATATACCCCTTTTCAACTGAGTACTGAGAAACAGCAAGTTATTCTCTCTCTGTTCTGCATGTGGCTCTCTGGGTTACAGTCAGGAAGCTGAGACGGAGACAGAGAAGGAAAAGAAGGTTCAGGAAGGTTTCAAAGAGACATTTTACATGTTTATGTATAAGCAAATGGAAAACAGGGCATAATTAAGACTGCACAGAATATCTGAAGTACCACATAAACAAGTGTGTGTATCAGGGAAATAATTCAAGAGTAACACTCCTGATGAGTATGATGACATATCTTCAACCCCAGGGCTTGGGAGGGAAAAGCAGAGGAGCAGGGGTTCAAGGCCACCCTAGGCTACATACTGACATCAAGGCTAGAGAGGACTACATGAGCTCCTGCTTCAAAGTAACTTTTCCCAATATTTTCCAAGTCAGAGCATTGAGAAACATTCCTCTTAATTCCTGGGACACACAACAACCCCAAACCACGCCCATCTCTTATAACAATGTTCTCTAAACAGCATCTGGGAGGATGGAGACTCCCAATGGGAAAGTTGTTTGAAACCACTAACGACTGTGGAAAGAACATAAAGACTTTGCTTCTCATGATAAGGTTTGCTGTTTGGCTGGAGCCCCAGATACCTGATTGACCTATTTGTTCATTTTACTTTTCAGGGAATAGGAAAGTGATCTAGAAGCCTGTACCACCATTACCTAAATCACCTTGAACCAAACTAAACCTTCACCCTCATCCAGCTCCTGCCATGTCTTCCCTGATGACCTGAAGCATAGAAGTCAGGCTGAATTCCTTCCCGTTTCTGCCAAGCATACCCAAGACACCTCATTAGCCACAAGGTCTTTGAGAAAATGAGGAAGGCACGATATCAGGGAACTAAGACAACATGCTCAGAAGAATTGCGCAGTAGCTGTAGCAACTGGTGGAGACAGCGGCTGTAAACAGGGACAGTGTGGTGAGGTAATCAGCCAAAGCCTCCCAGCCCTTCCCAGAAGTGTGGCAGAAGAGGAGCAGACAGGACTCTTGAGTTTCTTCATCAGTAGGTCACTCTTCAGAATGTCTGGCAGGGAGCAGAGTTCACAGTGATGAACCAGCAAACCGGCTGAAGACAGCGAGGGCACTTCAGAAGGGGAAAGGTCTTGTCAAGAAGCAGGTGGTGGCGCTGGAGAGATGGCTCAGTGGTTAAGAGCATACTGCTCTTGACAAGGACCCAAGTTTGGTTCCCAGCACCCACATAAGGCAGCTCACAATTGCCTGCAACTACAATTCCAGAATCTCACATGCACATGCCCACACACAGATACACACAGACATATAATGAAAAATAAACTAGTTAATTTTAAGAGTCCAGGTGCCATAACTGACTGATTCTCCTCACTAACATCTTCAAGAGTTAAGAAGGCTATTTATACTGTGTGAGAACCAAGCAAACTCTAGTATGTAAAAAAAAAAAAAAGTGTGAGTATTAAAATGCTCAGCAAATGAAAACCATTTTTCTCTCCGTGCTTGCTGAGGAAAATATGATGCCTTATCCAAATCGCAGCTTGATTTGACAATAGACCGGGGAACTTTGCTGGGTCTCTTTTTTCTTAAATAGAGGCACTGAGAACACCAAAGTGGTATGGCTACAATCAACCCTGAGAGGGATTATTAAAAGCACTTGCAGCTTATTCGAGAAATGTGTGGTGGAAGCTGCTAGGAAACTCCATTCCG
>CM053744.1:95431910-95562865 GCA_028658305.1 Pachyuromys duprasi
CTGCAGTTTGCCAATTCCTCAGCAGAAAAGACATGGGGCCTATTAATAGCATCCAATATGCTTATTAATCATGACATTAATGATGATGAAGGATAGTCATTCTACTAGTTTTCCACACACACAAAAAAATTAAACTCACTCATTAACTGTTAGAGCAAACACTTAGCAAACGCTGACAATGTGCCAGACATTTTTCTAGTAGTAATGGATACACACAGGTCAGCATCCAAGGACTCAACCATAGGTCAAAAATGTCCGGGTTGGTGTCTGTACTAGCCACATTCAGCTGCTTCCCCATTCCCGAGAAACAGAGCTTGACAGCTATTAACAGAGCACTAACACTATGTTAACCTTTAAGGGTAATGTGTGGGTGGCTTAATGGAGGAGGATATGCACAGGTTGAATAAAATATACTATGTGACTTTATAGAAAGGCTCTGTGGGATTCCTGGAGCCAGTCACCAACTGACATGAAGGAACAGCTGTGCCAGGAAAACCTCTGTGCTCGTGAGTATAAATTCTAGCAGATAACAACACAAAAAAGTAAAAGATACACCGGTCAGAAGAAAGAGTAACTCAGAAAGGAATGCTGGGCTGAGGAGATGGCTCAGCAGGTAAGAGCACAGGCTGCTCTTGTAGAGGACCTGGGTTCTGTGTAAGCACCGCATTGTCACTCACAGTAACTCCAGTTCCAGGGACCCAGCACTATCTTCTGACCTCCATGGGCACCAGGCAGTTGGAGGCCAAGGCTAGAGAAGGAGAGACATTTCAACTTTCAATAGAAAACCTGAGGCAGGTGACTGAGGGAAAGTGTGGAAGAAAGAGACACGGAGCACAAAGGCCCTAAGGTCGGAAGCAACCCTACCTTACTTAAGGGATGGCAAGGGACCCGATATTGCCATGCCAAAGTGGGTAAAGAACAGAGACAGAGGGAAGCCGTAATGCTGACGAGGACACAAAGCCTTTAGTGTCTGTGAAAGGTTAGGGCTTTCCTGAGTCAGTCCGGGGATGACACACAGCAGAGTTAGGCCTAAAAATCCACGGACAGAGCACATTCTAACGAGACCCAGTTATTGGTGGAGAGCTGATTGCTGAGTTTTAATGTCCTAGGCTTGCCGTTACTCTGTCTTCACTTTTATCTTAAACTATATGCAGGTCTCCTTTAACCTCCCTTTCCACTACCACCCATTTCCCTTCCTTTCTTCAAACGCCTCTCCACTTACAAACAAGCTTCTCCTCCGACTTACTGAGCATAGTCCTCTTCCTTCTCCATCTACTTCTTACTCCTCATAACACAGGAGTCACCTAGCCTAACTGTCACCACATTCACCTTCTGAGGGCTGGACTTGCTGGGCTTAGCTGAGATCACGCCGTTCACTGTAAGGACTTCCCCATCCCCACTGGAGGCTCTCCTGGTCAGTTCCAGCACCATCTGGCATGTGGCCCTATCTCACAAGGTCTGGTGAAGTTAGTCTGCCTTTTCCTCATCCATGATGGCCACTTTCAATTCAAGTCTGGGCTGCACTGCTCCTCTCTCTTGTACACATTTAATGTTTGTGGCTATTACAGGGACTTAATCATAACAGACTCCAAAAGGCACCACTCTATGTCATCAGTTCAGCTGTCTAAGCCATTTACCCGCCTTGATATGTCTTGCCAATGGCTTAAAGAGAAACATTGGGAAAAGATCATTTTCCCATGAAACTTTTAAGTCTTCCAATTTTCTAAGGATCCTATTCATAATTCGAAGTCACTTTTATTTAATCCCTGTAAGTTATACATAATTACCATGTTCTGACAAGCCTTGTTAATTGAATTCCTGTAATGCTTATCACTCATGTTCACAGTTTCCTTCTTGATAGTAGTTCTGATCATCTTTAAAGCCTCAGGCCAGACATCTTGTTGCTGGCTGTTTTCCCACCTCCACACATCCTTGAATAACAGAACCTAAAAGCACCAGGAGGTAATTTCTATCAAATGGCATAAGCATTTCTAAAATATTCCTAAGAGGCGATAACCAGTCTCTGCTTGCACACAGCACGCAGCAGCAGCAGGACTTTAGGAACTACTCATGTGTTGCTGCTTCCACTCCAGAACCAGCCCACCTGGACTGCACATCTGGATCATCATCTGGGCACTATGGATTCTTAGGCACAGTGGTGGCCCTCCCTGTTATAAGACAGATTCATGGAGTCTTTCCATCATTGAGCACTAAAAACACTGTGCAGAGAACAGTAAATACTGTGTGTTTGTTAAGTAAAATTACAGGCTACTTCAACAGTTTTCAGTCTTTCCATTGTAAGATACAGCTTTCTTTAAAATTCTGCCACACGTGCACATAGACTCTCTCTCTCTCTTTCTCACATATGCCAAGCTCACCATACATATCATACACACGCATACAACAGTAACTGAAAGCATATGTTCATTGTGGCATTCTTCATATAAAAGTTGTTCATATGTTCATACCAACATGATTCATAATAGCTGAAGGCAGAAACAGCCCAACTACCCATCCTCTGATGAGCAGAGAAATAAAATCTATCCTATCCATGCAATAAAATATTATTTGGCCATGAAAAAAATGGGAGTCCTGGCACATTCTACAAGAGATGAGCCTTGAAAATAGATGAGACTTGGAAATATTATGCTAAGTAAAGAAGCCATGCCCAAACAGCACAGATGTGATCCTGTTCCTAAGAGTCATGCACAACAGCAAATCTACAGACACGATGCAGATGCCTGCTGCCTGGCCCACATCAGCTACCTACTCCTTAAACGTCCACTGTTATGGATGCAAAATAATCTACTATTCATTCTCCACACAGATGGTAGAATAGGGTGAAGCCGGGAAAGAACAAGAGCAGTAGGACAGATAGCATCCGAAGGACACCTTTACAGCCTCCCTCCCTGGAACAGCCAGCCAGGCCCTGCCTCTAACAGACACAGAAGCCCAGTTTTCTTAACATGGAGCAGGGACATGAATGGCAGTTCCCATCTATCATCTGTCTGCGATGGCTGCAGCTTGGGCTGTCTCTGAGTAATACAGGGCAGAAAATTTTCCCAAGTGAATAGACATCCATCTTGAGAAAAGCCAAAAGCAACGACAAGCTTCGTCAGCTTCAAAATGACTGAAGTCTGAGGAGGAAATAATGCTCTTTTTCAACTAAAGACCAGTGTTTGCTCACCCCATTTTCCTCACCAAATGCTCTAGCAGCAGGGTGAGCCCAAATTGTACCCAGGCTGCACTGCAGCTCTTTCTGTTTTTGTTTTTAGAAGTTTTATTTTATCTTTGGTGAGGATTTGGCCATTAAAAACAACAACAAAGCAAAAACCCTACCACACACAAGAGAGAGGGCCATACGTCACAGGACAGCAATTTCAAAATCATGAGTTTTCAAGAACTATACAGAATGTGGGATGGAGGGGGAAAATGTCTCCTGTGGGCTGCGTTGCAATGCAGCTGCTCCTCATTAAAGCTCCTCTTGACTCCCTCTGGGCTAGTTTCCAGCAGAAAATTCTTTAAACAGAACTCAGCTTTCAACCCACTTTCTTCTTGCTCTGGGCCTCTCAGCCCTCTGCAGTGGCAGCCTGCCTCTGCTGAGCTCAGGAGGGGGAACTGTCATTAAGGTAAATGGGGGAAGGCCAACAGAACCCACAAACCAAATTAAGCGCTGGTCGGTAACAAAGGTCTACAGTTTGAAGGGCCCCAAATCAGTCTGTTCTCTCCTGTGACCACGATGCCAGCCAGGTTTCCTGCCACCACCCCACCCTCCCCTGTTCCCGTTCCCCTGTTAAAGCAGATAAAAAATAATTGCTAACAGCCGGAGCCAGCAGTAACCAGTGAAAGTTCCTATTTAACTTTCAATTCCCAAAGCCAAGCTGAAAACATCTAGGTGCCCCCAAAGCACTTGGACTCCAGTCTAAACGCTCCAGCTACACTGGCTAACCTCAACATTTCCCTCACTTCCAGAACTTTGCCCATGTCTCAGCAGACCATCAACCTCTTCCCTCTGTGACTCTGTGCAAAGGTAACTAACTGGGCTGTGCTCGCTGCTGACTTTGTTGTTGTTGCTGTTTCCCTAGCTCAGATTTACAGTTAACTGCCTGGTAAGAGGGAGAAAATGGAGGCCATTTTCACGTTCATTATTGTGTTCATTCTTCCCACCATCCCCACTCCCACTAGGCCCCTGCTGCTACTTCCAAAGAAAGGGAAACAGCACACCTTACTCAGTAAGAAGGGGAAGTACTGGTGTGCAGAGCAGAGCCTCAAACGGGCTGTTTGTGGTAAAACATGCTTTCTAGGGCCTTCTTAGTTTGATGTAAAGGAAACAAAGACCAGTAGATAATCAACCCTACACACACACACACACACTCACATCTAATACACAAAGACTACCAAACACTGCGGGGCAGGCGGTTTTTTTCTACTATGTAAATCTGCTTCCTGGACAGCACATTTCTGCCTTTCTTGTCCGAGTATTTCAGAAAATGTTAATCTTGATTCCCACATTAGCTGAATGCTTCCAAATTAAAAGTTTCCCACAGGAAAAAATAGCAAGGGGAGCTGGGAGGTGGACTGTCTTCTGGAACCCCACCTCGCTTGATTCTCATGTGTTCACGTTTTTCTACCCCCTCATCTGAATGAAGCAATAAACACACCGAGTCTAATAAATCCGAACTGAAGAGGCTCAAGTGGCGCAGCCTCAGCACCGTTCATTCACAGCACTGCTACCCTAAGTCGGAGGCTGAAACAGGGAGCCCAGCTGACGGAAAGCCATGCTTTATTTACACAGGAACTTTGTGAGTGCCCTTATCTTCTTCCAGCTGACAGTCTAAGCTCATTTATCAGAGCTCTGAGACTGAGCTGAGCATCCAGCCTCTGCAACGGCCTTCTGGAAGATGAACAGGGAGGGACACACAATGCTGAGCCCTGTGTCGATGCTGGAGCAGAAGGTGGCTTTCCCTACGTCTTCTTGGACATAATCAGTCCTTCACCATATGCCCTGAACCCTGAAAAAATACAACAGATACACTCTCATCATATGAGTTTACAAAAAGCAACTTCTACCATAACAGATAAAACAGGTGAGAGAAGATGCCTGTTGCTCTGTAATTCTGACAAAGCATTCCTAACACCACTGAGTTGTATCTGATCCATATTTGAACGTATATGAGGCGTCGTTGTGATCACCGTAACAATCTGTTTGGGTGACTTTTCCGGTACTGCTGATGAAAGCAGACCTTGCAGGGCTATGAAAGCCTCAAACACTGTACCATTCCCCAGCCCTGGGAAGACCCCTGAATTCCTAGTGGACTTTGACCTGATGCATTGTTTTCAAACAACTATCTCAAGACAGCTTCTCTTCATGTGCTGTACTTTCTTTGGACTCAGCTTCTTCCAGCTCAAAGAACATGCTACGGTCCACCATTGCTCAGGCCAGCCCTGTGCACATGGCATTCACAGCCCCATTGTCTCTGCCCTCCTGTCACAGCCATGCCCTAAAATTCCTTCAAGCCTTGGCTTAAATGTTATTTCCTGCTGGGCAGGGTGGCCCATGCTTCTTATAATTGCACTTGGGAGGCTCCTGCAATAAGACCCTGTCCCTACTCCCCAAAAGAAGATGGGGAGGAGGAAGTAGAGGAGGAGGGGACATTACAGGAAGAGGAAAGGGGAAGGGGGTGAGAAAAGGGAAAGGGAAGGTTTGGAAGGGACATCCCCACTTCATGTTCCCATAAATCTGACATATTGCATTAGCCTTTACTATACTTATTTCTCTTCCCTAATAGACAGCAATAATTCTCTACTATACCCCATGTGCCAAACACAGTGACCAGCATATGGAAGTCATTCAACTGTTCAGCGCTCGAATTCTTACCAGACGCCAAAGGGCATGATGCAAGGGTCCACATAATCTTTACAACTTAAAGACTCTAGGCTTCAATTACACTGGAAGTTTGGGAAACAGTGAGTTGAGCTATTTACCTAAAGGATTTTTAAGCTAATTAAGTTTCTTGGTACACAGAACACCTATCCCTTAAGCTTCATAAACCCAAGTCTATTCAAAGCCACCCAACCCCATATGGAGTAGATTTCTTTAAATCACATTTTTCTGATATATGTAAAGACACATAGCTTCCCAGGGAGACATGTCTATTTTCCACACACTAACCCACCAACTCTCATATATAGCCAATAGTGGCAGTGCCTGGAGAAGAGGCTCATGCTACATTGCTGTGCCTGGAAGCAGGCACCAGGCAGCACCAGCAATGCTGCTGGGGTTGGCTGAGGCTCACTGCACACCTCTCAACGACACTTTTAAGAACAAACACAATTATTAAAATCATCACTGTCACAACTGCCAGCCCCAAAACTTGTCCAGACAAAGGATAAGTTTTGTAGCATTTACATCAACTGACATTCACTACTTTGATAGTAATGAGAACAATTATTTGCCAAAGAAAAATGTGTGATTTTCACTTCTTTGAATTATGTCTCTCATTTGTTTAGTAGAGAGAGCCCTGGGCCGTAACCCAGCCCAGACCGTTTCAGCTGAGAAACTGGCACCAACCAAGAGCTGACACCAGAGGAATCAAGCATGATTCCCTGTTGTGATACTCCATCTGCACGTTAACACAACACACATGAAAACGTGGCTCTTCTGGCATCTGCCCCTTCTCCTAGAAAAACAGGACGTTTTCCAGTGGCCTTAAGCCCTAAGGCAGATTGGCGCACATTTGCCCTCAGGAGAAATCTATGTGTGGATCACCAGCGGAGGAACTATTGCTGGTGACATTCTGGATGGGCACATACGGTGACGCCTGGCCTATAACATGTGCTATCTAGCATTCTAAGGAAGTCTGCTAATGCTTGTGCTGAAGGTAGGACAGCACTGACATGGTAAAGGCAAAAATGCTTACAGTTTGGGTTAACTCTTGTTTACTACAAATAAGACCATTTCTGCTAGAGATAAATAGTTGGTAGAGCACTTGATTCCCATGTGTGAGGCTCTGGGTTTAACTCCAAGCCCACAGCAAAAAGAGGAGAAGAAGAAAAATAAAACAGGGCTGTAGAAACCAAACCAGTTTAGAAGTAGTCATTATGAAGTATGCTTAATTTCAGAAAGGCAGCCCAATGGTCTGAGGAGTATCACTGTCGGTTGTCACAGCCTCTGCATGAATCCAAAGACAAAGGCTGGGACTCAGGGGTAGAGAGCAAGATGCCAGACTGGACGCCAACATCAAAACTAATCAATCAATTAATTAGTTAAATGCCTAAGATAATAAAAATAATGGACATCTGCAACATCATTTATAGTGCTAACCCTAATATGGCATTTATCCAGGACCATGGCCTAACGCAGGGCAAAAATCAATTATTGAGAGTAAAAAGTATTTGAGATTTTACAGTGGTTTGCGGTCTTTCATACCACAGAAAGTAAACATCCGACAGGCATGCTAAGCGCATCACTCAAGCTCATCTAAAGCAAACACAGAAGCACACAAGAAAACATTTTAGGGTTAGCAGTGGCACAGGAGACGCTGA
Source organism: Pachyuromys duprasi (assembly GCA_028658305.1). NCBI lineage: Eukaryota > Metazoa > Chordata > Mammalia > Rodentia > Muridae > Pachyuromys > Pachyuromys duprasi. The sequence continues at coordinate 95,439,456 of CM053744.1, forward strand.
GAGCCTGAAGTAGCCTGGGCTGAATCTGTGCTTCCAGACAGAAGCCAAATATAATCTCCTTAAGCAACGCCAATCTACTGCAGAAACTGTAACACATACAGGCACGCACACACACACACACACACACACACACACACACGCGCGTCCTGTTCCGTGCAGTCTCTGAAGAGGCGCTTCATTGACTAGACTCAGCCAGGGAAAAGCCAGTACATTTGTCCCCTACATTCTCCTCAGCACCCCCACTCAATGAAGACACTGCCCAGGAGCAGTCAAGATGGTTCTAAGAGACACTTTGAGGACATAGGTGCATGCTCAAGGACATGCACGTGTGTATATATACACACACAATCCAAGGCTGTCATACACACAAACATGTGTGTAAATGCACTTAATTGCGTGTGGCTACCAGTTAGGAGTTTATCTCTACCTGAGTCCATGTTAAAGTCCATGTTAAAGCACATGGTTTTTTAAATGTTCTGCTCAGGGCTTCAGGACAGCCATTGATCCTTCTGGCTAAGTTGCTGCCCACAGCCCATTCCTCTAGACCAGCCTTGGCTCTACTGCTGGACATTTAACCTTGAACAAGTCACTTCACCTGTCTCATCCTCAATCTCCCTTGTATTAAAAAGAAGATGCTTGGTTCTAGACAGGCGGCTCGGTGGCTGTGAGCTCTGGACCAGATCTCAAATGGCACCTAGCACCCAAATGGCAGCTCACAACCCTCTGTAATTCTGGCAGCAGGGGATCTGATGCCCTCTTCTGGCCTTCCAGGAGCACCAAGCATCCATGTGGCACACATTCACAGATGTAGGCAGACTCTGACACACAACATAACAATAGGCAAACCTTTTCTAAAAGTCAGATGCCTGACCAAACAGTCTCCAACAGTCACTTTAAAGCTGTCTGGTATCTGTCCATTCTGTTCACAGCCCTGGAACTCCAGGGACACACACCCCACCAAGAACTACAAATGATCTCCATACTGTCTGCAGTCAGTGAAGTTTAAAACATGAAAATGCCTGGTCTTTTAAACTGCTCCACAAAAACCCAAAATTGTGTTCCTTTTTAAGTTCTGCCTTCTAATTACATGTTCACTCATATCAGTTCTTAAAGGGTTGCTGCCATGAGGAGACAGAACAGGTTAGACATCCAGTTTGCCTAATGGAATCAAGAAAAATAGCTCAGTCCCTGTCTATATTCTAGTCAGCCGTGTAATACAGAGTCACTCACTCAGCTTTGCTTGGCCTCTGTTCTTCACATATAAAATATAAAGAATGGGAATGTGCACGTACCCTCAAGTCCCTTTAACCTCCTCTGAAGTATGATGACCTCAGTACTGACTCCTTCAGCTCCTCTACCCAGGATGTAATAACTTCAAGTCCTACTCCTTGAGCAAGAATCATTCCCATGCCCCCCCCCCCCTTTAGCTCAGCCCTCATGGTGCCTAGCTGTCCTTGAAATGGGCCACACATGCTTATGGAAGTGGATTGTTGCTCATGTCTCACGGGGAGCTAAGCCCTCACAGGAAGCATAAGGAGGTGAAGACCACACGAAAGAGAACTGACAATGTATTCAAACAGTAAGGGCACAAGAAGAAACCCAGAGCCCAAAGGACCTCTATCCCTTTCCAGGCCTTAACATCTTTCCCAAGACCCCAGGCCAGTGCAGTAGCCAGCTTTCTTCAGCACAGAATGACAGGAGACATTTCCAGCCTTCAGGTAAGTTACAGGAGGCATTTAAATGTCTGATGTGTGTATGAGAGATAGTGTCTGGGAAGAGAATACAAAGCTTAACCTCAAAGGGAGTCAACCGTTAGAGAGATTTATGAAGGACTTCTCTCCAGGCCTCATTTTCAGGCATTCCTTTCAACTCAGTATAAAGGCTCCTCCCAATCACTCCCACTCATGATGCTGTCATTAACTCCTATAAAACCCACTGGGAGGCAGGTGCGGTACAGCTCACCTTTAATCCCAGCACTAAGGAGGCAGAGGCAGGTGGAGCTCTGTGAGTTCAAAGCCAACTTGGTCTACATAGTAAGTTCCAGGCAAGGCTGTGGAGAGAGAGCCTGCCTCCAAAACCAAACAACAATTTAGAAGGACTACGTAACGCTCAGCATGGAGCTGTGCTGCAGAAGCATCTTACAGACTCTTGACAGTCAGTGCCAGCCTTCGCCTGGAAGGAAATGAGTCACCTTTTTATTACTAATCAAGTGCTGTCCAGTTTTAAAGACTGACCCAGACACTCATAGGCATGAGTTTCGGCAATATGAGTCCTAGAGTCAGAGACCACAAATATTATAGACAAATAGGACTATGGCAGAAAACTTAGAGTCCAGGAGGTTCCAGGGTACCGCTCACAATGACTAAGGTTTCGGAAGGGCAGGCTGCCCAGTGAAGAAATTCCTCAAGGAGACTTGCCTGACTTACACAAGAGCCAGAGTTTCACAATCTTAAAGGGCCAGGACGCTAAATGACTAAGGCCTGCCAAGGGCTAGGCAAGAAAATCATAACCGCCGTCAAATGTTTTCCACACGGAGCAGGCAGCCTGGTTTATTCTGGATAATTGAGGGTTTGGATATGTACTATATAATTAGAGGAAACAAGCAGTAAAGGACATGAGCTAATTTGGGGTAACCAAAGACTTGGCTAACAGATACTCACTTACTCCGGATCCCTAAAATGAATTGAACCTGGCCGATAGGATGCTGGACAGATGTGACTGTGAGATGCCCGAATTCTCAACCAAAAGAACGAACTGCACAGCCTGTGGAAACCACCCAAAGTCACTGCCTCTGTTTTTGTATCACTCCATCTATCCAAACCCATTCTTTTTCTTGACTTATGAGATTCTGGGACTCTGAGTTTCTTGCATAATACAGCCACAAGCCTACCTGGCTAATTCTGTCTGGCAAGACAATGAGTCAACACCAAGCCAGAAAGTCCAAGGGAAGGAAGGTAATTGCTACCAGCTGCCCTCTCTTCCTGTGCATGAGCCCTTTCCCCAACCTCTCATGCTAGGCATTCCATCACCACACGTTCATGCTAACATGTGCTAAAGGAATGTTTGTCCCAACCACTTTAGCTGTCACTGAAACCAGACTGATGCACACACTGCTTCAGTAAGACATTACATGGACTAGAATTTAGACAAAAAGAAGCAACCAAGATGGAGCTATATTTAGGCCTTTTTTTTTGGTCTGTTTACACTGCCCAGCAAAGAAAGACCTAAGAAGCCTCTGTCTTCCTTATCCACAGTACCTACACCCAGGGCATGTGTAGAAGCAGTGCCTCTGGGTCCATGCTATCCTATAGGGGACACCAGGTGTTCATATTTGATAAAACAGTCTGTAGTTGCCCCGTGTGACAGAGATACTGAGACAATATGAACAATCCAGCAGAGGAACCACCTCTGTGGAACAGGAAACTGCAATGAAGGGCTTCTAGTACCACTCAGATTCCAAGCCGTACTATGTTCTCATGAATTTTTCTTTCTACAGGAGGGGAAAGGGGGATGTGATTCTTTATTCATTGAGCAATGCCACCCATCACCACTGCCCTAGCCTTCGCTCCTCTTTCCTAAAGTCCTTCTCACGAAGGCAATGTGGGCTGTTTCTGAGAGAGCACATTAAACAGAAGCTATGGCATCAGAAGAAGAGGAAGCCTGGTGTTCCTGTCAAGGACCTTAGACCCAGATGACTGTGTCTTCAGGAAAGAAAGGTCACTAACAGTGATAAATAAGACCTAGAAAATGTAGCAAAACTGAAGAGAAATGTTAACTTACCTTGCACTGGGTTGGATCTAAAATAGAACTCAAATTATACAAATATGGAAACAGCACACTCTCCTATTACCTGTGCACATGCATACACACCCATTCACAGGTATGCACACATGTAAAAAGAAGAGGGTGAGACGCCCAGCTTCATTCCTAAGAATTCTGACTCCCGAGCACTGAGGAAAACGCTCCAGCATGCCTGCATATTTATGCTATTTTATCAAAGTAAGCTTGAAAATCCGTACATAATTATATTTCCATTCAATTTCTATTAACAGTGGATATAGGAAAAACTAAAATGAAGAATTTAATTAAGCTTCTCTAAAAAGAGAAATATTTCTCATTCTGCTTCCCAGAGAAGAGAAGTAGGGGAGAAAAAAAAAGAATTCCTATATGAAATGATGGTGCTGACAAGGTATGACTGAACAATGAGCAACTTCACACAGGATTACGGTTAACCTGGAGACCGTGTTCAAAGGAGCTGAGCTAAACTCCAATCTATTCCTGCCAGCTTGGTGAGCCAAAATTAATTGATTTAATTTATTGGCAGCTACCCAACTCAGGCCGAGACTGAGGCAAAGCCTACGGACAGCCTTCTCCTTCTCCATCGGACAACATTTTTTGGGTCCAGCCTAAAGCATCAAGAGGATTTGGAAAGCACAGGGACTCTGTTACTGTGCACTGAAAAGACACAGGTGGTCAAGACTCCATGTGAAGGCTCTTCAAACACACACGCAGCCTGAAGGAGTCTGAAAGGACAGTGTGAGGAAGGCTGGCTCCGGAATGGCGCTGTTACACAAGGAAAAGCCTTGCTCGACACACATCCGTGCACGGGGAATTCATATGCAAACACCAAGGGCTATGTTTACCAGGTGATTTTGTGCAGACAGCAACATCTCAGAAGCCACAGGATTTCACGCATCTCGTATACCAGCTGCCCCAAACTGTTCCGGACCTGCTCGTTCTTAATCAGGAAATGGGAACATTTCCGGTTTTTTAATTTAATTTTTCCTACTGAAAAGCAATATTTTCCATGCCTCACGTCACTGCCTTTTTCTTATATCTCATCATACACTGGCAAAAGGCACTAGAGGAGGCTGACCCTTAAGTGAGATGTTCAGGCCTACCTAACACCACTGTTTTGACTTTTAGGTTGGGAACTAAGGGCCCAGCAAGAAGGCACAGCAGACAAAGATGCTTGCTGCCAAGCCTGACAACCTGAGTTCAAGCCTTAGAATCCATATAATGGGAAAGAACTAGCTCCTGAAAGTTGTTCTCTGATCTCCTGTGCATGCCATGGCACACACATAAAAATAAATATAAGTAAGTTAATAAATAAATTCTAATTAATAAAAGAAGAGATTTAATCATATTCTAGTAGTCATGTATTTTCAAATGTTTCACACTTTCTTTTTGGGAGGCCTTGTTTGAGCTTTCACTTTAATAAGCAGTCTGGTCCCACTTTATTGATAGGTGAGCTGAGACAGAAAATGTCAGCACATTTTCCAAAAGGTCATCTTGAGTCAGTTTTCTTTAAAGTTTTAAGATCCTGGGGAAATTATTTAAACTCTCTGAGCAGCCACATGACTGATAAGGCAAGAATTTAACATTATGTATTTCATATAAACAGCTTAACTGATGGCAGCTTAACTGTCCTAGACCTTAACTTGGTCTAGAACAAGAGTCGGCTAGTACTGTGGTCATTACATTGCCAAAGATCTGCTTGTTAGCAGGAAGGAGGCTCACACTTGGGTCTATCTGGCATAGAAATCTATGTTCTGCACATGTTTCTAGGCAGGACTCTTCAAGACTTAATCCGCTCACAAGTGCCTAAGCCACGCCGGAGCCTGAAGCAAAGGCAAAAATCAGTATTACTGATCTCCTTATTCAGCATGTTGGAATTTTTCACCATTTTTTGCATTCATTTTGATACTTTGAAATATGGCATCAAGGTATCACTGGTCTTGATGACTAGGTTCTCAGGAAGTGTCCTAAATCCATACCTGAGGTTGTGCCCCTCATTATGGCCCCAGCTCTGCTGTTCACTGCTGCACTCTGCAATCAGCTATTTCCCACCTGACTTCACAACAGCCCTGCAGGGATCACCCTGAACTGCTTTAAGTCATCCAGCCCAGTGAACTGGCAACAGCTGCATTACTTTCCAAAGAAGTATAAAGTAACAATAGAATCGATTAACTGCGACCACCACCACAGACTTGACCATGGGTGTGCTGCTGCCTACAGTACCCACAGGCAGACTACAATAAGTCACTCTTTTATTTTTTAACAATGTATTCATTATATAACCCGACTGAAGCAACCTCCCTCCGCACCTCCCAGTCCCCCCCTTGCTCCTTCTCCCCTCCAATTTCCTTCCTCTAGTCCACTGAAAGGGAGAGTTCTCCTCCTCTGCCATCTGCCCATTGCTAGACCCGGTGCTCAGATGTGGCTGATAGGCAGCTCAGTCTCCATATGTGTTCCTGAGTAAGGGGAGCAGGGGCTGCCTCTGTCACGAGTTGCCTGCTCTTTGATCACTTCCCCTTGGTGATTCGGCTTTGCAAGGCCACAGAGGAAGAGGATCCAGGCAGTCCTGATGAGACTTGAAAAGTCACTCTCTTTTTAAGATTTTGTTTATTTTTACTTTATGTGTCCGGGTGTTTTGTCTCTATGTAAGTATGTGCACCATCTGTACGCTGTGCATGCCTCTTGGCCTCAGATGTCAGAGAGAGCTTCAGATCCCTTAGAACTAGAGTCACAGATGGTTGTAAGCCACTATGTGGTTGCTGGGAACCAAATCTGGGTTCTCTGCAAGAGGAGCAAGTACTTTTAACCACCCCTGAGCTCTCTCTCCATCCACACAATAAGTAACTCCTCTTTAGTTAAAGAAAGAAAGGGGGGGGGAGGGAGGGAGGGAGGGAGGAAGGAAGGAAGGAAGGAAGGAAGGAAGGAAGGAAGGAAGGAAGGAAGGAAGGAAGGAAGGAAGGAAGGAAGGAAGGAAGGAAGGAAGGAAGAAAAAACCTAACCCGTGAAGGGTTTTTAATAAGGCAAGGATAGCACTCTTCATTTGATGTTTACATGAGGTTATAGAAAAAAATGAAGAGACTATGGAAGTATGGCTGCAGAGAGCCTATACCAAAGATACTCTGGTAACTAGGGCGCCCGGTGTGAAGAAACCAAGCTGGCAGGAACAGCTTGGCAGGAAAGTAAGCAAACGGTTGGCCAGAGGACAGTCCCACTGTATGGCTCTGATCTTCAGCTCCCCTTCATAGCAGTGAATGTACTAAGGAGAAGGTGATGAAAAGGCCTAATGCTGAGTCAGCCACAACTTCGGAACACACCCTTCTGAGACCACCATCAAGGCATGAGCACTGGGACACAGCCGCCATCACGTGCTGAGTTCTGAGGGAGTCCAGTTCTCTGATCTCCGCTATGATACCCAAATGTGTTAAAAGGACAATGAAGGCAACCGGCCCAGTTTTCTTGGATGGATTTCAGATGCCTGGACCACCAACATCACTCCTAATCCTGGCAAAGAAAATACTTAGTTGCTCATGTTTATTGCAGCTAGCAGACAAGATTTGGATAAAATGTGACACACGCTTATATTTTCTAACATTCTGCATTCATCCAGATGTACTTTAAAATGTAACTTTTAGATACAAACTAAAGGTTTCCAGGAGCAAGCTGCCATCCACAGGAACCTCTGCAACTGTGTGGCTTAACACGTGACTTCTCCTTCTCTGTCCAATACTGTGCCAGGCACCTCACCCACAACAGGGAATGGTGAAGGACCCTAGCAATTCCAATTTGCATCCTTGAGAATAACAGCAACAATCATGTCAGAGCCACTTTCTTGTTCATACAAATTATGAACTCGGGATGAGATATTAAAAGTTTTATAAGAAACTACAAAGGACATAGGCCTTGAGAGGAGAAGGAAGCAAACTGAGAAAATCCACATTCAGCTGCTTTTCCTCTGCAAGCTGCTATCTCTAGTTCAGGCAGCACTACAGAAAAAAAAAAAGTAAGCAGGCGGTGGATGTCTTTTTAACAGAGAGCAAGGCAGAGGCATCTGGAGCTGGGAGACAAATGAAATTTGAAGGCAAAACCCTGGAAAAGGTGACATCCTGGGAGGTATAGCTCAAAGTCTGAACACAACTCTGTGCAGATCCTTCCATGCTTTCTGGCTGTCCAAAAGGAAGACGAAAGAACGAGACGAGAGAGAGAGAGAGAGAGAGAGAGAGAGAGAGAGAGAGAGAGTGTCAGTCAGTCAGATGGCTACAAAGACTTAGAATGCAAGTCCTGCCAAAATAGAGGTGCTTGATAAAAACATCCCAGGCTTGGTCGGTACCTCACACTGCCCAGTGGTCCTCTGAAGGGTCACAGCTTGGAAATGGGGCCACATCCCAGCACTAAGGGTGAAACAGAAGCAGATCTACCTAACAAATCCTGAAACCAAGCCTGAATAGGATCACAGTGATCAGTTGAAATGCAGCCACTACCTCAACTCTAACAGGATAAACAATCCAAATGCATCACCCACAGTGTCCAGTCAGCCGTTTAAAGCAGAGTGTGAAGGAAACCAAAGTTGAGCCCATAGATGCGACAAGGAGCAGCGGAGAGGAGCAAAACCACTCACAACCCAGCCATTCCAATCAACAGAGGAGGAGGGCTTTAACTCCAATAAAAACGTCCTTACAGTAAACATTTGCAAACTGGGTAACTCACGACCTCACCTATACCCGGCATCCTAGGAGACATGAGCTGCCCGTGATTTTTAATCAAAATGGGATTTGAGGTGATTTATACTTGAAAGCTTGGAACAAACAACTCAAAAGTGATTAATTACATCCAAACTTAATTATATATTTACACCCCCCAGTAGCACAGGGAGAGAATAAAATGTCTTAACTTTCAGTAGGGAGAGGACTTTATTAAGAGCTGACAGCAACTATTTAGCAGCAGTAATTGAGTTTTATGCAAGATTGCACAGGTTCCCCTTGCCTGGCACCACAATGTGACAGGGTACTTGGGCGCCAAAAAAAAGAAAAAAAGTTGATCTGTGCACAAAACCTATCTTTGAAAGTACTTATCCTCATCTGTCAATGTGATCTTATCAAGGGTTTCTATCATTTCTATAAACAATCATTAGGTTTTAGCTGAATCAGCAGCGTAATGCCATCTTAACAGGTTCTGGGATACCTTCCACTCTAAAATATTTTTCTCCTAATTCCCACCCTACCCCCTACAAAAGGAACTTGGCTTCAACTCCATTCCCTTAATCCACTAAGAAACCTCAGGAATAAAAGGCAATCACATGCCCTTCGTGCCTGCTGTAATTTTCGTAACCCTCTAAGTGTTGGGAGACTCACATACTATTTTGGAAAAATATTTACTGAACCAATGGGAACACTTTGTTTCCCGGGTGGAGAGGTGGTAAAGGGTGCTGAGAGGCGTGTGAGGGAACACCGGTTTACTTGAAACGACGCTGCAGAGTCCAGAGAGGGTAGTGCAGCACTCAGAGTAAGTGGCCAGCTTCTGTACTGCCGACCTCACTCTCCTGCGTTCACTCGCGTTGACTGCCATCGTGAGGACACCAACATACACCCCCATGACAGGAGCACTCTCTGCCAGTATTCTTGCTGGTCTCCCAAAGGGATCGCTCTACCAATTTTCTCCCTTACTCCTCCTTTTCCAAACCTCCTTCCTTTGCAGCAGGGTTGAAAGGTTATCTGAGGGATGCCTCCAGAACTCTACCCACAAATCTATTTGATCAACAACTAACAAGTATTTGGGGGACAGAAATTAGACAGCCTTTTTCAGACAGGGTTTCACCGTGTGTGCCTGGCTGGCCTGAAACTCACTGGGTATACCAGGTTAACCTTGAACCCACGAAGATCAGCCTTACTCTGCCTATCAAATCCTGGCTCTAAAGGCGTTCACCACACCCAGGCTGACTCCACTTTATTTATTTTGGGGGGGGGGGTACTCTGAGAAATGATTTCTCTGTGTAACCTTGGCTGTCCTGGACTTGCTTTGTAGACCCATGCAGCGATCTGCCTGCCTCTGCCTCCTGAGTGCTGGGATGACAGGTTACTCGATAGTGGCTGACTCGACTTCTAAAAGGTGCATCATTGTACAGGGTTTCTCTTGGAACCGGGGCAACCATGCCTCCCTGGTCATGCTCCAAAGCCAAGGCTAGCAGTCATCTAAACTGTGCCTCCCTAAAAGTGATCTTTAATTACTGTCCTTTCCAGTGCTCAGAGGCTGTTCTCCCTGAAACCTCCTCTCTCATATCAGACATAAAGGAGCCACCATTTATAACCTACGTGAAACTCTCCCTGCGTAAGTCATTAAGTCCAGTTATATCCAACTAGCTTGCCTCTCTACCAGGCCAATGTTACACAAAGCAAGTAAAATTCCCAGAGGGGAAAATCAATCTCATTAAGATAAACAGATAAGAGACAGGAAAAGGATGGCATGTACTGAACTCTGTAGGTATGGACCTTTTAGTTCAAGGAGCGTGTATGGCTGTTTCCTCCCAACTGAAACATTTACTTTGCAAAGGCAGGAGGAGGCTGGTAAGAGCAGCTAATGAAACTTACAAGGCGTAAGGAAAAGCATGGAAGCCATAAGATTTGCAAAGCCCACTCCAGGGATAAAAACAAAAAAATCAAATACCTGCTGGGGAGAGCAGGCTCACTATAGAGATGCCTTCGAGTTGTGTGAGCTATGCAGGACGCTCCAGGAAACAAAGCTTTGTGGATTTTGTCATCATGCAGGTGTGGGCTTCTCAGTGTGGCAGCCGCCTTTGGGTGACCTGTGCTCCCACAAAGAGCCCCAATGAGCTCACTGTTCACTGAGCTGGACTTAGGGGGCATCAGTTCTTGGTTCTGTTTTCAGTGGCCTACCTGAGGTGTCTGCCTACATCGCTCTAAAACAATGGTTCTCAGTGTGACCCCTTTGGGGGGAATGACTCTTTCATAGGGGCTGCCAAGGCCATCGGAAAACATATTTACATTATGATTCCTAACAGTAGCAAACTTACATTTATGAAGTAGCAATGAAAATAATTTTGTGGTTGGGGTCACCACAACATGAAGAACTATATTACAGGGTCGCAATGTTAGGAAGGTTGAGAGCCGCTGCCTCTAGAAGAAGGAACATGACAGAAGTCACTGATCTACAGTCCCAGAATACCACCCTAGGCACCACGCTAGGCGTTAGCTATGCGAAACCTCACAAAGCCAGAGTTTCACAATCTACTAAGAGGCTCAACAGGTGCTCTGCTGTGCCCGTTGAGACCATCAGAGAGCTGAATATTAAAGCAGAATGAGCCTCCACACGGTAGACCGTGAGGAGACAAAACAGACTGCGGTGGCCAGCTGCGGTATTAACTCTCTCCCTTATCATCTTCTATGTGCAGGAGAATGCATCATGTGGGTTTTATTTTCCCAGCTAAAAACCAAGTGAGTAGCTACAATCAGTTATATAAAATCTTTCATTTCCCATGTTATCTTAAGTCTAATCCAAACAAACTATTGTTAAATTTTACTGTCATCACAGCTTAAAATATTTTCACTTTGTTGAAGAAAATGGTTTCTGACTTGAGAATAAACCTTATGGCATTAAAGAATTTAGATCCTAGGGCCAGAATCAATTCTATTGGGGGAGGAGGGGTATAGATGTCACAAAGACACAAGAAAAAGGAACAGCAATTTCTTATTACCAAATCTTATTTCCCTGGTACAAAGAGATGGAGAAACCTTACTACCAAAAATTCTGAGGTTAAAAAAAAATTAATATACCATCATCAGTAAGAAATATAGCTTGCCAGGCTCACCTTTAATCCCAGCACTAGGGAGGCAGAGGCAGGAAGATCTCTGAGTTCTGAGTTTAAGGCCACCCTTGTCTACACAGAAAATTCTAGGATAGCTAAGGCTTTATAGGAAGAAAAAAAAAAACTGCCGAAAAAAAGACATGTAGCTTGGTTTGGTAATGCATACTTTAACCCACGGATGCTGAGAAACAGAGGCAGGCTTATCTCTTTTAGTTCAAAGTCAGCCTGGGCTACAAAGGAAGTGCTAGGGCAGCCAAGGCTGCATAGTGGAACCCTGTCTCAAAAATAAGAAAACAAACACATAAATGAAAGAAACTGTATATGAAATCATCTCACAGCTTTCCTCAAACAAAAGCATCCGGTTAGACTAGATTGTTGAAAAAACAGGAAAAAAAAGTATTCTTGAATCAAGAGGTTCCTCAAGTTTCCAGGTCCAATCCCCTCCCCACTCACACACACACACATATACACACACAGACCTGGCCCTCCTCCATCCTACAAGCTCATCTACATCTTGCTCTACAGAACTGGACTTTTGAACAAGGGGATTAAAGTTTTCAAATGACTATTTTACATTCACTTAGAGTGGTCAGAATTAGACATATACTTGGTGTGACTTGAAAACATGACGGAAACAAGATTCTAAAGTTGTGTCTAAAGCTGAAAATAAAAGAGAAAGTACTCAATAGATATTAATTAGCCATTCACTAAAACCCTTTCATAATGATAAAGATAATGGTGGGATATAAGGTATTCTCACCAACCTATCTAACCATCATGTCCTTCCATCCTCACTACCCAGAAAGACTACATCCGAAGAGTCTAGGAACCAGCAACATTTCAGATACATGAACAGTATAAAAACAGTCCAAGCACAGCATGCCATATAAAAGAACTTACTTGCAGTAGCCTGTGCCGTTGTGGTAAGTAACACAGGTCCCTTCATTCACACATGGCTCGTGACCACCTCGACACTGCAAAGCTGAAAGAGAAGGCAAACTGGAGTGAGAAGTCAAGCATCAGTCATAACCCTTAGACGGCAGAGTGGGATCTAAAGAGAAATCATTCCCACATCACCTCTGCTCTGCAATTAGATTTTTAACTGACTTGTCATTGTTTTGGGTCCTCCAGTTACAGAGGCCCAGATGTTCAGTGCACAGCCTCCTCTGTGCCTCAGATTCTCTGGCAGTCCCAGTGACAGAAGATCATCGAAGCTGCACCAACCATAACAGGCCATGATCCATTTAGGATTTAAACTCTTCAGAAGAGTATATCTGAATCCACTATTATACCAGGCATGGTGGCACATGCCTGTAATCCCAGCATAGGCAGAGGCAAGCAGATCTCAGTGAGTTCAAGGCCAGCCTGGTCTGCAAATGAAGTCCAGGACAGCCAAAGCTACACAGAGAAACCCTGTCTCAAAATAAATAAATAAATAAATAAATAAAATAAAATAAATAAAAAACAGACAAAAATACCCTTCGTTGACTGTGTAAGACTTAAGTGGACAGTGGCTGACCATATAAGGGGTTGCTTAGCTTCAGGTGAAGTCTTAATAAAACAGGCCACTTCACTATGAGGTCAGAAGCGTCAACATCTACCAACGGGACCCAGACAAAAGGAGAATCTAAATCCATGGAGAAGGGAATCCATCATGATCTCTCATTTCAAGGACCCACAAAAATCAAGAAGATAGATGGTGCTAGAGGTTGTAGGAGGAAGGACTAAAGTGAGCAAAGCAGAGAGTAACTTTATATTCACAGAGAAAGAAAAGCTCTCAAACTCGTTTCCCCTAAGCCCCTTGAGAGACAATGAAAACACTTTATTACTCAAGGCTCCCCAAAGCAGACTACTTGGGGGGTGTAAGGGAGCCACGCCCCACAAACTTTCACTGATTTCAGCCAGGAGAGGAGTCTACCCAGTTCCACACTTCAGTACCTGAATGTTTAGCTTTTAGAATTGGAATTTTTGTCACCAAATGCATATCAAGACTCCTAAGGACTACTAGAAAGGCAAGATAAAACCTAATACAACAAGCAAGAGGTTCATAAACCCCTCAGATGTATTTTACAAGCACTCAACACACAGGAACTAAGCGTTGACAACAGCCCTGAAAAATGGTTTCATCACACCCCATTCCACAGCTGAAGAAACAGAGTGGGCAAGTAGGCTGTCAGATTATCACACCAGTGAGGCAGAGAATCGCACACAAAACTGACTGGGTGACCGGGCCTGGGTGTCACTACAGAGACAGTCTACTTCGAAATACCAGTCCTGGGCAGCCATTATTGTGACCATGTGCTGTACAGTGAGGGCCAGAGAGGCTAAGTGGCTTCCTCAGGTGGTATCAGATCCTATCTGGTGGTAGCACTGAGCCTGAGATGCAGGCCTTCCATCTCTGAAACAGCTATTGGCATCATGGAGGCACTGGAGGGGTGTGCACTGAAGGGCGGACTCTGGAAGAGGGACATCTCATCCGCATCCCACTTCCCTGTAAGGCTCGAGAACTCCCTCTTCCCACCCTGCTCAGCCCCACACAACTACTATAATCACAAGTTTATGTCAGGTTATTTCTCCATACTGCAGTTCTCAACTTTTCATTCTCTTTAGACACTTTTATTAGTTTCAGTGAGAACTTGCGGGCTCCTCTCTTCTTGCTTTTCCCTCTTTCTCTTCTTTAAAAACAGAAAGTATCTCTGGATGGGACTGCCCTGCAGGCACAGAGCAAGTTTCAGTTCTGCCCCCGGCAAGAATTCCAGTGAGCAGAAGCCATTGTGGGTCCTAAGTGCTAAGTCTCCGGTACCTGGCTGTACAACTGCACACAAGGCACTGCCTCACGCTACCTACCCCAGTGTAGTCTGGGCTAAACGCCCCCCGGCTCCTGTGAGCCAGCAGCGAGGCGGGGGCTCCGCAATGACAGCACCTGCTGAGTGAGCACGAAGACCTGAGGTTGATCCCCAGCACCTCTGCAAAAGCCAGGCATGCCTGTGTACACCTGGGATCTCAGCCTGAAGGGAGGTGCGGGGAGGGGAGGCAGATCCAAGAGCTTACCGCACGGCCAGGCTAACCCCTAAAAGAACGTTTTCTGCTCAGATCAAGACCCTGTCTCAAGACAGTCAGAGAAGAAGAAGTAGAGAAAGATATCAGCAGTTCTCCTCTGACCCTGACATGTACACACAGGGTCACTCAGTTTCACACTCATGTGTGCATACCACCCACAAATGCATAAACAGTACACCACACACAAGGTAATAAGGTGTAAGAAATACACCAAGTTTTAAGAAATGCATAAAAATATGCAGCATATAAGGAGACATGTATCCAGGAGAGGATAACGACCTAGCCACCTATGTATGACTCAGCCACAGGCAGGGGTTAAAAAAAAAAAAAAATCACAGACTGTTCCTATTAAGTGTCCTGGCAAATCATTACAGTGACAGGTTCATAGAATACAAACAACCCAAAGTCAATATGTGGCAATCAATCTAGCAAATAACTTTACAGCCTCGTCTTAGAGAACCAATCCAAGTCACTGACCAAAAAAAGAGGTGGTCTCCCCAGGCTAATAATTAATGCCCCCTGGCTGCTTTGTGGGATTCTGCTACCTTGAACCTTTAACATTTCCTCAGCCACAATTTACCAAGTTCAGTATGCATCAGAGGCATCTGATAAGTCAGTACCGGTACTGATTCGCCAGCCTCAATGAGTCCCAGGCGATGCTGAATAGGTCTAAGCCCCATACTTGAGAACAGAACAGATGCACTAAGATTTAAGTGTCCAACTTAAGAAGTCTCTCAACTCACTTAATCCAACCACCAAAGAATTCGGATAATCAAGGTGGTAAAAACTTTATTCTAGGGCTACTTCTTAATGAATACTGTAACTATGTGTCATATAAAAAAACTAAAACTTAGCCAGGTGTTGTGGTGCACGCCTATAATCCCAGCACTCCAGGAGGCAGAGGCAGGGGGATCTCTGTGAGTTTGAGGTCAGCCTGGTCTACAAAGCAAGTCCAGGACAGCCAAGGCTACACAGGGAAACCCTGCCTGGAAAAACCAAAAGCCAAAAAAAGAAAAGAAGGAAGGAAGGAAGAAGGAAGGAAAGAAGCAAGGAAGGAAGGAAGAAGGAAGGAAAGAAGCAAGAAAGGAAACCTAAAACTTTGTAAACCAGACTGACACAGGAGAGATTGGGAGAGACCACACCTCAAGATTCAATGGTCTTACTTTTGGGTGAACATTTCAGTTTAGCAACTTAAATGCAAGTGTGCAGACAGCTCACCTGTGTCAATTGAAGAGCGGATGGAGCCTGGGACTCCAGCTCATCTTTTCTCCCTGAACTGCACAGGGTTAGTATCAATCTTTCATGCTGTTGTATTTCTGTAATGCACCCAAAAAAAAAAGCAAAGCAAACACAGGAAAGTGGACTTCCATCCCAGTCACTTGGCAGTGTGACACAAAATTTAGAAGACAGCTTCTAGCATTTTTTCTTTTTTTCAGGGTTTTGAGACAGGGTCTCACTGTAGCTCTGGCTGTCCTGGAACTCACTATGTGGAGCAGCCTGGCCTGGAACTCACAGATACCCATCTGCCTCCTGAGCATCACCCGGCTGGGACCTGCTTTCTAATACTCAGAACACAGCGCATCCATGAGCTCTGCAGGTGCAGGCCCTAACTCAGGGATACTGTGGTCAACAAACATATGTATCCTCTCACAGATGCTGCTTCTTTTAGGGGAAGATGGATAACAACAGCAACAACAAAAATGGTAAATAAAGCCACTTTCGACAGTGCTGTGCTCTAGGGAAAACAAACACACAAAAAAACAAAACAAAAGTGAGGTACAAATCCTTCACAAAGTCTTCAGATAGCAGTAAGAAAGGCCCACCTGAGTGGAGCAGGGCACCAGGCAGAGGACCCTAACATTCATTTTGGGATTGCCATAAGAATTAAACATTGGGGCTGGAGAGATGGCTCAGGGGTTAAGAGCACTGGCTGCTCTTCCAGAGGACCTGGGTTCAATTCCCAGTGCCCACATGGCAGCTCACAATTGTCTGTAGCTTCTGTTCGAGGGGATCTGTCACATTCACATAGACATACATGCAGTCAAACACCAATGTACATAAAATAAAAATCAATTAAAAACTTTTTAAAAACACTTAAACATTGGTCACAGGAGGAAGGCCATGGAGGATAGGCTCAGTCACAGCTGGTCCAGGTCACAGCTGCTACTTCAAGTGGGAGGGAAATCGACTGACGCTTGTCAAGTTCAAAGGAAAATGACACAATTTACTATAGAGCGTGATATCAGTAAATAGGACTAATTCCTCCCAGTTGCCATCACCGGCACTCTAATAAAACACGCTACTCAGAGCTTACTGCTCCCCTTTTAAAAAGGCAATAAAAAGTAATGATTCACTAAATGTACAACCAGCACTACGCATAAGCAAAAAGCCCACGCCACCTATGAGCATGGCCCTCAACTAGCACTACGTGAAGATCAAACATGAGCAAAAGAGTCTCTGTCCACACTGTCCTCAAAGCCTACAGGGAAGGAAGGGATAGAACAGAGAGAAACTGACCTAGCCAAATGACTCAAGGAAAAATATAAAAACAGCAAAAATTGCTTTTATTAGATGCCTTCAGTACACCTCTTGGTACCCACTATCAAAATCTTTCTACAAAGAACTAAGAAAACAGCACAGACCCTCATTGTCATTCAGTCCAGACAAGGCTCCATATTTGCTCAAGTTTATTAGCTGCCACTGTATACGAACACTGCAAACAAGATAAGTGTCACTGATCTTTACCAGGTCCAATGCTCCAGAAATTTATCTTTGTAAAAACAGACTAAAGGTATCCAGACTTGATGGATTCCTCATCACAATTTTCTAGGCTTTGCAAGAGCTTTTCGGGCCGTGCCAGCTCTGTATCACGGGTCTAAAAGCCTCCCTTTGTTTTAAGAATCTCTAACATGAGTAATTAAGTCTGGTACCCCAGACGGTGTAATCTGAGCAGCCTTCAGTGTGTCTCACTCGTTGCTCTGACAAGTGATGGTTTAAATTGGCATTACTTGTTGCTCTGTAGCCTCTTCAAATAAGCCTCTGTCTGTTGTGCGCCTCACATGATTCCTTTCATATCCTGCTCCCTCTGCCTGCAGCGTGGACAGCCACAGCTCCCTCAGACCCGACGACATTTTAATGCCCTGAATGGCTGCAGATCCTAAAGTATGTGGAGAAGAGTGACACAGGGTGCTTCTTTTTTCCCTTCAACGTTTATGCAAATTTCAAGTAGCAGAATTTGAGAGATGAAGTCTGGGTTGCTGGCTGGGCCTTGGCTGTGTCCCTCTGTTGCTTCTGGCACAGGGCCCCTGGAAGGAGCCCTGTCAAGTGAACAGGGCGATGTTTTCTGAAATGACTGCTTGCATTACTACCCAAAATAGGAGAATGGAGGGCAGACAGAGACACCAGGGATTTGCAATGATCCTCACAGCACCCTTCAATTTCAACAACAGAGCTTCCACTTCATTTTTTATTCCTTTTTTGGTAGGCGGGGGGGGGGGAGGAGGGGGAGGATCAGCCATGGAAAAAAAATGCGAACAAACAGAAGTGCAGAGGCTTTGAGTCCCAAGTGTCACTTTTAAACAGAAGCAAAGTGGGAGTAGCTGTCTCCCTCCTGGAATCAGCATTGATTAAAAGGAAAACAGAAAAGCAGCGAGGGAGACATCGATTTTTACTTTCCCAATAATGTGTCAAGAATCTCTATGTTTTTCAGAGGTCACCCTGCAGAAAATGTTTCCTACCTAAAATATGCTGATTCCTGATCCAGGCAGGACAGCTAGAGGGTTCACAGTCCGAGGGCTGCTTTCCCAAAACTGAAACCTGCTGCGGTTTAGGGAAAAAAAAGAAGAAGAAGAAGCAACAGTGTTTTGCTCTAGCCCAGGCTGGCCTGGAACTGCCTACATAATTCAGGCTGGCCTTGAACTCCTGAGTGAGCTTCTTGCCTGTCTCTCAGGTACTGGAATTACAGAGGTGAGCCACCATGCCCAGAATCTAGAATTTTCATTTTATAAAGAAATTTCATCTCTATGAAATATTAATCCTTGATTCTAGAAACTACAATTTTGGGAGGGACATGAATAAAATTCATCAATGTGCTGAGTCACAATGGAGTTTACTATCAACATGCTTTTTCCTTCCTTTGCTTTTCTCTTATCAGAACTACAGAAAAAAAAAATTAAACCTCAATTGTGAGCTGAAACAAATGAGTTCAACTAGATAAGTTGCATCTTGGAGATGCAACTCTACACACATGGTCTGAAAACCCACAGAAGGACTAGAATATGGGGGCTGGAGAGATGAATCAGAGGTTAAGAGCACTGTCTGCTCTTCCAAAGGTTCTGAGTTCAATACCCAGCAACCACATGGTTGCTCACAGCCATCTATAATGAGATCTGATGTCCCCTTCTGGCCTGCAGGTACACTGTATACATAATAGATAGATAGATAGATAGATAGATAGATAGATAGATAGATAGATAGATAGATAGATAGATGATAGATAGATAGATGATAGATGGATGGATGGATAGATAGATAGATAGATAGATAGATAGATAGATAGATAGATAGATAGATAGATAGATAGATAGATGTGGCCAGTCTGTTGATAGCACCGCAACATCCTCTCCCTCCACAGCACTTCACGATGATTCCCTTTCCTCCTCCTCCAGCTCGCTAATTCCTACCTGCACTCTGGATCAGGCGGTACAGCCTTCTTTAACAAGGCAACGCCATGCTCCAGTTTGCTTTGATGTCCTTTCCACTACACCTCGGGCAGGCATCACCCACTTACCCTCACGTCCCTCAAAGTTCTGAAAAGGCTAGCAAAGAAGGCTCGTCTCCATGTGTCTGGACCAGGGAAGGCATGTACTCACCACAACATTCAACAAACTAAGTATTTAAGACAAAAACCTATGGACAGACTCAACAATCAGCTTGTGTGATGAAAATGTTCAAAAGCTTCAGTTTTACTGTGCATGAAAACACCCAAATGAGACTCTAATAGATTTTACTTTTGTCAGGATAAGAAGTAAAATATATGGGGAAAGACAGTAGAAAAGTCCTGGCCTTTAACAAGAATAAAAGTTGGGAAAATAGAATTGTACATTTCTGATTTTGCCTGTCAAAGCTCCTGTCTTAAAATACACGTGAGTGGCGGCCGGAGAGATGACAGCGGCTGAGAGCGCACACGGCTCCTCCTGGCACTTACAGCAAAAGGCTCACTACCACTTGCAACCCAGCAACAGGCACCCTGCTCTGGCTTCGGTGAGCACCTGCGCTCATGCTCACACAAGCATGCACACGGGTGCGCGCACACACATGCACACAACTAAATTAAGTCTTTATAACGTAACATTTGCATGGTTAGCGAAATTTCCCCTGTGCACCTTTAGCCATATGTATCAAGGAGGGAACACTGACTGATGAAGTTGAGCAGAAGCAAAATAATTTACAATGGACCAGCAAATGCAAAAAATAATAATTAGAAAGTGAACAAAAAATAAATAACAAAAACACCTCAACAGTAAAATTTCCAGGAAATTCAGGTGAAGACCCATGCTTGCTCTACTCTCACAGTGAGTACTTTTGCTCCTGACACATCTACTGATCAGTATGCAGAGCAGCATGGTCCCAAGAAGCCTGATGTATTACCTCAGCATAGATGTCCACCCTGGGAAGAAAATGATACTACCCAAAACAGACACAGGTTCACAAGCCCACAGGGCTCAGGTAGAAGCAGCACCATTCCCAGAGGCTGAAACAGCAAGCGTTTAAGAGGCCAGCCTCAGCCTGACCTCACATCTTCTAACTGATCTGCTGTTCTACTTATACCTGGCCTCTTATCAAGACAAATTCTCCTACCACCAATTTCCTGCACTTTTAGTAAGTCCTCCCTATTATAAAGGTTTTGGAAAAAAAAAAAACTATTTTGTTAAGTACAACCTAAAAATTTCAAAACCCATAATTTTAAATAGAAGCTTTTAAGTACCCTTCCCAGAAAAAAAATTATATATAATTTTCTTGCTACCCACCCCCAAAAGAAGAAAAATATCCTTTTAGCTTCAATTTCTCAGAGTGCTTTTAAATAGAGAAGACACTGACTAGTGTTTGTTCATCCAGAGGTAGATTTTAAAAATGTCTAAGACACAGGTTATATGAAAAAGGAAAAAAAAAAAAAAAAACAACTATGATTGTTAAATGCTATTGAAAAACATCGTGGCAAGTTCCCAAAACCAAGCAGGGAAAATCCAGAGACAAGTCTCAGATTTCCTCACCAGCACCATCCTCACAGTCTTTTTCAAAAATACCCTTGTGTGGTGGGAACAGAGGCTACTCACAACAGCCAGGGACAGGCAGGAGCCACAGAGATACCAGAGCTGATGTGCCAATGTCGACTGGCAATCAGGGGATGGCGCACAGTCCAACCGTGTGTTCTGAAGTCTACAGAGGGTGGCATCTCTACAACTGTCCGGGTCACAGACACTGTATGCCTTACAGCCGTAAGCAAACCCCGCTCGCCCACGCATGGTGTTCAACCCCAGCATTCCTGCACATGTCGCTGTGAATCGTCTAAGTCCAAGGGCCTCAAAAGGTCCAAAACCCCTGGCCTGTACCTGGTACTCAAAATCAGCAAAGAGACATGCAGTGAGGAAAGTGAGTCCAGAGATGGGGAGCACATCACACACGAGGCCCAAACCTGGGGACCAGTGGGGGCTGGCGGGAAGGCACCCACTCTTCGGCACACCTGAAGAGGATACATGGACACAGCCTTACACTTCAACCATTACTCTCACTTTTCGGTTTCTCCATCCATTCCATGTATTTCCTCACACAGAAACATCATTCATATTACTGTGAGGGCAGCAGAAAGGTGGCCACAGCTGATGGCAGCTGTTGATTCCCCACTGCCAGGGGCTCCTCTGTCCTCCAACTAAGTCAACTCGGAAACCCAAAGGCCTGTGGTGCCTGTGATAAAGTTCTCCTTGGGGCTAGAGAGACCAAGAGATGGCTCCCTGCCACCTTTAGTCAGAAAGGTGCCACTTTCCTCAGAAAGGCCACAAGCGACAATGCAAACTCTAAAATCCTAAACGAAAACTTGAGGGTAATTTCTGTGCAAGGTGCTGCCCGACTCATCCCCCACTCATCGTGAACAAGTCCTAAATCCCCTGAAGGATCTACAAGAGTGAATGTTGTAGCTTACTCCCATTCCAGCTTCCTTCCAGTCGTCCCTCCTGTCTGGACCTCATTCTAGAACTGGGGCAACAGGGGCCCTTTCTGTTCCACCTAGGTCAGTCCAGCTATGAGGACAGGCACGCAGTTTACGCTCGGGAAATGACTGCCAAGCTGAACTGCCCAAGGAATGGAGAAAACAGTAATTTTCTATCTCCCACCAAGAGAATGATAAACAAGACCTTAATTTCCCACTAAGCACAAGGAAAACCTGCAAAATGACGGTTTATTGTAGCCTTTAAAAAAGGACATGGAGAGCTGAGTAGTGGGGCCACTTTAACTCCCTTTGTTTATCGCTCTTAAGACTCTCTCCTCAGTGACAACTCATTCTTCTGTGCGGACATGGGAGTGAGGCGCCTGCTGAGCAAGAGGGAATTACAGAGGGAGTTCACCAGGTACACCACTCCATGCCCAGTGGGATGGGAATGGCCTTCCCACCATCACCTCATCACATCACCACGGTCAAACCTCTGGAAAACCTGGCATCGGTGCATGTAAGCCTGGGTTCAAGGAAAGGGACAAGGGAGTCACTGGTGGGGTTTGGCGTGGTGCTGGGGAGGAAACACCCCCACCCCCAGCACCTCACCGAAAAGATTAAACTTAGGAGACTGCAATCATTTTGGCTATCAGCCTGAATATGTTCCATGGAAAGTCTCAAGTTCACTAGGTTTTATAGTTTAAAATACAGATAGAGGAGAGAGAGAGAGAGAGAACAAACCAAGTATCTAGCTCCTGCCTGCCTCTGCAATGTAATCTGGCTTTTTGAACTGCTAGATTTATAATTTATTCAAGCTCATGATTTTGAGCACAATGAACTTCAGCAGAGCTCAAAACAACACCAAACCTGCTCCTGGTGACCTCACAGAGGAACTCTGAGGACGAGAATGTCAGAAATTACCTAGCCACATCCAGAGCCATATAGCTAGTAGGTCAAAGGTGCCCACTCCAGCCACAGATGAAGCTGGCACTGACTGAGTACGCGCAGTCCGCAGACCCGGTACCCCACGGGATGTATTTCATTAAGGCTGACAACCCAGCTCCTCCAGGACAGGGACTCTCACCCCTCCACCCCTCCACCCAGGTCTATGAATATTTGATAGCCAAGAAGTAAAGCAGAGAGCTCTCCACCAACTGTCCAAAAACAATGCTATAATAGAGTTCCTTCACCGGCCAACCAGGGATCTTCACACAAATGATCTCCTTTAGTCCCGCCAACCCTGCAAGGCATGCAAATTCACATCAGCACCATTTTGCAAAAGAGGAAACAATTTAAAATATAAGAGACTTGCCTACAGCCATCCAGATTTCCAAGCCAGGGCCAGAATGCAGTTTTTTGAGTTTGGTTTAGTTTGGTTTGGTTTAGTTTGGGGGGTTTAGTTGGTTGGTTTTCTTTGTTTTGGTTTTTAATCTACTGATCCTTCTTTAGGTACAAAAGACAAGAAGAAAGAAAACTCTGCAAGCTTGCACAGTCACATCTGTGACTACAACAGTCTCATCGAGCAGACAGGCGCGCACATATTTGCCATGCGTATGAGAGCCATTTATGCTATAGACCACATGCTTTCGGAGTCCCTAGAATAAGAGAGTCTGCCAGCACTGTATGCCAGACCCACCCTTAACACCTACGACCCTAGAAGTGGCACGAATTCTTTATTATCACCCACACCCTCCCCAACAAGAGAACCCCGGCTTTGGAAAGCACATCAACCCTGGGGGAAATAACAAACAGGTTGCTTTATGGGGCTAACACGGGCAAGGCAGAGGCTGAAACTTTCAAGTTCTTCCTTAAAAAAAAAAAAAGAAGAATACAACTAAACACCATTTCTTCTCAATAACAAAACAACATCAAGGAAGGAAGAGAATACACAGGAATTAGCACTGGAACCATACCTCAGGAACCATGACAAGATTTTACGCTCACAAATGGTAAGCCTGTTAACAGCAAGCAGTCACTATCACAGGGTCAAAGAATCTATAATTCAAACAGTTAGATATAAATACCTCCAAAATAAAAACACATCTGCAAACGAAGCTAATGAAAACTGAACCACTCAACAGGAAAAGTGTAGCCTGCTACTAGAGAAGGCAGGTAATGACTAATGTGGTAAACCAAAAATGCCATGGGGGACCGGGTATTTTCTTCATCTGCTCAGCTTTTGCCCAATTAAAAGAATCAACAAAGACAGAAAAGAGACTAGACTACCTCTCAAAGCAAGAAATAAACTACCCTGACACATGCCCATAATGCTATTGGTTTCCAAGGAACCTTAGCTCATTCTTTCCACAAGGCCCAGACCCCCAGACTCTTGGCTTCCAAAGACAAGGTATAAATTTCATTACTACATCTTGGTACGTTGTCCCAAAACTGCTATTAAATATCTGCATTATTTAATGACTGCACAGAGAGGGGAGGGGCTGAGGAAATCTCTCTGTGGTAAGGAGTGCTGGCTGCTCTTCCAGAGAACCCAAGTTTGATTCCCAGCACCTTCATGTTCACAACCATCTGTAACTCCAATTACAACCTATTTGGGCCCCCCAAAAAAAACCCAGCACATATGTAATGCACAAACATACATGCAAGCAAAACACCCATACACCCAAAAAAAATAACTAATTTTTAAAACTTTACTAAATGATGTAAAGGGGCTGGAGAGAAGGACTGGTCATTCGGACACTGGCTGTTCCTCCAGAGATACAGGTTCAATTGCCAGCACCCATACGGCAGCTCACAACCATTTGTAACTCCAATCCTAGGAGACCTGATGCCACCTTTGGCCCCTGTGTGTACTGCACTGCACATATATGGTACACAGATACACTTGCAGGCAAAACATCGGTACACATAAAGCTTCTTTAATGAAAAATATTAATAAAAAGATGTTAAAATATATACACTACTTTTCTGTGCTCTTTTTTGGGCTTTGTTATTGTTGTTTGGTTTTAGTTTTGTTTTGTGTTGTGTTGTTTGAGACAAGGTTTCTCTGTGTAGTTTTGGTTGTCCTAGACTGGTTTTATAGACCAGGCTGGTCTCAAACTCACAAAGACCCACCTGCCTCTGCCTCCCCGAGCACTGGGAGTGTGCCACTGTGCCCATGCTTTCTTAATGGCACTTTTTTAAGGACTTTTTTTCCTTCTGTGTTTGAGTGTAGGTTTGTACACAAGAGTAGTGGTACCCACAGATGCCAGAAAATGGCATCAGATCCCCTGGAGCTGGAGTTATAGGCAGGTGTGAGAGCCAGATATTGTTGCTTAGATCAAAAGCTCTCGTCCTCTGTGAGATCAGTGCATACTCAGAGCCAGGGAGCCATCTCTCCAGCCCATCTCTACGACATTTTTAAGAGTACCACACACTGTATAGCAACCCAGGACTTGGATTGGTAGATGAATTAAAAGCAAGTTTTAAACTACAGTACCTTTAAAAAATAAAACAAAAACAAAAAACCTGTAAGTGTTCTACTAAATTCAAGAAATCCAATGACAAAAACTGAAAGAAATATAAATAATTTTGAAAAATATCAGAGCACAGAAGGAGAGGGGGTTACATCAAGAAGAAAAACAAACAGGCAACTTCTCATCCGAGCCCCACGTCTGAACAACAGCTGTCTTTACTCAGCTGGAGGAAAACCACAGGGCTGGAATACCTCAATGTACCGTCCTGGGCTAGCACAACACTGCTGACTCACCCTCGACAGGACACTTGGTTTAACTCGTTTTTCCAGTCGCATTAATGAGCTAAGCAGCTCTAACGCCGAGACTGGCAGGTCCACTGCTGAGGAAATGCCTAGAAATATCTGTATGTCCCTGAGTCTGTCTGCGTCTACCTTGCAGCCAGCCAGTCCAGTTCCACTTTTTAAGATCTCAAATGGCAACCAGTATTATTCCTGCTTTATCACAAAAACAGAAATTCTTCCAATACCAAAATAACCTTTTGCTGCATCTATTTAGTGTCCTATTGCCTCAGCTAATCCCCACAGTGCTGGGCTTCCAAACTCTGAAATGCAATTTGCTGTTACTTTTCTCATGTTTGGTTATAAGCCGTGCTCAATTTTGGCCCTGCACAAAGGCCACAACAAATCCACAGCTCTTACACGATGCTAGCAGCCTTGAGCGGGACTCCCTTCCCCCATGTATCAACCATTTTATTACTCTGTCACTTGTAGCTTACTCTCAAGTAGGCTGATATTTTTTCTATAAACATTTATCAAGTGCTAACTCTGGATTATGAGCCAGGCTAGTGACCATGACGAGAAGGAAAGACTTAATCACACCGAACACCAACCCAGACCATTACAGGATTGATGCTATTCTCCTTTTCCAAAGCCAAAAACACTATTCTCCCAACAACAGAGTCAACTTAATACACATACACATTCTAACCTCATCTTTTCCACTCCAGAAACACAGCCTTTTAATTCAAACTCTAATTCACAAAAGCCGCTTTGCAGAGGGGCATCAGAAACACTGGGAGTAAAAGAGAATCTATTTCATGAAAGAGAAAATAGCTTTGGCATTAAACTCTTCAATTTACATTCTGGATCAGTGGTCTGCAAAATGAGGTATGTGTATCCTAGAAGGGGGGGAGGGGTGTAAGATCCTCCACTGGGGTGCTGGAGGAAACGTTAGAACAGTCTAAAAATGCATGAGTAAGCTTTACTAAGTGTGTGCACACACGGTAGGGTGCAGGCTAGTGGCTATACATTCATTCGATTTATAAATATTTATTTCCTGAAGAGAACCCTATGCTCAGAACAATGTTTTTCTTGGGCATAACTGTTTTAAAGTTTGAAGGCACCTGTTTTACCCACTCCACCCAGCAGAGTAAGCATGGCCTTCAGAGTACACAGCCAGGAAAATGCAGAGACAAACTGGGCACTTCTGCACTCACTCCCACAAACATGAGACAGGGATTAGAGGCATCTTAAAACTAACACTCATTCAGTCATTCAGTTGCTTCTGCTGAAACAAATCTGGTCAGAATGTTAAGGGGGTTAAAAAAAAAAAAAAAGGTGTGACCTGGGTTCCATGCTTGGCTCAGTCACCAATTACCGAGAACTTTGTCCTTGCCGGGCTCTTGGTTTTCTTCTTACTCTAGTATTATGCTGTTGCTTGTTCCTGTCCTTCCTCACTTCATGCCCCAGCATGCATGATTCTAACCAGTGTACTAGGCTGTACCTCAGCACCCGTCACAGCTCCCTGCTTCTCTCCCCAACGTGTCCATGACTACACCCCTCAGCATCCAAAGACTGTAAGAAACTAAAGAGCACTCGCCAAAAGGCTTTATCAGGACTCCCAAGTGACCTTCAGGGTCCTCATTACTTCTAGACAGGCTATGAGTGCTTTCATCTGCAGTACTTGGGCAAACCAACATACCTCAGCCCTGCCGTGATCCAGATCATCGACTCACGCAAGGGGAAACTAACAGGAACACACACTACCCAGCTAGAGCAGCAAAAGACAAGGGAGACAGCATGTGCTGGGTGAGACAGGCTATGAGGAAAGCAGCTCTGAACTCAGCAGAAACCAAAGAAGGAACTGAAGAAGACATGAACTTGCTGGTAGGTCGTCCTTCTCACTCCAAACAGCTATGGCTGCACTGCCAGAATAATTAGCAATTACATAGGTTAACACAGAAACATTTGTACACCCTGCGCTGTTCACTAATGCTATCGTGTTCATTCCATCACGCACGCCAGAATTCCCTGGAGAAATGTTCTGTCTTTATCTGCAAACAGTGGGGCTCCATGGCTGAATTTTCACCTACTCAGAGCGGGTTGAGGTTCAACTTCCCTTTTCAGGTTCTGTCAACATCCCTAACGCTTCCACAACATATTTCCCATCACAGGAAGATAAGACTCAATTCCCAGGCATTCCCAGCACTATTGAGGGAACAGCTTGAGGAAGGAAGTAGGTAACTGCCCGTTGTGTGGCCACTATTTCCATACTCTTAAAAAGTTAGTTTTTCTGAAGCCTAAATTTTGAAATCTGTTGAAACCAATCCTCATAGCCTGTGAGTCCACAACTAAAAAAGCTGTAGCTTGCTGACATTTTATAGTAACCTAGAGTGAAAAATTCGTATTATATCTACATATAAGTATACACACCTCAAATAACACTTATCCTACTGTGATGCTTTCTGTTTATTCCATTATTTTCCCACAATGTGCTGTTTGATACCTACCAATCTGGCTCCACACACAACAGGGGCACACAGCTCACAGGCTAAAACCAGTGGGCTGAACCTGAGAAAAAAAGAGTGTAACATTGCAGTTAAGAGTAGCACGGCCAATAACTAGCTATTAACCTTGAAAGTTACCCACTTTTTCTTTCCTTTCTTTAAAAAAAAATTATGTGTATCAGTGTTTTGCATGCATGCATATCTATGAACCACAAGCAAGTAATGCCCAGAAAGCCAGAAGAAGGTGTCAGATCCCCTAGAACTGGTCAGTTTTGAGCTAATATATGGGTGCTGGGAATTGAATTTGGGTCCTCAGGATAAGTAGCCAGTGCCCTTAACTGCTGAGCCATCTCTCCAGCCCCAAGTTGCATTTCAAAGTCCATCAGCTTTTAAATTCTGATTAAAACACTAAGGTTTTTCTAAGGATTAAATGTACCATCGGCCTCACTGTGTGTCTAGCAGAAGAGCATACAATCAATAAAGCTGTATAGACGACTGGTAAGACCATGCTTACTAACTAGGATTACTAGCAGGGATTCCAAAAGAGAGCAAGTGAGCAAAGAGAAGGCTTACCTATCCACATCACTAACCAGCAGGAACAGGTCAATGCTGGCCTGTGCTCACTGCAGCCCCCCACATGAGGGTTTTTAATATTTTCTTCAAAAATCCACAGCAATGCTAACAGTGCCCAACACTGAATATGTGTTGAATGAATTCAATCATGCAAGCATGAAAGAAATGGATGGCTATGAAGAGGTATGAGATACCTATCACATTATTCAGCACAGGAAGACAGATACTCCTCGAAAAAACACCAAATATATTTGTTCATTCAGTTTTTATCTAGCACATGTCCTGGGCTCACACCGTCCTTACCTGAACATCTGGAAACTATACTCAGGGCGCTTCCTCAAACCTACAATGGTTCTCAGATGGCAAACAAGCTCACGGGCACTGCCTGCCTTGTTAGTCCCAGCTCTGAGGGCACTGCTCCGCCAGCCAGACCCCCTGTGCTTGCCCATTTGTCAGAACACTGAGAACTCGTCAAGCATCTGTGCTGTACAAAGAGGCATATTCCCAAAATAACCTGCCCAAATATTAAAACCCAAAGCTACAGTTTGCAGCGTGTTGATAAATCTACAGCATACATGTGGGGGTCAGAGGGCAACTACATCAATCTGCCTCTCACAGAAAGCCGTGGGAAGCCCACAGTGCTGGCTGACTCCAGTCAGAACCACAAAACAGAGACAATGAGATGGCTTTCATGAAGAAGCAGCAAACTGGGCCCTCTTTCCACTGTGGAAGTGAATTCTAACACACTTTCCTAGAGCCAAGGGTGCATCTTTTTAAAACAAGAGGATTCCACACTTCTGCCAATAAAGCAGCAATCCAATTCTCCAAAGAGGGACAGAGGGCCAGACTTTGTTGTCCCTAACTCACCCAGGTGCCTGAAGAACAAGTTGGCCTGAGCTCTCACAGGCCCCTGCTGCAATGTCTGCAGACACATGGCCTGGGCTCCATAAAAGGTACCAACACTCCTGTAAGTGTTGACACAGGTTCTGTTCTCACATGCAAATTATGCCTGTGAACTGATTCCTTCCCTCCTACTCATGGTGACCCAAATGCATTGCATTAAAAAAGTACCCACCGGTGACTGAACAGCAGTTGTGACAAAACCAAAAACTAGAAAGAGTGAACCTCCTCACACAAACAAAGCAGCATGGTGCCACCGAAGGCTCATAGATGGGAAAGAATTCCTTTTTAGAAAATGGCATCAGGAAGGAACAGCATTTATGAAAACCAAGAAACGAAATGAATTCTTTCGAAACCTCTCAAAAGAGTGCTTAAAATGCAGTTTGGGGAGAAGGCAGGGAGAAAGGCTGTTCTCCTCAGGGCTGACCTAACCTTTGTTGGAGCTGCACTGTCTTTCCACGTGGCCCTGAAGAAAGATAATGGCTTCGATAAGCCATTATCGAAGGTGACAGTGACCAGCAGATGTGGATGAGATGATTGCAAAGTACCAGTTCTCAGAGTCCCGGCTTGTGTAATCGGGTGTGTCAATCTATATCACTCCACAGATGGTTATTAAGCGAGCTACAACTTCCCTAAATCTATCTTCCAGGAGGCCAGAGCAGTATTCTGGATAGCTATTCTCTGCCAAGTGAGAAGAGGAGCAGAGATAAACATCTTTTCTGAAAAAAACAGTTCAAAGTCTATTGTTCCTCCCTCTACACACACACACACACACACACACACACACACCACTTAACAGGCATGCCTAATTTCTTGCAAGGACTGTAACAAAGCTACTAATTTATTCCCCTTCTTTCTCTCTCTCTCTCTCGAATCCTTCTACATGGCCTAGTTGCCCTTAAACTCACAATTTTCCTGCCTCTGTTTCCCTGAGTACTGGGATTGTTCGTGACCACATCTAGAGTTCCACAGTTTCCTACGGAAAGACTGTACAGATGCTGGAGAGCCTTCTTGGCCTTGGGAGCAACCCTGCTCTCAAGAGTTCCAGGGATTACGGCAGAGACTCAGCTGTCACCTTCGTCCTAGAGAGCAGAGTGCAGCACCGTCCTGGTACAGCTCCGGGACAGCAGCATTAACACCGGCGCTCCGGAGACCACAGGCCAGGCACAAATGGCCAGCCAGACCACTGCAGGAGTCAAAATGGTAGTCCTTTGGTGTCTTGTGGGTAACAACATGTCAAACTTTTAACCAGCCCCTCACAGGTGTGACAACCTAGAGCATTTTATGAGGGGTTCCTTTAATAAAAGGCATACACTCCATGGATGTAGGCAGGGGCTTTTGGACCACCATCACTGACCTGTACACCCAGAGGCACAGTACAGGCGTGTGGGTTTTCTGTCTCCTGAATATCTAGCAGCTAAGATTTAGCCATCATATATTCTCTCCCCTGAACTCTATCACTCAGTACTCCCACAGAACCTAAACTCACACTTCCTCGTGGCTGTATGTGTAAAATCAGCATTGACAAAACATGTTCTAGTTCCTCGTTTTGATGAGAAGGAACCTGAAGCGCACTTGCATAAGTGACAGTGCAATATGGACACACCCATATGCATACGCAACATGTATTCTATTTAAATTTAATGTTATAATGATTAAGGAAAGGAACGCTGCCAGCTAGGGCTTAAATCACATTCAGGAGTGGCTCCTGTGATGTATTAGGTAATGCTTAGAGAGGAGGGTGGATTGTGTGTGTGTGTATGCCTGTGTGTCTGTGGACACGTGCCTGCATGTACCCATGATGCATGTGCAACAGCACACATATAGAGGTCAGAGGGCAACTTTCAGAAGTTGGTTCTTTCCTTCTATCATGTGGGTTCCAGAGAGCAGATAATTTCAGCTGCCAAACTTGTCAGCAGGCACCTTTATCTACTGAGCCCGCTCAGTGACCTTTGTTTTGGGGTTTTGAGACAGGGTAGTCCAAGGTTGGCTTGGAACTCACTATGCAATCGAGGCTGGCCTTGATCTAACCAGGATCATCCTGCCTCAGCTTACCAGCTGGAACTGCTGGTAGAAGCAACCACGTCCACTTTAACATTAGGGAACTTTAAGGACCAGTTGCACTGGCCCATATGGAAAGAAACAAAGCCTGACATAGAGAGAATGGATGATGAACATGTAGGTGTGAGAAAAAAAACAAAGTGAAGGTAACCGGGCAGGCAAATGGACCCAACACAGTAGCTTCAGCTATGACAGTGACACTTTCTGCCAGTTTGCCCCTTGGGTCCACATCCTCATTAGGTGGGACAGGGACAAGCAGCCAGAGCAACACGTGGACAGTACAACTTTGGAGAAGGCTAACAGAGCATTCTAGGCAAAGAGGGCTTGATGTCTAACCACCAGAGACCATCACACGGATAAACGCCTTCCATGCCATGAACAGCAGAATCCAGACTGAAGGGTCATACACGTAAGAACCTGGGTTCCAGGCCTGGCTTTGGCAGATACTAACCACCACTTAAAAGAACTCCCTGAAGCTACTTGAGAGTCATTGTTCTTATCTACACAACTAGTAGCCTTCTTTCCTCAGCAGGGTTGATTTAAGGCTCAAATAAGAGAGGGTTTGAGAATAAACTAGGAAACTTTTAATATAATTGTTTCATAAGAATAAAGTCTAAACAAACAAACAAACAAAAAGTCCTCACCCATTTGGGGACCAGAAATGATAAATAGCTACATGATTTAACTTAGGAAAGCCCCTTCCCCAGCCCACATGACACGAAAAACGTACATCAGATGATTACAGCGACCACTTCTGAACACGGCTTCTCCACTGGACCCCTGCTGTCTCGACCACACCAGAGCCCCGACCCCTGCCTCACGCCCAGCCTTCTCTGGCATAAACTTAACTGGAGGCTACTTCACGTGCCTCTTGGACAAGCCCTCAACGCTGAAAATCAACCGCTTCTAGCACCTGAATCCTGATTTCCATGGACGTGGGGTTACAGACAGAAATAATCCAACTAAATAGTGTCACAGTGAAAGTAGCTTTGCTTTGAAAAGCTCAGCAGTATTTTTCTATGAATCAAAGGCTTCTGAGGTGAGAGGAACAAGAGGCTGCAAACTATGAACAAAACAACTGGAAACGGGCCGACAAGCGTCAGTACTGAACAGTAATGCTTTCAGCCTGCACTTTGGGTAATCCGTAATCTTGCCTTGGAAGTGGAGCAGAGCTTACCAGGAGGCACTGAAACCAACAGTTCCAGGGGAGAAAAACCCCCGACAAGGAATTAGCATGGGACTAATGACATTTAAAGTTCAGGGACCCCCACCTTTGGGTATCTCCTTAGTGCCCAGAGCCATGCAGGCAAAATTAAGTGTCTCCAATCTTTAAACACAATCTATAGGTTAGTTAATACAGTTACTCCTGTTACACAAATGAGGGAACTGAGGCCTAAAAGACTTTAATGGCTTGTCTGATAGTCCCAGCTGATAAGAACCAAAGCCAAGTCTACCTAAATGCCAAAACTCACCGTCTACAGAGACAACCCAAGTGCTCCAGAAAGAGTATCTAAGTTATTCTGCTGGGTGCTCAGAAATAACCAGTGTTAACTGCCATCTCCTTTCCATTATGCCACGCTCCACCATTCTCCCGTTGCTGCTCAACTGGCGGTGAGCACAGCACAGTCCTTGAGGAAAGTCGGGTACATCTGAAAATATGTTTGCAGGCCCAGGGCACGGCCTGCACTACAAAGCAGAAAGGATAATCTGGGACTCCCTCCTGGTGTCAAACAAGCTTCTCCTCAACATTAGTGCAGAGGGCCACAAGTTTGCAGTTCCAGAGGATACGATTGTGAGGGGGAAGTTCGTGGAAAAGGCAAGTCATCTTCATTGTTGTCCAGCAGTGACAGGTGCAGAATGCCATGCAAAGGGCAGGTTGGAACTGGCTAGTTTTAACTAAATCTAGTCAGGGCAGGTTGGAACTGGCTACTTTTAACTAGTATCTAGGCAGGGCAGGTTGGAACTGAGTAGTTTTTGTACCTGTGAGGTCATGTTAGAACTGGGTAGTTTTAGTAGCAAGCTGTGTTCATTGTTGAGAGACTAAAGCATTCCAGTCATTTTACACTCCTCTTTTTGAAGGACACGGTGAGAATATAAATGCATGGTCCAGAGAAAGCTATTTGTAACAAAAAAAAAAAAAAAAAAGCCTGCCAGAAAATATTTCTGAGCACAAATAGGACTCTAGGCTACCATTTTCAATCTTTCTAAACTTTTCTCATTACAAGAAAAAAAAATCCATACATATTCATTCCTGGTCTTAATCTACTGAAGAATGTCTTTAGGATCAAGAAATAACACAGAAAAGACCACTAAACAACTTTTTTGTCATTACTATCAATTATACATACATCTTCCTAGTTAGAAAAAGATTTAGAAGAAACTAGAATTCTTCCAAATGGAAGCAGGTAGTTTTAATATTTTCCATAATATTATGCAGGTATTCAGAGTTAAAATTCTGCTATGAAGAACAAAGTGCCAATTCAGTACGCAGATTATTAAATGTGTTAAATCATCAGTGGACTGCAGGATCCCGCCAGACTGCCCTACTGTCGGGCGTCGGCTTTGAGCCAGCTAGTGCTCTTACCCACCAGCTACAAGGGTCACATGCTTGGCCATTCCCTGGCCTTTCTGTGATCAGAAACCATAATACTTACTCCAAGGACTGAAAGAAATGAGTACTGCCTTCCCAAGCATCGGTCACCTCATAAACCCTCAGAACATGGAAGTGACTGAAAGTCACATAAGCTCCATGAGAACAGAGGTCTCTGTCTGTTTGCTTTACTTTATTAACAAGGAGACATGTCTTGGATCAGTTTTCACGTAGGCACTGCAGCTTCTCCAGAGCGCTGTCTAGACGTATCTCCAAATGTCCCTACCCCCGCCTACCCCCGCCCCCCTGGGCAGTCCTCTCAAAAAGCAGCTTCAAATGGTTTTTTAGAAAGATCCAATTATAGGAAACATATTTCAAGTGTTTTAAGCTTGATATCTGAGTTAATATGAACACACTTAGCATTTTCTGTCGACTGTGTGCTTAGCAGTAATTACAAATATCCCAGACGGTAAGAGAACCTTTCATACTCTCACAATGGAAAAACAAAGTCTTAAAAATAATTATAGAGGGAGCAGAAGGGAGTGGTAAGTAGAAGGTGGCTTACAAAATCTGCAAAGTAGAATCTGGAATTTTGTCTTAGAACAAAACAAAACCTGACAACCATTTGTTCAAGGCTGCCAAGACTCAAGATAAGCAAGCTGTCGTGGGAAACAAATGTTCAAGAACATCTGAAACAGCATCTTCCAATCTTGGCTGATTCAACTCCAAACCATCAGTCACACCAGGCCCACTGGGCTCCACTCACTGACAAAGAAATTGCAAAGGGACAAGCAGGAATCCCCAGGATGTGTGTTCTCTACTACGGAGACAGCCCCAAGATGGCTGCACCTCTGCGCTTCCCATACCATCAGGACTTCTTCACTGCGGTTGGCTCTGATCTTAACCCTCAGACCTCAAAACCCAGACAGTCACTGACACACCTCTGAGGAGCAAGCACAGGGGTAAAACAAACAAACAAACAAACCACATGACCAAGAATCAGGAGCATGAATTCTGGACCTGGCCCTAGCCTGGCTCCTGTCCCTTTGGCTTCAGTTTCTCCATCTTTAAACGAGGTATGGAGTAGGAGGGTAGCTACCTGCCTGAGATTTCTAAACTTCCAACAGTCTCTGAGGCTGTAATGAGAGGTGTGGAATATTTGTACTATTTTGTAATGTCTACCAAAGATAATGAATTGAGTATTCTAGCATTATTAATATTCCTCACTGTGGTACAAAATGGCAGATGATAACTTCTAGAAGTTAGCATGAAGTCTAGAGTAAGCATGAACCTTGGAGCTGGAGAGAGGGCTTTACTGCTCTTCCTCAAGGAGCAAATTCAGTTCCTAACACAACCACTCCACAGGGATCTGATATCTGCTTCTGATCTCTGAGAATATCCACACACAGAGACACATTCAAATAAAACATAAAAATTAAAGTTAAAAACAGAGTTTTGAACCTAAAACTATTCTCAGATTTACACCTTGAGAAAAAAAAAATCATGGAATCATCCAACATAGTTTATAACCACAATGCCTAGCTAAAAAGTAACGGCAAAACAATTTACCACCTTCCAAGCAGTACACAAAATTTCCTCAAGTAGGAATTATAGCCCATGAAGGAACAGGCTTGAATGTGATGCTCTTCAACACTTCCCAAGTCAGAAAGTAACAGGAAACAGCCCCGGCCGGCCATGCTGAAGAAGCTCATTCACACTTGATTCTCGAAGATAGATGGAATATTCCATTCCGAGGCAATGAACAGGTGGTCTAATGCAGTGACCTAAAGGAACAAGGCTGCCAAGGTCTAACCACACTGTCCTGTGAATCTCACAGGCTTATTTAACATTCCCAACGAGCCCCCAACCCATTACCACTACTGTCCTCATTGCGCACAGAGAACTCAAGAAACCTATCCAAAGACAAGAGCTAGGAACCTGGGAGCCACACTTTTCAGCTTCTCCTCATCTTCCCCCACAAAGCTGACAGCTTCCACTCGAAAGCTGTATACACACAGGAATGTCCTGAGGAGAGCGCAACTTTGGGTGCTTCTAAGACCTGCCCTCCAGAGAGCTCAGAGCTGGAACCCATGTTGGTCTAATGGG
Source organism: Pachyuromys duprasi (assembly GCA_028658305.1). Taxonomy (NCBI): domain Eukaryota; kingdom Metazoa; phylum Chordata; class Mammalia; order Rodentia; family Muridae; genus Pachyuromys; species Pachyuromys duprasi. The sequence goes on from CM053744.1 coordinate 95,475,762, forward strand.
AACTCCTGCCAAGCTCCCTGAATTCTATTTGCCTGTCCTGGCAGGTGATGGTGGAGGCAGCTGAGAAGAAGCCAGGGCCACAGCTGCACCTGTCAGCTGACGCCCATCCGAGTCTTGCTGAACAGACAACACAAAAGGTTCCTAACAGGCTGATTCTTCAAAAAATTGTGATTCTGGGACTTAATGTTTAGTAATTCATATCATAAAATGTGCGTGCAATGTCTTTGAACACAGAAAAATATTTCTGAATCTAAACTAATCCAATGACTAATTGCAGTACCTTGAGCCTCAGTTTCCCCATCCCTCCCTCTCTTCCAGGAAAGCTATAAAGAATGCAAAAAGTACAGTAGCCACAGAGGTCCTGGTGGGGCTCGGAATGCCTGATGCCTCACTGATTCTCACTAGCATTCTGGGCTCCAAACTCCTTAACCTATAATGCAAGCAAATACTGTCTACCCCAAAGAACAGTCCTGTGAGTACAATGAGGAAATACTATACAGCCTTATAGGAATGATGCTTACATAGTAAAAGCACAACAAACTTTGTTTTTTAGAAAACTAACATTAAAATAACAATCAAGATGTGAGTTTAAGTGCCTGCCCTGCCCTAGGAATAAACGACAGGGCGCAAGTGCAAAGCCACCTGACCCCTTGGAAGGAAAGTTTTGTGGGGATTAAAGGAACAACTGCTGTGAGGTGCTCTCTGAGCTACACAGGGCTGTATGGATGTTGGAAGTTGTTTTACTTTATGAAAATAATGTTTATGTTAATTACATTTGCTGGTCATTCCATTACTAGCTCATGTTGTAAATGGAAAAACTGAGGCAGAGTAATGTGAAGCCACAGCAGGAAGGCTGATGGCTCCAAATACAGGGTGGAGACGAGGGCTAGGCCAAAGTAAATTCAGGCCAGGACAAAGCCGAAACCCAGCACATCTTAAAGGAGAAAGGTGGGACCGAATATTCAGCAGCCTATGCAATGCACAGCCTCACCTGCTGGCTGAGCAGTGAGTGAGGAACCAGGCATGATCATTCTCTACTTCCTCCCAAAGACAGAACTGGACTTCAGGGTGAGAAAGAATTTCACTATCAAATCTCTTTGCCCATCCATAAATTAATTATGTGGTAGGGGCACAAAAACAAAGACCAGTTGTCACAAATTAGAGTCCCAAGCCTGGCTGGCATTCTCCTAACTACCTCATTAAAACGGGGGGCAGGGAGGGGGGAGAAAGAAACAAAAAGAAAAAAGTTGCAGTCCTTCAGAGAGTTTCCTTCTTTGGTTGGTCAGAAATGTCCTCATTCCCCAGGTCTCCTCATGCTAAATATGGTAATTGCTGGCAAACAACCAGCCCAGTAAATTCCAGTGACACTTTAGCATTCATACAGCCTGAAATTACTCTGCACCAAACACTTGAGAGAAGCCAGGCTTCAGCACAGAGCCATTCAGCTGGAGCACTCCGTGTCAGAAGCAGCGGGGTGTCTTAAGAACACGCAAGCTTGCAAAAAGCAATCTACCCTTCTTTATTGCAACATTCTTCGGCAACAACACTGATCGCTGACCCGCTGTGCACACAGCTCTGCACCAGGGCAGTGGGAGGCTGGACGGAGAAATGCAAGAAACAGGTGGTGTCCACAGGGTGCCAAAACAACAGGTTGCTTCAGCCCATTCCGTCCCACAACTAATCAATTTGGTGAGGGTAGATGGAAGGGAATCTTAGCCATCCTGATGTCTGTTCTGACCACTGTCCAGGCTTACCAGTTAGGTCAAAGTGTGAGAATTAGCAGTGAGCAGCAGGCATGATGCCTTTAAGAGTAGTATATGCTCCAAATATTTGGAGAGCAGCCGGAACGACAGGACATTAGTGGAGCAACATACCATTTGCCTCCAAGGTCTTTTTTTTAATCTGGTATTAGAATACATATATGTTTCCTTTCTGCATATAAATAACAACAAGCTGTTATATGGTAAAGTCAGATCCGATGTTAAAGCACCAAGCCAGGGAATGGTAGTACATGCTTATAATTTCCACCTCTAGGGAGATGGAGAAAGGCAGATCCAGAGTTCAAAGCTGGCTTCCACTTAATAGTGAACTTGAGGGCAGCCCGGGCTAAATGAGACTCTGTCTCAAAAATCAGAACTAAACAACAACACGAAAAATGAACTTTAAAGTAGTTATAATACTACTAAACATATGTATTTTAAAAATTGTCAAAGTCAGGCAGGATGGCACACAGCTTTAATCCCAGCAAAGCCAATATTTCTGAGTTCTAGGCTAGCCAGAGCTATACAGTAAGACCCTGGCTCAAAAAAGAAAAATATAAAAGGTTGACCGAACCCTTTAGAATTTAAAAGATGAAAAACAATTAATTTCTCAAAGGAAAACTACTTAGACCTAATTTGGTACTGCGTACATTTTTCGTTTTGCTTAGTTGGGTCTTTGTGTTGTCCTGCGAGAGGCAGGGACAGGGTGAGAGGAGTTTTTGGGTTAGCAGACTAGCTTTGGCGCTAGACACTGAACCCAGGGCCTCATACATACTAACCATGTGCTCCACCGCACTGGACCCCAGCCCTTATGTACTGTAAATTGCCAGGCATACTGTCACATTTCTAAAGCAGATAAAGGACCAATGTCCATGATACTTGAAGAGCTTTTCCAGTTCAGATATATGGAAAACATTCGTGAGTAAAAGACACAGTTGAGTAAACAAACAAATAAATAGAAAGGAAGAAAAGGCATTATAAATGTCCACTGCGCTGTGTTTTTTTTTTTTTTTAACTACGCTGCTCTAAATAAAAGAGGCATCGAGAGATGAGGTAGGATTCACCACTTACCAGGTAATAAAGACTTCCTCAAATGAAACCTAGTGTGGTGATGGCTGAGAGCATTGACAGCCTTATACTGTGCTAATGAAAGTGTAACTGGATCAGACTATGAAAAGAAACACACCAGGGTGTGTTAAAAGCTTCTAGATTTTAGTAGAAAACAAGTGATTCTTCTTTTAAAGATTTGTTTTTATTTTATGCGTATAGGTGTTATACCTCCATGAATCTGTACAACAGGTATGTGCAGGGCCCACAGAGGCCAGAAGAAGGTACTGAAGCCCTTGAAACTAGAGCTACAGGTAATTGTGAACCACCCGAGGTGGGTGCTGGGAATCTGGAGGAGCAGTCAGCGCTCTTAACCCCTGAGCCAGAACTTACAAGAACAGTCAGCACAGCATTCTTGGTATTTATGATACCAGGAAACTAAGGATGGATTTCCACAAAAACGAAGAAGAGTAGACCCTAAAATAGTATAGTATGTAGCCTTTGAAGCCATATTCTTAAAGGATATTTACATACATGGAGGAAATGTTCATACTATTTTCGTTGGTACACGAGATGATAAAACTGTGTTAAAATTCCAATTAAACTTTTGTAATAGACACTGAAAATGGAAAAAGCTTTCACTGTGAACCATCAAAATGTTAACCACAAGTTTCACTTAGAGATAATGTGATTATTGGCGATGTTAATTTTCTCTCACTTTTTAGATATAGAAATTGCTGGAATACCAAAGAACAAAGCTTCCTCCTGTGTATAGATGACTCTGTACATGGGATGGAGGGGAGAGGTTGGGTCCAACCAAATCTGCAGGCAAAGGAGAGGTCAAAACATATGAGCCTATCCTTTAGAGTATTATTTAAACACTGGACATAATTTATGACAACACTATAAACGGAAAACTACTTGTGTAGCGAATGTATATATCTTTTAAAATGTACAGTAACTTTTAAATCTATAGTACCTTTTAAAATCGAAAGGTAGGGGGGAAAACGACATAACAATATACATATCTGAATACCAAAATGGTAACAGTGGTACCAGGGCATTTTTCTGATTGCTCACACATACCTAAAGAGTTCTAAATGTAACTACTTTTAAAATCACATGTACACACAAAGTCTTGTAAAGGTGCCAGGGAAAATCAACACAGTATAAATATGAGTTAATTATGTGTAAACATAAGGAATAATTCTGTTGCTATGTAAACTTACCTGAGCGAAACTGTTACAATGTTTGTTTTTAGTTACAACCATTTTCCTTACTGGTTAGGAAGTTTGTTGCAAGGACTCTAAGTGATCACTTGCTTTATTTTCGGATGACAGGGGTGTCTTCCCTATGTTGCCCTGGCTACGCTGTACATACAGCAATCCTCCTGCCTCAGACTCCAGCCTGTTAGAATTAGTTAAGTGCTATTCAACTCAGCTCCTACTTGCTTTAAATAGCAACATAATGACAAAAACCTGGGCTAGGCACACCATCTGGGCTTTTTCCTTTAAATCCCCATAAAGATTTGGAAGTGTCTTAAATGTTGCAAGAAAGTAAATATCTTTAATGTGTCCTGCTTAAAGAAGAGCAGAGCCAGGGAATAAAGAGCCATGTTCACTGCAAAGAAAAACATACCAAAAGGAATAAGCAAGATAGAATGTCCTCCCACCTCAATGAGACTTGCTATTTTCCAAACAAATGTATTTGAGAGGAGAGAAAAACACAAGGCACCCAGCAGCTTCTCACTTCCCCTCTCTGCAACACCACCTGAGTAGACACTTATTCTTACTGGGGCACTGAGTGAGTGTGCCAACAGACATGATTTCCCCAGCTAGGAACATGACTGGAAATGCTTGTGACCTAAACACTATCCAGAATCTTCTCACAGAGAGGAAGGAGAGGGAGTGAAGGGAGGAGAAGACAAAATGAGAAGGAAGCAAACCACACAATTTAAAAATACACCTGCCTCGGAAAAGGGCAGTATACTTGAGAATACAATCACAGCTGTGTGTTCAACACCTTATCTGGCAGGCAAAGCTGTATTTAAAGGGGGTGCTATTTGTTAAATGAAGACCTATTATTAAGGAGACAATATCTGACTCCAATCAAAATACTCTCATCATGTTTTCCTTACCTCACAAAACACACATACTTTCTTCATATGAATAAACATGTCTATGAGTGGGAGAGTTACTCTTACCCCAGAAACAGGTTCTGCAACACCACACACCCAACCTGTCTTTGTGTGGCAATGCGTCCATCCTGGCACGATGTCTGTCTGATATATTCAAAGAACCCAACGTTACTACATATAGAAGGAACTGACTTGGAGACCAGAAACCTCCCTAGGCAGGCCTCCAGGGAATTGGGCTTCAGTCCACTGGAAGATGGACACAGGCCCTCTGCACCTGGCCAAAAGACCAAAGGCATCCACTCAGCCATGGTGACTGGCCTAAATTTCTAGAGGGCCAAAGTACAGTGGAATGACCAGCCCTGCAACTGCCAACACCTTGTTCAATCTCTCCTGGTACCACATAAGTGTTTGAGGAGCTGGCAGAATGGGGCTTTGCTAGGACAAGTCAAACAGGGTGAGGGCTATGTCAGTGTGATTAATCAATGCCACCTGCAGCAATGACTCTGGGTGTGTCCACACCACACACTCCCCATGCCTGTGATGAGAAGCTCTTTCAGCCACTGCCACTGAGAACTGGGGCTTCCAAGGAAGACAGTTTCCACCCTAACATGTTCTGTAGCAAGCCTGCCATGCAGGGCTGAGGACACAGTGCTCTCTCACCACAAACCCACTAATAGCCACCACAACGTGTGCCAACTTTATATTCACACACACCCCACCAGACAAAGGGGGTCTTTGTCTTCTTCCCAGGTCAAGTTTATTTTTTTTTCTGTTACAACAGAGAAAAGAAAATAGCAGACTGTGCAGAATAGCAGAGAAACCCCCCTCAGGGGCAGGGGCTGCTGCCCTCTAGCTAAGCAGCAGGCCCTGAGGTGTTCCCCTGGAACCCCACTGCTCTTAGGCCCCCCAGACTGCAGGAAACTGCTTTCAGAGAGCACAGATAAATGGCGAGATGGCTTTGATACTACCCATCATGTACCCATCCGTCTCATCTCAGTGATGGTATCAGTCCTGGGAGCAGGATCCTAACTTCCACTTTGGGTACCATTCCCACACACACCTGAAGACTAAATTTCCCTGCACTGCTTGCCACAAGATGCCAAGGGAAACACAAATTAAGACTGGTGGCACACCCAAACCCCAAACATAGCACCAACCTTAGAGCCCACAGCCACCAGAATATTGTATACAAATGTCCCTGGCCCCCTTAAACTGCGGGCCAATCTGATGGCTGAGCTGGGCGCCTTTGGTCTTCCAGCCAGGCACTGAGGGCCTGGGTCCCTCTTCCAGTACACTGGAACCCAGTTCCCCAGGGGCCAACCCAGGGCGGTTTCTGGTCTTCAAATCATTTCCTTCTACAGGTTGTTGGCAGCTGAACAGTAACTCAGAGTTCTTTGAATACATTGGCCAAACACAACAATAAAAATGAAGGAACACCATCACTGTTTTGCTCACTCTAGCCCTCATACCCCCTCTCTCTGTTTTATTCTTCTCTTGAAGGTCATAATGCTAACTGCCATGGAGGTAATAATCCCTTCAAAAAGGAAAAGGGAGGCAAGGTGACAGCCACTGCCAAGGAGCACTGTGCGGCCTGACCTACCCACCAGAGCCCAAAGGACGCCCGACCGCTTCTGAAGCCGCTTCCTGCTTCCCATCAAAAGGCACCATGTGACCCATGGTAAAACAGCAATCCTGGTCCATGCTTGGAGAATGTTCTGTTCGAGGGGCCTTCAACACTTCCATTATTCTTTTCCCCTCTGTGTGTCAGAATATTCCAACCCACCCCAAATCAGTACTGTCACCAAAATGATGGCTTGTTCCCTAATTCCAATACTAAAGCCCAAGGATCACTGTAAGTTCAAGGCCAGCCTGGAATGCACAGTAAGCTCCAGGACAATATGAGCTACAGAATAAGATCCTCTCTCAAAAATTCTAGATTGCCTGAAATAAGCTGTCTTTATCCTTTTTTATGCTGATGCACTCAAGGAAAAATCACTGCCACCAGCTATTCCTTCACAGGTTAACAAAACAGGTATCTTCCAAGAAAATGTCAATCACATGGGCTAAAGACAGTACTGCCCGTAAAAGTTTGTGCATTCCGGTATCTGCGTAACACTGATGGAGGGAGAGTCCAAAGACACATGTGATACATACATCAGTCCTAAAGCATGTGATACTCCACAGACTGCCTTTTTAAAGAAGCAAGACAATTTTATTAGCCTTATGGTGAAAGCAGAGTAGCATCCTCCTTTCCAAGCTGTCACTGAGGAAGACATAGATATGTTTATGTGTATGTCCGTATGATTATAAGTCGGATGTGTGCCAGGGCCCACAGAAGCCAGAAATGGGCATCAGGTTCCCCCAGAACTGGAGTAATGAGAAGGTATAAGCCACCAGGACTGAACTCCTGGGAACCGAACTTGTGTCCTTTGGAAGACAAGCAAGTACTCACAACCGCTGATCCGTCATCCCTCCAGCCCCATCTACCTTACTTTTTGAGAAAGCATCTCTCACTAAATCTAGAGTTCATTGTTGCAGCTGAACTGACTAGCCAGCACACCCCCAGGATTCTGTCTCTGTCCTCCCAGCTTTGGAATTACAAGTGTAGACCACCACACCTGCTTATTATGTGGGTGCTGAGAACCCAAACTCAAGCCCTCTTGCCTGTACACCAGGTACCCTACCTCCAGAGCCATCTCCCAGCCCCTAATTTAACAATTACTACAACATACAAATTCCCAGACACAACTCTAGACCCACTGAGTCAGACTACCCAGGATAATCATATGTTCCTTTCCTAACAGGAACCAGGGAAACTGCTGGACAAATTCTTTCCTCCCTCTCGGGCCTACCAAGGAAAGGAGGTATGAAGAAGACACAGGGCTAAGGCGGTTCACCTGAACAGCCACTCCAGACAGAACATAATGTTCTTCGCAAGTTCCACTCCCTTTATGGACAAGTGGGTGTCACTTCAGTGAAGTGTACACAGCCACCCCTTTTAGACCTCTGTCACCCACACAAAGCTCAGGACTCTGATCTACAAAATCCAGAGATGCTGCCAATGAATGGAAATCAAAAGAGGGGAGAAACCCCTCCCTCTTGACAAGAGACACAAGTATACTGCCCTTTTGCCAGGATGTCAAGAGATCAGATCTAGCATGGGAGGCACAGAAGCATACACCACAAAGAGGAAGACTCGACCCACCCCTTAAGTAAAATCAGGGGGTTAGCACAAAGCCAGGTGCAATGTGATGGTGCACGCTGTGTGCCAGCACCCCAGAGGCTAACACAGAAGGACCAAGAGTTCAAAGCCAACCCTGTCTCAAAAGGTCTGCAGACACACCGAGCTTCCAACTCATGCTCCCTCTTCAAAGGAGGTGTGGAGACAGCCGACGAACCAGCCACTGTCACACAAGGAGCCCCAGAGAAGGAAGCCCCAGATGCTCAACCAAGATGCTCAGATGGCTCTGTACGCTTGGCACATACTGTGAATGTCCTGGACAACAGAAGACGGCCGTGTGTGGCAGAGCACCTCTCTCAAGGAGTAGGATTTGTGTCAGAGACCAAGCACATGTGGTTGTCTCAAAAATGTATTCATCATGTCTTATCCTCTGTGGGGGGGGAGGGGGGAGAGGTTATTTTGTCGTTACTGTTGTTTGGTTCAATCTGGTTTTGTAGTGACATCCCAGAAAAACATATATATTATTAAATATATATATATACTATTAAAAGAAAAAATATATTTATATATACTGCTAAAAGTGTAATACTATTAGTCTGGCACAGAACTGCAATGTCAAGTTTAAAATAAAAAATATCAAAACAAGCCTAACTCCAAAGAAAAACATGTTATTCCAAAAATGATCCCAAGCTGTGCCCCAAATGAATGACTACTACAGTGAGGTAAATCAGTGAGAGCCACCCGCGGAACAGGAGAGGATGAGGTAAGAGAGTGCATGCCATAGCCTCCCAGTGAGAGTCCAAACTCAAAATGACCTTTTCAACAGCGGAAGTGATCAGAAAAAGAAAAAAAAGAAAAGAAAGAAAGAAACACACACACACAGTCAAAATGGCAGGTCAAAAAACATGTGGGTTTCCCCCAGATGTAAGGCAACCAAAGATTCTTGCAAATATCATTTAAAGTCACCAAGGATGACCACTGGTGGTCTACAATTTAAATAAAGGGGAGGGGGACTGAAGTTACTTGTTCAAATGAGCAAGTCTTCAAGGGGTGCCAATCAGATACCAAGGTACCATACCAAGTAGAGAAGCAGAAGTGTGGGCATCAGAACACACACATAAATGCAAAGGCACAACTCTTTCCCTCAAGTACACACTAACAATAAGGACTTGAGGATGTGTTGGTGTGCACTTAAGTCCATGTGTGCATGAACTGAAGCAGTATGGAGGAGGGTGTACAGGTGCTAGACCTCTGGCCTTAAAGAAATTCTAGTAAATGGTCCTGTGATCAGTGACAAAGACCATGAGAGAGCAGACCATCAAAGCATGGGCTCCCTGCAAGGTCACCAAATCAATTAATAACAGGCCTGGAGGAGACTTCTGGCTCCGGCTTAATGGCCTTTCCAAAATACTACATATACAGTGGGCTGATGCAGAGAGAAAGTGCAAGATGGGAGAAGTCTGGGGTTTCAAGTTGTTTGGAAAGAAAGAGAAGACGTGAGCAGAAGAACCCAGAAAGTGAGGGAAGGGAGGAAACAAATCAATGAGACATCCAGACAGAGTTATCAAGAAAAGAAAAAGTTACATATGGACTGTAAATACATTCTCTTCCAAATCATGCCTTAGAGAGTTTTAATTAGATATGTGTGTATACATGTACGTATAGGTATATGTATATATACATACACACATAAAATTCTGAAAAAAATCTATTAAAAATCCAAAAATTACATGTGTGTATATTTGAAGAAGAATGTGACAGAGTCGGGTCAGGGTGTGAGAGCAAACACATAAAGCCTTTTTAAAGAGGCAGTTGTGCCCAAGAAGGAACAAATTATAGTCTACAGCTTTTGTGTCAGGAACTTCTGAATTCCTTGAGAGTCAGAAGGGTTAATCACTGGAATGGCTGGTTAAAGCTAGGTTCAATGTGGAAATTACTAAAGGCAAGATTTAAGCCAAGATCTCATATACCTCTTGAAGGCAGATAAAGTAGAATTAATTAGTGACTGCCCCATCAGGTCACTGTGTCAGAATCATTTGCAAGCCTTTTTTTTTTTTTTAATTACAGATTCTAAGGCCTACTGTGCCAGACCTCCAGGGTGCTGAGTGCAGGAGCCACCTCTGTGAGTCTGCTGTAGCTCAGTTCCACAATGGAAGGGGCAGGGAGGAGGGTCCCTGGGAATGGCAGAGTGGGAACCAGATCAATGCAAATTTTGTGGTCAAAACAAAATGTCTGTGGGTGTGATATTTTTAAAATGTAGTATAAGGTTGCTCTCAAGCATCCATGCATATCCCAATGCATTAGACATTCTGTGTCCTGTGACCTGAAATCAGGGACAACCCAGCTGAGCCAAGGCTGCATCTCTGAGGAACCCACAGAGGAGGCAGAAAAGAGACACCAACAAAAAGGTGCTAAACAGTGTTCAAATTTCAGAAAACAAGAAAGCCTGCAACCAATCGCTAACCCCTCCTTCCAAGAAAGAAAAATGGGAAATAGTTTTAGGGTAAATTACATCTCTACCCCAAAGGAAACAAAACCTTGGTCTCTCATGGTAGGAATTCAGCTGAGAAAGTGTTTAGGTGACAGTAAAACCAGAGAGTCACTCCCACTGCAGAGCAAAAAGAACCAGAAGTATAAAAAGTAAGCCAGAAGAAAGGGGTGGTCTGGGATAGTCATTCAGATAATCAGACAGATGGGTTGACCATTCCTTGCCTTAGAAAACAGTGATGTTTAAATTAACAACTGGCCACAAGCCAAACATGAGAACACTCAAAAGTTAGGGAGGCAGAGTTATAATTGGCACCTTGGCCAAACACACCAGAATAGATTAGGAAGATTCCCTGCTAGATTCTGGGAAGGTTTAAGATTTGCACCAACAACAGGTTCTTTAATCTCTTTGATGACAATAGTTTAGCATCTAAAAACACCTGTCCAAACCCCAAAATACCTAAATCCTATTATTTGAGCCAAGTGGAGTAACACTCAATTGGAGTGTCTTCCTCCCAGCCCCCAGCGACAGTCAGTGACAGCAATGTTCAAGGGGGTTCAAGGAAAGAAAGCTCCGGGGCCAGCATCCCCCCATTTCTGGCAGCAGTGCTAGCACTTAGGTCCTATTTATTGTAGTCCCTGCCATACTCAAAAAAAAAAAAACAAAACAAAACAACTTAGGCTTATAATCCTATTTCAGGAGGGAAAACACACAGATCATTAAGAGTAAAGTTATTTACTAAGTAAAATAAGTCATGGTGGACCAAAAATTGTAATCCTCAGGAAAAAAAAAAATCACACTAATTGTACTCCTTCTTACCCTAAATCTACACTTAGGGCTAACAGCTTCACTCAAAGAAAAAGGGCAAGGCAAAAATGCCATCTTTAGCTTTCAGTAAAAGTTTCTGAAACCGCTCGTGAAACCGCTCAATCTCACAAAGCCTCAATGTAAGACACTTGAACTTCCCAAAAAGTATCTGGTTGTTGCTGAACAACCAGCACTGTTCGCAGGTGATAAATAACCGAGTCCTCCTCAAAGCATCTTCGGATGGCATGTCAGCTGCCTGTTTCAATGAACAAAGACTGTATTTTTCCGAAATTCATCCTTTCTCTGAAAAAAAAAAATGTACTAGGTTTTTTTTTCTTTTTTGGTAAAAAGTTAACTCTTTTTGAGCAAAGGAGGACCCTTCCAGCTCAACAGACATGTACAAGATATACCCCCACTGGAAGCACAGACTTGAGAAAGACTAACACCCTGCCCCTGCCCTGAAAGGACTTCTCTGAACATCTTTTAAGCGCTACGGGTTTAATATACATTCTTTTAATTAATCCTATTAGCTGGGTAATTTCATCCCCGTTTTATTGGTGAGTTAATACAGAAGATTTGAATCCAGGATTACAGAGCTGGGCTCCGGAGCCCAAGTTCTTTCTACACAACATTCCAAAGAAACGTAAAATCTAAAGATGTGGGTGGGGTGGGTAAAGTATGATGCGATTTCCTTTCCTGGCTCCCACCGTGTTAGCGAGGCTGCACGGAATATCCAACCTTAACGAGCCCTTCTAAGCAAGCACTTGGGATCAACCAACTTCTCCACTTTTCCTTCGCCTGCCCCTGCCCCACCCCCAACTGTGCCAAAAGAGTAACAAGCTGCTGCCAGGTTGGAGGAGTTGGGGATCGTCACACCACATTCCTGGGGCTGGACGCACACTGGAACCGCAGCAGAGCTCCGCGCCTCGGAAAGAATAACAGCAGTTGAGATTTTCAATCATGTGGCTCAGCACGCTGCCACACCAGTTCCCCCACTGCTGCCTCCACCTCTCTCCGAGACCTGAGCCCCACGCCCAACTCCTCCTCGGGACGGACGGACCGATCCGGGTGTCAAAAGCCAGGAGCCCCGGCAAGCCCCTGCCACCCTCCCGGCCACACTCGCACCTCGGCCCGCGAGCTGCTCGCCCGGGACCCCGCAAACGCGGAACCGGGGACGCTACGCGACGCCGAGACTCGAGGCCCGGGAGAGGCAGCTTAGAGGGCGCCGCCTCCGGAGCGCAGAGGCAGAGAGGGATGGTGTGCCGGGCGCCCGGTACTCACCGCGCGCGGGGCCCGCGCCGCACAGCCAGAGCCACAGCAGCGCCCGCAGCGCGGCGGGACGCAGGGCGGGCATCTTCGAGGCCGCCGCCAGCGCAGATCCGCATGGGGAGCGGGATCCCACCCGGAGCCCCGCTCGCGCGCGCGCTACCCTGCTCCCGCGGCTCGCCGAGTCCCGGAGCTCCCGCTGCGCCGCCCCTGCACTCCGCGCAGCCAGGCCGCCGCCCGAAGTTTGGCTGAAAAGTTTCTGGCTGCGCGGCGCGGCTGGGCGGATCGCGTGTCCTTCCGCCTCGGCCTCCTCCCACCGCGGGGCCCCGCCCCCGCCGCCGCCGCCGCCGCCGCCGCCGCCGCGCGACCTGGGGTTTCCCGCAGAAAGAAGCGCCGGCGGCTTGCGCGCGGAGGGATCTGAGCGAGCCGCAGCCGGCCCGCCCGGTCAGCCCGGCCCGCCCCGCTGGGCTCGAAGAAGGGGGCGGCTGAAGCACCCAACATCAAACGCTGGGATTTGCTGGGATTCTGAACTTGTAGGAAGAGGCAGACCTCAGATCCCGTACACCCACACACTCCTTGGCTGGTTAGAGGGCAGGAGGCATAGGCGCCAAAGTCACGAGGACATTCCTTGAGATGCTCTGGACATCCGTTGGTTCGCTGGTTCGTTCATCCATCCATCTTTAGTTCATTTAGTGGGTTTTGTGTAGCAAAGTGTTCCAGACACTGGAATCATCAACTCTAGGGGTCTAGGAGAATTTAGGGGAGGCTTCCAACGGACAGGTATCTTGACAGCAGTAGCTTGGAACGCCAATGGAAGGTGTAGAAAACGGAAAGAAGAGACAGGGTCTTTGTGACCTATTAATAGCTGCGAGTTGAGAGTAACCTGAATGCCCCACCCTTGGGAACTAGATGAATAATGCATAATTATAAGTGAAGTGCAATACAACAATTGAAAATGCCATCCTCATATACAATCTGCCTTAAAGCCAAAATGGTGATGAAAACACAAATTGCAGAGGGAGACTCTTAAGAGCGGGCATCTTCAAGGCCGTTTACATATATATTTTTTTTCAAAACAACGCTAAACATTTCTTACGAATGTTTGTGTACACAGTTTTTAAAAGACGGGGGGGGGGGGGAAGGCTATTAGCCTAAAAGTGGTTATTTCCAAAGTGAGAAAGTAGGGGTTGTGATCTGATCTGGGTATAAATTGGTTTATAGAATAGATAAAATTAACAATTACAACGAACTGCATGAGCCACACAGAACTGTTTCTATCCCTGCCTTAACTACACTGGAAAGTCTTTATGGCCAAGGACCATGGCCTTCATCACCAGCTTCTATCACAAAGCAGATGGTGAACTAGAATGCATAATACCACACAGCACGCGCAAAAGGGTGTGAACATTAAAACTGCCTTGTAATAGGTGCCATAGGGAGTCAGAGCGTTTGCTGTGCAAGCACAGGACCTGAGGTCAAATCCCCAACATGCACATTAAAGGCCAGGTGCACACTCCTGAAACAGCTAGAGGAGGTGCAACTAAGAGGTTCTCTGGGGCTTCCTGGCTGGTAGCCTAGTTCCAGGTCAGGAAAAGACCACAGCCCTTCTCAAGGGACTAAGGTGATGGAAGGATATCTGATGTCCTCTGACCTCCACACATATGCATGTACACTATACACACATACACCGTAACATATACCATATGCCACACATATACAATACACCGTACACACATATACCACATGCCACATACATACACACACACACATACTACTTTGGGAGAGATAAGCAAGTACTTACTATTACCACAAATAGTCACGTTGGGATCCTAGAAGCTCTTCTCAAAAATAGCATAACTGAGGGCTAAAGAGGGGGATCAACAGTTAGGATCACTTGCTGCTCTTGCGGAGGACCTGGGTTCAATCCACAGCACCCACATCCCCCACGGTGGTTCACAACAGTCTGTAACTCCAGTTCCAGGGGACCTAGTTCCCTCTCTGCTCCACAGGCACCAGGCATGCTCATGTTTACAGATATACACGCATGAAAATCTCCCATACACACAAAATAAAATTTAATTTAAATTTAGAAATAGCACAGTTAGTAAAAAAATCACTGTGCAATCTCTGCTTGTGCCCTGTGTTTGAAGAAATATAATAATATTAACTTTCATTTGTTGACCCACAGTTTGACCAGTAAATAGTGAGTTGCTGCATATAATTTTTATAAGTTGACCTGCAAAGATCATACTTGTCACAGCCAAAGTATGTACAAAAGAAAGTAAAGGTACTCAGCCCTGAAGGGCAGCTCCAGAAATCACTGTGGATGTGTTCCTCAAGGGAAGCAGTTCAGTGGGCAAAGGGCCTGCCTTGCAAGTACAAGGACCTGAGTTTGCTCTCCCCTCTCTTAAAAGGCAGAAGGTTGGAGAGGTGGCTTAGCTGTTATGAATAGAGTCTGCTCTTCCAGTGGACCAGAGGTTGGGCCCCAGCACCCATGTCTAGTGACTGACAACCTCATATAACTCCAGTTCCAGGGGATCTATTACTTCTGGCCTCATGGCACCCACATATATATATGCACAATCCCCATTTTATGTGTGTGTATGTATTAAAAACTAAATCTTAAAAAAGAAAGAAAAAAAACCCCACCAAGAATGGTAGCATGTGCTTCTAATCCCAGCATTAGGGAGGCAGAGATAGGATGGTTCCTGGAGCTTGCTGGCAGCCAGGCTAGTAAAATTGGTGCGCTCTAGGCTATGAGCAATGCTGTCTCCGAAAAGGTGGATGGCATTCCTGATAAGACCCCCCACGGTTATCTTCTGGCCTCTACATATATGAACACATATGCGTGCATACCTGTAGACACACATGCACCCATTTGCACACACACACAAACACATTTAAAAAATAGAAAGTATGACATGATGTGTAACTTCTCTTGAATTGTTAGAGTGTTAAACTTTTTTTTTTTAAGACAGGGTTTCTCTATGTAGCCTTGGCTATCCTGGACTTGCTTTGTAGACCAGGCTGGCCTCGAACTCACAGAGATCCGCCTGCCTCTGCTTCCCTGAGGGCTGGGATTACAGGCGCAGGCCACTGAGCCTGGCTGGAGTGTTAAATTTATTGCGTAAGTTCCAGTGAGCACTAGATAAATAATGCATAAATATTATAAATTAAAGAAGGAATTAGAAAGGGATGAGTAAAAAGGACTATAATCCAATCAAGAGTGTTATGGGTTCAGCCTAGAAGTAATCAGGGAACGCTTCAGGAAGAAGCCAATAAATAAGCTAAGAATCGGAGGATCAAATGATCAATCAGATGAAGAAATAACCAATCAGGTGAGCAGGGACTCTTGTCACAGGGACAGGGCAGTGGTTGTGAAAGCAGATAAGCAAAAGAGAGCAGAGTTTGTCCCTGAACCAGGGAGACAACCGAAGCAGGAGCTGTAGGAATGCTGGAAAGTGGACTCGGCTTCTGGGATTAGCAACTGCTTAAATGAGAGAGCAAGAGCCGCATCCAAGGATCAACAGTGACCTCAGCACCTCAGCACAGGAGGACACCATGTCCAGATAAAGGCTTGCAAAGGGAAGGGAAAGGTGGTTCGGAAGAGGAGATAAGTAGGCAAGAAATGTCACTGTCTACATCCCTTTCGCTGCTGCCAAGTGGATCAGGGTAGGTAGCATCTCACACCCTGAGCCAGAGTGTTAAGACGTGAAAGGCCTAAACCTGTCTGCAAAGCTAAGTTCCAAATATACTGAGCAGTGTAACTAAACTGGAGATCGCTCTTCTCCTGAGGACAGCTCCTAATCAAAGCAAATCTCCTTATAGGAGAGTTTGGCAGCCATACACCGGGGATGTCCTGTGACTAGTCAGAGCAGCCCCAAATCCTCTGCCATCTATACCTTCACTGGTGAAAAGAAAAAGGGGGGGGGGCGCAAACTTTCATCTGAAAACACACTCTGCCTCCACAGCCCAGTCATAATTCGCAGTCCTTTAGTACAGAAATATGAACAAGGGATACCAGTGGCTTTGGTTTTATTCAAATCTTAAAATATACAGATATGCCCTTTTAAGTTAAAACCCATACGGGGTGGGAGGGGATCTGTAAGTAAGAGCAGAAGTGAGCGTTTGTTTGCTCTCTGGTCTGTCCTCTCAGAACCAATGTGTCATAAAAACCCTCAAGGGCAGAGACTATCTCATTTGTCTATTTTGTCCCAGTTTCTAGGACATTTATATAAAGAACCATTCATTAATATATGATAGGGGTACTGCTGTGTCTTAACCTAGTTTTGTTTTATTCGCGTTTTGGGTTGAGTTTTTCTTCTGAGACAAGCTCGCAGTAAACATGACTTTAAACTCCTGGTCCTCCTGCCTCACTCTAACGTCCAAGTGCTATGGTTACAAATGTGCCAGCTAAACACATTCATTTTCTTTCCTCTAGAAGCCATTGAGCAGTGGCTCACACCTGTAATCCCAGCACTCAGGGAGGCAGAGGCTAGGCAGATCCCTGTGAGTGTGAGGCCAGCCTGGTCCAGGACAACCAAGGCTACACAGAGAAACCCTGTCTCAGGAAAATAAAACAAACAAAAACAAAACAAAACAAAACAAAAACAGAAGCCATTGAGCCCATGTGCATGCTTGTGTATAAGCATGTGTGTCCCTGTATTTTTAAATGGATGTGAACAGATGTGAGACTGTTCTGGGAATCCCAGGCAGAATCAGTCAGATACTATACATTCTGAAATAGTCTTAGCAATGATCCAACTGAGCTGACCTACACCACACACCTCACCATCTAACATAAGGATCTAAACATGTGGAACAAGATGTTGGTGGAAACAGGAATAGCAAGTGAGATTTCGTTTAATAATGCCTTCTATTTGGAAAGTGCTTTATACTTTCCCTAAGCACTTTAAGGTGATTTATCTCTCGATCGTCAAAGCAGCCATGGGAAATAGACAGACTAGTCATTATTATGGCCATTTCACAGATGAAAAAAAAAATGAAGATAAAGTGTCTTGCCCAAGGTTAAATAAGTAATTAATGACAGGGCTGAGACAAAACCCCTTGGTTTTCACTGCTTATTTTGTTTCATTGCATAGGGCACAACAGCACACTTATCTTTTCAAGGTGCTATTCAGTACAGGGTCCCTAGGCACAGGGCCCCAGCCTCTTGCCACCTTTGTATTGGTATAGAGCAAGCTGACCCACTGCAGCTGGGAAGTCTAAACAAGTAAGTGCATTCTTCTATTTATTTTTAAAGCTGTTTTGAGAGCTTGTGCTCTGCAAAGCATGTCCTTGACTCTGGCAATATGAATATAAATAATTTCCAAGCCCCTCCTGCTCTATGGAGATCACAGCTACAACTGAGATAAAGTACAGGGCCCTGGGAACAGAGACAGTGCTCTCTGTTAATTAATTTCATGTCCACTTGTATTTCAGGTCCTCATCCTGAACAGTGTGAACCAAGATGGCCACCAAAACCAACTGAAAGGAATCTGAAGACAGGAGTTATCTTTTATTTATTTCTTCTTCATGTTTACAGCCTCACAGAAATTATATTTTTTTTCCTCTAGACAAAGTTCTCAGTAAAAATCCTCAATCTCAGGCCTGTAATCTCAGCAATCAGGAGGCTAAGGTGAGGAATCTCAAGGCTTAAAATAAGTTCAATTATGGCATGAGCTATGAGGCAAAACCGTGTCTTAAAAACAAACATGAAACAAAGTCAAAACAGTCCATATTCTTCTATGGAATGAACATTCTATGAATGATCTATGCAGTACAGCTAAACAGATGACAGGTTTCAAGAAGCAAGAATTAACCTCAAGATTCAAATTGGCTGTCAATCAGACCAATCAGTCAATCAGACCCCACTCTGAATATAGATCTAACTAACTCTCCTGCTTTAATGAACCATATACATAATATAATTTTGATATCTTGGTGTATTTTTTTCCTTTTACAGATGTAAGTATCTCAGTCAAAGATAAAGAAAACAAATTTGAAGATGTATTTAGAAGGACCTCTTTCTCACAGGCATGTGCTATTTAGCACCTTCAAAACTTAACTAAGGATCCTGTGCTGTTCAAGAGCTGAAGAAAATTAACATATTAGCATAGGAATGTTCACAAAGGCACTACTTTTAAAACTTTAAAACTTTTTCTACATATTTTATATTGAAAAATAATACACTTCCTAAGTAGGTTCACACATTTCATAAATATAGAATATTAATGTACAGAAATAGCTGGCCTGCATGAGCCAAGATGGTTCACCATTTTAAGAGCATCATAAACCCACAAACATGTAATTATCAACCACAATATTGCTGGATGAGTCTTAATGCTTCGGTCACTGAAATGGTTATGAAACTCCAAATATTTATGAAATAGTATAGCATTTGTTCACAGAGATGATTCCATTGTCTCTGCCTTACATTTTACCTTCATGAGTGGCTAAGAAAGTCTTGAATAGTGAGGTCCAGGCTCTCAGATAGTTTCTACCTCAAATGTGGACCATCATTGTACTGTATAGGTTCAGATCCATATTTGCATCTTCTGACGCAGAACTACTATGCAAAATTCCAAAAGGATGAAGGAAGTATGAGAGTGGAGACACCAAAAGTAATGAAGGGGAATCCCTTTTATAAATGTCAGCATTAAGAACCTCCTTCTGAGTAAGCAATTCATCAGGAGGTAATTATTGGCTGGCAACAGGTATTTATAATAGAAGCGAACACAGCCTTAACGATAGAGCTGCCTCTGAAAACCCTAATTAAAAAGGGAAAGAGTAATTTTATAGGAAAGTACAAATCATCGGTGTTTACGTCTGCTAATATATGCAGAGACAGGGTGGTAATTGCTGGACCCACATGGGTATCTGCTGCTGAAGATAATGGACGTATAAACATGCAAATGGAATGTCTAATAAAACCATGGGTGCCCCAGTATTTTTGGTAAATGTGGGGTGGAATATCCAGTTGGATTTTGGCAGGTGAGGGCCATCAGTTTGGTTTTGCCTTGAATTCTTTTTCTCTGGTGGCGACATTGAGGAGCGACTCCTCCCATCCAGCTGAGATCCCTGGTCTGACTGTGTTCCTTTCAAGCCTATCTGTGTCTTTCCCTCTCATAACAGTTGTTGTAAGTTGAAGCAGACCTCAAAAAGCAAACGGTGATAGGACAGAGAACGTTTTTCACATTAAGATCTGTGTCTGGGTCTAGGAAGGTGCAACGAGAGTGCAGAAGAGCCCTGAAGAAGAAACCCACCTCTGTGTAAAACAGACTTGCCTGAAGTGAACTCCGTCCTTGTCTTTGTGCTGATGGTTGGCACTGTCATTTTTGAGAGTTACTGAAAACAGTGGTTGGGAGAATAAAGATTTTTATCAAGTTTTACTGAGTTATTCAGTGGTGTGTGTGTATGGCATGTGTGCACATGTGTGTTCGCTCACATGTGAATGAGTGTGGATACAAGAGGACAACCTTCAAAAGCCCATGAGGGTCCTGGGAATAGAACTCAGGTCTTCAGACTCGGCAGCAAGTGCCTTCATCCACAGAGCCCTCTCTCTAGCTGGAGAACAGGCATCATTAAAGTAAGAGAAGAGAAACTGACCATATAGTCAAGCACAAAGCGAGCCTCAACAGATACAAGAAGATTGAAATAGTCCCTTGTATCCTATCAGACCACCATGGCCTAAAACTAGACATCAACAACAACAGAAATAGCAAAAAGCCTATATACATATGGAAACTAAACAACTCTCTACTCGATGACAACTCGGTCAGAGAAGAAGAAAAATGAAATTAGAGACTTCCTAAAATTCAATGAAAATGAAGGCACAACTTACCCAAACTTATAGGACACAACGAAAGCAGTGCTAAGAGGAAAGTTCATAGCACTAAGTGCCTCCAGAAAGAAGTTTGAAACATCTCATACAAGCAACTTAATGGCACACCTAAAAGCCCTAGGAAAAAAAGAAGCAGACATGCCCAAGAGGAGTAGACAATTGGAAATAATCAAACTCAGAGCTGAAATCAATGAATTAGAAATAAATAAAACACTTCAAAGAATCAATGAAACCAAGAGCTATTTCTTTGAGAAAATCAACACAATAGACAAATCTAACTAAAAGGCAGAGAGCAACTATCCAAAGAAGCAAAATCAGAAATGAAAAGGGGGACAAAATGACAGACACTGAGGAAATCCAAACAATCATTAGGTCTTATGTGAAAAGCCTACATGCCACAAAATTTGAAAATCTAAATGAAATGGACAATTTTCTTGATAGATCCCATTTACCAAAATTAAAACAAAATTAGGTATGTAGATGAAATACTCCTATATCTCCCAAGGAAATATAACCAGTCATCAAAAGTCTCCCTTCCAAAAAAAAAAAAAGTCCAGGGCCAGATGGCTTCAGCACAGTATTCTACCAGACCTTCAAAGAAGAGCTAACTCCAATTCTCTTCAAACTATTCCACAAAATAGAAACAGAAGGAACATTACCAAACTCATTCAATGAGGCCAAAGTCACCTTGATACCTAAGCCATACAAAGCCACAAAAAAAGAGTTTCAGACCTATCTCTCTTATGAACATTGATGCAAAAATGTTCAATAAAATACTTGCAGACTGAATCCAAGAACACTTAAAAGATATCATCCATCATGACCATATAGGCTTCATCTCAGGCACGCAGGGGTGGTTCGATATACAGAAATCCATCAATGTAATCCACCATATAAACAAACTGAAGGAGAAAACCCACATGATCATCTCCTTAGATGCCAAAAAGCATTTGACAAAATCCAACACCCATTCATATTTAAAGTCTTGGAGAGATCAGGGATATAAGGCACATACCTAAATATAGTAAAGGCAATATACAGCAAGACTATAGCCAACATCAAACTCAATGGAGAGAAACTTAAATCAATCCCACTGAAATCAGGGATAAGACAAGGCTGCCCACTCTCTCCATATCTCTTCAACATAGTACTTGAAATCCTAGCTAGAGCAATAAGACAACTGAAGGAGATCATGGATCCCCAAATCAGAAAGGAAGAAGTCAAAGAATCACTATTTGCAGATGATGTGATAGTATACATGAGTGACCCCTAAAATTCAACCAGAGAACTCCTTCAACTGATAAACACCTTCAGCAAAGTGGCAGGATAAAAAATTAATGCAAAAAAAATATCAGTAGCCTTCCTGTATATGAAAGACAAAAGGGCTGAGAAAGAAATTAGGGAAACTACACCCTTCACAATACCCACTAATAACATAAGGTACCTTGGTGTGACTCTAACCAAGCAAGTGAAAGACCTGTTTGAAAAAAACTTTCAGTCTCTGAAGAAAAAAATTGAATAAGATATCAGAAAATGGAAAGATCTCCCATGCTCATGAATCAGTAGGATTAACATAGTGAAAATGGTCATTCTGCCAAAAGCAATCTACAGATTTAATGCAATTCCCATCAAAATACCAACACAATTCTTTACAGAACTTGAAAGAAAAATTCTCAATTTCATACGGAAAAACAGAAAAACCTCAGAATTACTGAAACAATCCAGTACAACAACAGATCTTCTGGAGGTATCTCCATCCCTGACCTCAAGCTGTACTACAGAGCAATAGTAATAAAAACTGCATGGTATTGGCACAGAAACAGAATGGTGAATCAATGGAACCAAAGAGAAGACACAGAAATTAACCCACATACCTACAGATACTTGATTTTTTACAAAGAAGCCAAAACCATTCAATGGAAAAAAGAGAGCATCTTCAACAAATGGTGCTAGTCTAACTGGATGTGTACATGTAAAAATGCAAATAGATCCATATTTATCACCCTGCACAAATAAAGTCCAAGTGGATCAAAGACCTCAACATAAAACCAGACACACTAACCCTGTTAGAAGAAAAAATGGAGAAGAGTCTTGAGCTCACTGGCACTGGAGACAACTTTCTGAACAGAACACCAACAGCACAGGCTCTAAGAGCAACAATCAATAAATGGGACCTCATGAAACTGAAAAGCTTCTGTAAAGCAAAGGACACTGTCATCAGAACAAAACAACAGGCTACAGAATGGGAAAGGATCTTCAACAACCCTTATATCTGACAGAGGGCTAATGTCCAGAATATATAAAGAACTCAAAAAGTTAAACACCAATAAACCAAGTTATCCAATTAAAAATGGGATACATAGCTAAACAGAATTCTCAATAGAGGAATATCAAAGGGCAGAGAAACACTTAAAGAAATGCTCAAGGAAATGCAAATCAAAACAACCCTGAGGTTTCACCTTATACCTATCAGAATGGCTAAGATCAAAAACTCAAGTGACAACACATGCTGGAGAGCATGTGGAGAAAGGGGTACCCTCCTCCATTGCTGAAGGGAATGTTAACTTGTACAACCACTTTGGAAATCAATCTGGCACTTTCTCAGACACTTAGGAATAGTGCTACCTCAAGATCCAGCTATACCACTCCTAGGCATATATCCAAAAGATGCTCAACTACACAACAAGGACATTTGCTCAACCATGTTCATAGCAGCTTTATTCATGATAGCCAGAATCTGGAAACAACCTAGATGTCCCTCAACTGAGGAATGGATACAGAAACTGTGGTACATTTATGCAATGGAATACTACACAGCAATTTAAAACAAGGAAATCATGAAATTTGCAGGCAAATGGTGTGAACTAAAAAAGATCATCCTGAGTGAGGTATCCCAAAAGCAGAAAGACACACATGGTATATACTCACTTATACGTGGATATTAGACATATAATATAGGATAAACATACTAAAATCTGTACACCTAAAGAAGCTAAGCAAGAAGTAGGACCCTGGGTAAGATGATTAATCCTCATTCAGAAAGGCAAACAGAATGGACATCAGAAAAGGGAGAAAACAGAGAACAGGACAGGAGCCTACCACAGAGGGCCTCTGAAAGAATCTACCCAGCAAGGTTATTAAAGCAGATGCTGAGACTCATAGCCAAACTTTGGGCTGAGTGCAGGGAATCTTATGAAAGAAGGGGGAGACGAAAGAGCTGGAGGAGACAGGAGCTCCACAAGGAGAGCAACAGAACCAAAAACTCTGGGCCCAGGGGTCTTTTCTGAGACTGATACGCCAACCAAGGATCATGCATGGAGATAACCTAGAACCCTTGCACAGATGTAGCCCATGGCAGTTCAGTGTCCAAGTGGGTACTCTAGTAAGGGGAACAGGGACCATCTCTGACATTAATTCAGTAGCTGGCTCTTTGATCACCTCCCCCTGAGGGAGGAGCAGCCTTAACAGGCCACAGAGGAAGACAATGCAGCCAGTCCTGATGAGACCTGATAGAATAGGCTAGGGTCAGATGGAAGGGGAGGAGGACCTCCCCTATCACTGGACTGGGGGAGGAGCAAGGGAGGAGAAGAGGGTGGGTTGGGAGGGGGTTACAGCAGTGATTCAAAGTGAATAAATCATAATTAATAAAAAGAAATTTAAAAATAGTAATAAAAGAACTAGTAAAATGGATACTGATGTACTTAGGCTAACTCCAAGTGCTGGCATTAAGAAACCAATTTTTCAGTTTCAAAAAGAGGCAAACATGAAGAAGATAGTACTGCTCCTTAGTAATCTACCCTCTTTGGTCTTGGGGGAGAAAAGGGAAGTAAGAAAAGTTGAAAAGAAATACAGAACAAAAGAACAGGAAGGTGAAAGGCTGTTCTGGGGCAGCATGCACCTGCTAAGATGCGGGGAAGTAGCATGATCAGGAGCAAAAGAAGAACCAACGTGGAGTTCCCCCTTGCACATCCCCATTCACCTCCCAAAGGGGACTGTAGCACCATCCTAGCAGAGAAAGAGGCTGGCCTCAGGCCGCCTCCCTGCATTCAAAGTGTCTGCAGTCCACGTTGGTACGCCTGCATTGTGAACATTCGTAGATTTTAGCAGAGCAACCTTGATGATGCGGCGGCCAGGGTTGACGCAATGCCTGCCACTTGCTGAGTGCCGCAGTAAGTACTTTAGCTGGCTGTCATGTGTAATGCTCCAACCAGCTTACAGGTGTGTACTATCCTCACTTCACAGAGAAGTGGCTGAAGATCCTGCATCTTCTAAGTGACACAGAGACTTAACCACAGGCCCATCCACATGGCCACCGGTCTCTGCCTCAGAGAGCCAAAGCCACCTGTCTTAGTCTGCACTCTGTTGCTATGAAGAGACACTATGAGCACAGCATCTCACCCTAAGACACCTCTGATCAGATGTGCGAGCACTAAGTGTGTTGTCTTCTATTTATTCAAAGCTAAGTCTTCCAAGGTCATTATGAGACTGCAGATCTTTGTGCTCTCCTAAATCATGGAGACCAAATTTCTGTCCATCAGCCTTAGGTGCTGAATCAAGGCTTGGCCGTCCCTACTGTGACCATCATAGGGAAGCCCAGACTTCAGTTATTGGTTCTGTGCTACAATTTTTAATTTTGAAATTTAAAATTCTGTACCTAATAGGAGATAAATCTAATGAAGAATCAATTCTATCTCTTGCCACAATTTTAATTATAAACTATATATTTTTAAATTTCCCATAATACTATTATCATTGATAGTTTGGGGGGTATTTATCCAGTTGTTCTTCACAGGCAACCCCCTGTGTGTGTGTGTGTGTGTGTGTGTGTGAGAGAGAGAGAGAGAGAGACAGACAGAGAGAGAGAGAGAGAGAGAGAAGAGAAGAGAGAGAGAGAGAGTATGCTTTCATCTGTTTGCGCATTCATCAGAATGATGTCAATCACTTCCCACATTACTTCTTGAGACATGGTCTCACACTGAGCCTGGACTCACTGATGCAGGTGGACTAGCTGACCAGAAGTCCCAAGGCTCCTGCTACCAGCGCTAGATGATAGGCAAGCACAGCCATCCCACCCAGCTTTTCATGTGGGTGCTAAAGACTCATGTCCCCATGCTTGCACTACATGTACCTTATGTACTGAGCCAACTCTGCAGCCCACTCTATGGAGTGGTAATCCAGGCACCTTCCTCGTCTTCATCTTGCTTCCTCGGGTAGCCCATAGATATTTTTTTCTCCCTTGTATCTGCATAAATGTCACATGCAGCATCATTGCTGTCTACAAAACATTCTAATGTTATATCAGATAAGATGAATGTCAAATACTTTCTCCATGGTTTGGGATCAGCGTTCAGAAGGTATCTATCTTACTGAAGGGACAACCTCTGAAGACAGTACCCGCCCTCTGCTTTCATTGTCAAGGTCAGTAAGATGAATAAGTGGGCCCTTCCTTCATCTCAAATTAGTGAGAAGAACCACCTGAAAGAATGCACGGATGCCCTCACCCCCACTGAACTTTCTGCCCCCTCCATGGTGTAGATGAGCCTTTGCCATGCTGCTCTTTCTTTCTTTCTGTTCCTCCTTTCCTTCCCAGAAAAAGTCTTCGCTTCCTACTTCATCAAAGACATGTCCCAGCTCAATCATCACTCCTCTGTAGTCTTCTCTGGCTTCCATGTCTACCCTACCCAGCCATCTATAAACATCCCAGCCTCTCCCCTCAGCCTTGAACTACACTCAGCCCTCTTAAAGGGGCAATTTGCCCCCTGCTACTCCTCAACCCCTGACAGCATCACCTTCCTACATGGTAGATGTAACAAGCATCTACCATGTAAAAGTAATTTTGAAATCGAGATGGATGAAGTAGTTCACACTCCTGAGTAGCTTCTAGTTACTTGGAAGGAGAGATAGTGCATCAAAAACAACCCAACAACATTAAAAGAGCTGTCATAATGAAAATATATGCAAAAAAGATCCAAAGAAGAGTGCATGAAGTCCTCTGGAGATGACATCAAACAATCATCTTGGTGTTTACAGGTAGACATGTATGTTTACTGAGTCAGAGGGCACCCATAAGGGAAGTCTTGTTATGTGACAGTTTCCTCCCATTCTTCAGGGAAGCTCATGAAGCAGAAAGGTAAACTTTAAAAAGCTTTAGGAAGTCCCTGAAACCGATCAGATTCACCAGGCCCTTCCCAGACAGAATAAAACCTAAAAACTGAGAGTCCATTGTAAAGGTAGCAAAGTCAAGCTGCAAAGAAGACTCTCAGACCAGACCATCTGCCTAGATGAGTAAGTTTAGAGCAACTGAGGCACCTGGAAAAGACAGTTTCCAACCTGTTGCGCTGCCAGCAGGCTATGCTGTGTGTTCCAGGTTCTCAGTTTTTTTTTGAACTGTCACCTGCCCTGGGGTGGGCTTTGGTGACACAGATGACTTTGAGTCATTCCTGTTCCTGTAAGTAACCCCTCATCCATATTTCTGTAAGTAACCCCAATAAAACTCATTGGTTTTCCAAGTTGGACTTTGGCAGCATCTGTACTTTGGTCTGTCATGGATTCTCTATCTAAGGTGAGTAGATGTGTGTGTTGTGCCTCATGTGAGCAAAGGCCTCAGTTTTAAGAATTGGGTCTCTCATAAAGAACACAAAGGGGAGAGATACAAATTTGCTTAGACCTGTGGTTCTCAACCTTCAGTATATGTCAGGATTGCCAGAAGGTGTGTGAGAACACCAATTCACAGTACCTAGTGACCCAGGAAATTTGCAATTCATCTAGTTGGGGAAGGGGTGGTTGATGCTGGTGTTGCCGGTCTGGAACCTTTGGTTATTGCCATTCTGTTGAAACTGTTTAAATGAAATGACTTCTAGGTGTTGCCAGACTTCCAACTGCCAGATGCAACAGGCAGCTTCTCAATCCTTAGCCTTCTTGACCTGTTTACACCATCACCCCTTAATAGCACCAACAATCTCACTAAACCCAATAGTCCCCCATGTCCTAGCCTCAGTTTTGGTCAGTTTACTTATACACGAATCCCATGGGGCTTTCCAAAACACTAGTGTATTTTATGACTTCAAATGTACAACCCACGACTCCAACTGGTTCTTGTCCCAACTCCACGGACTTGCATAGCAGCCCTTTGACCTCTGGTCACATTCATTCCTTTCTTGCTGCTGTCCTATATCACACAGTGTTTTGGTGCCATCAAATTACCAGGCACTTCCTAGTCAGGCTGTGGACTAACCTTTTCCTGACTTTTCTATATGTACTTTCTTTGCCCAGAATGCATTTCTTCCCTCCTCTCCCTGCCTATCATTTCCTCACCTGTGGAATTCTGGCTCAAGGCCTAGTCTGATCTCCTCTGAAGCCTTCCTCAGCCTCATGGTTCCCTTCCTAAGCTCCTCCACAGCTGGCTTCGACATTCAATTTCACCATTTAACGATAATACCGCTGTACCAGGACTTCCACAAGCCTACACTCTCTCTTCTCACCGCTGTCACTCTCCTGGAGAACTTTCAATATTGGATAATCCAACGACTGTTACAAGCCTAGTATATACGCTGTATTCTCGAATACAGGGTGATTTGAGCAGGTACTCAAAGCCCATCCACTGCCCAGCAGTGAACAGGCAAATGGGATGAAGGGGCCATAAAAGGAACCTTGGCATGAGCAAGAGTCAGCCTGCAACCTCCCAACCACTCAACTCCCGGACTGAAAGGTGGAGCCTTGGCCTTTAGCTTCCTATGACTCTCTCTTTCTTCAATGACACAGTGGCTTGTCATTGTCTTGTCTTGTCTGTGGACCAAGAAGTTGATTGTGCAGCTTGTTTTCTTATTTTGGCAAAATACTTGGAGGGACAATTACCCAGATCCAAGAAATAACATGTGTGGAGATTGGAAGGAAAATACTTTGGCAGCCTGGCTTGGTGCATACACTCCAGCAGGCAGCTATCATAACCCTACCCCTAAAGGAGTGTCAGGAGATCCTCTGCCTAGAGAAGGAACGGATCCCATCTACTACCTTTTTCCTGTTCTCCCTCTCTCTCATCTTCCTCCCTGCCCTACCTGTGCTTATGCGGACTTCTGTACTGGCCAGAAACTACGGAGACCAAAGGAACTTGAGTTAGTATGTGGCTGGCCTGTATTCTCATTCTCTAGGGATACCATGATGTTAGAAAGCATGGTTAGCTCATGAGCTCGGCTTCTGTTTTCTGAATATCTTACAAAGCAGGCATTTTCAGAGTGGCTCCTAAATGCTAGATATTTCAAATGCATAATCTCATCATGTTTCTTCAGAGAGATATCTTTCCTTTCAACAAATAAAGACAGAGAGATTTACGAAAGTTAAATAGCTTGTTCAAGGTCTACAAGCTAACATAGAGTAGAAGTGAGGCTTGAACTTATATTGCAATTAGTCTACAGCTTGTCTGCTTTCTATTATTCAAAACATCTTGAAGAAGTGAGAAGAATGAAAGTTGTAAAATCAATCAGTGTGTTAGCAAGGATTAAAATCCATGTGTTCTGGTTTCCAGAGCGGCCCATAAATGCCCACTATATTGAAAGACTGTGATTCAGATGGATGGATACATTTAATGTTGTAAGAATCTTTAAGACTTTAAAATGATGTTATAATGTGCAAATGACCTGGTCATGGCTCCTCTCAGCTGGATCTTTCTGGGTCAAGATAATTCCTTGGCCCCGAAAGTCAAACATGCACATGCAATTTGGACCTTTCCTAAGAATAATGTTTTTAAAATCTTCCCTCTTCCCCATCCTCTCTCTAGCCTGTCAAGTATGGCCAGGAATGAAGAATAAAGTTGTGTTTACATATCCAACTATTTTAGAAAAATATGAATGTTGCTCATTTCTGAAATGATGCCAGAGTCACTATAACAACTATTTTTTTCTAGTTGACATGGCACCTAAAAAATAGATGTTCTTGACTATTTCTTTGCTCTGCTGCTAGTCTTGGCATTATGATTACACAGAGATGAAGAAAGCGTTTATTATAGAGTTAAGCACACAAGAGTGGATGATAAAGTCAACATAAAGCTGAAAGCAAGCAAGATTTACCATGGATAAGCTGCCAAGACTTGGCTGTGGGTTCTAGGTGGACACCATGGCTCATTCATCTTCCCTCTTCAGTTTTGCAACCCGACATCATCTCAGCTTCAGCACTCAGGATGGGAGCAAGAGATTAGGAGAGAAAGAAATGACCAGTGTCAAGCATAGAAGATGAGCCCACACCATGAGTGATTTATCTGAATGGACATGCAAGGACTCAAAAGCCAGAGAAGTCACAGGCTGGAGGAGTGAGCAGACACAAAAATGATTGCTGGGCTTCCCTCCAGCTGTCTTGTCTATTATGTTGTCCTATGCCCTAGCCTCAGCTAGGGAACTTCTCCCGTCTGTCATTCAAAGATAGCACATTCCCCTTGGATTATTCCCACTTCTATAATTTTCTTTCCTCTCTTTTCAAAAGTAGGATAAGGATGTTCAAGTTTCCTTCAAGCGTGGTAATGAGTTAGTCATGATGATGACTGCATCATTTAAATTGCCCAACCCGTTGAAAGGATGCCATGAAAGGAGCTTACACAAACACAATCTGGGCACTGTTTTTCTTGTCTTGTGTTGCAAAATAAGGAGGAGGACAAGGAGGAGGAGTTACCTGCAGGTGGGTAATCAGCATAAAAGCTGCTGAAGCAGGAGAGAAAAGTGGGCAGCTGCCTGGACCTAACCTAGAGCTGTGATGGTTTCATGCCACCTAACACTTGGGAGCCTGAGGGGAGGGGATTGCCAAACATCAGAAGCCAGCCTGGGCTAAGCCTGCCAAAACCAAAAGGAAAAAAAAGGAGGAAGAGGAGGAGAAAACACTGGTGTTCTTTCAGCAGGAAGCAAACACTGGGGCTGACCTCCAAGGCAGCGCATTGCATGAAGTGCTCCCAGTCACTTGCTGGCTGGAATCTCTGCCCAAGCCGCTGTTCACTCTTCTAAGCAGCATGGCTGCCCCTTTCCTCCTCAGGGCTCCCCTTTGCTCTTCTCATAGCTTGAACCTCAGCCTCCTCCCATCACAGGTTCCGTCATCTTTTCTTTATTGCTTCTCCAAGGGAACATTTTAGATTTATTTATTTTTCTCTCATCCATGAAATTTTAATACCTCTTTGTGGTGTTTGATTTTTGTACATCCACAGAACTGGGCTAAGGATTGCCCAGGAAGCTGGTAACACGCTGATGTGGGGTGTGTCTGTGTTTCTGGAACAGGAATACAGTAGCTTTGCTGCTCCCCAGATCTCAGCCACCAGCATCAGCAGACCCATTGAAGACGACTCTGGTAAAGCACGCTGGTGGGGGAAGGGTGAATGTTCTCTTCTGGAGCTGGGACATGTGTCTTCCCCTACCCTCAGGTGGCAGGCAGTGTTCCTGGTCTTGGGACCTCTGAACTGGAACATAAAGATCAGCTTTCCACGTGTATATTATGGTGGCGGTCTATGTGAATGCATGTATATAGGAACTTTATTCAATTTTTCGATTAATTTTTTTTCTCCCTCAAGAACCATCCTCACTTCTTTTGAAAATGCCTCGCATGTGTGATCATCTGTAGTCTACAAAACTGCATGTGCAAATGACAGAAAGGGATGATACACAAAATTTTGGGGGGCAAAACCCAAGAGTCTGGCAGACACAGGCCTGTCTGTAGGTAAGACGTTTTGAGGGTCATGACAGACAGCTGGCCAGGCAGATCATAAGTTATATATGTGGCTGAAGGCAGTGTTAATGGAAGATAGAAGAGCCAAGGTCAAGGCTGGCAGAGGAGAATATTCACCCTCTGGATCAGAGAACGACCTTACCTAAAGAAATACTATCATCCAAATAAGTCGAACAGAAGAGAAATCGCTTAGTTGTGAAGCCAAACTTTAGTACTTTATTTTTGATGCTTAAGAGCTTGGACAGCCAGATTGTGCTCCATAATTAAAGTCTCTGCTCATTAAAGGGGGAGCATGCCATGCTAGACACTGCTTTCCCAGGAGCCGTTCCTACCTCCTCTGCATAGCACAAAAGAACCAAGCCTTCCACCCCGATAGCAGTGGCCAGGGTCAACATCACCAGGCACTTGAGCAGCATGATCCCATGTGAGATCTGCTTTTTCTTTTATTCAAGTAATTTATTTTAAAACAGAATCAGACCCAGAGATCAGGGGGAACCTTCCCAAAGCAATACTTCCAGCAACCCATAGGATGGTTTACTGGTCGACCAAGTGACCTTTCTTTCTGATTGCCCAATGCCAGAGCTCAGTGAGTTTGGAGCCTTTCACTCTCTGGCTTCCGTCTGTTGTCCTCTATGCTCCTCTGTGTACATGCTCAGTGTCGTTTAATGAACAGTGTTGAGCACTTGTTGGATGTCTTGCACTGGCTTAAACAAGCTAAGAATGAACTCAAGGTAACAAAGCAAAACACAGTGTGAAGTATTAACACAGACATATAGTGACACCTTTGCCACTCAAATGAGGAAGTGATCGATTCTGCCTTGAGAAGATCACAAGGGTATGTAAGAGGGAAAATTTTTTTTTCGAGATAGAGTTTCTCTGTGTAGCCCTGATTGTCCTGGAACTCCCTCTGTACATCAGGCTGGCCTCAAACTCACAGAGACCTACCTGCCTCTGCCTCCCAAGTGCTAGGATTTAAAGGCATGCACCACCACCGCCCAGCTAGAGGGGAAACATTTTTATCAGTAGCTTTCATATATATTATTTTTATTTGTTTATTTATTTTAATTTTTGAAGCAGGTTCTCACCATGTAGTCTTGGTTGGCATCGAACTCCCTGTGTGGACCAGGCTGGCCTTAAACTCACAGAGATCCGTGGGCTTCTACCACCTTCATGTGTCATTAAAAGCCTGTACTACCACAAAAGCGTCATATTCAGCTTTAGTCATTAACTTTATGCCCAAGTAACATGAAAATGAATCACCACAGTGCCTGGCACTTTGACTTCTGATAAATAAAATTAGCTCACACTTAGTGTATGTGTGTGTGTGGGGGGGGTGAGGACAGACAAGCCAGAGCACAGCAGAGAAACAAGATAAGCTTTATAAGCAAACACGCATGGCAGGCCGACCATGGTGGCATGCATGTGACAGCTCTGACGAGGAGGATCCAGGCAGCTGGCTGCTGAGGGAAAGTGTCCCAGCTGAGCTGTAGACCAGGTGGAGTTAGATGTTTGGGTAGTAGCTTCACAAACAAGCCCCCACTCTAAATCTGTTACCTAGAAGTGGGGACTTCTCAGACAAAAATCAAGGAAGATTGGAACCTTAGGCTACTCATGTGCACCTAATAGGGTCTTCTTTGTTTTGAAACAGGGTTTCTCCATGTAGCCCTGGCTGTCCCCCTGGACTTGCTTTGTCACTCAGGCTGGCCTCAAACTCACAGAGATCTGCCTGCCTATGCTTCCCCAGGGCTGGGATTAAAGTTGTGAGCCACCAAGCCCAGCTAAGGGCTTCTATATTAAAAAAAAAAAAAAAAAAAGAGGCAGGAATGTGAGAGAACATGATGTGAAATGGAAGCAAGGTACAGTTATACAACCATTAAAAAAAAAAAAAAAAAAGGAAAAAGTGTAGGCAGGCAATCTCTCAGCAGAATGAGGAAATGGTGAACAGCAGCTTTTCCCTGAGAGTCCTGAAGGGCGGGTGGTTCCACAGACACCTGAACACCAGCTCCGCCAGTCTCAGTTCATGCTCCTAATTGCCAAAGAATAAGATGTTCAGTTACTTCTGAGCCATGGAGATTGTGGTAATCCATAGCAGCGGCAATAAAAATCTTATACAGGCGGCCAGGCCAGCCAGGTGTGTGAGAGAAGGACATGGTGGGCATAAAGTATGCAGGGGCCAAGGCATAGAGTCATGGCACGTCCCTGGGGTGATTTCAGGAGAGATGCTGAGTGCAAGGGTCAGCAAGCAAAGGGCAAACAGGAGCTGCGAAGGAGCCACCACGAAGGGCCATACGTGCCGCTAAGGCATTGCTTCAGTTTAGAAATGAAACTAAGAGCCATTTCATGGTCTCAAACAGAAAAGTAAGTCTACTAGACATTCAGTTTTGAAAGAAAGAGAATGGGGAAGAGCCTGGGGTGGGGTGACGAGTTAGGAAGTGATTGCAAAAGTCCTGTGAAAAGGAGACAATGTGAGCAAAGAAAGAGTCAGAATAACGAGACCTAGGACCCAAAGAGCGACAGTGTGTTGGGGAAAGGAAAAAAAAAGAGTCAAGTGTGACCCTGAATTTCTGGGTGGGCTTTTGGATAACCTTGGTGCCTACCTGAATGGAGAAAAGCAGAGATTCTCCCAACTACATCCATTTGTTTGCTTGTTTGTGACAAGGACCTTGATGTGTAGGTTAGGATGGCCTAGAGCTTATGCTCACCCTGCATCCAGCTCCCAAGGGCTGGGATTCTAACAACACCAACATTTTCAGCTCAGTGCTCATTAGCTCCATTTCTATATTCACTAGGTGTAGCAAGCCCATCAGCCTTTGACTAGACACCTTTTAAATCTGGCCTTTTCAAGGTTTCTCACCTTTCCCATCCCCAGTGAAATGTCGACTCTGTAGTTAGAACAACTCACTCAATACTCACAGATATTAGTGCTTAGAGTTCGAGAGATGCTGGAGACTCCAGAGCTATTGCAAAGAATAAAACAATGACAAAAATAAACTAGCGGGTATTTAATCTAGGTGGTCCAGGGTCATCTGGAGCCATGCCGTCTTGTATGCACATCTTCTGTAACGACATCCAGTTCCTTTTCACTCTATATGGGTGTGTCCTCAGGTTCCCTGTCAACTTCCTCATCCCAGATTAGCAATATGGACTCTCAAGTTACAAGTGTGAACTAAAGCACTATTGCTTAAACCATCTATGGGGTTTTAATTTATGATATATTAAAATATTTTCAAATTTAGTAAGTGTCCTCCTGCACAGGACTTGTGCACGGGGCATACCACTCATGACTCATGTGAATTTCACAATGCTCAACGCGGCCCACACCCAGATCAGTGACATAAGTCCCTAGTGCTTGTCTGACACAATATCTTTGTTTATGGTTTAAAATTTCTGAATGCTTATTCTCAATTTAAGCAACTTTTACAGATCATATTTGAGTCTTCACAGTTATTCTCTCACTAAGGCAGTTTTAAGGAAAGTGGGGATATGTATGCCTTTATGCATATATATGTATTGCACATATGTGTATGTATATATATGTTGTTTTGGGTTTTGCTAAAGACTATATTGGCCCTGGTAGCTGATACTGTTCCTGTAAATAGATCTTGGGCTACGTGCAGGCAGCAGAATTGTTTGACAGACTGTTTCTAAAGAATGAAGACTTCTGTTCTTTCTTCCATTTCCTCCATCAGCTACGTCTTTATCCTCCACTCGGCTCACACAAATGAAGATCAAGATTAATGTGAGAATCTCAGCTCCCTTTCTTTCTTTCTTTCTTTCTTTTTTTCTAGATGCTGAATTCTTCATCAAGTTCTTTTAAAAGAGTCAGTCTGGCCTAATTAGATGAAGCTACTTAGCATAAATCATAGTTTCAATTCAACCTCAGGCTGTGGGCTGGATGGATGAGGAGAGAGAAGGAGCCATTGTCTCTGGTTCCCTGGCTGACTACAGGGCTGCCCTGCACTGGACTTCCTCCAGGCCCCAATGAGTACCATCCCAGCCTAATATTATAGGTCTTCCAGGACGTTAGTTCAGCCCTCATCACCAGTGTCCAGCTGTCCTCTGGGAACAAACCCTTTTCTGTGGCTTCCACAGCTCCACATGGAATTTTCCTCATGCATTCCGTATCAGGACAACACCATTTACATAAACATTTGAGATAAACTCTTGGAGTCACTCTTGACCCCTCATTTCCCATTATGTCTCATCTTCAGCCAGTTGACACTCACTGGTCCATCACCACAGCACTGCTTCTCCAACTGTTCTTTTTCTCTATCTCCACTGCTTCTGTCAGGCCTTCCTCCCTTCTGCCTGGACCATCCTTACTTCTCCGGTCCTTACTACAGAGCTATCTTACCTGGATTCAGTTGCCTATCTTCCAGACTTCAGAAGCCTGGTACCCCAGGGCCCATTCCCTCATAGGCTGCGCTAGCACTCAGAGACACTAATACTGACCTTCAAACCATTTCCTCTTTTTTAACATGGACTATCAGGCTTTTTTTTCCCCACAAAGAGTCTGACTAGTATCTGTAACCACTGCCAGTTTAACAACATCAGTAAAAATGACCAAAACGCATGCTCTTGGGTGCCTCAACATTTCCTAAACTCCCCACCCTCATGCCCTCCCCGCACCGCCACCCCAACCTTTGAGACACTCCTTTCTTGCAATCAGCCCCTGCCTTACCCCAATGAACTACTGCTGTTTACCACCTCGATTTCCATGCTTGTACTTTTGGAATGATTCCTGCACTCCAAGCACAGACCACGGCTTCATCTAGAGCATTCGCTCAACCTTTTACTGCCATCCATGCACCTTTCATTCAACAAAGGCTCTGTGAGCCAGCATTAAGTCAGATTCTAGGGGTAAAACAAAAATTGCTCCGGTACATTCGGTTGGTAGAGAAAGATGGAAGTATAAGTAGCAGAAACACTTATGTATTTAAAACAGTTAGTGTTGGTTGAAAAGCGCTCCAGTTGCTGGCTCTAGAAGTTTGGCCAGAATACACTGGAGAATAAAACAAAAAGGAAAAAGGTCAAGTCAGCTTTCAAGAAGAAGCAGGGGGATGCAAGGCAACAAAAGCTCAGCCTTCCTAGAAGGTGACAGAAGAGGCCATAACAGGCCAAGGACAGTATGAGCAAAAGCACAGTGGAATGACACACAATGCTACACCAGGAAAAAGCAACTCATGGCTAGGTCTTGGGCATCAGCCAGGACAGGAAGCTGGAGAGGGGAGTCACTTTATAGGCTTCATGGAGCCACTGTTGGGTTTTAAGCCAACGCCGACAAGGGGCGATCAGTATTTTTAGGGAAAGCATTTTACCAGCGCTGCATAGAGATCAAGGGCAGCGTGAGGCGTGGTGTTCACATCTGCTTTCTCTTCTGGATTCGAAGCTCCGCAGTGTCAAGTGCTGTGCGACTTTCATTTCTAGCTCCCCAACAACTCACACAGTCATTGCCACTCAGTGAGAGGCAGCCCTTGTGCGGTGGGCGCTGAGCGCGGGTTTGAGCGAGGAGAGGGTGGTCCAGGCATGCGCTGTGCCGCCCAGCTTCCCGCCATCTTCCTCCTTTCACTCCCCATCCCCCATCCCCTCCATGAGAAATCAGGGAGTCACTCTGAGCTTCTGTTTCTTCATCTTTAAAATGGTGGCCCATACAAAATCATCTTTCAGTTCTCTTTTGTTTGAACATTCTGTGATTGTATAAGGGTGGTTCCCTATTTTTTTTTCTGAAAGTTTGCAGTCAATATTTGGCAATACAAATAACCGTTAAGAGAGGTGTCAAAAAACTAGTGTACCGTGAAGCACAGGTTGTGAAAAATAAAAAATAAAAACAACTAAACATTGCATAAACCGGTGTTTCTCAACCACTAGTTGTAGGTTGTGACCCCTTTGGGACCTGGATCAGCCCTTTCCAAGGGGTCACCTAAGACCGTAGGAAAACACAAATCCTTACATTACGATTCATAACAGTAACAAACTCACACTTATGAAGGATCAATAAAAATAATTTTATGGTTGGGGTCACCGCAACATGAGGAACTGTATTAAAAGGTCACAACATGAATGCAGCAAACTGTCTCTTGAACGCAATGACCCCCACTAATCAAGCAGCAAAGGACTGCCCCTTTCTTCTCTTGGATGAAGAGCTGGGTCCTCTGAGGTTTCTTCCTTTTCAAAGGAAACAAATAGAACTTTGATTCCTGTCCCCGTGTAGCTGCAAGTAGTAAGGCTGATGCATTTGGAGACTACCAGAGGCTTGAGAGAAGCCTTGTGGTTGTGCTCTTTTGACTTAGTTCTGTCTTTACCCGCTCTGCAGAGAAAATAAAGCTATGTCAGGCTCCCTATGAGCCATTCATAGAAATTTTTTGCCCTGCAATTGACTTAGTAGAATACGCTCTACATTGGCATATTAATAGCCTGGCCACCAGAATATAAAATTCCACTTCAGAACTACTACTGTGGCCAAAAAAAGAGGCAAATATTTTTTTAAACGTCTGAGCTCTTTGGCATGTGTGTATTGTTGTCGTTGTTTCTTGTTTTATGAGACAGAGTTTCTCTGTGCTGTCCTGGCTTCTTCTGAAACTCACTCTGTAGACAGGTCTGTGGTCCTCCTTTTCCCAGAGGGCTGTTGGCACTGGCCCCCAAAGGCAAGAGGAGCAGAAGGGAGGCTCAGGGCTTGAAAGGTCGCAAGCATGAAGAAAATGACCTCCAGGAACCACTTCAGGTAGCTAGTTCAACTTTAATCCAAAAGAACAAAGGCTACACACCCCATGGGGAATGGGTGTAGAGCTCCGAGGATAGCTGTACATAATTGGCTAGAACTACACAGTTCAAGGATGCTTGATTTGCATCTGGCAGCACTTTCCTAGCGTATGAACGGGAACACAGTACCTAATTATCCTATAGGTGCAGGGAGGGGACGGCTAGCAGGGAACTGTGCCAAAGGCCTTATAGCAGATGTGGTTGGGAGCATCTCTGTCTATAGACACTCTCCAGATGAGGTCAGGCAGAGAGCAGGAGGCCCTGCTGGGGAGAGGGAGTCCTCTATCTAACACTGAGCTCAGAATGACTATCCAGACTGGGAGGCCTGCAACCCCAAACAGCAGGGTCCTTCCAACACAGGCTGGCCTTGAACTCACAGACATCCACCCGCCTGTGCTTCCTGAATGCTGGGAATAAAGGTGTGCGCCACCACCGCCCAGCTTGCCTTTTACATTAATGAGACCACCTTTAAGAAACGTCTTCTGCGGATAGTGTGGCCCATTTGGCAGAGTGATTGCCCAGCCCTGGCTTCCAGCCCCAGCACCGCCCAAATCAGTATGCCCACCCACACCTCAGTACTCAGAATGAGGGAGCGTAAATTTAAGGCCATCCTCAAGTATGTAGTGAGTTCAAGGACAGTTTGCCCTGTATGAGACCCTGTCTCAAAAATTAAACAAGAAACTGAAGAATGGCTCAGTGTTTAAGAGTCATTGCTGCTCTTGCATAGGAGCAGAGTATAGCTCCTAGCAGCCATGCTGGGCAGCTTGTAGATGTCTATGACACCAGTGCCAAGGAAACTGGCTCTCTTTTCTGGTTTTCATAGCCATATGTGTGTGCTCACACCACACACACCAATAAGAATGTATATGTATGTATATATATATATATATGTATGTGTGTGTGTGTATGTATGTATGTATGTATGTATATACACACACAGAGTCTTATTATATAGCCTTGGCTGTCCAGGCTGGCTTCAAACTCATAGATCCACCTGCCTCTGCCTCTTGAGCACTGGGATTAAAGAGGTGCACTGTAACACTTAGAAAAAATATATATATATATATGTGTGTGTGTATATATATATACACCTTTAAGGCTTTTGTTTTTGTTTTTGTTTTTTTCCACTGATAGGACAATTTGTTTGTTTGGAAACAGGACCCTCCTATGTAACCAGGCTAGCCTGCACCTTAACATGTAGTTCAAAACTGCCGCCCTCCCGGCTCAGCCTGCACAGTGCAAGGATTTCCAGCACGTGGCACCATGCCCACCATGGCATCAATTATCTGCTTTCCCACAGATCATTTTTTAAATAAAAAATTAATTTCCTTATTTTATTTCTATGTCATGATTGATCTCCATTAATGTTGGGATACAATTATTTACATTAAATTTATTAGAGATTTTTCTTTTCAACTTTTAGAATGTCATGACCTGTTAGCTTATTCTCTTATATGTTTGGTTGTGAGCCTAGCCTTTAACGACTGAGCCATCTCTCCAGCCCTAGCCTATTCTCAAGAAATACTTACTACTCGCTCTCCATTACTGAGTTCATATGTCTAATTGACTAATTTCTTAACATAAGATCTATATTTAGCGAAGAAAGAAAGAAAGATCTCACTTGGACCATATTTTAATAATAAACTATGCCCCGGGATTTCATTTTACTGAAAAAACAAAGCTGCTAATTTTGTGCCAGGGTATAATTCTCTAGAATGGTTTGCAAGCCAGCCACAGTAATTTGGAGATGCTTCAAATGGGATGGACTTCCTTTAAATCAAGAGGGAGGGAGGGAAGAAGGAAGGCCTGCTAAGTCTTTGGAAGATAGAAGGAGAAAGACACAGTGACAACAGCCACACACACCCCTTCTCCCCTTTCAGCCCCTCCACACCACACCTCTCCCTCTTCGCCTGCCTCCTCTCTCAGACTATGACACAGTAACCCCTCGAGCTCTGACTTAGCTCTGTTTCAGAGGCTTCTCCTAGTTTGGAGAGTAAGCTAATGGTAGGTTTGGCTATAGAATATCACCTGAGTAAACAAGAGAAGGAATGTAGGGATCCTTCCCACAGAGTCAACACCCTTCTCCTTCCAGCATCCTGGATGAGAAATGGGTGGGTCCAACATGTCACAAGGACAGTTACCTCTAATCCCATTCAGAGTACCTTGTTCTGAAACTCACAACAAAATTTTAACCAAGCACAACTGAATACTAATCTAGATTCTCTGTGATCTCATATGGAAAACCAAAGCAGTATGCTCAAGATAACTCTTTACATACAGGCTGAGGCTTGGTGCTCCTTTCCTCATCACCAAAAGTGATGAGGTCACAAAAAAGTATTCATGCCTTGTGCAAAATCTAACAGAGCTCTGTTGTTAGAGTGCTTGCCTAGTGTGCCTGAAACCCCAGGTGTGATCCCAGCATCACCCAAGCCTAGCATGGTGGTGAAATCATAACAATGAAATGAGCTTCTCTTCCTACTTTTAAACTTAGCAGAAGCAGGGTAAAACAGCCAAAGAGTCACTAAAAAGGCTGTAAGAGCAATCACAAATTAATAAGAGAATATGTGTGTGTGTGTGTATGAGAGAGAGAGAGAGAGAAACAAGGTCTCATGTAAGCTAGGTTGGCCCTAAACTAACTATGAAGAGGCTGGCCTTGAGCTTTCTATCCTGTCTCTTCTGTCCCTAATGCTAGGATTATAGGCATGCACCACCATGTCCTGTTAATAAGTCTCGGGGCTCTAACCACATCTTTTGTCTGATCTTCCTCTAGTGATATTGATTGTGAAAGGGCCACTGTTCTATCAGTCCTTGGAGGAATAAAGGGAATTGTGTATTGATTTTTTTTTAAACTAACAGGAAAGGAAAAGGAAAGATTCATTTTTTATTTTTAGGAAGGTTCTGGAGACCATGCCTCAGTATGGACTACTAATAGTTATGCAATGCCTTTGCACAATGGCAATTCACACTTGGCTAAAAACAGGTTCTTTGGCCTTGGAGGCATGGCTCAGTAGCTAGCAGCACTTAAGGCTCTTGGAGGGATCCAAGTTTTAACAACAGTACTCATGTCAAGCAGCTTACAACCATTTGTAACCCCAGTTCCGGGGGATCTGATGTCCTTATCCAGGTACTGCTGGTACCTGTACATACAAGCACATGGATATGGACACACGTGTAGACACACAAATAAGTATAATAATAACATTTTTAATTTAAAGAATAACTAAACTTTTGAATGAGAAGCCATCCGTCTTTACAAGCGTAGCTCTGTTCACTTCTGTTCTTAAAAGAGTCCTATACAAACAACTGCAGCTCGAGGACGGGAAAGGAGCAGAAAAAGACCGATCATTTTTAAAACTAAGCTTGTCAGTTTTAGAAACAAACCTAACAAGTTCCAGTAGCCATACATACTCATCCAATCGAGGGGTGCCAAACACGTAAACAGATCTAAGTGCTGTTTTAGTAAACCATTTGTTCGCAGACTGAGAATGGAGATCTCCGCGATGCGAGTGGGTGGGGGTGGGTGGGAATAGGGGAGGTGGGAGGATGGGAGAGGTGAGGGGGTGAAATCGGTGGGGGGATGAGGTGGGGGATGTAGGGGTAGGAATAGGGGGTGAGGGGCTGAGCCTGCAGTGAGTGCCTACAGTGTAAGTTCTTAGACAATCTGTGGCCTCAGTTTCCTCCCCTGTAAAATGGAAACAGGGGTGAAACCTGCTTCGTAGACTTGGTTGAACATGGAAAGGGTTAATACATATGAAAGGATCACAAAATGTATGGCGTCCAGGAAGCAGTTTCTAAGGGTTGACACTGGCTTACACCGGGGCTGCTTTGAGATTGTGGTAGCGGTGAGAGTCTGAGACTGAATGGAGGGGACAGATCTGGAAAGCTTTTAAGTGGTTCTTAAAAAATAAATAAATAAATAACTCCTGTCTCCTGGAATCCACATAGTTTACATTGAGGCAGAAGTTGACATTTTTCCCAACTAGAAACAGTAGTTGTCACCATATAGGCAAATTTGGTTTTATTTAAAGGTGAATTTTTCTTCCCCCTCCAGGTACCATTCATTCTCCTATTCTTTCTACTGGTGTAATGTAAGTTTCTATTGGATAACTCAAGTTACCCTCAAAGGTACCGAGGAGAGCTACCTGTGATTGACTCTTAGCTGCGATAAGTTGTTACTAAGAAAAACAATTTCCCAATGGCAATGCTCCTTAAAGGATTTGTCTCAATCCCCCATCCCCCCCCCCCCAGCCACAGTAAGTCGAGGGCTCAGGACTGTTGGTTACATCAGCTCTGTTTCCTGAGTTCACTTTCAGTAATGGAGAGGAATGTTTTTGCCAGGTAGAACAAGAGTGAGCACTACAGCTGGGTGAGGGGGGACATGCACCCTGACCTAGAAAGGAAATGCACTTGTGAGTTCATGGCCGCAGAGCAATACTGTGGTAATGGGCCAGGCTCTTCACTCGCCCACTGCCGCTTCTCCTGAGAGGCCTGAAATGTGCTTCTTGAGTCAAGTGAATTTGGACACACTATGACTTTGAAAGCTGAAAAATCAAGATTCTGCATCACCCCATGTCATAGCTGTGTTTCTAAGAAATATTTATGAAACAACATAAAACAGATAATTTATCAAATATAGATGATACAAAGTTGAGACTAGAAAATAAACACAGCAAGCTGGGCAGACGGCTTCGTTGGTAAAATGCTTACTCTATAAATATGGGGACCTCAGTCTGGTGCCCAGCACCCAAGTAGAACATTTTGAGCTGTGATGCCCACCTCTAACCCCAGCCCTGGAGAGGCAGAGGCAGGAAGGTGTCTAGGGCTTCCAAGCCAGCAAGTCTAGCTGAGTCGACAAGTTCCACAGTCAGTGACAAAGTCTATCTTAAAACAGTGGGGCGAAACAGAAGAAGACTTCAGGTATCAACCTCTGGCCTCCAGGGATGTACACACGAGTGTGTAGGCAGACACACATACACTCACACATGGAAAAGAAAGTCGTCCAAGTAAAGGCCTGTCTCTTGTAGACAGTATTGGTCAGGTCTTGGCTGAGGAAAGCCGTATCTCTAATTCTTTCTCCAGGGGAGAAATCAGGAAACAGTTTGTTATTTTCAATGTCAGGACCTAGCCCAATGCCGGGCATACTGCCGAGGATATAAAGAACATTCAGTAAATATTGATCGAACGGACAGTTACATTGCCACCCATTCCCGTAAGCCAGCCACTATGGCTCAGATGACTTCAGCCTCCGCAGGCTCATTGCAAGCGCCTGTTCTGCTTCCTTCCTCTCCCCTCGCTGCATCTGGATGACCTTCCTAGCTGGCCCTCATCATCTGTCCACTCTCCCAGTGACCCCATGAAGGCTGCAGCACAGCCTGTCATGTCAGCTGATGGACAGTGATGCATATAAAGGGAGCCAGACCTTCTTGCAGGACCCAATAATTCCTTTTTCCTCAGGACAGGCCTGTTTCCAGGATCCCTTATACTGCCCAGAAACATGCTTCTCAACAGCCTTAAGGACACAGCCAAGACTCTCCTTCCCAAGGGGCACTCAGCTCCTTTATATACTCTTGTTCGCACAGTTCCCTCTCTCAAGGGACACTCTTCTTTTCTCATTTGATTGTATGCACTTTTTCTGTTAATATATTTAATATTTTTAGTCCTCTCTCCCACATTTTTAATCAGTATTTATGGTTTTTTACATTTCTTCATGTGTGTCAGCATAATATGTGCATATGTGTACATATGTGTATTCATGTGTGTGAGTGTGGGTGCATGCTTGGTAGCATGTGTGTGTAGAGTTCATAGGCCAACATCCAGTATTAATCCTTACCTTCCAACTTATTTTGAGGGGGACAGGGTTTCCTTACTTGCTGCTGTAGGAGGGACAGGGCCCAGCTTATGTAGGTCCTGGTTATTTGAATCAGTTCCTCATGCTTGCAGGGCAAGTTTTTTGCCCAATGTGCTATTTCCCGGCCCGTCTGTTCTTTCGTTTATGTTTGTCTCTCCTTCCTACCATCTATTTTGTTTTCCTTTTCAAGTTTTGATCATTTAGCTGTTACTCTTAAAAGCTTTTCCCTTTTTTCTTCTTTCTTGTCTTTTCTTTCTTTCTTTCTTTCTTTCTTTGTTTGTTTCTTTCTTTCTTTGTTTCTTTCTTTCTTCCTCTAGTAGAAGCTCTCAGTGAGGACAGCTCACATCTCCCTACAATCTGTTACTGGCATTTTTCTTTGACTTCCTCTAGTCTCTTGGCTAAAAGTTTAGCATCTTCCACAGCCTCCGCCTTGATTGTCTTGGTGTGTTGGTTTTTCAGAGCAATATGTCAGTATGTGTGTTGCGGGACACGCGGACTGACAGGACGCCAGATCTTGGGTGATTTGGCCCTGGACTTCAGACCTTCTTTGTTTAGGGGCTTTCTGACAACATGTTAGTAACATCATCTTCTTCAGAGACATTGAAAGCCTTCAAATTCTGCTAGCTATCTTGGTCCCCAACGGCAGAGGCACAGTGAAATCTGTCAGTCCAGGAATAGTCTTTCCTTTTTGTACAACAACCAAGTTGAGAACTCACAGATTGGCATCCACAATGCCTCTCCGAACAGACTTGCACTTCCTGTCTCTGATTCTTGGTAACAAGAATGCCTGTATTCACTAGCAGGCACACTCTGCCATGGGGCAAGACATCTTGTTTCATGGGAAAGCCTCGTGTTGCTGTTCCGACTGCTGATCGGACCATATAACCCTTCCATCTCAGAGCATATGGGTTCCTCAGGGAAAGCATAAAGTTTGTGTCCGTCATCCACTTACACGAGTTTCTGGCAGCCAGTGACTGGGAAGGAGATACTCAGCTTCATCTCAACATGGCTGACTG
The DNA here is from genome assembly GCA_028658305.1 of Pachyuromys duprasi. Classification (NCBI taxonomy): domain Eukaryota; kingdom Metazoa; phylum Chordata; class Mammalia; order Rodentia; family Muridae; genus Pachyuromys; species Pachyuromys duprasi. The sequence continues at coordinate 95,520,609 of CM053744.1, forward strand.
CCTAGGAGGCTTTTGTTTTCTAAAGCAAGGTCTTGCAATGTTGCCAAGGCTGGCCTCAAGTTCATGTTCTTCCTGTCTCAGCATCCCAAATGCTGGCATTGCAATGTGTGAAACCCTGGTGTTTTGCTCAATATTCTCTCCCTACCCCATTTCTACCACACCAGTTAAGATTTTCCCAAGCTTTTAAGTAAGCTATAGAAATACATTCTATGGTTTCTTACACTGGTTTTACTAGCTGTGGTCCATTTAATATCTGTAGAAGAATCTATGTGCTTTTACTCTAATCCCTCTGTTTCCTAGTGTAAAAAAATAAGCACTGTAGGATTGTTATAACATAAAGAAAAATCCCAAGTTTCCCTAGTCTATAATTAAAGATTCTGGGAGATTTTATCTCCCCCCAAATATTTCTGAGAAACTCAGTAAGTGGATTAACTTAATGTATATTGAACACTCTGTGCCAGTCACTGTGCCAGGATACACAAAGATAAACAAACCAGGGAAGCGCTTCTATGTTGTTTACATTGTAAGATAAGAAAAAGAACACATTTTATGTCAACTTGACACAGGCTAGAGTCATCAGAGAGGAGGGAGCCTCAGTTGAGAAAATGCCTTCACAGGACTGGACCACAGACAAGTCTGTATGGCACTTTCTTAATTAGTGATTGATGGGGGGAGTCTGGCCCATTGTAGGTGAGACCAACCCTGAGCTGGTGGTCCTGGGTTAAATAAGAAAGCAGGCTGAGCAAGTCATGGGGAGCAAGCCAGTAAGCAGCACCCTTTCATGGTCTCTGCATCAGCTCCTACTTTGAGGTTCCTGCCCTGCTTGAGTTCCTGTCCTGACTTCTTTTGATGATGAAATGTGATGTGGAAGCTTAAGCCAAACAAACCCTTTCCTCCCCAGGTTTTTTCCTGTCACGCTGTTTCTCACAGGAGTAGTAACTCTAACTAAGGCAAACAGCCTAGTGAGATGGCTCAGTGGTGAAGTGCCTGTTGCCTAGCCTGATGATCTGAGTTCCATCCCTGGCTCCCATAGGGTAAAAGGAGAGCACAGATAATTAAAGTTTTTTTTTCTCTCACTGCCCCACATGTGCCCTGCACATGCACTCATTCACAAACATACACGTACAATAAACAAACAAATAAATAAATGTAAAAAAATGCAAAAGAAAAATAATAAAACAAGGAACCAAAAGGATTGACTGTCAGAAAATAGTGGTGAGTGTCATGGAAAGCTAAGGTAGGAGGTATCAGAGTGAAGCCAACAGGGAAGTCTCTTTGAGAACACCTGTGAGTTTTGTGGCCAGACCTGACCTGTGTTCTAAACTCACTGCTATCATCATCACAATTAGGAGCTTGGCAGGACCCATGACGACAATCCTGCTATGAATTAGAAACTCAGATTGGCGCATGAGTGGGAAGCCCTGTGTGGCTACCCCAGTCAATGATGGTTTTGAAAAACAGGAAGTAAGACAGTCTATGCTTTCAGCATCAATGCTTATGATGAAGTGTTGTTACACAATTAAATGAAATTGCTAGTGCCTTGCTGCACTAGCAGCAAAGATTTTCCTGCCTTCATAGCTGGCCCATGCATCCTCTTCAAAACCGGAGATGGAAAACGTACTTCCTCACTTCATGTTCAGGTACTGACCCTAGAGTACTACAGACTTGCAGAAAACAGTTCATGTTACACAGAGACGAGTGGGTCAGGGCTTAGTCATGACATGGATTGGCCATGGGCATGGTCTCCCAAGGCTACAGACCAGCGTTGCCATGGTGACTCCTTCCTCTACACTGTGACCTCTGCAGGCCCACTCTATCTGCCAGCCATCAGTCTATCCTGGAAATCTCATACATTCCTGCCTGTCTGTTCCTGGGTAAAACCCTAGTAAAGCAAAGATCTAGGGTTCTCCCCACCAATAAAATTCTTAGTCCTTTGTAAACCGATGCATACCCGTTTGATGCCTGAGGACAGGGAATTTGAACTTCTCTGCATGACAGATCTGTTTGTCTGCATCCTGATCAACTAGAACTTTGTATTCCACAAGAAGGTCTTAGCATAAATCTTCTATTTGATAGGTGTTCAAAAGTTAGAAACTATCATAATCATTTAGCTAGTCTTAATGAGACACTATACATTTGCTGCTAATAAACAAATAAATAAATATTGGACAGCGGAGTTTGCTCGGTGGTTAAGAGCACTGCCTGCTCTTCCCAAGGACCAGAGTTCCATTCTCAGCACCATATCAGTTGGCTCCCAGCCATCTGCAACTTCCGGTCTTGGAAGTCAAATGCTCTTTTTCTGGCCCTGGCATGCACTCATGCAGATAAATGCACATATACATAAGTTTAAATAAATAAATAAATAAAAGTAGGGGGCTATTACTTTAGACAGCTGTGGTTAAGAGCACTGACTGCTCTTTCAGAAGACCCGGGTTCAATTCCCAAAACCCACATGGCAGCTGACACCTGTCTGTAACTCCAGTTCCAGGGGATCTGACACTTTCACACAGAATGTACATGCAGTCAAAACACCAATGAACATAAAATAAAAATAATTTTAAAAATAAAATAAAAATAAATCTTTAGAGACTGGAGAGATAGATCAGCACTTAAGGTCATGTTCTGCTCTTCCACAAGGCCTGAATTTGGTTCCCAGCATCAGTATCATGTGCTTCACATTTGCCTGTCACTCCAGGGAATCTTATGCCCTCTTCTGGTTTCCACAGGGATCTTTACTCATGTGCATAAATCCCCACACAGACACACACAAGTGCACAGAAGTACAAATAAAACAAATCCTATAAAATAAATTTGTTGTTCACATTTTTCTTAGAAACAGGGTATAAAATCATGTACTGAATAATCAGAAACAAAATTATTTAACAAAACAATAAAGTCTTTACTTGTTAGAGTTGTTTTGTAGCTTTTCACTTATTGTAGCCACTGCCAATGGTCTATCCCAACCATTCCTCTAAAATTGTTCTCTCTGAAGTCATTACTTCTTACTGTCATTCCCTAAGAAGAAGACTGGAGGGCCTGGGAAGGGAAGGTACTCTGAGGTAGATGACAGCCTGGAACAGATTATATAAGAGTAGGTGGAAGGGGGAAAGAGGTAAAATCATTGTTTTCTAAGATGAAAAAATGATCCAGAACCAAGGCTGAATCCAAGTATTTACTTTCTCCCAAGAGCCAGGCAGTCCAGTTAGCAGCCAACTCACCTAAGCAGAAGACTCCAGCCCCAAATGGACTCTTAACAGGTACAGGCTGAAGAATCAAAGTAGTCCCAGAAGAAATTGCAATTTCAGCAGTCTTCAAGGAGTTGATGATGGAGAACACAAACTCACAAGGCCAACAGTACATAAGGCTGTATTTTTTCTGGGAATGTCTGGTGAAAGATGCAAACCCACAGTTATCTCTGACAAACATTAGAGATGGGCTCCCAGGGGCACTCCTATACTGGATATGTCAACAAAGTGGCCGCCACACCCAACTTCCTCTTTGAGGTGAAACTGCCCCACCCACAGCCCCTTGCTCTAAAGGGTGGCTGAGCTAGGTTGTTCTTTACCAGGAATGGCTCCTGATTGGACCAGGTATTGGCCTGTCACCTGAGGGCTGCTTCTCAAAAAAAAAAAAAAAAAAAAAAAAAAAAAAAAAAAAAAAAAACAGCTCCAGGTGCAAAAGATAAGCTTCATCGATCCGATTCCACCTTTTCAGGAAACAGATCAGGAGACAAGATATAAAGAAGCATTTGTCGATGAAAATGAGGCTGAAAGGATACCATACAGTTGAGTAGGGCCTTGGAGGGTGGTAGCAAATCAAATCTGTGAGAAAGCAGAGCAATATGATAAGAATAGGGTTTATGAAGCAGCAGCAATTAACTATGAGGTAGAGAAAACATAGCACAGTGCCTATTGTAGAAGTGGAAAGGGAAAAAACCAGAGAAAAGGACTGATCAGTGGGGCACCTTTGTCCCGAAGATCTTCTCATCTGGCCCCTTAACAGCCACCTTCCTGTCACCTGGATGCACCTGCCTTAATAAACCGTGTGCCCTTCATGAGGCCACCCCCAACTGTGCTGAGTTCCCGTGGGTTGATCATGAACTAGTCATGGTTCCTGGTAGCTAGATCCATCAGTGAAGAAATGGATAGGAAGTGCTCATAGAAGAACACATTGTTAAAAGATCCCCTGGCTGGAAACCATGGCTTGCACCTACACAGGCAAGAGGCCAGGGCAGTAGGGTTGCTGTGAATCTGAGACCAACCAAGGCTACATAGTGTCTCAGGAGAGCTACACAGTATGACACCACCCTAAGAAACAAATGTGAAAACACCTATGGGGGAAAACCCTCCTGCCCTGAGCTCTCCCATGCTCGTTACTCTGTCATTGTGATCCCACTGGGAACACAATTCATGTTAATCTGCTCACAGGATCTATGATCGATCAATTGTCACAGGAGAATTAGAAACAAGCAGCGCTTGGTAGCAGTTTGGCTAAATGGCCACTTTAAGACTTGGTTTTTGCTGGACACAGTGGGACACACCTGTCATCCCAGCACTTGGTGAGGCAGAGGCAGGTGGATCTCTGTGAGTTCAAGGCCAGCCTGGTCTACAAAGTGAGTCCTGGACAACCAAGATTATACAGAGAAACCCTGTCTTGGAAAAAACCAAAACAAAACAAAAAGCCCAAACAAACAAACAAACAAAAAACTTGATTTGAATCATTTACTTATTTGGCCTTTGCCATGTCTCTCAGCTGTAAGCAGAAAATAAACCAGCACCCTCAACACTGCATTTTTTTTTTCAAGAATTATGTGCCATCCTATACCCAAACCTTCTCTCTGAAGGCCAATGCCAGCCAGAATCGGAAACACAAAACTTCCTTCTGCTTGGAACATATTGTCCCAGGGACCTCCTGCCTGCAGGAATGCTAATAGTACTGTGGGGAAAGAGAGAGAACATTGTTAGGAAGAAAGCTGCTGTTACGTAGAAAAGCTGTCTGGAAGGAAGGTCCTGCCTGTGTTGATGTGGTGGGCAGCGCCTGACAGAGCCCCACTGGGGCGCAGCTCAGGGCTACAACAGGCCGCGAGACTAGAAAGGGTCTTTTATCAATCAGGAGATGAGTGGCCAGAGTGGGTGGAGGAGCGGTGGAGAGGAACGTGTCAGCTTTGTGGTGCTGTCACCTCCGGACCGAAGCGCAGCTCAGCCAGAGTTGGAAATCAGAGATGGAAGAACCGCAGGCCAGGGCCTGGGGCACTAGGGCCAGAAACCAGTGGGGTTCCACGGGAAGCCGGGCGTATCATGCTTCGGGTGCGGATTGTTTCGTGGCAGTGCCTCGGAAGGCCACCCTTGGGTGCTGGTGCTGAGAAGAGGCTCGGGCCTTCCGGGCAGGGGTGAGCACTGCCCTTGCCCTTCTCCCTGCTGCCGCCGCAGAAGCAATGGCTCTGGGCTGGGACCACGGGTAAATGCAGAGCTCTATCGTCTGACAACAACTGAGAAATACTCAAGTGGGTCCTCCAGGGTGTGGCTGCTGCTGCGCGTACTCCAGCTTCGCGGACAGAGCGTCGCCTCGGTGACTCTTGTTGCCGGTTACAGGGCGGACAGCTGACTATCTATCTTTCGGAACATGGGTTGAGCATCCAGACTAGGCGGGCTGAAGTTCACCTCAGCAGCATAGAGCCCCGAGGGCTGCATTTGCTTTTTGTCACTGTAACAAAGCATCTGAGGCAAATTAACTTAAAGGAGGAAAGGGGTCGTTTTTGTCTCCGGACTCCAGTCTTTGGTCACCTGATATGGTTGCTAGTAAGCCTGTGCTCAGAGAGTTCCTCCTGGCAGAAGAAAGCCGCTCACCTGTGATGGCCAGGACACCAAGAGGAGAGAAAAGAGGGGCCGGAGTCCCAGTGTCTCCTTCAGGTACAAGCCCGATAACCACAGCTGTTCCTTCCTCCACAGCCGATGACTGGCCCTTTAACACGTAGCCTTTAGAGAACATTTCACACCCAAAGAAGAGGTTGACGATGACATCTTGGCAGAAATTCTCTGTTTGCTTTTATATTTATTTTTTTTTATTTTATCTTGAGGTAGGATCTCACTATGTTGGCCTGGATCTCACAGAGCTCCCCCGCTGCCTCTGCCTCCTAAGCGCTGACCCTAAAGATGCGTACAGTCATGCCCTGCGCTGCTCTGCTTTCAGTTATGCACAATGGAGGTCTCTATAGGGCTTCTTCTGGGTCAGGACTGCCCTCTCCACAAGGTGGGCTGCACCAGGCTGCCTTGGGAGCGCAGACTAACTAACCTGGGTTTGGTTGTACAAAGCTGGCACTCTGGCAAACAGGATGGGGTGGAACTGCCTGGATGGAACTCTCGGCTTCTATTTCTTGCAAGTTTTAATTGCAAGTGTTACCTCAATGAGAAGCTCGCACACAGCTCTGCTTCTAGGCTCCTCGCCTGTAGAGCAGCAATGATAGCACCGTATGCTTCTTACAATGGCATAGGTTTGAATCAGTTAATACAGCCACATTCTGAGGGCAGTGCCTGATTCGCAGCTCTTCTGCTGGAGCAGAGGTGAGCGGAGTCCGGAGTGGCGGGGACATAGTGTCCACCTCAGCACATCAAGGCCAGTTTCCTTCTCTGTTTCAGGAGGTCATTATTAGGGCTGCCCAGGCATGCACCCGCGCACACACGCACACACGTACAAATGAACTGTTAAGTATCTCTTAGACTATCCATTTCAACTACTTGGATACAGTGAACTTTTAAAACGCTTAAAAATACGTTTTTAGAAACTGTTTGAGAGGTCCTGATGCTTTGGGCACCTCAGACCAGCCGATACTACAAAAGTGTGCAAGCAGAGTTAGAGTGGATATGTGTGGAGGTATTCAGTGGTGTTCAGTATTGGGACACTGCTGAAGAAGGGCAAAGGCCCCTAGGGAGTCCTGTGGGATACTGGCCAGAGGCCAGGCACCACCAGGGTCTCTTAAATGTGGCTTGCTGATTAGGCTCATGGCATGCCAGAGTGCCCCAAAGAACCTCCTTTCTTGGCCTCCAAGCCCTGGAATTATAAGTGTGAGGTGCCACACCCAGCCTTTTACGTGGATGCTATGGCTTAAGGTCAGGTCCTCATGCTTACGAGGCAAGCACTTTCCAAACGAGCCATTTCCCCAGCCCAGGATACGTCTCTCATGGTTAGCTGGCTGCTTTACATACTTCAACAGCTCTTGCCAGTTGGCCAGCCAGCTGGCTGTGAGAGAGGTCCAGCACTGCCCACAATATTGGCTTCCGGGCTAAGGGTGGGCCATTCTCCGGCATCCCACACTCCCAGGTGGAAGGAGAAGTCTTCATTACAGAGGTGTCCTTTTGCCCCGTATATAAACCTTGTAAGTCCACCAAGTGCCACTGTCAGAGAGCTTGCCCTGACAACAGGGATTGTGAAGTTTGACAAGGTGTGACTAGCGTCTTGGGATGTCAAAGCCAGAAACCCGTTTATCAAAAGTTTGCCTCCTTTTACAGAAAAAGTATAGCAGCCATCACTTAAGACAATAATTCTTCTTTTCTGGGTTTCAGAGAATCAGCTGTAGATAGAGCTAGCTTACTTCCTCAAGGCAGAAACAGCCACTAACTTATCTGTATTAGGGTGGGCTGTTTTCTAAGCTGAAAGAACAGTGCAGAACTGCAAACAGGTACACACAAGTAAAGAGCCCAAAAGAAGGTCATCAGGACTGAATAGCAAATACCCACTCAAATATGGCAAAATCAGGGCAGAGTTCAAAGGGCACAGGCAAGCAACAGGTTGACATTTCCAAAGAAGTCCATTTATTGATAGAGCTCAGGGCGGGTATCTGGATGGATACAGATGTCTCCTTGGAGTTAGAAATGTTAGCAAGGATTGGATCTGACCCCAGTGGATGTTTTCAGCTCTCAAAGCACTCTGCTCTCCCAGAAGAGATTCTCCATTTTCACTCTCTTCACACTTGACTTGTGAGATCCACATTGCTAGTGTCTTCTTACCCCTTCTGTTTTGTTTGGTCTCTCCTTCCTAGACTTTAATTGTTCTTTCTGACTGTGCTCTTGACCCTGCTCTGCACGTCTTTCTGCCAGTGTTGCCTGGATGTTTTCATTTGTTATCCTACTTCCAACTATGAGATGGTTAAGTGTGGCTTGTGGAAACAAACAAACAACTTGGATCCTGAGGTTTGAATGAGAGCCCTCTCCCTCAGGCACAGGTGTTGGAACACTTGGCGCCTCTGCTGGTGGCACCGTCTGGGGAGACGGTGCGCCTTGCCAGAGGCATTGTGTCCCTGGACACTGGCTTTGAGAATTGATATTCTTATCTCACTTCTGGCTCATCCTCTGAGTCCGGCTGTGGTCTCTCAGCTTCCTGCTCTGGTTGCTCACTGCTGTGACTCTCTGCCATTCTGAACTCTCCCTGTGGTACCATAATCACAAATGAGCTGTTCCGTAAGTTGCTTTGGGTGGTTTTTATTTTATGATGGCAACAGAAAAGTAACTAACACAGATCACTTATGCAACTTCTTAATTGTTGAGACTTAGGCCAACTTTTATTTTGTATTTTAAAGCTCCTCAAGGCTTCATTTAAGGCTAAATAGTACCAACTAGCATCTAGGGCCGCTGTGAGAATTAAATGAGAAAACATGAAAATCATTTGCACAGTGTCTAACACGTAGGAAATAATCAATAACACAACCGAGCAACTGCTGCTACTCTTTAAATGCTTTGGGTCTCAGATCTCTGATCCAGATCAGTAATCTCTCTGGAGACATTGCTTCTCTATTCAGCTGCCTCCTGTCTCTTTGAAACATGTTTCAAAGGCAGGTACACACAGGTATGGCGTCCAAAAACAGGCCCTGAAGACTGAGAAGCAAAGACTTGCTCCAACAGATCAAAATCAAGGCAGAGTTCAAAGGGTATGAGCCAGCAACAGGTTGCTTTTAAAAAAAATAGGCATATCCCTTTTCTTTCTAAGCCTCCCTTTCTTTTCCATTAATAAGCTGAGTTGTTGACATCATCCTTCATCAGCCACCCAGGGGGATCGGAGACATGATCTGTAACTCCTGTCTTTGCCTTGGCACTACCACTCATCATGCTCCTCATCAAATCCTCATTAGAGTTTGAAAATTTCACCTCTTTATCTTTTCCATTTTATATTCTTGTGCCACATCTTGATGACAGCCTTCTGAGAAATATAATCATTCAAGGCCAAATTCCTGGCTCTGAGGCAGTTTAATGCAACTTAGTGGCAAAGGCACACTCCTATGGCTGCTTCTATTATTGTTTAGAATATTTGCCGCCTCGGCTCATGGGGCCCATAGAAAGCACTGATAGCTGTCGTGGCTACTGATTTGCATTGGCTAACAGAGCATTTAGCCCATGGGACACATCCGAATCCTGAGAAGAACCTTTGAGGCCTGTGATGCTGTCCCTGGCTCACTTACTATCAGAGTACCATGGCCCAAACAGGACAGCAACTAATTCATGATGCACAAAACATGAGCAGAAGATACATCCGTTTGCTGGTTGTATGTGGGATCGTTACCACGTCACATCCTGTGTAAAAAGTGAATCAACTCTGGCAGGATTATTGATGGGGTCATTAAGCTGGTGAATGATGTCATGTGAAATCGGTGAGCCGCAGTGCTCTCCAGCAGAGAAAGGAAGCTTGCCGCTGCGCTGCCCATCACTGGAGCTTCACACGTGCAGGAGGAACCAGGGTTGTCCTACTGGCCAAAACTCTGCGCAAATTAAAATTTTATTGATTTGGAAATACACGTTTCTGAAAGAAGCCAAGAAGGTGAGACTCCAAAAGTGGGTTTGGTGTGTACATAAGGAGAAAACAAAGCGAAAACTGCTTGAACTGGGAGGTGTCGGGAATTGCAGAGTAATGTGCTAAGAGGAAATGGCATTGCTGTGAAATTATTTGTGACTGACTTCACCGAATCGGAAGAAATGTCAGCAATTTGGGAGTTGGTAACCTAACTTGACAGAGAAAATAGCTTCAGTTTTCTAATTCTACCACAAGTCTCAACTCCATCTGACCACAGTTCTTCTGCATGGTAATAGCAGCAGCCACAATCACAACACAGCTTGAACAATGTTAATTTATCAATAGATTTTAAGCAGGGTGTTATTTTCCATCCTGTGTGACAAATTTGGTTATCACAGGGCATGTCAAGATTAAAGTACTCTTGATTCAATTTTAAATAGTCAATATTAAAATATTTTTATACCCCATCACGTAAGTATTCTTGATTCAATTTTTAAATACTCAATATTAAAGCAGTTTCTACACCCCCATCATGTTGACATTTTGTGAGGAACTGCCCTAGGCCCTGGGGCATGTTGAATATCATCTATATTACAATCTGAGAGGTCAGCGGTACCATAAATATCTCCAGATACTGGTAACGTTACTAGGGTGGCTTTTGAAAGAATAACTGTAATGGTAGGAAATTAGCAGCAATGGCAGAGCGCACTTTGATTCGCTAATTCCTTTGTTACTTTGCTTGTGACTCAAACCAAGCCTGTTCCAATTCTCCATAACAGCTGTGGGTTGAATGCTCACTGCGGAGAGTAAACAAAATTTTCATAGTACATCTAGCATGGAGGCTGAGCGCTAGACTCCGGAAACAGACAGCATGAGTTGGGCTGTTGACTGACATTTGTTTGCTGTGTAACTTGAGATGAATTTCTTTACTTTTCTGTCATTGTTTTCTGGACAATGGCAGCACATGAAATAACACAGAGTTGTGAGAGTTCAGTGAGTCAGTGCATGTAAGGTGCTCTGATCCAGAGCAGAAAAACAGCAGGTGTTTGTTGGTATCTCTGCCCGTTATACAACCTGCCACTTAGGCAACACTGTTTCACACGCACGGAAGCAAATAGTTCAAGAAATCAAGACCCAAATCATCTAACTGCTAAGTCATTTGGAAGTCAAATCCCAAAGCCTGAAGCGTTTCCCACTGCATCCCAGCTGTGGGTGGAAGACAGGTTAAGCCTAGAACAGGTCTCTTTCAGAGATCAAAAATGGGGACCTGCATCCATTTGGCTTGTACCCTTGCATGGGATAGTGGAAAGCCCCAGGTGAACACGAGGCCATAACATGACCTTTACCCCTGACTAGCCGTGCAAATCTGGGCAAGTCTCTCTGAACATCCTGAGGCTGTTTACTCATCTGCAAAATGGGCACACACACACACACACACACACACAGACACACAAGCCACCTGTGGATCTTCACAGAGGGTGGTCACAGTAATGTGAGAAAATGTTTGCAGGAGAGAGCTGGGGAGATGCAAAGCACTCAGCAAAGGCCAGGTGAGGAAGGTGGCTGTTCTCTCTGCAGCTGTTAGAAGGCATGGCAAGACCCATTGATTCCTGGGCCATGGCTTGCTTCTTCTACAAAAGGGAATGGGCATGGAGTCCCCACGTGGCCATCCCATGCCCATAGACAGCTGAAGCTAGGGGCACAAGAGAGGCTCTGGACCATAAGGGTGGGTATGCCGCCTGGGTTCATGGTGGACAATCTGGGGGGTGACCCTAACTTGAAGACGGCAGCTGCTGCTTATCTGTAGTTAGTCAGCAGCCCAGACAGATGAGGTGTCCGTGGTGACCTTCCTGCCTCAGTGAGTGTGGGAACTTGGGGCTTCCCAGGGTGAGGGAGTGGGAACATAAACAACGTTGCTCCAGCAAGGGCATCTTGTCCTCCCTCGGCACTGCCCTATCCTGGAGGATGCACAGAGCAGATGGTCCCAGCATGCTCTGCAGAGGGAAGAGAGCCTGGTTCTGGGGATGGGGGTGGGGTGAGGGGAAAGGCAAATTTAGAGCCCCAAATGATTCTAACTCCTTTAAAGGTGGACACTTCCTTAAACACAAGCCCACTGTTGCCATCCTTTGCTGTTAAAGGGGGCAGAGGCAGAAACAAATCATCTGGGTGGAATCCTTCCTTCCCTCCTCAGGCTTTTTAAGGCTGTGTTTCCTCACCTGTCATGCTGCCCAGTCCCTGTGAATAGCAGGGCCTCCACAGCTCTTCCTAGATCAGGCCAGCAGACACAATAAGCAAAAGGAGACTTGGGAGAAACAGCTCAAGGCTCAGCTATGGAAGGTGTGTCGAAGCTAAGGTCTGTCAGGATGCACTCTGTGGTCGGTGCCTGTTCACTGCACAGGGCTTCTCCCATGGGTTTGAACATCTCTTGATTCCTTCAGCTGCTGCCTCCGCATCTCCTTGGTGTCTGATCTCTCCAACAGTGATGCTTACAGTGTCATCAAGCATAACAGCAGTGTGTTTTCCCATGTGCCTAGATGATTTGCCATCTCTCCCTTCCACATCTTCCTCTCCATTTTTAACATCAGCCAGAGCCTGCTCTGCATTTGATAAATGTGCTCACTGAATGCCTCAAAGGTGCAGGGGACGCACCAGTCAGCAATCATAGTAGAGTGGATGGCTCCTGAGCAGTTGTGTTCTAGCTGGGAAAACAGGTTAGAATGACTAGTCTCTGGGAAACATCTGCTCGGGGTGCCACAGAGCCTGTCAGTGGGTCTAGGTGGGGCCCAGAGACCTGTTGTGCTTGAAGAAGAAGTGGTAGGTTTGAAAGCAACAGGTGGAGAGCTGGAGGAATGGAAGACAGAGGAGAAGGGGCATGTGCTCTGTGAAGGGGCCGAGGGAAGAAAGAGCATTTGAGGAAGCAAATATGAATAGTATAGCAGCTGGTGGTATAGGCTTGGGCCTCGCCCTCTCCCTTGAGCTCTGCTGTGGCCAGATACTTCTGCCTACTCACCCACCATAAAACCTGTCACACAGATTCTTCCTTTGAGGCTCTTCCTTTGTCCTTCTGTGATTTCAGTCTCAAGGCACAATTTCCTTAAATGGGTTTGAGGTATGAAAACTGAGGTGTTCAGCAAAATTCCGCCATCCTGTGTGACCATCAGCAAAGGACTCAGCTCTCTGATCTGAGGTTCTCTAGAAGTAACGTGATTAATAATTACACTAATAGTAACACATGAGGAATGTTTACTCAAAGCCCATAAGTGCTCTCTGATGTTTATCACAACTAAGTCTTACACACCTCGAGAGGAAGGCCAGCTTCCCTCTTACTCTCTTCAGGTTTCTTAGAAATGTGAAGTATCCCGGTGGTTGTGGGTCTACATGGTTAAAGGGATCTCAGTAGGATTTGCTCATCTCCTGACTGACTGAGGAAAACCAAAAAGCAAGGAAAAAAAAAAAAAAAACACCTTGTCATCAACAAACTGAGTGAATGACTGCCATGCCAAACCATGAAATTGAGGACTTCATAAACATGACACAAGGTTACAAAGAGGACAGCCTGATGCCCACCGCGACCTGGAGTAAAGGCTTAGAGTCAGCTGATGAAGAGACACTGAGGTCTAACTCATTTTCCACTCAGAGGAAGGGTCTGCTCAGGCTTGCAACAGCAGTCAAGGTTGGAGCTGAACCAGAAGGCTCTAAAGCAGTGGTTCTCAACCTGTGGGTCACAACCCCTTTGGAGGCCAAAGCATCCTTTTACAGGGTTCACCTAAGACCATTGGAAAACACAAATATTTACATTATGATTCATACCAGCAGCAAAATTACAGTTATTATGAAGTAGTAATGAAAGTAATTTTATGGTTGGGGTCACCGCACATGAGGACCTGTATGAAAGGGTCGCAGCACTAGGAACATTGAGAAGCCATGCTCTAAAGGATCTGGTCATTCTCCCTAGTAAATGTGTCTTCCGTTTCTGTCATTTTTATCACTGCATGTTTTCATTCCAAACACTAATTCTGGGCTGTTATTTATACATGATACAATAATGATATGCTCTTAAATTGCCAAGCTCTAAAAATACACATTGGTGTACCACACTAACATAACTATGCGTGTGCACATGTGATGATGTGTGCGGATGTTGACCTGCGTGTGAGCATGGTTTCCTTACACTTCGCATCCATGCTGGCAAGAAGTGACATGTGTAGGAGAGCTGACAGCAAAAGCAGAAGGGATGAAACACAGCTGTGGTTTGATGCTGCTAGGTCAGAAGGAGGCGATGGCTGAGAAAGTCAGTGAGCTGAACAGGAGTTACACACGGGCGTTCTCCGGGATGATAGTCCCTCTATGCGATTTGAGCAAACACCTACCTAAAGTCTTTCAAAGCACTCTGAGCTTAAGCAACCATTTTCCCCTCACCCATTAGGTGGTATAGCCCAGGGGTTAAAGCTATAGCCTGGATTCAGAACAGCCAGTGTCGTTCAGCAGCAGCAGCTGACTGAAGCGGTGTGAGTCACGGAACCTCAGAGCTCTAAGTCTGTATCTGTAAACAAGAGGGCTCCTGCATGGCTCCTGCAGTTCTCTCGAAGACAAAAGAAAACTTAAGAAAAGCCTTGCACTCGGTGTTTGCTAAGTTGCTATTTGATGCTTTTTCATAGGTAACCAGACACATGTTCAGAGAAGGTAAAGGTTCAGGGCTCCAGCTGGTTCTTGGCAGTGCTGGGGAGCAGTCAGGCATCAGAGTCAGGCCCAGACTCATATTCCCACAGAGAGCCGATTCTACCCTGAAGTAACATCCAGGCCTTGCGTGATTTCCCTTGTAGATCCTCTTTAATTTCTCTGCCAAATTTGCACATTTGTAAGTTCGGAACTCAAATGAAAAGATTAATGTCGAAGCTTCTGGAAAATTAGATATGGGATGACCCTAGGAGACCCAAATCAGGGGACAGGGGAAGCCATACTTTCTCACACCCACTTAATTTGTGGACAGGAGGGTTATTTACTTTGTGGGTTGAAGTGATAGCATCATAATCCCATGTTGGCACCACTCTGCCACTTCCCTACCACCATGGGTGTGTGCCCAGGCTGTGTAAACTCTGGGAACTTGTACAAACCCAGAAGGCATCTGTGCTTTCTACGCCTGTTTTCTTACTTCATCCCCTCCAGCCCTAGGAAACCAGTGATAAATACATTTTCAACTCTTTTCTGTAGCTTTCCTTCTGGAAACAGTGGAAATACAGATTAAATAAGAGTAGGGAAGTAGGGAGAGACAGTGATTAACCGTGGGGCCTCAGGCTTCCAGGCTCTCTCCTTATCTCGAATGAAAAGAGGAATGGCAGATTTATGGAGTACCTATTCTGTTAAGTGCCCTCAATCATATCATTTCGCTTAATACACAAGAACCCCGCTAGATAGGAGTGCTTATCAGTATTGTACAAATGGGAAGATAGATGACCGTGCCAGCTGTGTTTACCTAGACCCAGACCTCAACAGTGTCAAAGAGGAACTTGAAATGGAACTGGAATTGAGGACCATCAAAATCCAAATTTTAAGTGTGAACTAGTCATCCATTCATTCTGCTATGCCTTGAGCTCTGTGCATAGACAGAAGCCCTTAGAAGATTCACCACAGCCTTACTCACTAATTATAACAATTGTAGGCCCTGAAAGTATTTTTAAAAGGGTTTTTCTTGCCATCGTCTGAAATTAAATAATTACCTCCATCTGAAATGCTTTTCCAGTTAAAAGAAAAAAAAATTCTGAGATGACCTTTTTGTATCCCTGCCCAGGAATTTACTATTTAATCAATTTTCAGTTATTTAACAGTGTTACCTGACAGGCCAAAGATATTTCACACAGATACTGTGGGGGCTTGAACAAAAATGGCCGCCAAGCCAGGCAATGATGGCACACACTTTAATCCCAACATTCAGAAGGCAGAGACAGCCAGATCTTCGTTAGTTCTAGGCCAGCCTGGTCTACAGAGTGAATTCCAGAACACTCAAGGCTTCACAGAGAAAACCCCTGTCTCAAAAAACCGAAACCAAAAAGCAAGCAAGCAAACAAACAAATAAATAAATATGACTGCCATAGGCTTGTAGATTTGAATGCTTAGTCATCTCTACTTGACTAGTCATCTCTATTTGAGAAGGATTAGAAGGATCAGGAGGTGTGGCACTGGAATCGCTGTGGCCTGGTTGGGAAAAGCATGTTGCCAGGAGTAGGCTTTAAGGTTTCGGAAGCCCGTAACAAGCCTAAACTTACCCTCTCTGCCTACAGATCAAGATGTAGCTCTCAGCTATTTCTCCAGCCCCATGCCCCAGCCTCTCCTCCCCCCATCCCCCATGACGATAATGATAACCGACTAAGCCTCTGAAGCTGTAAGCAAGCCCTGAATTAAATGCTTTCTTGTATGAACTGCTGTGGTCATGATGTCTCTTCACAGCAATGGAACAATGATTAAGATGGATAAATTTTAGAGATTCTAAATCTCTAAACCACAGGGTCAGAGTATAGAAGGAGAAACACAGGCCCAGGATTTACAAGCTGCTCACTTGGCAATGGAGCTTGCCCTTTCTTCCCCAATTATCCGCTGCCTCTGAAGTAACAATCAGCTGTGGCAGTGGTGGGTGTCAAGGGTGCTCTTCAGGGGCTGGGGAGATGGTTCATCGACCGAGAGTGTGTACAGAAGCCCCAGGGTCAGTTTCCTCACGACTCCTGTAACTCCAGCTACAGGGGGATCTGACGCCCTCTTCTGAACCCCAAGAGCACCTGTAGTCACATATGCATGTACATACACACACATCCAAATAATTAGAAGTAAATAAGTATATTCTGAAAGAATGCTTTTAGAAAGTGCTTATTTAACCAAACAAGGTCAATGGGAATGAAGACAAGGCCCAGGTTGGAGGTGTCTTAGCACACAACTGTGGCTAAGGCAAACATCTTAAGACAAGCAACCAGACTTTTCATACCATTATCAGAAACAGAATATAATGGCAGTTGCCAGGAAGAATAGAATTATGGTTGCCAGGGTATAATGACATTTGCAAGGTATACAGGGTACACAAGATTAATGTCTAAGACTAATTGTCCAGCCAAGCTTCTATACGCTTTTCTGACTTCTATGGACTGCAGAGAAATACAGCCAGCCTGAATGTTCCATGGCCTGAGGGAATGCCTCAATTTCTCTAGAACTGAAAGTCTCCTGGTGCCCCAGGAGCTACAGACCCTAAACTGGAAAAGCTATATCCCATGCCTCTCAAGGCAGCTTGACCAGGCTAACTCCATGATTCCTTGCATCTCTTTCTGTTGTTCAGAATTAAGCTCCTCTTGGATTGTTAGGAAAAGTGACTCCCAACACTGCGTCCAGGTCTGTCTGTCATTCCCCAACAGGCCTGAACCTTCAATATTGCATTTTTCATGGCACCTCTTTGGTTTTTCCGCTTCCATGTTTTTATATAGAGTCATTTCCCAAGTAGGAGACCTAATCGCTCCTGGACCTGGTGCCATAGTGCCATGGTCTTCTGCCACCTTGGGAGGTTGGAGGAAGGTGGTAATCCATTTCGTGAGCAGAACTCCTCCTCCTGATTCCTCATGTGTCTCCGTGAGGCCTCAGCTGTAAGCTATTACTGTTAGAGAGAAGAAAACCAGACTTTTTAAACATTAGCGATGACTAGGGCCTCCTGATCCTAAGAAGCCCATGAGTGAAGGAGCAGAAGACTGGAGGATGCTTTGGAGACCGCTGGCTGTGGGATCAGCTTGACTCAGAGGAGGTGTGGATAGGAATAAATGAATGAAATGGCTTTGTTGTCTAATGAGTAAGGCTAATTTAAAGTCTAGAGGGACCAGTGTTCTGCACAGATGAGTAAGACAGGAAATATTCTTTTTTTCTTTCCTTTTTCTTTATTCTTCTCTCATATAATACATCCCAAGAATAGCCCCTCCCCTTCATCCTCTCCTACCCCCTCCTCCCCTCTCATTCCACTGCCCCTTCCACCTCCTCTCTCCCCCAAATCCACTGCTTCTCCATTTTTCTTCAGTGATCTCAACCAAACACAGCATAACAAGATGCAACAAGACTGTACCGCCCAGAGCACGCCCAGTCTTGCCTGATCTGGGAAATATTCTTAAATAAATCAAGAACATGGGAAACATTTGCAGCAGAAAGTTGAAATGAAATTTAAAAGTACAGAGGTTACCAAACCAGATGGTGAAGGCCTGTAATCCCAGCTTGAGGCAGGAGGATGGCAATTTCCAGGCTCGCTTAGGCTGGAACAAAAATTCAGGGAACAAATTAATGAGATTTGTCTCAAATAAAAAGCCAAAAAGGGGTTCGGATGTAAGTCAGCAGTACGGTGCTTAATGAGCACGTGTGAGGCCCGAAGTTCAGTTTCCCAGGATTACCAAAAAAATGTTCTGGTTTTATTTTTATAAATGATTTATTTGTTTTTATTTTTTTAATATGCATTGTTGTTTTGGCTGCATGCATGTCTGTGTGAGAGTGTCAGATTCTCTGCAAAACTGGAGTTACAGACAGTTATGAGCTGCCATGTGGGTGCTGGGAATTGAACCCTGGCCCTTTGGAAGAGCTGCTGTTGCTCTTAACTGCTGAGCCATCTCTGCAGCCGACCCCCCACCAAAAATGTTTTTAATCAAGTTTTATTAGTTTTGGATAATGATAACAAACACACTGAGTACTCACTTCAGCTCTTTCGATTTCTTGCGTTATTTCGTCTTCACTAGTCCGTGAGGTCGGTCCTGGCATAGCGTCATTTAATAGCTCAGGAACCTGACATTCACACAACATCCCAGTCGGAAAAAAGTGAGAGTTTGGAGTAAGCACTATTCTGCACTAACATTTACTTCCCTAGGGACATGCCAGGCTGGGGGTTTAGTCTGACTCCATGATTTCTGAAGAGCCTTGGGCAAAGGGGGAAAAAAGGCCTGTCATGCCCTCCCACAGTCAATAGTAACATTACTTCCTTTGGAACTGATGTGGTACAGTCTTTAGTCCTGTATTTTCACACACACTTTCCTCATAAAATACATGCCTTCACACTGTCTAGTTGTGGCATTCGTGTGCGCTGGAATAGAACACGCCACCAGCCACCAGGTCACCAGGTCCTGCCTTGCTCTTACTTCTTGTTACTAACATGGTCGCCATGAGTTTTTCCTGAGAGGAAATGAGCAGCCCATGTGTTTTGCAGATGGTGAAAGTCATGTAGAGGTCAATGACTTGAGCAAGGTCATAGACCAAGTTAACCACATTTGGCTCGAATAGGGATCAATAATGGCTGTGTGTCCAGTCTCATCCTGAGCTGGCCTGTCTATTCCAGTCCTGGGCCACATTCCAAACTGGGTCATCTGGTGCGTGCTGCCTGGCTGAAAAGTCCCCTGTGGTTTTGCTCGCATCTGGTGTTTTTCACTTCTCTTTCCGACACGTGCTCTTGATCCTATTGCTGCTATAGCAGAAAGATGTCCACGGCTCCAAGGAGCACAGTTAACTCAGAGGGGAGGGGGACAGTATCCCTCCCGACAGGACTCCTACAAAATAAACACTATCACACTTGCAGCATGCCACTCTTGAAGGATGCTGGAAACCCCCAGACTTAGAGCCTCCACACTGGCTTCCACGGGCCTCTGCCTTCACAGTGCCTGGGTCCCCGCCCTAGCTCATGAATGCCCAACGCATCTGAGGCCTTCCTCCTATTGTTCTTTCTTCTGGTGATTCTCGGAGAGGATGGCAAGGGTGATGAGTGGTTTTGTGCCTTTATTAGGGGACTGTGGATCATACCCCACCATCAGCTCACTCACGCACAGGCCGAGTGATGCAGCCATCGACAACAGACTTTTCCATTTCATTTCTTTTAGCAAATTTTATTACTCATTCTGTCCCTTACCTCATTGTTAACAAGCTTCTTTCTTAGTTACAAAAGTATTTTTGTTACATTAATATTTCAAGGGAAATAGCTAAGTCTGGCAGCAGTACACGATTGTAACCTCACACCTACAATCCCATGAGGCTCAGGCAGAAGGATTAGAAGTTCAAAGCTGACCTGGACTACATAGTGAGATGCTCTCTCAAAAACTGGAATCAAAGCAGACAAGACCCCTCAAATTCATTTAAAAAAATTTAAGACCATGAAGAACAACAACAAAAGGCCACAGTTCTTCTACCTTACCAGACCATTATTATTTTTGTTTCCCCCAATCTTTCGTTTTCCTTGTAGGTTTGTACAGTTTTTTATTCATTTACTTTTACGCAATGAGAACTATAATTTATGTGCAGTTTTTGTGTCCTGCTCTTTTGGTTACTTATTGTTATAAAGCTTCTTGGTGCCGTGGTTTTTATTTGGCTCCAGTGCCTCCCAGGCCTTCATGTGTTGAAATTAAACCCCGCTGTGCTATATGAAGGAGGAAGAAACTTAATCCAATGATGAGGTTTGGAGATGGGGCTTTGGGGAAGGATTAAAATTAGATAGGTGGAACCCCCATTGCTGACTCTTGGTGGCTTTATAAAAGGAGGGGAAGGAGCTGGAAAGATGTCTGCAAAGGACCCAAGTTAGGCCCCAGGACCCACATTCAGCAGCTTACAACAGCCTGAGGCCGCTGGTCTCTGTGAGAACCTGCACTCATGTACACATTTCCCCACATACTTACACACGGGAGAGAGGCCAGAGACATAGTTATGTCTCTTCTCATGTGGTGACCTGTACTAACCTGAGGCTCTGTAAGCCATGGCATCACTAGGTAGACCCTCAAACTCGAACCTCTGGAACCATACACCAAAATAAGTCTCCTTTCTTTTATAACTCCCCCACTCTCTGGTACTGGCTGGCTAGTGACACCCCAGTTCACCCAAGCCACTGCAGTCTCTTGAGGAAGGAAGGAGACATGGAGTCAGAGAAGGGCATCAGGGACTTCCATAAAGCAGTGGGTTGTGAATGATGTGTCTTGTGGAGACCCAACTCTTCCTTGAGTTGCTGCAACTTAGAGCAAAGCTAGGGAAGACACAAGGGGCACTGAGGGGTGATACAATCCACAAACAAGCAGAAGGTTTCAGGCATTTAGCTTTACCTGTTGAGATGAGTTAGAGGCAAGGCTACATGTTTTGGTAACATCTACTGAACAGACCTCAGAAAAGAATGGCTCACTATAGAAACAGGCCCCCTTGGGAAAGAACAACTTCGCATGGGCTGTGGAAAATGATAGTAAGTTACACTGCTTACTGCAGTTCCCAGAGCTTCTCCAGAGTGAAATGAGGAAGCGGAGCGTTCTTCCTGCCGGGAGGAACTGTTCACATTCCTTGTGTTTTATCTTGGCCTCTCTTCCCCTCTCAGGGGTGCCATCCCACTCCATTTCCCAAATGGTTTTGCTGTCCTTATTCAGCCAACCTTCCTCTAGTTAAACTGGTAACCGGAGTCTCTTGCTTTCCTTTGTTGACTTTCCAAAGCTAAGATGGCACAGCAGCTCTCTTCCTGGGCTGTGTCTGCACAACTGGCCTCAACACACAGGCCAGTGCGGCAGCACCTACATGCCCTGTCCTGCAGTCCTGAGAAAGCTGAAGGATGGAGGGGGGGGGGGCAGGCTGCTGCATCCTGCGGTGCTTCTTTACAGCTGCTCTGCCTCCCACAGGGAAACAAAGGGACCCACTAGACACCAGGCACTCTGCTCTCCCGGGAAATGGGAAAACTGGACCGGCTATTCTTCAGTGACTGGCAAGAAGCTGAGGACTATTGTTTATGAAATAACACGCTCATACAGTGTAATAGGATGAGATAAGGCTGCCAAGCAAAGGGCAAGTTAAAGCTGCTTGTTACTCACCTTCCCACAGGACTAACGTTTAAGCCAGGAAAGACAGCTTCCTCCTGGATTCCCAGTGCTTGGGAGGCTGAGGCAGGATGGTCAATCCAAGCTTGAGGCCAGCTAGGGTTACACAATGTGTTCCAGATTAGCTTGGGCTACTGGGTGAGACCTGATCCCAAAGATAGATAGATAGATGGATGGATGGATGGATGGATAGAATAATTTACAAATCATTATTTATCTTTGGCTTTTGGTGGAGATAGTTCGGGAGGTTGTTTTGTTTTCTGCAGGGGTTGGGACAGACAGCCTACCACATGCTGGGCAAGCCCAGGGCTGTATCTTCAGCTCCATGAGAATCTCTCTCTCTTCCCCTCGCTCCATCATGTGGGGTTCCTTTACTTTGTACATTTGGGGTTATATCCTTCCTTTCAGTTCCCTCGTGTTTCCTCAATGAGGCACCACAGCTGAAAGGGCAAGATAACGGAATTTACGTCTCAAGGTTGAGGCTAGTCCTCTGAGACCAAGGCGTTGCAGACCTCTTTGGGATCTTTGGTGTTCCCGGTTTCTGTTGCGTCACCTTGCGTGTTCTCTCCATCATCACAGTGTTTTCCCTACACATAAGTCTGAGTCTCCACCAGGTGGTCTCATTATAAGACACAGGGATAACGGACAGGGTTCCCACTCTCCTTCACTATGACCTCACTTTAGCTGTGATAATTGTAACTGCTACGGTCCAATTGCTCAGTGCAGTAATATTATGGGGCATTAGGAATGTGGACTTCTACATGTGGATTGGATGGGGAAGAGGGAACACAGTGCAGCTCCGCTATCCTGTGTCTTTTTGTTTTTTGCTTACAAGTCTATCGGTAATGCATTCTAAGATGTGTGTACTTTTGTTGGGGAAACGAACTAAGATATGAGAGGAAGAAGAGAAGGCCTGAGTAAGGAGCAGCGAAATGGGGGGGGGAGCCCGCAGACTTGGGGAGAAGGTAGGAATGAGGCAAGCACAGGGTATGGGGAACCTGATAGAGCTGAGAGAGAGGAGGAGAGTATAACACCAACTTTATAACACACACACACACTTTTCTTCCTTCACACAAAATGGCTCTTTGGAAGCATGTTGCAAGGATGTTGTGGGATAGCCCAGTCTTCACCGTGACCCCAGTTCCTCAGCCATGTGCCAGTATCAAGTTTGGAGCACTCACAGAATGGATGCTGGAAGGAGCTACAGAGAAGCCATGGAAATGATAAGGAAATAAGGGTGACCACTAACACTTTGGATGAGTTATTGAATTTATCAACCAAGAAGCACTATAATACTATAGTAAGGGTCACACACCAGGCATGGTGGCACACACCTTTAATCTCAGCACTGGGAGAGGCAGAGGCAGGTGGGTCTCTATGAATTTGAGGCCAGCCTAGTCTACATGGTGAGTTCCAGGCTAGCCTATATATAGATAGGTCCTGTCTAAAAAAGAAAAAGAGAAACAAAAAAGAGGCAAATACATTTTTAAATGCCAGCTCTGAGCCTTTTTATTTTTGAAACAAAAAACAGAGAAGTTTTACATTCACAGAAAAATTGATCAGAAAGCATAACGTCCATACAATCGTATGACCCCTCTTTCCCTCTCAGCATCCCCAAGCAGAGCAGAGTGTCTGTAACTAAAAACTCCCACTGGCATGGCACATCATCCCAAGCCCAGACTGTGCCTTGAGATGAGCTTTCCATGGTGTGCAGTATGTGGCTCTGGACAGATGTCTAATGATATGTAAACAATGCTAGAATCTTAGTGTGGTTTCGCCCCCCTAAAAATCACCCATGTTCTTCCTATTCCTCCTCCCTCAGCCTGGCTCCCTGGGACCCACTATATTAGTTACTTTTGAAACCCAGTGACCAAAATGGCTGCTAAAAGCAAGTTCATGGAGGAAAGGTTTCCTGCGCCTTATGGTTTTGGAGGGCTATCGTCCATCATAGTGAGAGGGGCTCAGCACTGGGAACAGTTCTGCCTGTGGCCTTAGGAGTGAAAGGCAGAGAGGCTCCTAAATCAAGTGGAGCAGGAAGCAGAGAGCAGGGATGGAGCTAGAGGGGTGTGTGTGTGTGTGTGTGTGTGTGTATGTGTGTGTGTGTGTGTGTGTGTGTGCGCGCGCGCGCGCGCGCATGTGCATGCAGGTACACGTGCATTTGTATGTGTGGAGGACATTAGGTGTCTTCTTGGATCACTTTCCACCTTACTTTTTGATATGGAGGTCTCTCTGTGAACCTGAAGCTCACTAATTCGGGCGGCCTTACTGGCCAGTGAGCTTCAGGGATCTGCCTGTCTCCACTCAGGCATCGGACATGCTTTTATCTAGTGGGTGCTAGGCATCCAAATTCTTATTTTTAATGTGAGTGCTGGGGATCCGCTTTCAGGGCAGGCACTTCACAGACTGAGCCAGCTCCCCAGCCCCAGGTATAGCCTTTAAAAGTCTGTCCCTGGTGACCTAATTCCAGTAGCCAGGGCTCTTCTCCTAAGAGTTCCACAGCTTACAAAAGAGGGCCCCCGTCTGAGTCCAAGCTGATAACATGGGGCTCTGAGGAGCATTCTGGAGCCAACCTTTGCTATCAGTGGTCCTTTCACAGTCTCCCAGTTTTTGGTGTTTGCAGAGAGCCATAGAATTAGGATCATTTAGTCCATAGCCTTTCCGGCTGCCTCCCAACAGTGATAGATGTGTGGTTAAGATTCCTCTGCAGCCTTCCAAGGCTTGGGAGGCACTCATACTTGTTTTTTTGTGAGATCCTGGGTATGTCTCTTGGTCTCTGTGAGATCCTATTTGCTCATGCAGAAGTTGCCTGTGTGTAAGGCAGTGTTTGATTGACATCAATCATATGGCATGAAAAGGTACCTTGCACCTTAATTATTCAAGAAATATCTTTTACCTATGTTTCAAGGGCTGTGAGATGCTGCCTATACAATGTTAAATACAACTAACGGGGTCCTGTCCTCATGTAATACATACTTTGAAGAGAAAAGTAGGTATTTACTAACCAAAAAATAAACCCGTACAACGGAATCTTATTATTTTGACGTGTATAAATAAAGAAAAAAAACTTTCTAAAAGAGAAAGAAAAGAATAGAATAGTCATGAAAGGGAGGGAAATGAGACACTTATTGAGAGCCGCCCTGAGGAAGTGACCCGAAGCTGAGACCTGAAAGTGGAGTTGGGAGGGGGCAGCCAGAGGGGGGGCTTTAGTGGGGGTGACAGGGGAAGTGATCCAGGTGAACGGAACAGGTCCTAAGGTAATGCAGAATTTAACACATTACAGGAAGTGAAACACCACTGTCACTAGAGAGTGTGAGCAAGGGGACATTGCATGACCCTGGAGACACAAGCAGATGAGGGCAGGGACTCAGTGGGCACCTGATCTTTAAAGAGAGGGAGCAAGTCAGCCAGACAAGAATAAGACAGGAGGAACAAGCAGAAGGCTGCCATAGAAGATGGGGGAAGGAGCGAGAAGGGGGCGGGGCTGAGGGAATTTGACAAGGATGGAACTTAGCAGATTTCAATAGGTTAGCAAGCTGTCTATCTTCCCCGCTTTCTCTTTATCTCCTAGGCTGGTCAAGAATTCACAGTCCTCCCGCCCAGCCTCTCCAGTGCTGGTGTATGCCACTAGGTCAAGTAGTCTTTTGACACTTCCGAGACAGCAGTAAGTTCAAGGCAACAGGCAGTGGGAAAGCCAGATACAGTACTCTCAGACACGGTATTTAATGAGGGGAAGAAAGAGAAGGAAGCTGGGACTACTGTATTGTGAAACAAACAAACAAACAAATAAACAAACAAGGAGGAGCTGCCGCCCAAACTGCTTCTCGAATTTTGTCTTAAATTGAAAATTGTGAGCATCATTCCAAGGTGAGAAGATCTGGTGCCTAGAAGGCAAAGTGAAGGAAAGTGTGACTAACTTGCATTCCAGAGGCTTCCTTCCGGGGTGGTAGGTAGACCCTGGCCAGCAGGCAAGGGTGCTTGCTACCTGTCCTGAAAGCCTGTGTCCTACCAGGGGAATCCAGCTGGTAGAGGGAAAGGTGGGTCTCCTGTGAGCTGCCCTCCGACCTCTGCGTGCCCCTCCAGCACGCCTACGAAGAAATAAATAAATGTAAAGAGGAAAGCGGTAGAGTCTAGTGTTTCAAAAGGACCAAGTGTCTAAACGATGCAGTTTCAGTCACACATATTGTTAGATTGAAGCCTGTACAAGATAGTTCTAAAAAGCTTTAAAAATAACAGCTATAAACTGAATCTGCAAGCCCTGATTCCAGGAAAGTTTTTCTTTTTTTTTTTTTTGATGTTTTTTTTTAATTTATTTATTTTTATCTCAATCACAGGTTAGGTACTTCCAGGAAAGTTTTTCAATAGCAGGTCTTTTAAAGTTCTTGCAGGCCAAATTTCCCAGTTGCGTGTATATTTCCTTTTGCCCTCACAGGAGACAGAATGACACCAGCTTGCATGGCTGTAGGACCAATGGAACAAGAGAGTTTCACTTACCCACCCACTTTCCTTATTAGCTGGGAACAGAGAACATTTTCCATCCCACCTCCTCTTTTTTTCATGAAGAAGAGACAGATAGGTTGGTTGTTTGTATCAAAGTTTAGCATGTGCACAGTTTAAAAAAACAATATTACTTACCTGCCACCTCCCAATTACCCCCTCCGAGTTTCTCAACCCCCAGAGGCGCAATCTCCCAGGGCTTTATCTAAGTCTGCTTGTTGTAAGTAGCATAGCTCTAAATAGCTCCTTCCCTGCAGAAGGTAGGGATTGAACCTCCACTTCTGCCCATAAGCCATGACACATGTGCTTCCCAGCCTGATATGCCCACGTTACTTTAGCCTAATACTCAGTATTTGTATCACTATGGACAAAAGACAAGCACAGTTCCCACCCATGTCCTGAATACATTCTAATCACACATCCTCCCCTCAAAAACATTTTCCTCTCTGAGGCACCAATCGCCTCGTCTTTCATATGCCTTGTGATTATGTGTGTGCGTCACTGGCAACCCATCCTCTCCCCGAGCTCTTTAAACCATTTGGTATTCTATCAATTGGAAAGAGTTTTCTCTTGATCTAGAGCCTTCTGATCCATCCCATCCAGACTCATTGATCAGCAGGCCTGCTGGCCAGCTATCAAGCTGGGGTATCTCTTTACCGCATCCTGGGGATTTCCTTCACTCTGTGCCAAGTACTCTGATTCCTTCCCACCTCTTTCTCTTTCTTGATTTACTCCATTGTTTTGGTGGAGCTCATCCTCCTGTAGGTTCCTAAGAGGGAAAGCAGAGGGGGCAGAGACTGCCCTGAGGGCTGGCGTGCTCTGCCGTTTGTACACGTGGCAAATTACCATACCAGTGTTTTCTAAATTCTCAGCTCATATGTATTTTTGTCTGGTCCTTTTTTTCTAGTCATTGAAGGTTCATTCAGGAAGTGTTGCAAAAGTAATGCCCTTATTGAATGACCAAACAGATAAAATAAATACCTTCCTCAGTCAGCCCTGAAGGTGATAACTTTGAAGCAGTGTGTGTGTGTGTGTGTGTGTGTGTGTGTGTGTGTGTGTCTTGGTGGTGGTAGCAATGACTGAACCCTGCCTGCATTTTTGGAGACCAGAGATGGAGGTCAGATGTCTTACTCCATTGCTCTCCACCTTATCTTTCTGAGACGATCTTCCTGAGTCTGGAGCTTCCTTATTACAGCTAGACCGGCTGGCCAGCAAGCCCCAGGGTCTGGGTGCTTCCGCCCTCCCCATCAGTGCTGGGGCCGGAGGCGCTACAGCCACAGCCAGCTTTTACACAGGCTCTGGTGCTCTGAGCTCAGGTCCTCATTCTTACACAACAGACACTTTACCTACTGACTCATCCTCCAAGACCCAAGGCATGTTTTCTACATAGTCCTCACTAGAGTTTCCAGTGAAGCCTAAACCCAGATGATAATTCTGGCCTTTGTCCAATACACTGGCTTCCTTGTCTCCCTTCACCCCTGACAGATATTTACTGAGGTCATCTCCAAAATGAATCATTTTTGCCCTACTGGCTGTCTCTAATCTCTTTGCCTTGCTTACTTTCCAGATGTGTTTTGTTTCTGCTACCATGTTTTCATTTCTAAAATCTTGGAGTTTTGTTGTGGTGGTGGTTGTTCTCTAAAAGTTCATTAGAAGAAAACTGACAACAAACTTTGTGTTCTTATTTTGTATAGTATATATATCTTTCTAAGAATATCAATAATTTGTTTTTCTTTAATGAAGATACCACTATTTCCAAATTATCTTTAGGGTATTATTTTCTGTAAGAGTCTCCAAGAAAGATTTGCTAAATGCAGGATGGCTGTCTGTGTTTTTAGTGCTATAACATCTGTAGGAAAGAAGGTAGAAGGCAGGGTCTCCAGTCAGGGCCGGTGGTGGTTTTCACGAGAGTGTCCCCGGCAGACTCATATTTGAATACTTGGTCCCTAACTGGTAGAACTGTTTGGTAAGGACTGAGGGTGTGGGGACCTTATTGCAGAAGGTGTTTCACTGGGGACATACTTTGAGGTGTCAAAGGATTCACTCACACCATTGTCAGTGTCTCTTTCTCTGTCCCATGGTTGTGTTTCAAGATGTGAGCTCTCAGCTTTAGCCCAGTGGATGCCAGCCTGCTGCCACGAGTCCAGCCATGGTGATTACAGACTCACCCTCTGAAACTGATAGTCCTAAATGAAATGCTTTCTTTTGTAAATTGCAATAGAAAAGTAGCTAAGAGTCTCTGAATAATTTTTGTGGAGTTTCTTTTCAATGTTTTCAATGTTTAAACAGACATATTTGGTTTCCCTAATTTTTTGACTCTTCTGTCAGAAGAAAAATTTTTAGTCCTTGGAGCCTGAGTGGAAAGCACAGTTTACCCTCAGGCAACAGCTAGAGGATGCAGTTCTAGGGTGTCATTGCTTCCTCGGGTAACTTTCAGTTCATTTTGTTTTAGCTATAACCTCATCCATATTCCCCAGTACTTAGTCCATAAACTGCCTAGGGTCTGGGGTTATGAAAGGTAAAGTGTGCTACTGTAGTGTCCTCAGACACAGATCTAGAACTCAACTTGCTCAGTTCTCTCGATCCAGTTTCCACTCCTGCTTCAATGTCCAGCTTTTAAATGATCTTGCACTGAAGCAGTAATGAACGCCTGTAATCCTGTCACTCCAAAGGCAGAGGCAGGAAAATCACAAGTTTATGGACAGCCTGGGTGTGGTGATTTGAACATGAATGGCTTCTACAGGCTTATTATATACTTCCAGTTAGTGGAATTGTTTGGGAAGGATTAGGAACTGTGGCCTTGTTGGAGGAGGTATGTCACTGGGGATGGGCTTTAAGGTTTGCAAAGTGCACATCAGTCCCAGTCTCTCTACCTGCTGCCTGCAGATCAGGACGTAAAGCTACTGCTCCAGCACTATGCCTGTTGCTTCCTGCCATCCTCTGAACTGTAAGAAGTCCCCAGTTAAATACTTCCTTTTTAAGAGTTACCTTGGTCATGGTGTCTCTTCACAGCAATATCACAGTAACTAAGACAAACAACACCAACAAAACAATCCAAATGAAACAAAGCCAACATGCACATAATAAATAGATACATTGTAGTCTTTTTCTTTGCATGATCTGTTTATCTTTGTAGGCTTTTCCTATAAAGCACTTGTACCTATGGACTTATATGCATAAAGAGATTCTGGAAACACACTGATGAACCCAGTCATAGTGCTTAGATATGGACAGGAAGGAAGTGCCAATGGAAAACAAGGAGGAGGAAATTTTTTTCTGGTCTGTGCTTTTCTTTCTTTCTTTTCTTTCTTTTTCTTGGCTTTAATCCAATGAGAATGTTGTGCTTAACCAAAATATTAAGTTTTGGTTGAGTTCCGGGAAGAAGTGATACAAAGCGTACTTGTTGAATCTGCTTCCCTTAACCAGAAGTATCAAGTGTTGATTTTCTGTAACTGCAACTTCAGTATTAAGAAATGAGAGGTTTCTCAACTAAAAGCCCTCTTAAGCTAATAGAGAGAAATGAGCCAAAACACATTAAGAGAGTTTTGGCAAGACATAGAAGTGAAATCAAATAAAACAAACAAGGCTAGATGACGAAAAATAAGTTAGGAAAAATATTGGCATAAAATAAAATAGATTAAAATATGGTCTTCTTATAAATCAACTTGAAAAACATGTTAAAAATCCAATAGAAAATTAGTGATAAAAGTCATAATTGTAGGTAAAAAAAATTACAAGTGGCATTTGAATACTGAAAAATGTTCACTTCAAACATAATTTAAATAGTAAAAAATAAAAACTTCAAAATTACAAAAATCTGGTGATCTATGTAATGAGGTGAGAATCTGATAATAAGAGGAGTCTAAAATATTTTGTTTGTTTGATTTTGAGACAGAATTCCAATATATAGCCTTGGCTCGTCTGGAATTCACAGAGATCTGCCTGCCTTTTTCTCCTGAGTGCTGGGATTAAAGGCATGTGACACCGTGCCCACCCTCTAAAACATTTTTAATAGTCTCTAAGACTGCAGTGCAGTTTGGTACTGTCAAAATTAAGAAGTTCTACTCTTTGACCAAAACAACTTCTCTATCAAAAAGTTATCGTATGAATTCACTTGTATTGGACACTATAGCATGCTTACAAGGAAATCCTTTAAGAATTAGCTTACAGTTTCAAAAAGTATAAGCAACTCAACCATTCACAGTAGCAGACCGGCTGCACAAATCATACTATATTCATTGAAAGATATGAATTAGCATTGAAAAGAAAAAAGCAACTTTATACTCATGTAATTATTTCTAGTGTGTATTGTTACATTTAAAAGAAAGGTATGATATGATCAAGGTGCCTAAACCCCTATATAAATACGCCACCAGGAACCCATTAGATTGTACAATTAATACATAGTAATTTTAAAAGGCTTATAGAAAAACTGTCTATATGGCACTATATGCATAGTGCCTTTTGTATTGTTTTTCTTAAGAATACAGATATGTTTGTGTATACACACAATATCCCTGGAGCAATGCCAGGGTGGTTTAACATATTCCATATGATCCACAAATGTAACATATAACACAAACGTACTCAGTGATAAACATCATATCATTATCTTAATCCTGCAAAAGGCTTTTGACAAAATTCAACACCCTTTTATGATAAAAGTCCTGAAGATACTTGAAGCACAGGAACATATCAACAAGATATTACAACCAAATATAAGGCCAATATCATGGTGAAAACTTCAGAGCATTTTACTAAAATCAGGAATAAAACAATGCCTTCTCTACTGTCTGCCTCCCCTCCCCCATCTCCGCCCTCCACCCCCCGGTTTTCAAGACTGAGTTTCTCTGTGTAGCCTTGGCTACCTTGGAACTCACTCTGTAGGCCGGGCTAGCCTCGAACTTAGAGACCTGCCTGCCTGTGTCCTGCGATTAAAAGCATGCGCCAACATGCCCAGCTACACTCTTTTTTTCTTTTTCATATTCACTTTTGTAAAGTTGTAAGACTTTTCTATGTCTGTGTCTGTGTCCCTGTGTGGCGGATCTTTTCATGGATGCATTTGCTCAAAAAAGCTGGTAGAAGATGTTGGATTCCCTTGGAGTGACAGGCATTTGTGAGCTACCATGTGGTGCTGGGAACAACAACAAAAAAAAGT
The DNA here is from genome assembly GCA_028658305.1 of Pachyuromys duprasi. Lineage (NCBI taxonomy): Eukaryota > Metazoa > Chordata > Mammalia > Rodentia > Muridae > Pachyuromys > Pachyuromys duprasi. The sequence continues at coordinate 95,551,869 of CM053744.1, forward strand.
TATTTGAAAGAGCAACAAGTGTGCTTTTAACTGCTGTGCTATCTCTCCAGATCCCTAATTTTTCAACTCTTATTCAATAGTGTACTTAAAGTCCTGGCTAGTGCAGTAAGACAAGAAAAGAAAATAGAAGGAAAACAATCAAGAAAGGGAGAAGTCAAAGTATCTCTTTTAGCAGATGATATGATTCTATATATAAAAGACCACCTAAAGACTCCACCAGAACAAACAAACAATAAACACTTACCTAAGTGGCAGGATACAAAATTAACACACAAAGATTAGCAGCTCCCCCTGTTTTGGTGGCACATGTTTTTAATCCCAGAACTGGAAAGCAGGAGGATCTCTATGAGTTCCAGGTCAGCCAAGAGCTTCTTGGTAAGACCCTATCTTAGGGAAGCAAGCAAGCAAGTAGGGGAAGAAGGAAGTGAGGAAGGAAGGAAGGAAAGAAGGAAGGAAGGAGGCTTCTTATATACCAATGAAAACATTTTGAGAAAGAAAAGAAAGAGTTCAGGGAAACAACCCCATACACAATTGTCTAAAATGAACAAACAAAACGAAACAGTAACTTGGCATAGCTGTAACCAAGCAAGTGAAAGATGTCAGCAATTCAATAGTCAGTGGGATAGAGCAGAAGACATTAGACAGAGCCATGTGGTTTTGAGAAAGATGCCTGCAAAAGACATGGCCTCTTCAATATGATTTTGGGAAAACTGGGTGTCCACATGTAGAAGACTCAAACTAGATTCCAATACCCTACAGAACCATCATGTCCAAATGGATAAACTGCCCTAATATAAGACCTGAAACACAGAAAATGTTACAGGAAAAAAGTCATGGGGAAAAAAGACAACTCCAGAATATGGAATAGGTAGGGGCTTTCTGACCAGGACTCTAGTGGCTCATAATTCCAAAATTATTAAATGGAACCTCCTGAGTTAAAACTTCCATATAGCCAAGGTGAGAATTAGTCAATCCAAGAGACAGCCTGGGGAAGGAGAGGGAATCTTTGCTGGCTGTGTGTCTGACAGCGTATTAACTTCTAGAAAACACAAAGTAACAAGAAATCAAACAACTGTCAACAAATGGGCTAATGAAAGAGACAGACAGGTCTCAAAGGATTAAAATACAAATAGACAATAAACCTTTGTAAATGCTCGTTAGCCACCAGAGAAATGCAAATTAACAACATATTTTGAGTCCATCTCGTTCCAGTCAGAACGGCAAACAAAATAACAACAAATGTTTGAGGATGTAAACAAAGACGAAGCCTTGTGTATTGCTGGTGGGAACGCGAACTGGTCCAATTAGCCTGGAAGTTTGTCCAAAAACCTAAAAATAGATCAATATTATGTAGTAGCTGTACCATTTGTGGGTATTTACAGAGAGAACACCAATGATGACACATTCTGTAGAAACATTCGCACAGTGCTATTCACAATAGCTAAGATACAGAGTCAGCCTTGGTTCCAACAACAGAGGAAAAAATAAACACATAAAGAAAATTTGATACATATGTATAGAATTTTTTTTTTGAGCCACGAATGACAAAGTTTTGTCTCTTGCAGGAAAATTAAAGCAACTGGAGATAATCACATTAAGTGAATTGAATCAGTCTTGGAAAAACAAGTATGTTTTCTCTCATAAGTGGTTCTGGGGTTTTATGTAGATCATCACGTATGTATATATGACATGAGGAGTAGAAATAGAAAGGGGAGAGGAAGGAGAGAAGGGGGTCTATAGGGAATATGCTTAAATTACATTGAAAAATGGCATGAAAATATGGTTATGGAACCAACACTGGTACAATGAATATATGTGTGGAGGCTACAAAAACTAGTAACATTGAATGACTTCCAAATAAGGATCTAGGAAGATGAGGGGTCAAGAAAGGGAATGGAAAAATAAATTTTTCCTTAAATATATTTATTTTCTACTTAAAAAAAAGTACATGTTTGAACCAGTTGTGGTGGCACATGCCTTTAACCCTATTGCTCTAGAGGCAGAAGCAGGTGGATATCTGTGAGTTCAAGGCCAGCATGGTCTACAGAGCAAGTTCCAGGACAGCTAGGACTGTTACACTGAGAAACCCTGTCTCAAAAAAATGTCTACGTTCTTTTAAAAATAATGAGTATGTCAGTCAGAAGTTTTTGCTGCAAGAAAACCAAAACACTATAATATAGGATAAACATACTGAAATCTATACACCTAAAGAAGATAAACAAGAAAGAGGACCTGGGGTAAGAGGATCAATCCTCACTTAGAAAGACAAATGGGATGGACATTGGATGTAGGAGAAAAGAAGTTGCAGGACAAGAGCCTACCACAGAGGGCATCGGAAAGACTCTACCTAGCAGTGTATCAAAGCAAATATTAAGACACATAACCAACCCTTTGGCAGAGTGCAGGGAATCATATGAAAGAAGGGGGAGTTAGTATGACCTGGAGAGGACAGGAGCTCCGCAAGGACCAAATATATCAGGGCACAGGGGTACATAACCTGTGATTAATATAAAATAAAAATGTTAAAAAAAAAAAAAAGAAAACCGAAACAATTCTGGGTAACTGAAGCCAAGAGAGAGAATGGCTCTAGCGGAGGATATGAGCAGAGGGAGAGGAGGGCAGGCTTAGGTGTAAAAGCAACGTCATGCAGCGGGCCCCTGAAGATACCAAGGCCTCCATGGCGGGGACAGCATCTCTGCGCCTGGGGCAGTGTTGGCTGCTGGTCTCCGAGCCACCAACAATGCAGCACTGGGTGTAAGGTGCTCAACTCTCTGGGACAACGTTAGCATTCTTTGCTATTGAGGTTATGGACTCTTGAGCCAAAATCCAATGCAGATCCTTATGGCTGTTCGTAGGTGCAAAGGAGGCTAGGAAATAAAGATCTGGATTTTCAGCTTCTAAAGTAGAAGGTTGTATGTGTCTCTCATCAGGGCCCATAAAGAGGAGAAGTTTAAATAACTAGTGGAAGGATGGGGGGTGGGGAGAGATTTACATCAACTTTCACTTTCTTTGGGGCAAGTATGAAACTCGTGTCTTGCTTTCATAAGACATGTCTGCTTTTGTATTTTGTAGTGGGTCTTTTGCATGGAGTGTTACCCAGAATCAGTGGACTTTAAAGTAGAAAGGTCCCTATAGATCATTCAGTTCAAATCATTGTGGAGAAAACCAAACTTATTCAGTGCTGGGGAAATCCCAGTTACCCGAGGTAATTCAGTGAAACTTTCAGATGATGTGAGCGAGTGCCCCCATCAACCCTGCTTTGAACAGTCTCTGGGCCTTGGCAACCTTTAGCAGGACCTTCAGTACAGGGCTCAGAAGCTTGTTTCTGGTAGAGCCGCCCCCTGAGGACACTGTTGCCATTTATTACAGAGCTTATTAAGTGTCTGTATAAGACTTTAATGTTTAGTTTAAAACACTTACATTTAATTACTAGAACGGTTTGTTAAAAGCAAAAATCCCACAATAGAATTTAAAGGAGCTAGAGAGATGGCTCCACAGTTTACAGCATTTGTTGCTCTTCCAGAAGACCCAGGTTTGATTTCCAGCACCCACATGGCAGCTCACAACCGTTTGAAAATTCAGTCCCAGGGAATCTGACACCCGCTTCTGGCCTCCACAGTCACCAGATAAACAAATGGTGCCTAGACATACATGCAGGCAAAACACCCATATACATAAAATAAATACATTTAGAGGTCTACTTAAAATATAGTGGGCTCCTTTCAGCTATTTTCTATGCATATATATAATATACATTTTTATTTGTGGTTATATGTATGATGTGTGTATACCATTTCATCACTTGTTCATCCTTGGCATATGTTATGGACTAAACTGACATTTGAATTGGCCGCTTGCTTCCCGCCCACCAGCTATTGGGAGGTCCAGAGGCATCATATTGACAGCCAGCACCTGAGGAGGGAAAGTCTTGAGCCAAGGAAGGTTTGATGGCAATATGATATTCTTAAGCCCATCCAGCCTCATTATAAACTCATATTGTCAATTGTATCCATCCGACAAATACCTTCACCAATACTGGGGGCTACTTCAAAACATGTAGAATCCTCCAAAACCACCTAGTCCCGCTTTATCTTCAGGAGGGGCAAATGCTGTCCTAGGGTAAAAGGCGGGGAAAGCTGGGGACTTGCCCAAGGTCACCCAACCAGGACGGTAGCACGGTGGAGTTTTATTTCTCCCAGGACCTGACTCACTGCATTGCTTCCGGCAACTCTGATGGGGAGCTGGAGGGTAGTGCCATTTGAAGGTACTCAAACCCACAGTGGCCCTGATTCCTCTGGCCGCAGAGCTCTGTACCTCGTGTGGTATCCATGAGTCTTTCAGCATTTCCCTTTTGCATTTCCTTTCTTTGCCTTCCCGCCTACATTAGCTACTGCCTAGGGGACACGTATCTTACAGGTTTCCAGCTTCCTCTCTGTGGCAACATGAACTGTATACATCTCAAACAGCTTTATTATCTGGTCAGGAATTGGCAAAATACTGAACAGGTATTATGCCAGTTAGATGGCACAAGGAAGGGAAAAACAGAGTCGATTGCCTTCTCATCAGTGTCAAAGCCGGGGAATGATCATCCAGTGCTAGCAGAGGATCAGGAGCGTGAGGACAGGAGGAACAAGGCTGGAACAAGACGCACGTGCTGCCCACGGGAACTTTCTTCCCAAGAGTTAGCTACAAATACTCTGTTAGCAAACCAAACCCAAGGACTCCGCGTGCACCCCAGTCACCGCACACTTGGTAGCGATTACGTACGCACTGCTGTGTTATTTTACTGCTGCTAAAGCTGAACCTCTTTACTCTAGGTTTCAGAATAAATAGGAATAAGCCTTCAGCATTCCCTTCCAGTGCCGCATTTCATCATTTGGGGTGCCCTACTTTGGAACTCACTGTCAGAAAAATACCCCCAAAAGTGTAGCCCCAAAGAGAGTAAAGCAAGGCTCAAATATCAAGGAAAGCACAAATTCTTGAGTGTCAAGGAAATAGAAAACAGTCGCAGAGAAAAGGAAGGCTAAGCATTTCCAAGCATCACAGGCCTACCCTGGGACCAGCGAGCATCCTTCGGTCTGTGGTGGAGACTAGCGGCAGCCTTAACAGCCTCAGCTGGTATCTGATTAGCCTTTGCTTCTTGGTTTACTGAAGAAGAAAAAAAAAAAAAAGCTGTACATGAAAAGCGACCTCACCCCTGAGGCATCCATTTCCTGCCCTCCAGCATGTGTGGGCCTAACAAAGAACCCACTCTTATCTGCCAATGGCCCACAGCCACCCTGTGTGCCCTGATGAGGTAGTCGATGCCCCTGGTGTGGAATTGGGAGGCTGCAGAGTTCTAACTTTCTTCCTAGTCCTTACATGACCATCATCTTTAAACTCTTGAGTCTAATTTTCTCATCTGAGCAAGGACAATAATTGTCCTAGGACCACTAACAATTTCTAATGTTTCTGTGCTAAGTTTAGCATGTGGATCCTCTCACAAATTTACCAAAATAATATTTGTTAATAAAAAGTATCAAATTTACTTCAATATTTAGTTTCATTTTTAGTAAGACTATTTGACAAATACTGCAACTTAAAATTCATTACCAGAAGTACAGAAAATATTAATAATCCATTAAATACGGCAGTAAAAGCTACTAGACTATGCATTTAGAAAAACCTTTAATCCCAGCACTCAGAGCCAGAGGCAGGCTGATCTCTGTGAGTTTGAGGCCAGCCTGGTCTACAGAGCAAGTTCCAGGACAGTCAGGGCTACACAGAGAAACCATTTCTTGAAAAAACAAAACACAAAGAGTATAAGGAAGCTTAACATTGTGAAGTCTGTTTTGCCACTGAAAGATGACGCCCTTCTCTGTCCTTCTAACTGCCATTTCATCCAGCTCCTACAATCACTACGACGTCTATAAAATGTTTTCTCAATTAGAACCTTTACTATTTATGAAGTATGACTTCATAAATTTGAATTTTTAATCTTCACTTTGAATCTGTAGGAGCAAATTGTTAGAAGACAGCACTACCGTTATTAGTTACAAGCAGAATCAAAACAAAATCAGTACCTGTGTCATCAGCAATTTATCTGGGGACATTTAACTATTTCACTGCTCTAGGTAGTCTAAGAAAAAAACCCAGCCCAAGGTATCAATAGCACATCACCGCTGGCTTTACATCATTTCACTCTTCTTAGTAACTCATTTAAGAAAAGAGCAGCGCTTGAAGTATAAAAAGTATCCTATCCAGTAGGTGGTGTTCTCACGGCAAAACAGTAAAAAACCCTCATAAGACTAGGTTGTACCAATTGTCACAGACTGAAGTAGGAGCAATGCAAATGAACATACTCATAATAATTTTCCTTTGAGAAACTATTGGTGCTTTCATTCCAAGAAATGATGTTAAAGTCAAGATTAATATATGGTATCTTTTAGGCCAAAGTAAACTTTTCATCTCAGAAGGTAATTATTTTTTATAAATTTATTTGTTTTTTATGTATATTTGGCATACATATATGTCTGTGGGAGGGAGTCGGATCCACTGGAAATTGAGTTACAGACCAGACAGTTCTGGGCTGCCATGTGGGTACTGGGAATTGAACCAGGGTCCTCTGGAAGAGTGGCCAATGCTCTTAATCACTGAGCCATCTCACCAGCTCCCCAGAAGGTAACTCTTACAATCCTAATACTCTCTGTCCAGTACTGTACATCTGTACTTCCTCGTCAAACAGTGGTTTGAATAGGATTCTTAATCTAAAGCCATTTTTTTCCACATGATATTTTTCATGGGAGTACATAAGCTCCCAAATGGCAAATGGCTGTAGAATTTTTACTACAGCTTGAGCATACAAACTGCTTGGAACCAGTAATGTTTTAATTTTGTTTTCATATTTTAAAGTATTTCATAATACCCTGAGGACATGATCCTAATCTAAACAAAAAATTCATTTATATTTCTCATAGCTTAAAGGTAGTTATGTAATATCTTTAGTGGATTTTGGGTTTTGACAGCAACCCATCAGAAGGTCAGGTGTGACGTTTCCCACTCTTGGCATCATGTTTGAACACAAGTGTGAGATTATGAGGCAGAATTCTCACATTAAGTGCACTTCACCTGTGTAATAAATGCTAACCTACAATACCTGTCAGTACAAACCAATAAACTTGTTTCCAAGCCTAGAAGTTATTACAGTGTTCCAGTCAGCATTCTCGTGTGTGGTTACGGTCAGATTTGATTTACTAAATAGCACTAGCACGCAATCCAGTGATCCACAGAGTCCTTCCAAAGCTGCAGGATTTCCCAGGTGACTTTTCACTTTTACAGAGCCTGTGCACCCTTTTGATCCTTTTTCTGTCATTTAGTTTTTGCAATATTTTCTTGACTTTTTTTCCTTCCTTTGCTCCTTCCCCCTGGCTTCAGTCATCTTGGCCCACTTCCAGGAGAATCCAAAACTAGCTAGAAACCCTGGGTCAAGGTCAGCATCCTAAAGAAGCTTTGTAGGTCCCTGTAGCTCACGACATTCTCGGCCCATGCCTTCAAATCAAGCATCTTGGGCTGCAGTGGATGTCTCTGATTTCTGCCTGGGATTGTCGGGGAGCCAGTCACAGTTCGGAAGACCATTGGTTGATGCCTTTTCCTTTAGTTCTAAGCACACACTTTGGATAGGCTTAAATCCTGGTTTGTTACTAAAGTGTTATTGTCCACAAGGTGAGCATCTTGCGGGGACCTCAGTCTTAGATCCACACATTCTCATCTCCCTCTCAGGAATATTCTTCCATCCCCCCGAAAGTCATGGGGCTAGTCTCCAGGATGTGTGATAGCAGCGGAGCAACTGGTGACTCTTTACTGCCATCCTCTCTCTGATTTTTCCTCCACAGGAATGCACCTTGCTCACTCTTCTTACACCTCTGCCATGTCCATCACTGCTGGCAGGCATAGGACCCTGTCCTGTCTAGTAGAGCCAGGCAGGATCTGAGGGCCGGGGGTTGTGGAAGTTGGGCTGTCACAAGTTGTGTCCTCTGCTGGGCACCAGCACATGCCAAGGACTCCTTCCTACCTACCACAATAATGGAGATACTGTACTCGTTAATTTTGTGACAACTTAACACAAGCTAAAGTCACTGCAAAGGAGGGAACCTCAATTGAGAATATGCCTCCATAATATCTGGCTGTAAGGCATCGTCTTAGTTAGTGACTGACAGTGGAGGGCCATTGTGGGTCGGGCCATCTGTGGGCTGGGCTGGTGGTCCTGGGTCCTATAAGAAAGCAGGCTGAGCAAGCCATGAGGAGCAAGCCAGTAAGCAGCGCCCGCCATGGCCTCTGCATCAGCTCCTGACTACAGATTCCTGCCCTGTTGAGTTCCTGTCCTGACTTCCTTCCATGATGAACAGTGATGTAGAAGAGTAAGCTGAATAAACCCTTTCCTCCCCAAGTTGCTTTAGCCATGGTGTTTCATGACAGCAATAGTAACCCTAACTAAAAGAGATACTATGATTTCATTTTGCAGGTATGAAAACTAAGCCCTAGAGTAGATAATCTGCATGTATTAGTCTACCTGGCTAGTGTAGCGACAGGATTCCAGGGTTTGCTGGATACTAAAGGCCATTCTGCCTTCCCTCAGCAGCTGACCTCAGAAGCGGAGAGTTATCTGAATACCCTTTGTGAACAAGACTTAGATCTCTTGCTCAAGTCTAAATTCAAATTGCATTCTCTAGACAGCCTTCAAGATCAACAGAGCAAGAGTTGCTTAGAACCAAGGAGCAGATGGGGCTGGGGACATGGCTCTGAGGTTAAGAGCATCGTCCGCTCTTGCAGAGGACCCTGGTTCAGTTCCCAGCACCCGTGTCATCTGTAACCCGACTCAGGGAATTAGATACTCTCTTCTCGCCTCCGGGATACCAGCCTCACATGTGGTACATAGACATAAAACCTTCAAAAAAGGAAGTGTCAGGGCGTGGTAGCACAAGCCTTTAATCCCAACACTTGGGAGACAGAGGCGGGCAGATTTCTGTGAGTTCGAGGCCAGCCTGGTCTACATAGTGAGTTCCAGGACAGCCAGGGCTATGTAGAGAGATTCTACATCTCAACAGAAAAGAAAAAAAGTGGGCAGAGATCCGCAAAGTTAACTCTCTTCCTTCATTCTAGTTCTTTGGAACAGTGCGCCGTGACCCGAGTACTGAGTGTGTCAGGAAGAAAAAGACCAGTCCGGGCCCCAAACTTCCTCTGGATTCGGGGCACCGAATTTAGCAGCGTTTACTCATCTCGCTCAAACTCCAATCTCCACAGCTCGGTACTCAGCGGGGAGGGCAGGGCGGGCATGCGCACAGCTGCAGTCCCGGGTCTGCTATGCTTACTCAGACAAGGCCTCCTGGGGGCATCAGAGGCAGTGGGTGGGGACTTCAGCCAGAGCCCCGATGGGGCTGGGCTGGGAATCGTAAAGAGACAGAGCCGAGAAGGCGTCTGTTGTGGTTGTTCCCTTTGTTTACTTTGGGCAATGTTGTCGTTTTGTTTTTGTTTTTTTTAACTGACCCTTCCCAGATGAGATCCTCAGCTTTTCGCTGAGTCAAGTCAGGGGCCTTGCCACCAAAAGGGCATTTGAAAGCTCTGTGGTCAGTTGCTGCAGGGAGCCCTGCCCAGCTGACACCCGTTTCCCCTCCCCCCACACCCTCTCAGAGAAGCAAAGCCAGGGCTGCTAACCTGCGGACTGCAGCTACCCACCACCTCGGTGAGGCACTGCAAAGAGGCCCGGGAGCTTTCCACCGCAGGGAAGAAGTTAGCCATACTCCGCCCCAGCCACTCCCCACTGGGCTTTGGCTCCCAGACACATAGGTTCCTTTGCTGGGTCATAGATACAGTTGGCTTAGAACAACACTTTCCTTCATGGCTATAGATCCACGTAGTTGATCCTAACTCAAAGGTGTGTAAATCTGCTTTTCTTTCCTTAAATTGAGCACCATCTGTGCAGCTATGTAGAAATAAAAAGATGGAAAGTTCATTTACTCTATGCTTTTTTTTTTTTAAATCTCTAGTTTCTTTTGGCCCTCAAATACCAAAGAATAGAGTCTTTTATGTCTAAGATTGGAAACATCTGGTCTGCATGTCTGAGAAGGCTTGAAGCAGGGTGCAGTCGGGTGGAATGGCTTGCCTTTTCGAATTATGGAATCTTGAGTCTTAATGGACTAAAAGTCACTTAATGCAACCTCTTAATTTTAATAATATGGAAACAGGCCGGAGAGGTGAGATCTCACTGTTACAGAGCTTGTGCCAAAGGCGAGCCAGCACCCAGGTTGCCTTAGTCCTGCTCTACACTGTGTGCCCTCCACGTCTAGGGAGGACTTACATGCTAAATGGTAAGCATTTGCATGACCGCTATATTCCCAGGTTTGTGGTTTCACCCAATGGATAGTCCTCAGAAGAGAAGCCTGATGCTCACACAGCACCTACTGTGTGCCAGGCAGTTGCGCAGATTCCTCATTTCACCTTTACAACAGCACTGTGAGGAAGACGCTGCTATGCCTGCTTCACCGATGAGGAAGTTGAGAGGTTCTGAACGCTTGTACAAGTTGGCCAGACAGAAGGTTGTAGCATCAGGGCCAGATTCCACTTTTCTTCTGCTCTATAGCTCCCGTACACACTGCTCTTGATAGTTTTTACTCTTCAACTTTCAAAACCACGGCCTCATCTTTGTAATTTTTACTTTTATAGTTATAGTCATTTAATAAATCTTTATCAGAATGCTCATTTTGCCAGGCACTGCTGAGAGACTGATGATATGGCAATGAGCAGCCAATACAATCCTCTTTTCCAGAACACAGTTCCCAGGGGGAGCAGACAGTTACTCCTAAAATAAGTCCAAGGAGAGAGACCACTAAAGCATGAAGCAGGAGAAGGTGTAGGGAATCTTGGGATCCCACAAAAGGATGTTTTCTACACAGTGTTAGAACAAAGATCTCAAGGTGCCTGAGAGAACAGAACCGTGGGCATCTCGGGGGGGGGGGGGGGGG